>OZ007497.1:37617193-38817193 GCA_963931805.1 Microdon myrmicae | reverse complement strand
TCGGCTACACATTTCGTCCGAAACGGCCGCTATTTCGCGTTCAATGTTGGCTCTGAGCTTTTCCAACGTCGTCGGCTTGTTGGCATAGACCAATGACTTGACGTAGCCCCAAAGAAAATAGTCTAGAGTCGTTAAATCGCACCAACGAGGCGGCCAACCGACTGGCCCATTTCTTGAGATAACACGCTCATCAAACTTACTCTTCAATAAATCGATTGTGTCGTGTGCTGTGTGGCTTGTGGCACCGCCCTGTTGAAACCACATGTCGCCCAAGTCCGTATCTTCCAATTCAGGCCAAAAATAATCGGTAATCATGGCGCGATAACGATTGCCATTCACAGTAAAGTGGCGAAAAATAGATGGCCAAATGACGCCGCCGGCATGCAAACCGCACCAAACAGTTTTTTTTTTGTGGATGAAGTGGTGATTCATGAACCACATGTGGATTTTCCCCCGACCAATAACGCATGTCTTGACGAACCCATTGAGTCAAAAATGAGCTTCGTCACTGAAGATGATTTTGCGATGAAATTCATAATCTTGACGCATCTTTTCCAGAGCCCGATCGGAGAACGTACGTCGCTTCAATTCTCGAGTCAGCTTGATCTTGTATGGGTGTAAACCGAGATCCTTATGCAAAGTTCGCCATTAAGTGGTCTGGGCGATGTCCAATTCTTGAGAACGCCGTGGAATTGACTGATTTGGATTGTTTGCTACGGACGCCTGAACGGCAGCGATATTTTCGACACTTCGACTAACCCGTTGTCTCACTGGTACGGCAACATCACACAACGAATATTTAGACTCAAATTTTTGCACTAAACTTGTTATTGCCTGTTTACTAGGGCGAGAATACGACCGAAAATTGGACTTAACGCTCTTAAAGTTGTGGTCACCGACTCCAAATTTCGGTAGTAAATTTTTGTAATATGCAGACGTTGTTTGTTCGTGTACTTAACCATAATGAAAATGTTGAGTTTACTGAATAAATTGACAGTGACAGTACGAATAAATTGACAGTGACAGTACTGAATAAATTGACAGTGACAATACGATGATGAAAGAGTGCGTTCACAAATTAAATTCAAAGTTGTCAAGTCCCTATTGTAAAACCCGATAGAACTATATTATTCAATCACTGCCTCAACAATGGGTACTTCCCCCAAACCTGGAAACAATCCCTGTGTCCAAAAAGAAAAGGTGTTACGAGGTAACTAACCTTCCGCCTACTTCACTTCTGTCTATCGTTGGGAAAATACTGTAAAAAAATATTGTTACAGAAATGGACCGGCACACCCTAAACGGGATAGAAGTTATACCGGATTTTCAGATTAGCTATGACTCATGCTCTGCTTAAACTAAATGCTGACAGCAGCGCAAACCTAGAGAGGAAAATATGTACTGTTGCATGTACCCTCGACGTGGAAAAACTGCTCGACAGCGTCTGGAGAGAAGGACTGATATATAAGTTCAAAGAAAATAATTCCTCTATTGATGTAACATATATGATACATAGCTTCCTAAAAGGACGCACAGGGTGCTTTGAGTGCAATAATAATAATCGCACACATTCCATATAGAACGGGGAGTACCGTAGGGATTAATACCGGGTTCAAAGTTGTACAATATCTACATCTACGACTTTCCTCAGGCATCACATCGAATCAACATAGCTGAAAATCGGTGGCTATGTGGGTAAATTTTAGTCAGTGCACCGGCATGGGCGCTAGATGCACGAAACTTCCACAATTCGGCAACTACAGTTCACTAGAAATTGTTCACGATAGGGGCCAAACCCCCAAGCAAAGAGAGGAATAACAAAAACGCTCTGACTTTGTTGAACATAGCTTCTTTATTATCCAAAATCCAAACGGTTCATATGAACGATGTGACATAAATTGACAATCTTATTACACAGAACAATAACACTCTTATTTACAATGTTTATTGCAGTCGGTTTTACACTCTCAAATGTTAATAAGTTCACACCTAACACACAACGGTGGTAAATACCAATTACGAAACGATAACTGGGTCTGCGCGCAACTCCTAGACTCCACTCTGGATAAAACTCGACTTTGATCGCGAGACCTTGAGACGTGTGCCCGGCTGGACGGTAGGAATCTGACTCTCTGAACCACGGGGACGAATCATATCGCCAGTCACACTGGGGTGGATTCCCCTCCGCTGTGGTGGAAAACAAATCCGATATTTCATCCCATCATCATGGCAGCCAATGAGCAATCGATTTGGGTTTTAATGGAAGTATTTCCATTGTGACAGTACAGGTCTGGTTGAATGCCCATTCACTGGAAGCCAAGACTGTTACGTGGTAGCTTCCCCCATCCCCATTATCCCGCCGAGCGAGGAGATTGAATTTTTGCTAGAATTAATCTATTAAGCTACCACGTAACAAGACAAACGAAAATGCGAAGGGTGCTCAGAAGAGAATCCAAACATGCAGCTGGTCAAATAGATGATCGTGTACGGCGGCTGGCTGTATTGCCATCATAAACGATAGGGGATCGATTTTTCTGTTGACGTTAATTCAACAGGAACTTTGCCTACGATGGCAAGGGAGTGGGATAGATGGGTGCAAGTTTAGTTTGGAAATGAATCATAGGGCATGACCATTGAAGTGATTGCCTGGATAAACAATCATGGGTCGTGTGCAATCCGATGATCGTTTATCGGTTGGGCGACCGATCATGAGGAATTTAGTGTGTAGATGTGCAAGCGTACACTTACCCAGCTTGTCTTTGGAATAACGGAATTGCATCAGAGATTGAATGCGACGAAGGGAGTTCGACCAGGTCAGCTGTGCAAACGAATGGTAACTCAATAGCGACCGAAAAAGGTTGCTATGTTTATACTAGCGATTCGTTTATGCTAGGGAATGTTGCCGTGCAGGCCAAAATAGATTCTTCTGTTTATACATCGTGTATACAGAAGCGCTCTGTGTGATAACCAGCGTGAGTATCGCGGCTGTTCGTTGTTTAGGCAGCAATCGTTAGACATGACCGATTCGATGATTGTTCCTCGATAAGGCGACGGATCATGCAATTAGTCATGCAACTATACAAGCAAGCGGCTTGCTATGGCTTGATCGTGGGACCAACGGATTGTTGGAACAAGTAAACACAGGAGGATTGCTGTGTGTTTGATGGACATGTTGCTGCCCATAGGAACCGATCAGGTTCCTAAATGATTCATGTAAGGTGAACCGAAATGGTTTGGTTGATATGATTGTTTGATGCCATGGCAAGATAATGATCTTGCCATGACTTATATTTCAGGTAAGAGATGATTGAAGGTTGGCTTAACGCTGCCGATTGCAGGTCAGCTAATAATCTCTAGGTGCGGGATGGGGAGTTGATTAAGATAGATGGGTGGTTCTTTGGGTAGATTAGAAAAACCCTCACAGTATACTATATGCCGACGATGCCTTAATCGTTGCACATAGTATCACGCCAAAAACAGCTCTCAAAATAGGTTTCGATCATTTCAAACAAATAGATACATTTTACTGACGATGGGGTATACGAATCAACGTATCTAAGTCGAAAAGGATCCGCTTTCGAAACCCTAGGGGATAATGTCATATCGAAAAGGGGAAATGTCTAATCTCGAACCCTAGTCGAAGGAGTAAACATTCCAGTACAAAAAAACAGTTCGTACCTGGCGATAAATTTCAATAACTTGCTGAAATTTAATCAGCATGCATGTATGGCATTCAAAAAGCCAAAAATATGATTCACTTATTAGCTCGAAAACTAAGCTTCTACTATATAAGACAATTATTAAACCAATTCTAACGTACGGGTTTGCTATATGGTTCACAATTTCCCCGACTGTGGCTAGGAAACTAGAGGTACTCGAAAAAGCCGTACACATAATAAAAGAGCCTCTGGCGCAAGACTAATAACATCGCCCGGAAAAAACAAATCAGTATGGAAAATTTAACAAGCCTCAGAACTTGCTAAATAAGGCCAAGCTCAGTTCCCGGTTGTAGTGCCGATAATGATGGTGATGATATCAAAAGATACTCTAACAGAGAAGTCTACACGGGCGCTAAAGTTATAGTGGGGTAACTACACACACTATGTTGCTAGAGCGATGGTAACCTGTTGTTGTCCGATAGTGAAAACGGTGTGATCAGAAATTTACTTGACAGATATGTCAGTAACGGGTGGGAAACATGTGGGTAGTTTTTATTTGGTATCGTCAAAGCGACGGAGATGGGAGGAATATGTTAGATTGAACCTCTAGGAGATCGGGTCGGATGATTGAACGTGGAAGGAGAGCGCACAGGACAGGGAACAATGGCGGAGCCGAGTCGGTGAGGTCATGAACTTTCGGGTTCCTACAGGCCAGTAAATAATAATAATAATCGTCAAGGATACAGGTTCAATAAAAACCTCACAGTTGCAAAACACAGAACACTAACTGGACTGGTGAAGATGGTAGCAGTAAACTCTGCTGGAAGTCCTTTGTTGTCGATATTCCACTATCGACACGTCCAATATTCATTCGAGCTGCGCACGGTCGTCCTACTGCTAGCAGCAGCCTTTTGTCCAGAAAGAATTAAATAATAAAACACTTTGTGTTGTGGTGTTGAGCACTGTTTTTTTATTGACACTAATTCCTCCTCTGTTACAAAGTCACAAATGTTAGTTGCGGTTAAGAATACATCTCAATATCTGAAGAAAAGTGTAAGCACATGTTGAATTGAAGTATCCTAATCGCGACACTGTTCATTTAATTACAAAACGTCCGATTCATCGTGCTATCGCCAGAAACTGGAAATGGCAATCAAAAGATTTTTTGTACTTATTATATCGCGCACTCTAACTGAGGATTAACGGACAGCAAGCGAACTCCACGGAGGATGAATTTTGACTCCCGGGTCGGTGCGTGTGCACACTTTGGGTGATAAAATCTGACTCAACGACGCAACTCACATCCATCAGATTCAATGGCCGCGAATTGCATCGATAGGGGAGGATTCTATATGTGTCCGTATAGGGCAAGTACGATGTCCTGCGATGGGCGGCCACCTGATTAAACAGACGTACGATCATCGGGCTGCGGCGATGTACCCATACATCGTTGATGATGTATGCCAGGGATCGAAATAGATTTTTGTTTCAAAGTAAACAAAAACGCAATTTCACAGATCAAATGGTGGCACACATGATGTTCATGATGTGCCTATGTTACCAAGGGATCGTCGTTGCATTCGCCCAATATTCCTTGGAAATACCGATGTAAGCAATATCTAATCTAGCCGTATGGCTCCGGTGTTGACATAAGTCAGCAGAAACCTCGTCGACGGCGGCAAAGGGTCAGGCTGGATGCCTATATGTTTGGGTTAATGTGCGGGTAAGTAAGCGAACACAGTGAGTTACTGTATGTTTAATTTATTTTTCAGGCGGGTCATCATAGGCATGGCATGGGTAAGACTGCCTAAACAATGATCTTATCCGTGCCCAAATTCCACGATCGGTTGATAGCCGATAAAAAAAATTGTCGCAACTGTCGCGGACCTAAGGGTATAAGCGCAATATACAATTGTGAACTATGGACAGAATATCGGCTACAGCGATGTCAACAATAGGCTGGCCAGCGTTTGTTTATCATAATTGAAGACAGGCTGAGCCGATAGGAGTATGAACTGGTTCATCGAATATGAACCAGGGAATTCAGAATGTGTGGATGCCGTCGGGTAGGTTTTCCTTACAGGTATGATGCTGTAGGGGGTTTACGCTGTTCCTAATTGCAGGTAAGTACTATGGGTTTGCATGGAAAGAGGAAGGTGGTTAATTTAAGAGGATGGGCGGTTCTTTGGGAATGTATTAACAAACCGCCACAAACATATCGTTCCCCAATTTCAATAGGAGCAGCCAACAAGAGGCTTAAAGAGAAATTTCCCACTCCAGAACCTGGCGAGCTCTTACCACCGTAATACAAAAAAGTAATCCCTAGCTAAAAGGATACGCCCCCAGGAAGCGTTACACGTAGGTGTTCATTGGAAAAACGTATATAAAAATAAAATAAACCTGGATACAGATACTAGGCTGTACACAAGTTTGTAGTACATTCAAATTATTTAGTTTGAAATTGTTTGTCCGCTGGGACTATTTAACAAGCCATAATCAGATGTATATTTCAATGCAGAGTTCCTAAGGAATAAATACTGTTTGTACAACAACTAATCAACTTAAATGCGTTGAACTGTTGTAAAATCATCTATTCAGTAAATATATTGTCACAAACTTACATTAGGCCTTTTATAGTATAAGCTGATACAATTTGACAGCTGTCAAATTGTCAGTGTTGCCAACTTCAAAAAGTTGAATTGGGTCATTCTCTACGACTATCTATGCAAAGTTTGGGATCGTGTCTCGTATGCATATACAAATGTTCGTGGTTAAAATAATGGCGTCTAGAATATCTGTTTGTCCTTGTGATGGGTTATTCAGTTTCATTCACCCGCTAAGTACATGAAGGACTAATCGACTCTGAAGCGCTTGTGGGGAGATACACACACGTTTGTTCGGCAATACCTTTACACGCAGCGCATCAAGACAGGAATAGAACATGGAAATAATAGACCTTTAACAAAACACAGTTCACACATTACTACACTGCACAATGGATCATTCGGGCTCTCTAGCCGCAGCTTGAAGGGCGCACACAAAGATGCGTCTGGTTTCCTCCATCAGTATCTAATATTCTTGGGCGCGAGGAAAATTCTTTATATCGAGAAAAACAAGAAACCGAAATGGCCATGAAGATTACCAACCAAGAGTGGACTAAGGAAGGGGATGCAAATCAACAGATGAGGAATGTTTGGTGGCCGGCCTAATGTCTAAGGCGAGGGCTCTCAAAGCAAGTTCTTCGCTGTATCTTTTCTGCCGACTACGTTGTCCGTTTATCGTTTGTTACTCTTCTGGGTTGTTATTGTTGCTGGTCTGGTCGCGCAGTTCGGGGTGTTGTTGTCCGATATTCACTGTGGTTGCTGTTGTTGTTGATGCTGTTACTGCTGCGGATGATGATGATGACGATGAGGGTAATGATGATGATGACGGTGTTGTTATTATATCTGGTTGTCTTTTTGTTGATGGTGTTTTATTCATCCTTTTCTTTGAAGCCTATAATGTTAACCGAAGACAATAAATCATTAAGATACATGCACGATGATGTATTTTATTGCGAAAAATTTTTATCTCTCATTTAACTGCCTTTAAAATGCACTGCATATGAAATGTATCTTCTGTTGAGGCGCTCTTCGGTCAGTTCCTGTTTCGAAGGAGCAACAGTTTTGCTGTAGGTATTTCCTGAGGCCTTCAGGGGTTTATCCATGCCGTTGTTGTAGCTGTTGCTGTTGTTGTATTGTAGATAACTTTTTGGGGTATCTCTTGCGCGTCGTGTTTTTGTTTCTATTAGTTCTCCAATGCTGAAGATAGATTTTTCCTCAATGACGATGATTGTTAATGGTGGTTTTTAGTTGGTTGGAAGGTAGATGTTCGTCGACGGGATTGGATGGTCGGAGGCGTTGCCTGTGTGTAAGTATGGACACGTTTGTGGATTACTTTGTTGACGGGATGTGAAATCCACTTATTCTACTTAAGTGATGATAAGATTATTTGAAGTTCTTCGTTGCGAATAATGTTGCCCGCATTTCTGGTGGTCATACGGGGAATTGAGTGAAACGAACAAAAATGTAGGTTGACTCTTAATTGCCTCAGACACCGGTGTGGACTTTAGCAGTTTATGAAACGGGACCAAGTTTTGCGAGGTCGTTGATAGTTTCATAATTGGAGAGATAGGGAAGCCAAAGATGAATTTTGTTAATGAGGGTTTTTCCGGATTGGTGTAACTGAGTGAACTTCTCGCGTTAATGAGTACTTTGAAACTCGTTTGTCAATCGTTCTTAGAATAGAAAGTTGACCACATATTAAAAGATATTTTCACACACGATAGAACTGACACCGCAATATATATTTGACACTTGCATGATTACAGACCAGTAGTATCTATGATTGTCTATTAATTCAATCCCAAATGATAGACCTACATTTGATACCCTTTACATATGACTAAAAACCAGTGGATGTTGAGTTATATAAATGCAATTACCATAACAGTGCAGGCGTCGTGGTCCTGGCTTAGGGGAGAGACTCTGTGTCAAAACCTATGATTGCTTTGATTCACGCAACAACTTAACGCTGCAATTTACATCTAGCAAAGAGAGTAAACTTAAGAAATGGTATAAATCTTAGGTGCCACAGTAACACGCAGCAGCAAAGATATCATATTCGCCAGTTATAATCAATTCTTCATTCGTCTCTCGAGTTGACGCCGTTCACTTTTCGTCTCGTTGAAGTACTCTAGTCCTGTCTCCCGATTTACAGCCCCCCCACCGTAATTGTGATGTGTGCGCTAAATGCAATTTTGTTTTGTAAATTACTTTGACTCGCGTGTGCAGAAATTCACTTATTTCACTGGAGTACACGAACGCAACCATTTTTGTGGGCTTATTAAATTTTTCTTTTACCCGATTTTCTGTCCACTTTCATGGCAGCCGTCGCACCTCTAGTTCTACGTCTCGACCATGAGAGCTTCATCTTAAAAGTAATTTAATGGAAAAAGGATTCACCGACATATAATTTAATCACATAATTTAAAATAGCATCAGAAACAAAAGTAGGGGCAGTAGACGTACTAGTGGCGATGTGCTGCGCCATGGTTGGCTACGGAGGTTTTTTAAAGCGAACAATGGAAGTCTTTTAACGACCGCTATGAGGTCTGCCTTTAAGACCGCCACCAACAGACAATTTCTAGCTGAATCACTTTGTAATTATTTCGAATTCCATTCGTTTCCATGACGAGAGAAAATGATCGAATGCACTTCGACAGCTATTACAGTGACGGCGTAACCTCTCATTTACCTTGGAGTTGGTTATTTTTATATGTTTTTGAAGAGAGTTAAACCTCTTTCACTGTTCGCCTTTCCATTGGATATTAACCTCGACTTTAAACAATTTGTTGATATTCCTGAAATAGGGTTTGATGATGATGTAAAAAGAGACGGCTATGGTTATTCCATTATATAAATTACTTTGGGTCTGATGTTATTTTCATTAAAGCCTCGCTACAAGTTCTCGGAGCTTAGATTAAACTCTTTTTTTTCCCACAACCAATTACCCAAATGGATTTAATTAATACCCCGCAAAAGATGGCTTTTAAATGTATACCAACAGACAGTTCTTACAGTTACTATAAATTATTTCCACAGTTCTACATCTGTCCACATTTAGACTGATGTTTCATTTAAGCTTATATTAAACGGGCCGCATTTACCCCTTACAAACGGTTTTTTTTTTGTGATTTTTAATATCCTTATCACATCAGTAGACATATTTCGAATAGAAAAAACTGAGCTAATAGCGAAGATAGGAAGAGAGGTTTCGATTAGAAAAGATTGCATATTATTTTGAACTACGCCACTTTCAGATTTTTTAGTTTTCCTTCTGAACGATGCTACTTTCGTAGTTTCTTAACAACCGTTCGAACTTTCGTGATCGAGATTGCAAAGCAAGAAAAAGAGAAAAATAACTATAACAGAGTCATTTCATTTTTCATGATAGGTTTTCGTGTTGAGAATGAATACAAGATACTCAAGTAGAGACAACATTTAACACATCTCTTATAACAGATCTATTGGTTTCGATTATCGTTTTTTATATTTTCACAAAATCCTGGCCTGTGAGATGTGGTGGTACGCCGGTGGGTGTGGCTTAATGAGTACGCCTATAAGGTTGGTAAGGTTGCTCTGAGGTGTCTGCATGGGAAACGCGTCCCAGTAATCTACTAAAACAGAAGAATCTAGTGAATGTAGTTGTTCATCTTTTGACAGTTACTCACCAAAATTTCAGCCATTTTGGATACGTAGTTTTTATTTGACAGTCGTTTGAGTGAGTCGATGTGAGTGTTTTTGTGACAATGGAAAAAATTGAGCATCGAGCTATCATTAAATTATTGGGTTTTGCAAGGCAATACGCCTACACCAATCAAGGATGAGTTGGACTCTGTGTATGGTGACTCTGCACCATCATTTAGCACAGTAAAATTTTGGGCAGCTGAATTTAAACGTGGCTGTGCGAGTTTGGGAAGCGATGGACGTTCGAGACGCCCAAAAACTGCAATAACTGACGATAACATTGCTAAAGTTCACCAAATGGTGCTAGACGACCGCCGAATTAAAGTGACAGAGATAGCAGAGGGTACAGGCATTTTCGTCAAATGAAGAGGCAAGAGTTAGGGAGGGTTAGAGATAGGAAGCATCGCTGGGAGAAGTGTGTAGAGTTACAAGGAGACTATGTAGAAAAATAAAAATAAATTTTAGGAAAAAATGTCTTTGTTAGATCGGAAACTTTTCTGAGTACCCTTGTAATCATAAATGATAAAAACCGGTCTTAGCAGGTATAGGTTTATTGAAAGGATTTGTCACGTCTACGAATTCCCTTCAAAGTAACAGCAAAAGAGTTGGAGTGCGTGACAATATGCAAAGGTCTCTAGCTTTTATAAATACTGGCCTGGAAAGTAATGTTTACTTATCCAGTAATCAGTCGTGCGCTAAACCTATAAGCAGGTTATAATATTTCGATAGATCAGCTCCCATCAAAGGTCCTTCGATGTCAACAATTACGAAGTTCGAATGAATGGGTCGCCAAGGGCCTAAATTAAGAGCGAGGAATTTCCCTTCATAAGCTGCTATAACTGAGTTATTTTCTGCGAATAATTTTAACGTGCCAGGCAGTCTACAAGCAGGTACGAACAATTGCGGAAGAAGAGAGATATCAGCACCTGTCTCAATCGCGAAACTTGTGTTCGATTCAGCGTCAGGGATTGACAAGCCACTTCAATGTGTGCTGAGATCCTAGTTTAGGGGATTCGTCTGAGCAGATGTTGATCGAGGTCAATTATAGGGTTTTTACTACTCCAACGTTTTCGCCGACTTGCCAGTGATAGAAACAAGTCGTAACAAAATTCGCTATACTTGAAATACGCGAACCACATCGTCTTCGATTTGAGAAGCTACAAAAAGGACTCCTGTGATAATGGCGGTTTATATTAGAAGACCTGGAATTATGTAGTCTAACCCTACTAATTTCCAAACGAAGTTCTTGAAGTTTTGCTCACGTCCTGACAATTTCCTGGTTCACAGAAACAGTTGGTCTTCGTCGCACCGAAGGTATACTAACTGCGTTAATCTACTACAACGCTCTTCCGTAATGCCTTCTAACCCAAAAATATTCTTGAGTTTGTGGCGAAGAAGCGTGGTGCACCGGCGTACGGCGCTGATTCTCTTCTTCCTCCATCATGAATTGGTCACGCGGACACTGCTCACAACGCAAGGGGGAAGAAAACGATCGTTGACCTTCGCGAACGAGCGGACACAACACAGAAACAAAAACACTCTGGCGATGCTATTTATGCACAAACATTTTTTATTGTCAATGAGAACGAATCTAGAACAAAGAAAGGACATAAAGTGCATTCATGGGATACGATTTCGGTTAAGCAAATAAAACCGAAATCGTCGGATGCTAATGGAATTCCAGATAAGTAAAGCAAGAAATCTTACGGAAAATTGTATGCGAAGAGATGCATGAAAAGGTAAGTTTTCTTTACAGGGACTTTAAGATTATAGATTTGATCTATATAATGCGTGAAGCATTTACAGGTGTTAATGCTTTTGCATTAGCGAAGTTAGGAAATTGGCTGAATGTTATGGGGGTTTTACTGTAAGTAGACTGTGGGGTTTGGCGGAACCGCCACAAGTTGAGCGAACCAAAACTTTGGATCATCAGGAAAAAAGGTTGACAGAGTGATCAGTCTATAGGACAAACCGTATCCACAGAATGGGATAAAGGAAAAAGTGATTCACTAGTTGCCTCATCCTGCAACTGCGTCGTTTCCAAAATTAAAATATTTACGCGGAAATGAAAAGTTCATGTTAACTTCCCGCCTAAGACAGACTGAAAACGAATAGCCGCGAAAACAAATTCCTATCTAAAGTTAACACGGGGAAGACAAACGAGTTGCGGATGGTGTTTCCAAAGTGTAATCTCAGCTAAAGTGAAATTTGGCTAGAGCCTCACATAAACACCAGAGATCTATGTTAAGAATGGGTGGTGAAGCCAAGTGTTGAATTCAGAAGAGTGCGGTTGGAATCGGAACTATGCGAGTAGTAAAATCGTTGCGGATTTCGGAATGTGCGCTTGTCCGGCTGATTGAGAGGAAGACAAACAGGCGAAAAGTTAGATTGGTTGAGTAGTGACTTTCTACGAGTGTTCACGTGGAAATAGTGAAAATGGGGAAAAAATCGGCATACTTTCTGAATGGAAATTGTGCTCCGGACCGGATTTCTGAAAAGATCGAAGTCCAAAAAGACTCAAATAAAAGAGGTGTGTGTAATCAAAAAGAGCTTCACAATATCTAAAAAAAATGTTCTTGCTTTTAATTCCGATCGTGGTTTCGTGCTACCCTCTAAGGGCCAAACGGCCCCCTTTTCATATATTTCTCTCAGGAAAGACGAACCTGTAATGCTGTGTACACGCCCTGAGGTGTTATTACGTAACTGTGGGACTTGTTTTTGAAAAGTTGTCGATTTGAATGCTCTGGGAACACTCGCGCCGAGAGGTTTTTCATTCTGCAACGATTCTTGGTATTGAGATGTGCCATTGAGCGATGTATTGCAAATTGTAAGGATTCATCGAACTACCTCGCGGGGTGCAAATGAATCGAAATCAGTTAAAATATCATTATCTAATGCATTAAAAAGGGCTATATACCCTGCAAAATCGAGAAGAACAGAAGGCTAAGAGAATGTTAAATGGGAAGGACAATTGTATGACGCAGGCATTGCAGATTACAGGCACGTCACAAAATCGATAGGGTCACCGTAAGTAGAAGATTTAAATGTGTTTTTTCTCAAGATTACTTCTTTTTAAATTGGTCAGAAACAATTAGATCAAATCTGTACTTATTTATTTAAAATATCAACTGTCCCATTCTGTGCATACAGATAGACAGAAATTCTTTTCAGGATGCACTCTTTTTTTTTGTAGTTATAAAGAATTTAGTGGCCATTTTCATAAACGACGATTCTAAGTTTTTTAAATACTGCAGGTAAGAAATGATATACGAATTTTCCGTTTGTTTCTCCTTAGCTTTTGATATGTAAAAATAAAGAAAAACCATCTCTTTGTTTTTGTCATGCGATGAAAATTGTTACAGAAAGCTCCGACCGCGAAACACTTCCCTTAGAACTGATTACCATTATGGAGGTCTGCAACTGTCATTTTTTTAGGCTCTTTTTTTTTTACACTAACGCCCATACAAAAGGGGATTTTGGAGTACCCTTAAATGGCAGAGCACAGTGGGAGCGGACGGTGAGGAAGTGGATAAGGAAATCAGGTATCGATGTACATTGGTCTGAAATGGCTGGACATTACAACGATAAGGAAACACATGATCAAAGTATTCCACATTCGTGTGGTTCGGCTAAAGAATGACTCTCGATGTTTATTTGTGTGCTTGAAGTTGGCTGTCAATGTGAATTGATGTATATTCTCAGTTCGACGGGTATCGTGGGATTCAGAAAGTTCATTTGAGCGACGACCGTGGTAATACCTACAGCAAAGCGATAGGCATGATACGTTGCGCCTATGTTCTAACGACGTAATTGATAGACTTACGGGTAGGTCCCCGATAAGTATCATTGTTCCTTTCTGCAACCTATCGAGCACGTGTAGTGCAGTTTTTTGATGCGTGTGACCAAATATGGGAGTTGAACTTGTGGCGGTGCCGCCAAACCCCACGGTACACTTACCTAAAAACCCCCATAACCTCATCCCACCAGCATAGGTTTTCGCTAATGCAATCGCATTAAGTACTGAAAATGCTACACGCATTAATTAGATCGAAGCTATAATCGTAAAGCTTCTGCAAAAGAATTCTTACCTTTTCAAGCATTCTTTCGCTTACAAATCCTCTGTAAGAGTTCTTACTTTCCTTGTCATAGATTCCCTGAAAAGCAAATTCGTCGGTTCGTATATCATACGACCGCATATCAGAGAATCTTACCATAGATTTTGCTAAGCCCAGTCTCAATATGTGTACAAAAAACTATTTACACACACATCGGCTGTAATTAACACCACCCGCGTTGAGACTAATGCCTTAGCAATGCACTAAGTGCAAACGAAGGAACGCTGTCCTTTGGCAGGCATCGGGCGATACGACAGACTATAGTCGTATCACCAACATCTTCCTACAGATAAACAATCTACAATTTCTTTCGTGCCGCAAACGAATAATCCCGCATATTCAAATGCGAACAAGGGATTCGTTTCGGCAACCAACTCAAGATACGATATACAATTTTCTTTGTATAAGGTATCGCACCACTTACCACCTTTTTACCAACGTCCATCATAGCGACGTTGCACAGGGTAAACATGACCCTCATTACGGAGCGAACCATTTGGTCGCCTCTTCCTTTGTTCTCGCCGTCTGCTTGCTTCGTTATTTCATTGCCTTCGAGCACGTGCAAATAGCATCGATCAGTACGGCCGCACACACATACCATTGCACTGAATGAGTGCATTTCCTTGGCGGCCACACCCTTAAGAGAAAAGTTTTTCTCTTTCTTCTTTTTTTCTCACCACTATCCTAGGATGGAATTCATGTCAGAGTACCATCCTCGGGGAGTCAAATTGCATCCGCTGACCACCACGGTCATGCGACTTCCGTTCTTCATCACTGCGGAGACGCGGACGCGAGAATATGTCGAGTCGAGTGTCTTGCTACCTTAAAAGTAATTCTTTCTAGTGTGTCAGTACCGTCGTCGTGTAATTAGTAGCTACCCTTTCTTTTGTCCAACCACCACAACCATAGCTAATTAAGTGCAAAAAGTTAAATAAAGATACTATCAGTAAAAACAATAAAATAACCAAATCGGTGCGTTTTATTCCGGAGACTACCATTGGTGCGTTTTGCTTCGTTCTTTGGTGACAATTTCTTGTGGACAGTTTACGGCGGCGTAATGGGCGACTGTAAATGGATGTTGGAGGAGGAAGTGAACGGAGTACCCATGCAGGTACATACTTCCTCCCCACAAACTCCATTTTGGGACGAATTTACGCCTTGTAAATGATGGCCAGGTTAGATGATGTGAAGTATCATTTGTATCTATAAAGGAACCCCACAAATTTGGCCGCCCTTTTCGTAGCTTCAACTATGTGGTTGTTCCAATTAAGAGCGAATTAGTTCGAGTGGCGAGTTTAATAGTTCCTTGGCTTCGTCGATAGTTCCTTGGCTTCGTCGATGCAAGCGTCGTTCATCTGCAGTATATTTACTTTGGGGTTCGCCTTTGACAACAAGAATTCTACTCGGTTAGATAATCCCCGTTGATATATCTTGTTGAGGTCGGAATTCAATGTATGAAGCGTAACCTGCTAGTTGGCAATGAGGTTCGAAGAGTTTGGTCAGCAATGTTCGTATGAATATGAGAAACTCAACATGATCTCATCAGCAAACGAGTGGATTGGGTTGTGGGTAATGGACAATAGATCATTTATAAAGATGAGGAAGAGAGTGGGTGAGAGTACGGAACCCTGTGGAACACCTGCATTAATTTGATGGAAGGCAGATTTGACACCACCCAGAACCACTTGGATTGAATGGCCAAAAACATAGTATCTTGTCCATGGGATGTGTGAATTGTGCATTCCATCGGAATGTTATTACAACAAAAGGGCTGGGTGCTAAATTCTGTCGAAGGCGCTTAAAGTTTCCAATGCGACAAGTGTACAAGTGGATGGAAAGGCTTCACATTTCCGTAGGGTACGCCATCAAATCTTCTGCCGAACTGTTCCTAGGAAAGCCATATTGACGGTCATTGAGGTCATTTGATTCCAAATAGTACTTAACTAACCTACATTTTCTAATTTTTTGTGTAATTAACGAGTCGCTTTTATAAGAGGATATAAAACAAAGGTCGTGAAACAGAAAAAGCTTTCAAGTATCAATTTTAAAAAATTCTCGACTTTTTGATACATTGTTTTGATGTATTGTTGACGAACCCATTACATAAATTAAAATCAATTCTCACACAAAAAGAGAAATCCAAAGTAACCTGAGGATAACCTACAAATTGGCCAAGTAATCACCACAAGCAATAAGCAAACTACTACCTGTCTTCAAATTGCAATCATTAATAGCGATTGGTTACCAACTTACTAACAATCCATCATCATCACGAATAACCACAACACAACAGCATATGTATATGTTGCTCTGACGATTCACACGCAGTGTACTGTGCATCCTATGAAACAGCATGAATGGAGCTAATAACAACCATGACCACGAAACGCCGGTCAAACACACGCGATATTCTCATTTTCACCAAATCCTTATTTATATCCACACCATCGATGACTTTTTAAACACTAGCCATCACATCTCCGGAGGGATGCAGAGAAACCCCACTAATTCTTGACCAGAAACGCATACACCATGTGTCAGTCATCCTTTTCTTTTTCAATTGGAGTATGTGCTACTAGAACATCACCGTCATCGTCTTCACCATTGCCATGGCTACCAGTATCACCATCCAAACATCAGCATGTGATGCAAATCGAATGTAACTTATCAGCTCGCAACTAACATGTTATTCGGCCCACTTGTCTAAATTGTGCTTCAACTTACCTTGGTGGCTTCGACTCTGAATTGGGCTCCGACTTGGCCCTCCACTCTTTACTCCAGTTTCGACATCGACTTGAGTCGGTCTGGTATTATTTAGCTCTTTCAGGTGGCAATGGTTCTTCATTCTATCGAGTTTCATCTTTCGTAATCGATCAACCCCCTAAGGGTAGGCTAACTGGATCGATGCCTCAACGGCTTCCATTTTTCTTTTGGGGCGACTGCTACTCGTGTTCGGTGTTTTGGTTTGAGGTGCATGCTCCAAATGGTAAGATGGAGAGGATTTCATTGGTTTATTTTGTGATGATTACAGCTCTCACAGTTGGGTGCTTTTTGTTGTATGTCAATATAGGCATAAAAAGTGGCCAATGATTTATCATAACAGGGGTTGCTTATGTATGATGCAGAGATTGTTGAAATGAGGTAAGTGTAGCACATTTTAAAGTAGACATGTTGAGTTAAATTTTGACATTTTCTCTATAATGCGTTTTTTTAATTTATTTAATAATAGTCATGATCACAAATGGATGTACTCTCAACAATTCATGTAGGAGGTTGGTTGGGATCCGACGTCTAACGCCCCGGTATCACACGATATTGTATATTCTGTAAAATGGTAGGGAGAATTCCCTGAACTATTCGCCAGAATACCTAACCCGGCGGTCAGTACTTCAGTGAGATATCACAACAAAATGCAGTCGACTCTCCCTATGAGAGATCTATCGCGTTAAGCGACGATAGTGAAGAACATGTGAGTCGAGCTGACGCTATGACAGTTAGAATCACTAAAAATTTAACCAATGCTCAACACATCAGGCCACTGCCACGTGTACGAATTCGATTTCTAAACTCAAGTACACTCAACTGATGTGGAATTGGTATGTTATTATTGCTTGGTATACGGCTGGTGCGGGCTCCTCGATAGTATAGTGGTTAGTACACCCGTCTGTCACCCGGGAGACCGGGGTTCGATTCCCCGTCGGGGAGCCCCTGGCGCAAGACTAATGACCTTGCCCAGACAAAATAAATCATTATGGAAAATTTAACAAGCCTCAGGAAATAAGGCCAAGACCGGTTCCCGGTTGTAGTGCCGATGATGATGATGATGATGATACGGCTGGTGCATTTTCTTATTCGATTTACTTTCGGTGTTCTTCACTATTTGCTTGTACATTGTTTGTGTATCTGTTAGAAACGCCACAGATCCTTGATCACGTCTGGCAGCTTGACTTAGGGACAATTCAAAAGTGTTCAAAGAGGTGGTAGATCTCGATGCAACCGTAGCCCTCCAGAAGAGATATATCACTACTGCTCTAAGAATGGTAATGGTAAAAGTAGTAGTTACCCACTCTTTGGACAATTCTTGCAGCTTAATGCACATCTGAGATTAATGAACACTTTAATGTACACCACCTTAATTGGTTGTAACATCCTAATAGAATAGGCTATAATGGGAAAGCTGGATGTCAGTCGTAATCCGGCTTAGTTAGAAGACGAATACAAGACAACCAAAGAGGTTTTGCGAACGTCTTACATCTTTTCATGAAAAAGCGTTATAAGATACCCGTCAATTGAGCATGCTTCCCCTAAGAAGTGAAGACATTCATGTTTATGGTGTCACTTTTATTCCTATATTTTGACCGGCCTTTGAGTGGCTGGATTGATTGTAGACTAGTAACGCATTTTGTTGCATAAGCACAAAAGTCACATTAATCTGTGTTTAGAAAACTGAATGAGATTTTTAATGTCTACCTTTTCAAAATCTGACGGTATGAATAACTCGTTTACGGGGTTTATATTATACAGATACAATATTAGACGTATACGCATAAATCTTGCTGTTTACGATCATAACATTTGTTGTTTTTATTATTATTATTATTTAATGGCCTGTAGGAACCCAGAAGTTCATAATCTCACCGACTCGACTCCGCCATTGTTCCCTTTCCTGTGCGCTCTCCTTCGATGTTCGACCATCCGATCCGATCTCCTCGAGGTCCAACCTAACCTGGTCCTCCCATCTCCGTCGCGCCCGTCCACTCGGTCTCTTTCCGGTTGGCTTACCGTCAAGAATTCTATGCACGGTCCTATCGCTGCCCATTCGCGCCACGTGTCCTGCCTATCTTAATCTTCGCGACTTGATTACTCTCACTATTGTAGGTTTGCAACCACTTGGATTGAATTCTTCCAATTCGTGGTTGTGGAGTTTCCTAGATTGTCCTGCCTCCTCGTCATATTTACCGCCAAAGATACCCCTTAAAACTTTATTCTCGAATACGCGGAATTTGTTTTCTTCCCGTTTTGTGAAACCCCATGTTTCGCATCCGTATAGAACAATTGGCATGATTATGGACATGGAGCTTTATATTGCGTGATAGCAGTTTGGATTTCAACACTGCGTGCCTACTAGCGTTGCCGGAGTGTAGTCTTTCGTTAATTTCCTTCGACATTTCGTTACTGGCCGTCAGTATTGTTCCCAGATATTTAAATTCTTTGACATTTTCAAATATCTTGCCTGTGTTGTTTAAGAAACTGTATTCGAGTTTCTAATTCTAACTATTAAAACTGTAAGGGTAGTAAAAATCGTTTAGGTATATGGGTATATTATAAGGACTAGGTCAGGTATTTATCATACACCTCGTATAAAAGCCAACAATTGTAGCGGATTGTTAGACACTGTCGATTATTGAATTGGGTTGTGCTAAAATCTGACTAAAGGTCAAGGGTCAATCATTCCAGAAACATCGGAGTCAGTAAGCCGTGCTCATGGTTGTTCCGCTTGGTCATTGTCCGTTTTTTTAACATTATGCATGGCAAGTTAATGTTTTTTGTATCGAATTTAGATTGGCGGGCTATGACACAGTTATTAGTGTTATTTAGTAGAATGAGTACTCACTTGTAACAATTCGAGTTTGAAAAACTGTAACAAATGCCCATCTTCATCTTTTCTTTGTGGTCTGTAGCTATGATTGTTTTCGTTCGATGTCGCGATGACTTTTTTCGTGCACGTACATCAGAAACCTGTTTTCCCACACGCCGAATAGCATATATATAAAACCAAAACAGTATTGATCGTCCCTCCGCGTGACGTGGTGCGGTGGATGAAGTTACAATGAATCATACAGGCTATGCTGACGGAAAGCCTACGCTTCCAGTAGGGTCACCCATGTCAGACAAGCTAGTGAGACGTAACATACAAATGTCTGTCACCCTTAATCCAGGGTGTTACGCGTCACCATGTCCATTGTATGGTGTGCACCCAAGCTCCTCTTTGACACCGGGTCGAATCAGAGCAGTAAGTAAATCTTACCATATAAAAATGGGAGCCTGATATAGCAGGGTATTTGATTCCCCAAGACTCGTCGGAACATTTTTTTTTCTTACACTTTCGGGAGAGGCGAACCTTTAGCGCGGAATCGGCGCCCCGAGATGCCTCCAGATAACTGTTGCAGTTCCTTTTGCACAGTTGCAGGTTGTAACGCTCTAGAAACACCTGGGGGGATTCCACAGCTTTTCCGCTATCTAATGGAACGAGTTTTGACGCTGAGATGTTCGCGCTGTCGGGAAATGAACCGCAAACTGACGCGATCGGCCGGATTGTCTCGTGGAGCGCATATAAACCGAATTGCGCGGAACAATACCACGAATCTCCGAAAAATAGTACCCTTCATAGTATCTGTAAAATAGACAAAGATTAGCTACGTGCCTTCGATATGATAGCGACTGTAGTCTGGAAGTCAGCGCCGAGTCCCTGATCAGGCGGATCCCTCGTCTCTGAATACGAGCGCCGGTCTAACATGGGATTTATACAGAAGAAAAAAGTTGGGCCGGAGTACAATATTTCTTGGCTCTAAAAGGATAACTCAGTTTTCCAGAGGCTGATCTGGCGATGTTCGACACGTGTTTATGCCGCGATACATCATCCTTTCCCCCAGATTCCAGGGCCCGCAATCGTCAAGTGTAGAACCGATGATCCACTTCTCTTTGTGAATGTTGTATACTGTGACTTTCTTGCATTGAAGTCGACGAGATTGGCCTTTCCCTACTGCCAGATCTCAATTCAGAGAGCCGATCTGGCTACATTTCAGCTGATGCGACGTTGATGCACCAACCGGAGATCACTCGAAGAAAGAAGCGTACTATTATCCGCAAAACTAAACTGTCTGTTATCCATTGACTTCACTAAAATATGTATGTGAAGTAAAATCAAGGTTGGAGCCAAAATAGAACCTTGGGGCACCCCCGAATTAACAGGATACAGATCCGAACACTTGCCGTCCACAACAACCCGGATCGATCGATTTTCGAGAGAGATCTTCGTCCAGTCGCAAAGCTGTTGGGAAAGCCCATATGAACGAAGTTTGCTCAGCAATGCCCCTCCAAAAGCTTTGGAGATATCCAGCCCATTACTCACCACCCCCGTCAATCAAAGATTTCCATATATCGGTTATAAGGGTCAAAAGGTCGTCCGTGGGCCGTCTGCCACGGAATCCGTATTGACGATAATTCAGAAGTCCCTTGCACTCCAAATACTTAACTCGAAATTAATGACCCTTTCCACCACCTTAGATGACATAGGCAGTAATGCTATCGGCCGATATTTTTGTGGGAGACACTCTTCCCGTTTTTTGGGATTGGCCGAAGTTGATTCACCTACCAGCAGGTAGGAAATGTCGTCCTAAGAAAAGCGGAGAAACTTGGCAAGAACCGGCGACAGTTCTGGAGCACAGTTCTTAAGGACTACTGCTGGTATTCCGGCCGGGCCGGTTGCGTTCTTACAGTCCAGTCCACGTAGAATGCGTTTAATAGTTCGTGGGCGGAACCTCACATCCGGCATCGAATACCGTATCGGCGCGATCACAGGCGGTTCTGCGGTGGTCCTGCGAACTTCACCAATCACAGTGGGCTTAAATACCTTTTCGTCCAGCTAAGGGAGGCATACATACTGGTGCCCTCAACCCCACGTATCCTTGTGCCTACACGGTTATTGAAGGACATTACACCAAAAACAAATTCGATTGACAACCCACTGGCTAGGATAGCACAAGTGGCCGGGGCGACAGCGCCAGACGCCGACAGCCATCAAAAATCCAATGCGTAAAAATATGGTAAAGAAATAAACAATATTTATGATCTCCTCTTGAGCCAAGCGTAATTTGGTTTTCCCGTATCGAAAGGACCATTGTGGGAACAGAACGTAAACAATAAACGAACCAACACTATTCCTTCAAGGAGATACAGATCTTGTAAAAATATCGCAGGTACCGACTTTGGCCGGGGAAATTGCCAAGGCCATAAACTACATGCGTGTAAATTACACAAAGCGATACCGCAGATGTGTGAAAGGCCTAACGGTACTCGGCGTATCTCCAGCCACAGGCACAGCAATGTTATCGTCTGTATTTGTGGGTGCATATACACAATACCTCTACGAATCGAAGCGTAAAACAAGATAGGATGCAATCTCCTGGAGACAACTCCTGGATCAGAGAGGATTCCAGAGAAAGGTTGATTTAAGAGAAAAGTGAGAACAATGTTATGAGTTTCCTTCCTACAGGAAAGTTTTAGTCTACCAGTAACGTTCTCATGGAAAGGGAGCACGGCAAAGAGTGTCGTACAAATCGCTAATGTTGCGCAAAAATAAAAATAGAAACACAAAAAAAAGAAACAAAAACAAATTAAAAAACCAAATTCAAGAAAATAAAGTGACTTTTATTTTGAAGATTTTTCGGCGGTAAACGCTTAGCCGAGAACCGCCAAGGTTCCAAAAGACCGGCATCGAGGTTTGAATTTGCGAACACATTCGTTTTATTTTTTTAATTTGTGACTGGGACAAGACCGTCGCTAACAGGGCAAAAAGGGGGAGGTGAAGTTATTGCTGACAGCCCTTACCATTGACCACAAGAGCGCCGACCCGTGTCGCTCAAAATTCAAGGAGTTTATTGGTCACTTTGTCGTTGTAAGCCTTCTTCGCGGTATCAATCGCCTGGTTGCAGACGTTTCTGATTCCAAAAAAAAATCGTTCTGTTACCATGGGTGGGATTGGAGCGCCATTGCTTAAAAGCTTTATCTTTTCCCGCTGTAATTTGCTCGCATTTTTTATCAAACAAAGTTTATCAGATTTTTTTTTTACTCTAACCTGCGCACAAACGGGGGTTTTGAAGTACCATTAAATGTCAGAGCACAATGCGAGCGGATAGAGAGCAAGTGGATAAGGAAAGAAGGTATCGATATAATTGGTCTTGAATGTCTGGATATCACAACGGCCAGGAAACACATGATCAGGCAGAACCACATTCCATATTCGTACGGTTCGGCTAAAGAATGACTCTCTATGTTTATTTGTGCGCCTAAAGTCTACTTTCAACGTGAACTGATGCGCATTCACAGATTGACGGGTATCGCGGAAAAATGTCTGAGGTGGCGGAACACATTCAGCAAGTTCAGTTGAGCAACGACTGTGGTAATACCTACAGAGAAGAGATACGCATGATACGTTGCGCCTGTGTTCTAACGACGGAATTGATCGACTTACGGCTGAGTCCCCAATAAGTTTCACTGCTCGTTTTTGCATCCCGTCGAGCACGTGTAGTGCAGTTTTGGAGGCGCCTGACCAAATATGGGAGTTGAACTCGATTTTTGGACGAATATGCGCTTTGTAAATAGTGGCTAGGTTGGATGGAGTGAAGTATCTTTTCCATCTCTTAAGGAACCCCATATATCGCAGCTTCAAATATGTGGTCATTCCAGTTAAGAGTCGAAATAATTCGAGTGCCGAGGATTGATAATTCCTTGGCTTCGTCGACGGAGGTGCCGTTCATAAGGAGTATATTTACTTTGGGGCTCGCCTTTGACGACAAGCGGCAGCACTGAGTTTTTTAGGCATTGAATTCTACTCCGTTAGATAATCCCCACTGATATATCTTGTTGAGGTCTGAAATCAATTTATCAAGCATAAGTTGCTGGTTGGTAGTGACGTTCGAAGACTTTGGGCGGGAGTGTTCGTATGAGTATGAGACACGCAATGTGCTATCATCAGCAAACGAGTGAATTGGGTTGTGAGTAATTGACAAGACATCATTTATAAAGATGAGGGAGAGAGTGGGTGAGAACCCTGGGGAACACCTGCATTAATTTGATGGAACACAGATTTGATACTATCAAGAACCACTTGGATTAAACCGCCCGAAAGATATTCTCTTATCAATTGGAGCAGGGAATTGTCCACTCCATATGAATGTAATTTTGACAAAAGGACTGAATGCCAAACTCTGTCGAAGGCTTTTGAGAATGCCTTCACTTTTCGGTAAGGTACGCCATCAGATCTCCTGTGGACCTGTTGGTACGAAAGCCATATTGCCGGTCATTGAGGAGGTCATTTGATTCCAGATATTTCGAAAGTTGACGGTTGATAAGTGATTCCATTACCTTCGAGAGCATAGAAGTTAGTGCTATGGGTCGATAAGAGAAAGGGATGATTTGTCACCCTTTTGTTCACTGACTTCCATCTATTTGGGAAACGGCCAGTAGTATAAGACAAATGGAATAGTTTCCGCAGTAGTTTGGAGAGTGAAAAGGAACATATCTTCAAAAGGTTTGAGGGAATGCCATCCGGACCAGCGGATTTGTTTGCGTTTAGCTCTTTGAGTGTTCGGACAACAGTATCCGTTCCGAAGTGAATTTGGGTAATGGTGTGCTGCTTATGCTCAAGTTGCGGCGGAACTGATGTGGTATAAGGGAGCGTTGAGTAAGCTGCAAAATGTGCAGCAAATAGATTCGCTTTCTCTATTACAGTGGTGACTGGTTTGTCATCGACTATAAGAGATGGAAGGGATGAGGAGACCGAGTTTTGGATGTTCTTCACAAATCCCCAGAAGTTTCTACTACCTGTGGGAGAGTGTAGTATTTTTTGTACCACCCTCTCGTCATGCAAGAACGTTGCGCGTTGAATATACGCATTGCAGTCATTTCTAGCTCTCTTAAATCTTTTCCGGCTTACCTCAGTATTGTTTGATTAATGCAACCCGAAGCTCAACTCTTTAGCCTTAATGGCTTCTCTGCACCCAGAAGCGAACAACATACGACGGTTGCCTTTTATATTTCGGGATTAGAGAACAAAAACAAATATTGATCATCGAAAATCACTTTATTGTTTTTCAAAATATTCCCCATGAAGATCTATACATTTTTGCATGCGTTTGAACCAATTGTCGAAGCACTTTTGCCACTCTGATTGAGTTATCTCCAACACATGCATTCTGAATGCAGCAACCGCTTCTTCAGGTGTCGAAAAACGTTGACCTCTCAGTTTGTTTTTTACGTACGGGAATAAAAAGAAGTCATTCGGTGCCAAGTCAGGACTATACGGCGGATGACCCATCAAATCGATGTTTTGGGTGCTCAAAAATGCAGTTGTCGCAGCCGATGTGTGAGAGCTCGCATTGTCGTGGTGAAGAGTGATCCGTCTTCGGCGGTTGGTTTTCCTGATTTCTTGGAAGACAACTGGCAAACAAAAGGTTGTGTACCATTCAGAATTGACTGTTCTGCGTTGTTCTAGTGGTACGGTTGCGACATGTCCAGTTTTTCCGAAAAAACAGGTGACCATTTGCTTGGAAGTGCTTCGTGCGTGAACAACTTTTGTTGGATTTGGCTCATCTTGAAACACCCAGACAGTCGACTGCTGTTTACTCTCGGGCTCATACGCGTAAATACACGATTCATCACCTGTCACGATGTCATAGACGTGTTTCAAAGCACCGCGACCGTATTTTTTGAGCATTTCTTTCGACCAATTGACACGAGCCTTTTTTTGGGCGATTGACAAATTGTGTGGGATCCAACGCGAACAAATTTTTTTGACAGTCAAATGTTTATGCAATATTGAATGTATGCTGGTTCCACTAACGCCTAAGGCTGTCTCAATCTCACGATATGTCACATGACGATCTTCCAATATCAGTTCGCGCACAGCATCAATGGTTTTCGGAACAACAACTGATTTTGGACGACCTTCACGAAATTCATCTTGGAGTGAACTACGGCCACACTGGTCCTTGATGGAGCTTCATCGCCAAAAATTGAATTAAGTTCATCCATGCACTGTTGCTGAGTTAATCCACGCCGAAAGTTGTAAAAAATAATCGCACGAAAATGTTGACGATTTAATTCCATTTTTGGGCCGAGATGAATCTTTTAAGTTACTGTAAACAACACAAATAGCGCTCGTATGTCAAAACGTTCTGAGTGCGTATAACCTCAAAAATGTCCAACTTTACGACAGAGCTATCAATTGCCGGATTGCAACACTAGGGTTGCCAAATCCCGAAACATAAGAGGCAACCCTCGTATTTCTCTTGGGTTTGATATTCTTTACTCTGTGTGGAATAAAGGCCCGCATACCAAGTAGAATCGTGTCGGTCAATGTGTTCGCTATAGAGTCAACATCGTTATTGAGGAAAAATAACGACCACTTTAACCTTCCAAAAAAGTCACGCAGACCTTCCCAGTTGGCTTTCTCGTTGTATCATACTTGAATTTCGTTTAATGACTACACACAATAAACATACAAAACATCCTGTAGGCGTAGGTGTGGGGAGCCGACACTACCATAAGGGAAGAATTCACAAAAAAAAAAAAAAAAAAAAAGAAGAGAAGACATAGACGGCTCAGTGAGATCATGAACTCTGGGATTCATACAGCCCAAAAAAAAAAAAACAGCTTTTGTTTCCCGTCCTTTCTTTCTAAACTTTAATTCTATTTTTTTAACCCAGTCTTATCTTAATTCCCCTGCATCAGTTTCATGGTCGTTTGGTACATTTTGATCCTATAATGGTATTGGCAGTCATGACAACTATCAGTTTTCGAAACGACCGTCACACCCAAGAATGATGCCTTTCTATATTTGAATAACACTGTTTACTCACCTTTGCACCCCACTTCATAAGGATTTTGATAATGACTCGTTTCATCCCTTCTTTGAAAAAAGGGACTGAATAATGTTTTTAAATTTTCAACATCAGTTGACGTGTTTCTTCGCTCGTTACGTCCCACTGTGGCGTTTCTAACAGATACACACACAATACACAAGCAAATAGTGAAGACCACCGAACGAAATTCGAATAAGCATAGCATCAGAGCCGTATACCATAGCGATAACATAACAATTCCCCATCGGTTGGGTCTACTTGAGTTTAGAAATCGAATTCGTACACGCGGCAGTAGCCCGATGCTTCAATATTTCGCTTCTCACCCGTTTCATCGTGTGTTCAATTCACCATCTTCACTATCCGTGCTTAACGCAACAACCCCGATGTGATCTGTGTACACACACAGCACACTTTCCCATAGTAAACAGAACTTCACGACACGATCACGAGTAGTGCATAGAGCACCGGCACACTCGCCTGCTCCGACGTTCTCTCGCTCGCTCGGTCCTCGCCCCGTCGTTCTCACACGAAGTTGATCGTAACAAAGTTCCTGAGGAGGGAGTAGTGTGACGTTTCTAACAGATACACACACAATACACAAGCAAATAGTGAAGGACACCGAACGAAATTCGAATAAGCAAAGGATACCGATGACATAATAATTGCACATCAGTTGAGTGTACTTGAGTTTAGAAATGAAATTCGTACACGCGGCAGTGGCCTGATGTGTTGAACATTGGTTACATTTTTAGTGATTCTAACCGTCATAGCGTCAGTTCGAATCACACGTTCCTCACTATCGTCGTAAACGCTATAGCACCATCGACCAATCTTCGATTCTCTTATAGGATGCGGTGACGAGCTTACGATAAGGATAATGTGAGTAATTCACACTCCTACGATTTTCCTTTTTAAGAACGTTTTTTCACAGGGTGGTTTATGATCCTTTGCCCTGTATTATTTTTTCCGTGAAAAGAGTAAATTACAGATGGTGTGTTACAATATAGGAACTACAATGAATGGTTTTTTAATGCAATTGCTTTCAAAAGAGTTCTGCGGAAGGAAAACCAGTCAAGGCTACACTCAAATCATAATTGTAGTATTTGAGTTCGTTTGATGCATTTTTAATTGTGTTTTTATGGCTTGAGACAGCCAGCCTGCACACGATAATGCGTTTAGCTGCCACTGCCTGCTAATCGTATTTTCCTAGGAATCGGATCGCGAGACAACTTTGGTTTTACGAATCATGTGTCATGAAATAGTCGAACAGGTGTAGGTCAGATGAGAGTGGGCGAAAAGTGTAGTAAGTCTCGTGTGCCTCTATCGATAATATAGTTATAACTTATGGTTATAATACAAACTTAATCAATGTAACGAACTTTGTGAGCTCTTTCTAACCACCACACATGTTCGACGCAAGCACAACTCTAGGCAGCCCAACTCACTCCGTGTCCTACATTCTGTCAAATGTCTACGCGGAATTTCTCATTTAAAGTTTCCGTGTGAGTCTAATGTCAAAGTTCTCTTTACCACAGGTTGGCACCACTGTGACACGAAATGACGTCAAGATTGAGCGCTTTCTGTCAATTAATTTGTAACAGCTGCTTATTTTATTGGTTTATCTAAAGTACTATATTCTATTTTTATAATAAATAATTTGGTTGGGCAAAGAGTTTGCAATCAATTTTGTGTTCCCAACGGAATTTCTTATGCGGAATCGTTGAAAATGTTGGTTAAGACCTTTGGTGACTCAGTTCAAACAAAAACACAAATGTATGAATGATACAAAGTGGTCGTCAATATGTTAATGATTTGCCTCGCGCGACTGAGGACAGCATCGCTAAAGTGAAGGAATTGATGCTTGAAAATCGACGTTATAGATTGAGGGAACTAGCACAAGATTTAAACATTTCACACGAATCAGTTCGTAAAATTTTAGTCTATATTTTGGACATGGTCGAACGTGGAAGGAGAGCGCACAGGACAGGGGACAATAGCGGAGTCGAGTCGGTGAGGTCATGAACTTTCGGGTTCCTACAGGCCAATAAATAGTAGTAGTAGTAGTCGTTTGGAGATGAGAAAAGTCGCAGCAAGGGTTGTTCCAAAAGGGCAATTTTTTTTTTGCAAAAAGAGCATCGAAAAACGGTTCCTGAAAACATGCTTTCTTGAGTCGCCAGTGACTCTACATTCATGTAACGCATCATTAATGGTTACGAGACATGGGTCTACGAGTGTGACATGCAAATAAGTCAACAATCATCCAAATGGTGCTACCAAAACGAGTCGAAACCGAAAAAGGCACAAAAAAGTCGATCAAAAAATAAGGTCATGTTCACTGTCTTCTTCTATATCATGGTGAACTGTTTTTTGACCAGATAATGGCTTTTGTTAAAAAACTGTCTACGCCGTGTTCTTTGGAGATGAAATTAACATCAAGGCAAAACTAGCAACGACACCAATATTCCTGGAAAGCTTAAGTTTGGCTGTTGCTGTTCAATAAATTTCTATAATTTAATGTTAAGTGTTGCTTTACGAATCCCTGTTTTCAAAGGCGTGAGGAAAGCCAGAATCCGTCGTCTCTACCAATTACCATTCATCAGATGAGAGTTCGGAATCAGTTTCAAAAGGTGCGCTTGATTTTCCCAGGCATACGCGGCAATTTCAACTATGTCCTCATTTCAACCAGCACATTCCGATAGTCGCAATGATCATTTAATGGGATCTCCCCGCGAAGCTCTGTGATTCCTCTTCGCCGTAGATTGTAGCACGTTAGATGAACTCGCGTGTAGTTATAATAATTGAACGCAAAACCTATGATTACCTCGATTCCCCGCGCATATCGTCGTATGCTGCAATTTGTTTCATGCAAGTAGCCACGTGTGGTTGGATCTATGTTCGCCAGTCATTTCCTCGGAAACAACTTCAGCCACCCGACTGCCTTGAGTCGGATGCATCTCTCAAGTGCTGCGATCGAGGTATTTAATCAATTTCCATATTTCTTCGTTAAATCTCGTTCGTTTAATCAAAGTAGGTTTGAAATAGTTCCCAAGTTTCCGTGTGGCTCTGGAGGGAAAATACTTTTCGGGAAAAGGTACGCGAATGAGGGGCAAATGGGTTCGTGTGCCTGGATGGCTGTGCCCGCCCGCGAGCTCATGGTGACATTTAGTGTCAATTTATGCACTTGTGGGGAATGTATGTGAGTCCTTCTTTGTTCGAGGGACACATTTCCACACAATCGACTTAATGCTAATGAGATTTCTATGCTCGATGGTTAGGTGTCATTTTTCTTTGGCATAACGGCGTGGTTGCTGGCAGCGATGTTGTTGGTTGTATCTTCTTTTTTTTTGGATAATAGCATCGGTGATGGTGATGACACAAAGCAGCTAAAATCCCAGTCCTGGGTTATTGAATGTTAGTGATGTGGCCTCAAGGATGACGCGAAGCTGTAGGGAAAGTCTGCGTGAAGGCATAGTGTGCAAGTGCGGCAGTAAGAAGAAGAGCGCACGTGTACACATAATGTGTCAGAGGATTGGATGATTTACATTCCGCATTTTCCGAATGGAGTGTTTCGAGTTTCCTCCGAACATCGGTCAGTTTGTTTTGTGTCTTTAGCAGTTTTTCTTTGCTCCGCGATGTTATCGCTAAAGATTTCCACTAAAGTGCAATCATGCTGATGATGATGACGATGGTGATGGTAATGATGATGATACTGGTAATGATGATGAGGCTGCTGTACATACAAAATGCATTCCGCATCCTCAAGATGGACAAAGAACAAACTGCTTGCGCCGCCACACAGGGCTGCCGAGTCACAGGAGAGTGTTAGAACGGTGACGGTGGCATTTCACAGAACATGACCATTTGGACAAGCGCAAGAAGGAAGAAACGAACGAAGCCTCAGTGATGCACAACACAAGAAGTTCATCTGCCCTGCAAGGGATAGAGAAGCAGGAAGTTTAACAAGTCGAAGTATGACATATGAATAGTGAGACAGTCCGAAGAACAGAAAGAGGTAGAACCATGGTGCATCTTGGAAGTCGGCAACAAGAACAAGTCTTCCGGACGTTCGGCCTTTTGAAGAATCGGAATTTATGTACGAATTCATATTGTAGTGGCAGCTCTTGCGCCTGTCGGAAGGGCATGCAATCGATGCGAACTAGAGAATTTGTTATCCCCAAACAGACCAGCTGCAGAAAAAGATTTCTCTACATTTACACCTATCGGCGGTGGCAATGGGATCGGCGGGTGTGTATCTATCCAACGTCCATCGATGGGCTTTGCGCGCAGGGAAACTGTTAAATAAATTACATTGATTGCACGACTTCAATGTTTAACTCCGGCATTAGATAGGACATTGAGAATAAATCACGAATTAGAGATACGAGTGGGCTATGCACATTCAACTGGACATATGTAAGTACTTTGTTGTTGCAATACTTCCTTGCAACTTGGACGATGACATCAGGGCAAACGCAGGATATTTTGCCCGGAAACCTCAGCTGAGATTTGTTTAACAAAACAATAGGTTACTCCGTGACATTGCGCGTGTTCGCATCTACCTGATTGCTGTAGATGTTATCGATGTCTTTCAATCAAAAATTACATCACTCTACAAGCCAAGCCGAACTAGGTGATAAATCCTCATTTGTGTCCACGAACTGGTTAATTGAATAATTTGCAAAACTTTATGAAGTTCTGCTTTCTACGAATCTTAATTATGCGGGTGTGGGATTGTCTCGCACATAATATTCATGCCATTGTATAGGCCTCCCAACTTTATGGCTATCGGCCTGAACAGATTGTTTCTTTGAATCGAAACCAGAAGCTGGAGGCGTAGATAAAATTGACTTTTAATTTTATGTGGAGGAAGACGTAACAACCACGACGAATTGAATTGATTGAATTTATGGGAAACAGATACCAGAATTTGGAGATGTGTTGTATATTTATTGAAATTGGGTTACGTAAGTTACACTATGGGTTCAGTGCCGTCGGTGGAATAATGGGGTATTTTAAATGATAGTGTTAAAACATGTTTCTCGTTTTCTATTTCGGTTAGAAACTTGTAACTAAAAGAGTATGAAAATAATTCGTGGGGGATGATGAAATAGAGAAAATATGTGATAGACAACTAACTTAATATATAAGAGTATTATTTCAAATTATAATTTGTTTATACTATAAAAACACAAAGTTGACATTGAATGACAAGACTGCGAGCTTTCATATGGTAGACCTTAGTTTTATTTCGGTTTGATTTTCATTGATTTTGAACTGCAAGGGTCCGGAAATTAGACCAGCACGTCATGTCTTTTATACACTTTGATAAAAGTAAACACAACCACACTTTTCTATTCCGACTGACGAGACGAAACAAGAGAGCGAGGTGTGGCTTGTAAGTCACTGTGCCCATCATTTATATTTGAAGTTTCCTTTTATTGAGAAGAAAGGTATTTATAGTCCTTTAGTTGAAGAATATCCCGTGAAGAATTTCTGTTGGGACATTTTTTGTGTCCGCGTGGAGCAATATTATTCCGATGTGAAATGATAAACGGTTTTTGGCTTAAATGGATCAATATAATGGGCATATTAAGATCAATTAGTGGGCATATTAGGTGTGTAATAACAGATCGCAGCTGCTTGATTGATAAACATAGGGTGTGGCGGGTGCATTAGGGCAGGAAAGATAAGATTGACGGACAAGTTCTAATCTTCATTACTAATGTAGCGGCTCGAAATTGCAAGATCTAAGTGGGGGGAAATAGCAAGAGAGAGACGTCAATCGCTTTTCTCCAGTACTCGAGTCCAGTCAAAGTACATTTCAAAATTTTGCTTGCATTTCGATGCATCCAACATTCAACAATCGGTCGTCACTCTTCCCTCAGGTCTGAGGAAGCGCGGTGGCGACCACCACGCGCCTTTTCAGGAGCGGTCTTAAGAGATCCCTCGTCCTTTTAAGGACAAGGAGACACGCTCCCTGAGTAAAAGGCTACAACACTGTAGTAATCCTATCCATCGCTAGGGTACACATATTAGAATATGTGAAAGCTTGTGCAGCAGAACGTTGTTTCGGTCAGCCTAGAGATCCGATTGAAAGTGACAGTTCACGAAGTCATCGTTAAATACGGGTTGTGTAATGTACGAGTTCAAATTGGGTGCAAATGTGCCGAAGCAGTAAAAAAAAAAACAAAAACAAAAAAAACAAAAATGTGAAGCTTTCTGAGAGGGTACTGTTAGTGGACGAATAGCTCAAAAGTGGTTTCAAATCTTTTCGACTGGCCTTGGGACCCTTGACGATAAACCTCGATCGCATAGACCCAAATCTCTCGATTTGAACCAGTTAAAGAATTTTATGCTAAACATGCCAACAGCTTACTCAACGGTTTGGGATAAGCGACGAAACTGGTAGTGTACACCTCATCAGCTGGGTAAGTCGTGGAAGATGAGTAAATGGATCCCCACGAACTGACAGTGCGACTCAATACTTGTTTTTATTTTGACTAGTGATGAACAGAACGATGTACTGCAACAAAAAACGATGGCACCATTGTCTCTCATCACATGACCCAAAGCCTCTTAGTGCTAAATCTGCTCTTCATCAATGGAAGGTGATGCTGTGTATGCGGTGAACTGCTGCTGGGATTGTGTATTCTGAGTTTTTGGAAAGTGGTAAAACTATTACCAAAGAACACAATTTCAAAGAGTAGTCCAAAAACTCAAAAAAAGCTAGCTGTTGAATGGGAAAACAAAATAGGAACAAACAACAAAGGATCTTGCGGCTGAGCATTTTTGATCCTCGATGATGGTGGGTGATAAAATGAACGTGTGTTTCGTTTTAAGGCGCAAGTTTGTTTTCCAATTGGTTTCGGAATTTTTGTGCAAACAGGCGCCCATTTTATGATTCTCAACAATATTTGTTTGAGAGTGTGCCATCTGATCCGCACAATAGGATCCAGGAAATTTTGCGTGTATGCGAACCAAACGAACATTTGGCTCGTTTATCACGTGTTGGATTTTATAAACTGAAATCGATGTGCGACTATTGAACGTTTAGTTCAGTTCGCTTGACATTGGATTCGATTTTGATTTGGGGATATCTGCAAAATGTAGGGGGGCAATAGTAGGGTTTGCACAGCGCTTCATCCTTTAAGTGGATTGTTCTGCGTGTACCGCGATTAACGATGGAGGCTGGCTCCGAAGGGATACGTATTAGGAGGTGGGAAGTTTTACGTGTAACATGGAGATGCATTTTCCGCTTCTTTTTTTTTCGAAGGCGTGGACAACTGGGATGAGTCTGTGTGTATGGTGAGATATCGTCCTTCAATCTCGTGATGGGAGTACTTTATGGGGTTGAAAATAGCGAGTAACTCTTGGTCTTTGAGTACGATTGAGCTTCTTCGGAAAGAAGCCAAGTAGTTTTAACCTCCCTTTATGTTTTTGTTCTAGTACGGCTTCTTCGATGTGTCTGATGCACCACACTCGGTATACAATGTGCCTTAGATAATACCATAATAATTTGGCATTAGTTGGCTATTTCTTCGAGATACGAAATGCCTTGTCAATTCACTTTGTCTATACTATATGTCTTTTATGGTTGTTCTTGACGCCAACCAGATACTCGTTAAGCAGTGTCTGTATGTGCGTGGCGTTTTGAATTGTGACACGTTGAAAATTCACTCTGGCCAGATAACGCTTAAGTTTACACTCGTTCGTGGGCCGAGAGAATTGCTTTAATGTTTCAACTATGTCTGATAATGGTCGAATACCATGCTCGTCGACGTAGTAATCGAGGTATTCGATTTAGTATTTGCTGTAATGACTCATTTTCTTTAATGATTTTTGTTGGTATTGATGACTCAGGCAAATTATCAAAGGCGTTCGAAAACATACTTTAATTGAGAGCGTTATTCGTCCTTAGTTTTCGATGGTATGAGTATATCGTCGATGTAAAGTCAATATATCTTGGAAATAAGTCCGAATACCTTAAGGGTACTCCAAAATATCTCTTTGTGTGCGCGTTTGTGTAAAAAAAACCTCTGAAAAGTTTGAGGTACTTTTTTTAGGGTCTCTCTGGTACTTCGAGGATTTGACGGTAGACTTAAAGATAGGACACTTCTGCAATTTGTACTAAAAGTCATGTAGGTGTGCTATTGCATACCGATCGGCAATTGCGACTCCACCCAGCACCCTGTATTCGTTACGTGATCCGACTTTTGTATTGCTCTTCTATAAGATGAGGAGGACTCAACCAGCATTTCACATTCGAGTATGTATTCGAATTTAGCGCGTGCTTTGCGCAGCTTTTCCGGGCGAAACGGCACGGGCATTTACCTGTCGAAGAACAGTGTGTCAGTGTGTGACGGGAAACACTGGTCTTGTGAAATAGAGGTCTGTTTAAAGGAATTATCACGTCTACAAATTTCTACAAAACCTTGCGGATTATCCGTAAGCAGAAGTGCTAAACAATATGTAACATTTTCTAGCCGTTGCATTTACTGGCGTGGTGACTAACATTTGCTGGTCTGGTAATCTGTTACGTACTGGTATAGTGTCCCGCTACATAAACCGCTTTTAACACAAGTAACAATTACCAATTCATTAATATAGTTTTCTATTCGTACATGAAGTGATTACTCGTTAATTGCCCACCTGCAGCGCGCGGTCATTTCCAACTCTTCGCTACACTTTTTTTGCACCTTATCGTATATAGTCATTCATATCCAGAAGCAAACACCTGGCACGGGAGTCCCCTTAATCTCCTCTTTGATTTGTATTACCGCCACCAGCAGCTATTCCACGCAAAGCATCAGATAATGACGATTACCGTACGCCAAAAAAAATTGCTTGCGCCTACGAAAGAGGGGTATATGGATGGTGATTCGAAGGTGACGGGCGAATGTTTGAATCAAGGCCACTGCACTCAAGTGGCCTCATCAAGTGGTAATATCGACTGTGTAAAACGAATGACTCGTGTCGGGAAAATGTACTCCATGAAGGCAAAGGCCGACGGGGCGAAACTGCGGCGGGGGAAATAACTGCGCTTAAGGTCAGGGTACGTGGTGAAGAATTAGTTGCATCGTTTGCAATTCTTGCCCAATAATTTGAGTATAAAAGGAATGCTTGCAACGGGATTCGATTCAGAGTGAATTGTTCAAGCAAAAAGGGCGCGGCCCTAGCATAAGTATAGCGGGCCTTTTGCTTAATATAAATAATAAATTAAAAATTAATTAGAGACCTGACGACGAATGGACGCCTTGATTAAAGAGATAATAATAAAATAATGTCGTAACTAATAAAGAAAATTAATAAATAAAATAATTAAAAGAAAAGCGTAATATACTTTTTTTTTTCATTTTCCGCCTACTCGCATTTCCCTCACTATTGAGGAAGCATGTCGAGCGGTGATATAACACTGGATATGCGAGCATGTTATAATGTTTGAGTAGGTCGGCACTTATCAAAGGCTTGTTGAAGTTGGCAATTACGAAATATTAATGATTAGGTCGCCGGAGGTCTAAATTCAAAGCTACAAGTTTCCCACCATATGTAACAACGTTGCGTAGTTGTTCGCGGCGATCATGTTTAATGTACCAGACAGCCTATTGGCAGGTGCGAACAATTGTGGAAGGGTGTAAATATCAACACCAGTGATAGATAAGCGACTTAACCGTCCGTTTACGCTTTTATGATGGTCAGAGATCCTAGTTTAGAGATTCGTCTGTCCGGAAGTTGTCATTATATGGCTGTGTGTCATTGGTACCGAAAAGTCCAACATTGCAACAAGTAGTAGCTAGGTATATTCTAGGTGAAGAATGCGAACCACTGCATCGCTAATTCTTAAGTTACGGAAAGGATCGCTGATAACGACGATCTCTGGTGGGAGATCTGGAATCTTTCGCACGTTACTAACTTTCTGAATCTCCGTTTACATCCTTACAATTTCCTATATATATGCTGAGTATGTCTTTATTTGATCAATTTTCATAATTTCGTTTGTATAGAGTGAGCATATAGATAGACCTAGGGCCATATCATAAAATTAGAAGGGAAGGTATTAAGAGCAACTGTTGTTGAGATACATAAAATGTAAAAGATATGTACCTAATTAAAAAAGACATGACCGTGTGAAAGGGAGACCTTGACAGCTACATTTATTGGGAACAATAGCAAAGTTTTTAAGTAAATTTAAGAATTAAAATAACAATCGATTTCATAACTCATTTCTACTTGAGTCAACGACTAAATGCGACAAATTGAGTCAAGCAGTGGAATAGAGAAAGTGTTGAAAGTCGAATTTGATCAAAGCCAATTAAGCGCGACTTTTGTCGACCCCATTGAAGCATAGTTTACTCAGCTGATCTAAAGTCGAAGTATATCTAATTCTATAAAGCTCTAACTAAGTTACTTTCACCGATGCTGTGTATATAATGAATTCGAATAATTAGAACAGCAACTCAACTCACTCTTAGTGAACCCAACTAAATGATGTGGCAAATAAGCCAACCTCTTATAGCCGGTACTAGGTTACTAAATTTGTTCATTTCAACCAGTCAACTAGCCTCTTGACATTGTTTGACACAAATAGATCATTCATCAGTTTCAGTGGACTCACGATGAAATATATAATCTAATACAATGCTCTAGATACACAGTTACGCTCACAAGCTGTGATTTGTGAGCTCTAAGAGAACCTTTTACTTCAGTCTATTATCAAAATATATCCAATTACCTGTAAATATACCCGTTCTCCAATTAAATAACAGTTTTGATTGACATTTTAAATTTCTCATGCCTTTGTGTAATGTGTTGATCCACACGGTTTAGCAGACTGTTGTTAGTTGCTGATTCCGTGGTGTACATTTGTCTTATCGACATCTACCAAGTAAAACTAAAATAGAAAAACAAAATCTACTTCCATTCGATCCTGTTCTCATTATACGAATCGTGTAAGACAATTTGGTAAAAGGTTTAACAAAAAGGAGTCACTGGACGTCGTATATATCATTTACAATGAACTCCATATATGGCCCCGTAAGTTTGAATGAGAAGCTGATGAGGTGGCATTTAATTAACAGATGATCGCCCACTCACTACTGGTGGAAGGCACTTACTCAGAATCTGCTGACACTAAAGGGTGTGGACCTAATTATTCAACCGAGTGTGAAGTACTTGTGTGGTCTGCTTAAAGTGAAAAATATACTCCGTGAATGGAAGCTAATTAGCGCTATCATTAATGACACCGAGGACACCGAATGAAACTCAGGTGACAGGTCGAACAAGTAGAGAATGCAACGGGAAGTAAATCCTACTCCTGATCGGGGCGATTAAATACAATATTAACAGGAGAATGTTCAATGCAAAGGCCACATTCCGATGGTTTTGACGTAGGCTCCCATTTTAAATGAGTATGATATTTTGAAAGAATCGTACAATACTGACCTTGCAGCCTATTCACGGATTCCAGGGCGCTTAAGAAAAGACGACCAGGGGAATTTGTGACTGAAATAGGAAATTAGCTTCAATTGCTGGCAAGTGGACAGGGTTTTATAAGGTGTGCTTTAATCAATTTCCTAACTACTTTATATTAAATTTCAATTGTGACTTGGATCTGGAGGGCTTTCATAACGACAAATACTTAATTTCATAGAACGGTAGTCTGACGCCTTTGAACGACGCCACATTGGAAGTTTCGAAACACAAAGAAAAAACAAAAAGAAAGTATAATAAGGTTGCGACAAGAAAAAATTCTTTCTTTTATTGCGTGTTGAGCTTGATGTGACGACATTTCAAACAAAAACAATTCTAGAGATTAATTAGCGGTAATTTCGTTAAGAAGATATCCTATTAATGTCAATCAATTGACTTTATAAATAAAAAGTAATGTAACGCATGAGATATTATGAAGCTGTAACTCACTGATGTCGGAGATAAAACCTTGAAGTACTAAGAAAAAAACACCTGATTCCCTTTCCATTTACGTTATCGGGGATTTCACATAAATCGCTAAAATACACTCCCAGTAAAAGGCAATTTCAACTTGTTGTATTAGAATTGATAATTCCATAGAACTTCTGTTTGTTGTACTGGTACCTGCTGAGTGTATCATTGGTAGTCTAAAGCATGAAAAGTTTCCGACCTCAACGTGAAGCACTCGTCGAAAAAAAGCTAGTGAATGTAGTTGTGCATCTTTTAACAGTTACTCACCAAAACTTCAGCCATTTCGGACGCGTAGTTTGTATTTGACAGCCGTTTGAGTGAGTCAACGTGTGTTTTTGTGAAAATGGACAAAATTGAGTATTGATCGTCATTAAATTTTTGTTTTGAAAAGCAATACGCTTACGCAAATCAAAGATGAATTGGACTCTGTGTATGGGGACCCTGCGCCATCATTTACCACAGTGAAATTTTGGGCAGCTGAATTTAAACGTGGCCGTGAGAGCTTGGGAGACGATGAAACGTCCGGGACGTCCAAAAACTGAAACAATTGACGATAATATCGCTAAAATTCCCCAAATGGTGCTAGCCGACCGCCGAATTAAAGTGACAGAGATAGCAGAGGCTATGAAAATGCCCAAAGAACGTATTTCTCACTTATTAAATCCTTAAATTTAGGCATGAGAAAGCTGTTTTTATTCTTAAAAGAAGGCTTTCTTGTAGTTCATATATAATTTCTCAAAAACAAGTTCTTGTTGAATTTTTTGAGTGCGACGATATGTAACTCGCTTGTCACATGTTTTTTTTTTATTTGCGCAAATTAACTTAAATAGAAGTATAACACCGATAATGTGTGGCTGGATGTAACATGCAACATTTGTCTAAGAAATATTGGTTGAACAGAAAATGGTTGATACCAAATATAACAAATACCTTCTATTTTTTTTATGTATATATTTTTTATATCATAATTTGTCTCCTCTCTCGGTCACCTACTTCATTAGCTATCGGTAATGACAAATTAACTAAGTTTTCAAAAAATGTTGTCCAAAAATTCAAAAGAGTTGAGGCCGAACATGTCCAAAAAAAGAATGATTTTGGTTTACATCACTAGCCACCTTAATGAGCAGTACGCATAATCAAAGCACAACACACACAGTACACATATATGTGAGGCTGTTATTGTCCAATTTAGTCGCAAATGTAATCTGTATGCATTTGAACTTGACTGGCACCCACTACATGACATTTAACTGCACGCCACGCTTTTTACATGAAATAGAAACTTCCTAAAAATCTATGATCCTCGCCCACATAATATTCTCGGCCAGGAGAGCCACCGATTCTAACGAACTGTAACAAATTTACGTTCCAGTAGCATTTAACTTCTCGTAAATCAATCAACGTAGTAGACGTCTTGGTTCATTTGCTTCATTTATCGTCGTAAAACGTAACGCTGCCTCCTACTCCTTTATGTCCATCCACCGAATATCCCAATGCCAGACATTTATGTTGCAAATCACATCACTTCGTGCTTTCCCCATTCCAACAGTGGATTTGCTACAGCAATATCGTTATACTGGATTTGTAGAACGCCATACATCACCGCTCCATTGTCCGAATTCCGACCAAAGTATCAGCTAAATGGAAATCTTTTATTACACAGCCCGCAGAGTCATAATACAAGTTTTGATATCCTCAAAATAGTGTCAAGATGGCCAGTTTGACTTCATCTTCCTTTTATTGTGGATCTTTTTCTATTCTTTAATCCATGTTATTGGCCGTGGAGTGGACTCGTTTCCTCTTCTTTCTTTTTCTTGTACTCACTTTCTTTCTGTCCGGCATTGTTAAGTAAAACGAACGGCAGCCTCAAGAAAAACACTACAAAGCTCACAGCACACATTTCCATAATAGAATTTTCTCGTGGCCTATGGAGCAGTTTCATTTGTTGGACTACTCACCTGGTGGTGATATATGTATAAGTGGTCTTCACTTGATGACCATGAGGACTCTTGAGAAGCTAAACTTGGGACATTTAATACCCCCCTCTGTGTCTTCCTATTCTCTAGGTATCTCTTTAAGGTGTTGTGTTCTTTTTCTTTTATTTTTTTCGGGCGGTACTCTATTCGTTAGTGTAAACGGTTGTCATGTTTTGTTATGTGAAGTTATAATTCTGCCGTAGAGCAGACTCCAGTGTGTAGCGTTGTTGGGCCTCATTCTTGGCGTACACGTTCACCACACTCACATGGTCACAGTAAAGTGGCTCGCTCTGTTCAGTTGGAGTGCAATAAAATCAATTGTAAGACATTTAGGATAAGTTTTGTCTGCGGATGAGATTATTTTAATTATTCCACTCGAGTGTGGCTGGCCGTTTAACCCACACGTGATGGAAATTGGCAGAGTAATAGAGACTTCGAAAAAAGGCGTTTTAATAGCTTCATCACTTAAATGTGATTCCATGAACTTGGGCAAGATGAAAAATTGTACGAGATTTTCACCTTCGCATTTGCTTAATGGTGCTGAAGTAATGTTATTTTCGTGGTTGTTTGTTGGTGTAATGGGAGTTTCTGGTAGGCGTAGGGAACATTTATTTTAAAATGTACCCAGACAGCGTTTTTTAACCAAGCAGAGGTTTGAAGGCGTACAGAACTGTTTTATTATGGCACCGGTCTTCTTGTCCTGTCTATTCGCACACTATATTTTCCTCCCTGTATCTGTTATCTTGCATATTTCCTTCGGCTCTAACTTTTGCTAAACTCTTTTTTTTTTAAACTCATTGTAATAAAGAGGTTAATGCACATTTTGCTTGTTTTATTCTCTACAGGAGTGTACTCTTAAACGTTAATTCATTATGGAGTCAAAAAAAAAATAGAGAACGCTCGGGTAGAAAAGTAACTGTCAACGTAGATTGGTATTGTTTGCCCAACGATTGCAATCTCAAGGAGAACACTTGACAGGTAGAACGTTCCACGTTCACTTACATCGCCACTATTTCCGTAAAGCTTTTGCAAAGGAGCTTTTGAGTTCCTTTGAACTATATCGCTAGATACAAAATATATGAATGACGTATAGCATGCGTTCTTATGGTGAAGTTTTAAGTGTCATGGCCATTTGAATCATTTAATTTGCAGTTATGTTTTTGAAACTCCTGACCACATATGGGAATTAAATTACATCCTCAGACAAATAAACCCCTTTGTAAATTGCGGGGTTAGCATTTCTTGTAGTTATCGTAAGAAAAACAAGCTACTGTATTAGTTTATTTAACTTGTTCTTTAAAAAAATCTAGCAGTGGGATTGGTGTTGCAAACCATTCTGGCCAGCACTTTGTTTTTCGTGTTCAGATGAATAACGGCCAGAGGTGAAATTTGTCAACTTTAAAAATGTTTAGCACTCATAATATTTCACAAAAGCATTAGGTATCACAATTTTAAAGTGTTTCTGTTGGAGATAAGCAATAACTTGACATTTAATTTGGGGCACAATTAATACAACTGATTTGTTGGCGTCCGTATTGTCGAATGCCAACTTTAACACTAACTCAAGAATTATTAGTGCACCGATTTTTTCTACAAATTTTGATTGGGATCTGTCGTGGAAAATTTATTAAAATTCGTAAAGGGGTCGACAAGATTGGTCATGTGGTTCGAATGGATCAAAAATCTAAGAAATATATAAGATTTGGTTAAACAAATTCTGGGAAAAAATGATTATGAAATCCATTGCATTTCATGAACTATAAGGGCTTCTGGTAACTAAGAAATTCATAAATAGAACCGAGGAGTCTTTATGACTACCGACATTAATCCTATACAATGCAGATTTAATGACATTAATTGTTATTTGAGTTTAACGATCTAAAAGACGGTCTCTTGTTTATTCCATGGAAGATTCGTCAATTTCGTTATAGAGCAATTGCTATAACATACCCAACTCTGCTGAATACTTTTGAGGTACTCTTGCTCACAGACGTCGATTTAATTGTTTTTCCTCTATAAAGAAAATACTTTTAAAGTTTATGTATCTACGGCAGATCTCCCTCTGAGATGGCGGTTCTCAATTGATCCGATAACGCCAGACGACCGTCGTTGTTTTCAGCTGATTTATTACTTTATTACTATTTAGTTCTCTCCGTTTACAAAGAATGTCTCTGACTGTTCTGAATGTTTCATAGCGACAGCTGATCTTGGTGGATTCAGAGTGCCTAGATATCTGTCAATAATTTTCAATTTATATCGGTTTGAATTTCTACAAAAACCTCGTTTTTTATGGTTCTGAATATGTCGAATTTTGTACAAACTAAGCAGTAGTCCTGGGAGGTTTTTGTCTTCTGCTTTAATCGGAAGAAGAGAACTACTGAAGTGCATCGAAATTTATGGTGACAATGCTTCAACCAATAAATAATGTGGGAAATGTTTTCCACATTTCAAGAACGGTGAATGCAGGGCTAAAAACCAGCTTTGCTATACCCGAATCAATGTCACGAATCTCCGAAGAACAGTACCCGTGATTTGGAAAACAGAGAGAGGTCGGGTACGCGCCTTCGATGTGATAGCAACTGTAGTCCCGACGATAGCGCCGTATCTCCGATTGGACGGATCGCTTGTCTCTACACGCTCCCAAGTAGTTCCATGAGAGCAATATTCGAGCGCCGGTCTAATACAGGAGAACAAGTTGAGCCGGAGTAAAATATTTCCTGGCTCTATAAAGATAACTCAGTTTTCCAGAGGCGAACCTAGCGATGTTCGACACGTGTTTATGCCACGATACATTCCCACAGACCGTGACGCCGACCAATTTCATGCTTTCCCCAGATTCGAGGGCGTGGCCATTCGTCATCAACTGTGAAACCGATGACCCACTTTTCTTTATGAATGTGTAGGGGTTCTCTATATTACAATCCTCACCTAATTTCATCGCTAACAGCGCGTCACATCAACCCCTATCCCACCGTTCAAGCTATTCACCTGAAATACCATATTTCCCAAATGGACGCATAGCCGAATTCATTATTCTATGCAGATAATGCATAACGGCAACTCCATTACCCTAACCATGAGATTTCCACCGGAAATCGCATTCATATTGGTTAGCAACAACCAAGTCGAAACAAACGACGCTGTTGCATCATCATCCAATGGCTTGGGTAATTACCGCATTCCTTAGCGTTTTTCCCACGGTAATATTTCCCTAGCCGAAGTAGCGTCCTATCGACTTTCCCCAGACACTATATCCGCTGGGGATCTCTTTTCACAGGTAAATAGCACCAACTACATTTTCCTCTCCTTCGTAATTCTGTCTTTCCATAGTTCAATACACTCCGAGATCACCACAGTCACCGCACTAGGTCAGTGGAACACTCTCGGAGGCTGCATTAATACACGCACACCAAGCCAGATCAACCTGGGTTATCGTGTTATCCCCTTTTGATTTCTTCATCCTTTCTACACCCATCGACGTCGAACGAATACGCAAGTATTTTTATCCACCTCGATGAGCGTAGATAATTGAAGCATGCACGGGAGAAGCGCGATTGCTATTGGCCGATCGTTGTGCAAATCAAAAATCCAAATTTCATCCCTAATTCCAGTCAGTCGCTATCCAATAGTCAACTCTGTCGGTCGCGCCGCACCGAAGTGATTGTTCGGCCACCGCAGCGTGTGCACGCTAGTGTACACCCCCAAGTCAGATTTTATTCCCCCGCGGAGTGTTGTTTGAATAAATTAAAACAAATACAAACATAAAAGTCGAATCCCCGTGATCAAGTTATTATTCTTGCCTGGGAACAGCTGCACCAAGCAGCAGGACAACTGAGTGCATCGCCAAGAACAGTGTTCGCGTAATATGATGGGGATAGGAGTGAACTTAGTGCCCGTGTCCGGCATTCAACTTCGTACCCCACAAATGTTCTATACAGCGCATCCGTTGCATTGGAGTCGACGTGATGGGCCTTTCCCAACAGCAGAAACTTATCCAGATCCCGCCCCGATTCAGAGAGTCGATCTGGCTACATCTCAGTTGGTGCGATGTTGATGCACTAATCGGCCGATCACTCGAAAAAGATGAGACAAGTGTACTATCATCCGCAAAACTGAACACTTTGTTATCCTCCAACAAATCATTTACGTGAAGCAAAAACAAGGCTAGAGGCAAAATAGAACCTTGAGACACTCCGGAATGAACATGATACAGATCCGAACACTCGGCGTCGACAACAACTCGGATCGATCGATTTTCGGGGAAGCTCTTCGCCCAGTCGCAAAGCTGCTGGGGAAGTCCATAAGGACGAAGTTTGCTCAGCAATGCTCCGTGCCAGACACGGTCAAAAGCCTTGGAGATATCCAATGTGACCGCCCTTGACTCACCGTGTCCCTCAAGCGTAGATATCCATATATCGGTTATAAGTGTCAAAAGGTCTCCCGTGGACCGCCTGCCACGGAATCTGTATTGATGATCATTCGGAAGTCCGTTGCACTCCAAATACTTAATTAGTTCGGCGAAAAGGTCATCTTCAGTCACCTTAGATAACATAGACAGTAATGCTATCGGTCGGTAATTTTGTGGGAGACACTTTTTTCCCCTCTTTGGGATTGGCTGAACCCGAGTAGTTTTCCAACAGGTAGAAAAGGTCCTCCATGCATAAGATAAGCGAAAGAGCCTGGCAAGAACCGGCAACTGTTCTGGAGCACGGTTCTTAAGGACTGTTGCTTGTATTCCGACCGGGACGGTTGGTTTCCTTGAATCCAGACCACGTAGAATGCGCTGAATAGTACCTGAGTGGAACCTCACATCCTATACCGAAGAACGTGACGGCGCGATCGCAGGTGTCTCCAAAAGACCGACATAGGGGTTTGAATACGCGGAAAATAAATGTGCGAACACATTACCTTTACCTTTTGAAGTTGTGACTAACGTCTCGCTGCCCGTTACCAACGAAGGAAAAGAGGAGAAAACGAAGTTACTGATGACAGCCCTTGCCATTGACCAGAAGGGACGCGAACCAGTTGGAGAATGAAGGAGTTTATTGCTCACTCCGTCGTTGTAGCCCTTCTTAGCGGCATCAATCGCCTGGTTGCACACGTTGCTGATTCTAACAAAATTCGTTCTGTTAACCTCGGTAGGATTGGAGGAACAATGTTTAAAAGTTCTATTATTTTGCCGCTGTAATCTGCTCGGATTTTTTATCAAACCAAGGTTTATCAGATGAACAGTTTTTGATGGAGTGGGGAATGTAGATCTCCAACCCGAGGAGAATAATCTCTGTAATCGATTCCGGACAGGCGTTGACGTTAGAGTCTCCAAACCACACATCCGAACACGGAAAGGATGCGAAGAAATCTCGCAAATCGTTCCAGTTAGTATTCCCATACGTCCATACATAGGGAAGCCGTCTAGGCCGGTTAGTCGCTTGAAATGCAAGTGGTTGTGCGACAGATACTAAGCAGTGATCTGAGTTTCCCAGTGGTGCAGCAACTTCTACGGTATAAATACTCGACTCGCATTTCAAAACAGATCGAGTGTGTTCGCATAATCACCTCGGGCATCTGGCAGTCGCGTGGGTTCCTTCACAAGTTGAGGCAAATTGCGGCTAACAGCGAACATCTCCACCAGCTTCCTAGTCTGGTCGGTTCTGTTAGAATGCACCAACCAGCCGGCATTGTGCAAATTAAAATTGCCAAGGATGAAAACTTCAGAAGTCTGGTGATTGATCTGTAGCCAGTCGATGGTAAGTGAAAGATGTTCGAAAAGTGTCGCTGGTCGATCGTCATTCGGGGAGCGGTAACGACAACAAAAAAATTTAACATAGCTCCTCAGGACGACCTTCAACCAGATGATGCCGATCTTATTGGGTTCCAACGCCCCCATCCAAGCCAGATCGGACCGCGTGAAGACGCAGACTCCACCCTTCAACGGAATTTCGAATGTATATCATATTCTGAGCAACGAAGATATGTCGAATCAGTTGTTGAATCGACCTGGGTCTCGGTGAGGGGTAGGATATCAGGTTTCGTAGTTTGCAAATATTGGTGGACGGCGTTTACATTCGTGGTGGTGAAGCCGATGCCCCTGATGTTACAAAATGCCGTTATGAGTCAAACGTCAACAGCGCCTTGAAAACGAGCCCGATTTCGTAATGACGAATTTCTTCAAGTTCGGTTATTTATCGGCTATTGCCCTGATATAGTCCGCCCCGGAGATCCGAATGGGAAACTAGTTTACTTCCGGAATTCATTATCTCAGAATATACCATCATGACATCTACGTGCCAGTCCGGGCCATCAGCCATACATCCGAAACATAGTCGAAGATTTCTCCCGATGATATCGCGGAATGTATAGCGTGACGGGGTGGTATCTTACCTCGCGACCGACTACCACTACACCAACCTTTTCGCGAACCTGTCCATCAACTATGCTCCGAAAGATGGCCAGCGATTACTCCAGACCATTTCACGGAGCTTATATGTTGATGGGGTGGTATTTCATCAGGCGCACGGGGCGTTGGGATTCCATCTACCACTCGGCCTTTAGTCGCTTCTTACAACAAGCCGGCCTAGCAGTGAGCATATTCTAACACCGTACTCAACAATTGGACCGTTTGAAGCTCGCGATTGACGAGAAAGGGCCAAAATTGGACTCAGGAGAGCTATCGTGTTTCCTCAGGACTACGTCCAGCCAAGCGTTTGTCTGACACTCAAATAGTCTAATTGAGAAGTTTTGATGCAACCACCTTACACATCTTATATATTCTAGTTTGGACCAGGCACCCAACACTGCCATTTTTGGTTATCATTAAACTTTCACAATGGTAAATGATTGTTATTAAGCAAATATTGTGAAAATTGATTAGAGTATCCCCAACGCGTATTTCTGCTTTGAGGAGAGAGATAGTACACCCCAAGCCCCCCCCCCCCCCACACTTCCTAGCTTAAGCAAAAAATTATTCCATGTACTGGCCAATCTTACATTTTACAACTAGTCAATTTCTGAAATCTGGACACTTAAACAGGTAAAAAAATTATATTATATAAGCTGACCAATAATCCTCGATGGCACATTGCTCTATTAAACCCCTCCCCAAGGATAAAAAATCGTTAACACAAAATATGGCGTCATCAATAAAAGCAATTACTCATTATCATTAAAGATATAGACATGATACGTAGACACAATTATTGTAACCTAAGTATTTTCGAACTTCACGTATCGAAGATAATTCGACAACACAATACATTTGATGACCGAAGATCGTAGAATTTTCATGTTTTTGAAAAAAAAGTATCAAAGTAAAATCATCAACGAAGACGGTCTTAATTATAACACGTCCAATAAGAGTCAAACATTATTCAGTTCCAAGTAGTTTAGACGTCGCGTATTTAAAGTAATGAAGAAGAGATCGTGTGTCGTCGACAGCTATCTATTATGCCAATCAATTCGGAACATTCAATAATTAAGTTCACGGAGAGGAAGTGTTGATGATCTACTATTTAGGGATACGTTAAGTACAATAGGTGCTTCAGTGAGTAAAGTAGAAACTATCAAAAATACATCAAATTTAAAGTGCTGTGGTGACTAACATAATGTTAACAATAATTTGCTATACACAAGGTGCATTTTCTTCAACTGTGAATATAGTGTGTTATAACAACAACACCAGAGGAATTATGATGTAACCTTTAAAATGGCATTACACATATATTGTAGAATAAAATGGTACACGTTTGACTGAAATCACACAATTCGAACCATGGTAAATGAAGCCTAGGAGTAAATGTAAAAATAATGGACTTCTTTTTTTGGAAACTAGTATATGTATTTTTTTTACAATTCTTTTGCTGTTCACCTTACATTTAGTTAAATAATAAAAAAAAAATCGGCGTTTCATGCAAATTATAACATCTGGCTATGCCATTAATATGATGACCAAAGCGCCTCATTTCACTAATATTATCTAAACAATCTTCTATTACATGCGATTGCATTCAGCTGAACATTTAAATACCATTAGCCATTGTTTCCAAATTTGGGAAGCCCATGCAAAACTTCTACCCACTTGACGCCGATACAACTCGCCGCAAAGGAGTCGTGAAATACCAACTGTCGCTGAAGTAATTCTGCGGCGACCGCACGGTTGATCCGGTCATAACGCATTTAAATACTTAACCAGGAATCTTCCACGTTCACTCCCAAGATAATTGCCCAATGCAATCGTATCGTTATCTCCACTTTTGGGTGAGTCTCGACCTCAGCACTGACCGAAGCAAAGCCCAGCCATCCACGATTGCATTACCATTACGTGAAATGCGTGCAAATATGGTATCCATTTGGCAAACCTAATCTGCTGACCCATCCTCAATTTACGTCACCATGCTGATCATGGTAATTACAAGAAACCAACCACTTTACTTACAGTGCTGCAATTATGATAATTTTTTCTACCTCAACACCACCTGTCCTCATGGGATGCTTATTGCCATGCTAGTCATATTCACATATCCCCCGGCTCGCGGACCCCCTCTCTAACATGCCAACGGCATAAATTGCCGGCGTTACATGTTCGCCAGAGACAATCGATTTATACAATGCTTTCTTTTTCTATGATGTCTGCAAATCAGCGCGCAACTCCAACGGAAGACAGGTAGCCAAGCTTCTGCGATTTACCAGTGACCGTGCTAGACGAACGACGCAATTGTAACTGAAAACCTTGTCTGTCGAGCCAGGAAAAACGGAAAACAATTCTTGAGATTCGTATGAAATTCGATTGGCTGTGTCGAGTGTTGAGTGCTTCTGATGCATGTCCATCAGAGATCCGTCGTCTCTTCATTGTCCTCGATGGAACTCTTGTTCCATTTGAATGTTTTCCGAGAGGTAGAAGGAGGACAACATCCGCCAAATGCAACGTATGTATGAGTACGTTTGTATATGTTACCAGGCACACAGTTGTGACTGTCGCATGGTTCTCCGTTGAGAGTTGAACTGAATGAAAGGATCATTTCGCATTTTGATGTCCGAATTTTTTTTCCTACCCAAGGCGAAGTGTATTCTTTAAGCAATTGGTGCAATTACAGAAATATTTTAATTGGCATCACAGTCTGGTGTGTATCGGTTTTGGGTCGTTGTGCGTTGTCGTCGACTGCCTACGAACATGTCGCGTGTAATTGGCTCCGATTCCAACCGACAAAGGACACACTCAGCGTGTGATTTTATTGTGTCAAAAAAGTCACAATCACACGAAATACTCACTTCTGCCAAATCGGATGGTTACCACTCATACACGGCAGAAACATTTCCACACATTACTGTGTGTCGCTAATTGATTAAATCTATCGACGATCTATTGAACTACCTTTTTCGGCTGCGAAACATACCCAACCGTCCATTTCTATACCACCTGTTGATTATGATTACCGCTTGTTGAAGTGAAAGTACCACTGCTGACTGGTAGCTTCTGGACTCACCTGCAATGAAACGAAAGAGAAACGAGGACGTTAACACTAGATAACTGATTGGCATTAAATTTAATAGAGAAAATTTGTGACATTTAATTAAGCAGATTCAATGAATTCCCGCTCTGGAATCTCTCACCTGAAAAAAGTGACAATTTATAAGTCACGTGCTATTATATAGTATGGGGAAAGGCGGTGTGGACGACGTTTTCAGAGATAGGAAGATGCCATTTTATTACAGAAGAAGAATTATAATAATTGAACCTTGCTAACCGGTCACAGTTTGGCAAACCGTTGTAGAACTGACTTTCACAATAAACCACAACTGCTACAGTGTATCAGGTATGCGAATTCAAGGAGTTACATTCAACAAAATTTGTATAAGATCCAATTCTAGCTTATAAAATCGTATGTCGTTCAATTCGAGTTCTGAAGTTGACACCTCTGCGATTCAAGAACTGTCATCATCATCATCATCATCGGCACTACAACCGGGATCGGGTCTTGGCCTTATTTAGCCACCGGTATCCGGTCTATATCCGAGACTTGTTAAATTGTCCATAATAATTCGTTTTTCCGGGCAAAATTATTAGCCTTGCGCCACAAGAACTGTCAAGAATGCGTATAAAGAGTTCAATGCTAGTTATGGGAAATTCATTGGCGTGTCAAAATAATTAATTATGAAATATTAAACTATAGGGCCGCGATTGCCCAGCCTCTGTGTCTATGTCTTTTTTTCTTCAAAAATGTAATTCCAATTTCACTTGTAATAATACTGACTGCAACTTCAAAACTTCTAAACTAAACTATTGACACTAGTTGATTAATAGACGTTGCAAGATAGGTATACTCACTCTCCTATTTCGTTCCTACATATTGCATCAGCCTCTATTGCTTTCTTTTTTTCGCAATTTGTTTCCGTTTAATTTGGCCATTACTTTTGAAACTTCAATCTAACGGCGTCCCCTACATATTGTATTTAATTGCTTTACTCTCCTCAGCAATGTATCACCCAGAGGTCCTGTGGCGGTTCTACGAACCACATAACCCAATATAGGTTGAGATGTCCTTTACGCCAAGGAACTTACTCACCATTACCCATTACACGTGCCCACAGACACGTGTCCCAAAAGCCCTCACCTCCTTGTTTTCTCGTCCTCCTCGAACAAGTGTAAAAACCCCAAAGGCGCCTACTCTGTCGACTGCGCCCCGTTCGATTTTCTTTTAGTGGGCCCATCCTTTCACTACCTTTGGAAACCAGATAGTATCTTTTGTGCTAGGCCCTTTCCCTGTAACTCTTTGAAACCAGCTGGTCGTTTCGCCGCGTTCCACTAACATTAACGTCTCGAAGAAAAACCGAACGCGACCCCCAGCATTTGGACAATTCCCGCGAATCGTGCGCCCGAATTTGAGAAATCAGCGCAACGATTCCGACGACCAGGTTGCAAGCTTCGTCCGAGGAAGCACCTGATGCACCAAATACCTCACAGGCACCAACTCCCCTGCGGGAAGCCGACGTACCCTCCTGTACGGACCAACGTCCAAGCAGACGTAGCCTAAAGTTACCGAACTTTACGTCCGACCACCCTGATTTCTGGTTTGGCAACGCCGAACAAACCTTCAGCTGGGAAGGAATCTCAGACGAATAGGAGAAATTTCTCCTGGTAACTCGAGAGCTGGGCCCGACTTTACTTCCTTACGCGAAGCACCAAATAAAAACTCCATCACCCCGACCCTACACCACATTTAAAGAAATTGTGATAAAAGCATTTCGGGAAACACCGCAAAATCGCTTGCGACGCCTATTGCGACAAACAGACACCCTTGGGATGACTGCCCCAACGTGCAGCCCGTTTCCGCGCACTGGCTGGCACAGACATGTCGGATCGAGCTTTAACGGCTATCTTTAGGGAATCCCTGCCCGAATACGTGCAAGCTATCCTCGCCCCCTCAAAAGATCTAACTCTGGACGAGCTGGCACGACACGCCGAGTCAGGTAAGGCCACGGATCGATCCCGAGCGGATCTCCAGCATCCACAAGCGACATTCTCACTTTTAACGCCCGCGAAACGAGGCGAGATTAAATTCTGAAATAAAGGCAACGCAAAAACAGTTGCATATTCGCGTAAAGTAGCCCTACCAACTGTCCTTTTAGGCTTGCGCACAAGCATAAAAGAGGACCTTGGAGCCTCAGCAGCAGATCTGACCTACGGAACCAATCTGTGCCTCCCAGGAGAGTTCTTCGCCGATGGAGGACTCGAGTGGGGGACTCGAACAGTTGCCAAATATGGAAAACCTACGCAAACTCATGCGAAATGTCAGGGCAAAACCGGTCGCCAGACACGGTCCCAAGAGGATATTTGTTCACCCAGAGATGGACAGCTGCACGCACGTCTTCATCAGGGTGAACAAAGTTAGGAAACCTCTGGAACCCCCTTACGAAGGACCATACAAGGTGCTGGGCCGAATTAATGACCGAGTTTTCTCCGTTGACATCGACGGAAAACCGTACAGCGTCAGTGTCGAAAGACTAAAGCCGTGCCATTTAAAACAACCGCCCGACGCAGTACCAGGAGAGGCATACCAACAGCTGGCGGCAGCAGCCGAAAACTGCCACGCATGTCATCCGTCACGCTTCTCCAAAACGCAAGGCATGGCAGCCACTCAAAGCCCACCAAACCCCCGCGAAATGGTTACATGCGAGGTTACGGAAGTCCTACACGGACCCATAACGCGGCAGCGCGCTCTCGAGCAACGCGCCAGAGAACACGACACGAGAGTTCTCAACGTTCGGGAACCGGAAAATCCGCTACCCTAAACCGCTTCCAATAACGACCGCCAGAAAACGACAAACGCGATTTCCTTCGCTCCCTTACCACCCAAGCACGGACCAGGATGGAAAGGAGCAGTTTTTCTTCATTCCCCAGACAACAATCAACCTACTTCAGATCGTGACTACGTCACTGTGGCGGCGGGGGGGGGGGGCGTGGCGGTTCTACGAACCACACAACCCAATATACGTTGAGATGTCCTTTCCGCCAAGGAACATACCTTTATCTATTACACGTGCCCACAGACACGTGTCCCAAAAGTCCTTACTCCCACCTGAAACAAAAGATAACATTACATACACCAACCTTGAATTCAATACTAAAAATCAATCGAACTAAACGTTCAAAAGTCCCTAATATTGAATTCAACGCACCCATGCAAGGCATCCAATCCAACGCATCCAATTCGACGCGTCAATTCAACGCATCCAAGGCATTAATGCGTTGCACCCATTAAACGCAATTTTCGGTAAACAAACCCATCAACGGAAATCTCCTCTGGTAGCTAATAGCAATTAGCACCTAAATTCCCAGCATGACCCAAAACTTAAAAGGCACACTTGTCCAAACAAAGCACAGCTATTCGCCGCCGACCAACAGTCGTGCAATCATAAACATCTTAACCTAGATCGCTCGCTAGATGTTTATGATTTGGAAATGCTAACAAAGAAACTATTCCGCTCCCACGGTTCTTTTGTACCCATCTGAAGCGCACAAGAACCTCGTGGTCTTGGGCCAGATGGGTAACATAAATAAATCCCAGGAAGATATCGAAAATTAAGCGGCGGTACGATCGATCGTCAAACAAAGGAACAAGATTCCAATAAGGATGACGGAAAGGAGAATGATGGATTGATGATGGAAAAATTCTCTTTGCAGATTGGATGGGAAATTTTGTTTTGCAGATGCGGGATGAGAGACTCGAATGGGATTTTAAAGATAGAGTCAGTTAGTCTATATCGCATAGTCGAACCGAGAGAACCCCACCGAGGAGGTCGATACATACAGTCACTTTGAACCCCAACGAGGAGGTCGGTCCGCGAAAAGAATTTGTATTAGGTAAAAAAAAGTAACGTCGAGTGTGTAATCCAGCGGGTGAAGTTTGAAGTTGTACCTAGTGATTCGTTTTGCCACAAACACCTAGCAAGAACACTACGTCGAAAGACAATATTAAATTATAAAAACATTATGTTGTTGCGGTTGTGTCTCGTCACCATAAATTGTAAAAACATTATATTGTGAACCCCAGAGCGGTTGTGTCTCCTCATCAGAAATTGTAATACTGATAAAGGAAATATAAAACCAAAAAAATAAAAGTTCAACTAAAACAATTCTTTCTGAGTTTCAATTTTGTACTGTGTGCGCTCCGTTGGTGTTTTCTTTTCTCTGTGGTAAACAGTGTTCGGCGGAACACTTGGATAACACACAAAACCGCCAGAGTCCCACTAAACATCTATCATAGCCAAGTTTAAACGGTAACAGGGTTATCGTCTTCAATAAATAGCTTATCAAGACAGGCTGCATGAAAATATTAATTTAGTGATTATGGAAATATTACTCATTTCCTCGGCAGGCAGCTGTTAGAAGCGCCAACTTTTCGGCATTATACACAGCGTATTACATACTGGTGGGAATTATTTATCGACTTAACATTCGGTGAATCTCATGACGGGTCTACAAGTGTTGAAATTATCTCTGGGTGGAGAAAATAGTTTGATCTCTATATGGGATTCAAATGTTATTTTGTCGCCCGGAGGAGACTTTTTTTAGAGTAGAAAGATACAAAAATTGGGATTCTACTAAGTGAATAATTACCGAATTTGTGCACATATTTCAAGGCGTCAGAGGTGTTGAAATGTGAACGTATTCATGTTTTCTACTGTAAAGAAAGGGTGAGTGCAATTGATAATAGGAATGAAGAAAAAGCTATGTGACATATAAAATTACTAAATAAAATCACAAAAGAAGTAATTATAGTTATGTCTCTGCAATGAGATCAGGATACCATCTCATAAGACTAGGTGGGAAATATGTGGTGAAAAATATACTAAAAGCGGGGGCTCCAATCAGCATCAGCAACTATCTGGCTGAAAAGGTTGCCCAAAGGATCAAGCAGTTCGCCAACTACTTTAACCTGGAAGCATATCGTTTCGGATATTTCCAAACGAAAAGGAGGGATAGAAACCAGCAAAGGTAACCGATATTATTAGATGCAGAACAACCGATATTATTAGATGCAGAACAACAATCACTGTTAAACACCAAAGGAAGACAAATAATAAAGGAAAGTCTTACTAATGGACGAAAATGACAGGGAAGCATCGTGACAATATGCTATGACAGTGAAAGCGCTATTGCCGCGAATTATCATCGAAAACAAGGATATTGATTAAGGTTTTGACGAAAGTCGTGTTATTCCACCTGTAGCGATCCTAAATCACTACTCCCATCCAAATCCCCAATATTACCAATAATCCCATCCAAATCCCCAATACCTCCCATAATCCCAATCCAAATCCCATATTGAATCATATGAGCGATAAGTTAAACCAAAAGTCAATTTGTCGCACATTGATTCAATTTCACATTAACTTACACCCCAATCCAATTGCACGACAAATTTAAACCAAAGTCCATTTGTCGTGCATTGGTCCAATTCCCAAAAATCCTGACATCATGAAATGCTTAATTCAAAATGCATTTTATGATTCCCCTTCCAGGAATTTATTCAAATAAATTCCTAGCCACTTCCCAGAACCCAATTCCAATTGAAGCACACGAAACCTTGTGTGTGCTTCTTGGATTTTTTACAATAAAGACGTTGACAAATCTCAACGACGAAAATATAAAAGGTCGGCACATTTCCATTTCGCGATCAGTAAGGTTCCAGGAGGCCGAACCTACGATCGAATTATCAGTCAAGTTCTAGGAGGCCGAAGCTACGCCGAATGAAAAATAAAGAATTGAATGTTCAAACCAAAAGAATTAAAATAAAGACAATGGTATAATCCCAAGTCAAGACCGGACGTTTCACTTTCACGAAGTATACTATTGCTGGGAAGCTTGCGCTCGCCGCGCACTATTTAATTATTCAGAACACCTTTAAATAAAGCAAGGGATCTTTGGCAATCCATTGCGGCCCCTAACACGGAAACCTCAGTGACGAATAAATCAACGGTGAACAAGGGAGAACAGTGTGCTTTGCCCCGGAGTAACAACCGATGTTGCGAAAGGAAACTCCGCCCTACATCCAAGGAACTTACGCACACCGAGTCTCCCGTTCGAAAGCCGCCCCCCACGAAGGAAGTTGCGAGGGCACACCAAAGGAGGTAAGCCAAAATTCTCAAGTTAGGAATAAAGCACCTTCAACACACCGAAGGAGATTTTATGTCACTTTTATTAATTAGAGTTGTATATACTTTCGGTTTATTTTCCCTATATATTACATTAAACTATTCTCTCTAAAACAAAACAAAAAAATAATTAGGTGCCCAACTAAATTCCCGCTGTTTGTGAATAGATGACTCCAGCAATAAGTGTTGGTCGATTTTGACCCAAGCTTAGACATATGGTAAATAAACCGCTTTAACACAATAGTGATTTTGTTTTGGCGTTGTATACTTTTGGTTGTGTGAAAATGTCTGATTCTGTGCTAAGTAATCGTCATTTGGTGCTCGATAGTATAATGGTTAGTATACCCGCCTGTCACGCGGGAAACCGGAGTTCGATTCCCCGCCGGGGAGCCTCTGGCGCAAGACTAATGACCTTGCCCGGAAAAAACAAATCATTATGGAAAATTTAACAAGCCTCAGGACTTGCTAAATAAGGCCAAGACCGGTTCCCGGTTGTAGTGCCGATGATGAAGATGTTGATATATTTGAATAAACTTAAAAGAAGAATTTTGGGAAAAGAACGAATGCGTTGCTTCGACAGCCATTGATTGTGATCTTCAATCCTATCTTCATATAAATCCGATCATTCAACCGCCGTTTCTTGGCCAACAATTTTCACACTAGCTTACCTGTGCAACATTTCGGAAATAGGACCGTACGTGTTGCTCGCTGGCGATCGGACGAAATGTTTGAGTTCTTTTTCCGGCGAAACTGTAAGTACACAGCCTTCATTTTTTGATTTGACAATACAGAAACTTAGTACGTATTGAAGCGACACATGTTCCATAAATAGCCAGATTTAATCTAAAATTCATTGATCTAATCGCACAAACGCTCAAACTTGTGCCACCGCACGTCAAAATTCTTTTAAATGAAACTAGTGCCAGATATTATCAGCCTGAAAGATCCCTTTTAGGACGAAAAATTGGGATTAAAAACATATCTCTCTCTCCTTCGAGTTTAACCAAAATATCTTCGATGTGTAGCCTAAACATTCGCCTGGTCCCTCCTAATCGCCTATCTTTGTTCAATGACAGAATAGACAGAATAGGCCACAAATGGTTCTGTGGGGCAGATTACTATAGTCAACGCCGTCTTCTCCGTTACCGTCAACATACCCTTCAACAGAATGCATTTGTTATTGAACGCCAATCGATCGTGGGTGATAAAAGTGCACGAAATGATAATTTGTGTAGGACGGCACAACATCATCGGCTGCCTTGATCGAAGTTATTTTTATCCTATGATTTGAGTCCTTCGATGCATAGCTTCCTGCTTTGTCGCTCCCTTTTTCTATCTGTGCGTTCATTTGACTTTTCTTTTGAGTTGTTTTTCTTTAGTTTTATTTGTTGCGTTTAGACACAAATAAGTGCGACAGGCGAGAAGAGGACTCCTTTGTTATCGGGTTCCTAACAAGAATAAAAAGTAAAAAACCATTCGGACTAGAAAAGAAAACTGCAACACAATCCTTAGATGGGTTCTTGAAGTGTAGACGAATTTGCATTCTGCGGCCCCTGGGGGTAACTTATGATGTCATTAATAATCCACGTCTGGGCTTGGCATTGCGCCAAAACACCCGAGGAGCAACGACGTTATTGGGTTTGAATGGGGCTCGTGCGCTAGTGCTATCAGATGACAGTGTAGGCAGATAATTAGGTGAAACATGGTTGTGCAATTGGATGTGTGGACTGGATGTATCAAAAATAGATCCTCATTTTTAGTAAACGGAATAATGTTTCCATACGGAGAATATCTAACTAAATGAAATAAACAAAATTAATTTTGGTATTGCAAAAGTTGTTCATGAAAAATGTTTGCTAATACAACGGAGAGCTAATGTCTTCTTAAAACGAAGAAAGAGAAGTTTTCTTTTTCAAATGTTTCTTTTGAAACCTGAAATTAAGTTCCAAAAGTTTTAGCACTGCACAGGATTAAAACTGATTTTAGGATATGGTGATTTCTAAGATCTCATAAGTAAGAAAACAAGTAAATTGGTTAACCTCTTATAAGCGGTTTATGTAGCGAGTTGAGACATCATCGCATAAATGCGGCCGTAGTCTAACCTCTTTAATCTTTCAAAGCGTGGGTTTGCATCAACTTCTTTTTACTTCGTAAAACGTTATAGTGCAGACAAAGTGATTTGAAAGGTAATGTGCTTGACTAACGCAACCCCAACACATTTAGGCAAATGTGCTAGAATGTCCCGCTACTTTCAACACATTAATTCTTCAATTGGTTGCAATGATGTTCATCAGCTCATTCATTCATTCGAGGCGATCTACCACACAAGTAAGAGTCGTCAGTTGAACCTAAGTATGCAGAATGAAACATATGATTGAAGCTTCTTACCAAATCGGCCATTGAGCGTGCGTAGTGCTCTTCGATGCATTTCAAGATCTCTTCTCATCATAGCGAAAAAAATTATTTGTTCCACCAGGACTGCTGTGTATGTACCTTTGTTGGCTTAGTAACATTGCATAAGTCAATCTCCAGAGGTTGTGTTACTGTTACGTGTGGCTTCCGCCATTCCCATCGTTTATTTTATTTTAATATACAATATGTGTGGTAAGGTAGTGAAAAAGCACACGATCCACATGTTCAATGTACGAACATACATTTGTTCGGTTGTGGATCGTGTGGAAGCTGGATTCCTTTTCGAAGTGGGAGGAGATTCGGAGAGAGTAGCGAGGGTTGTCTTGACAGAAGAACAAAAAGAAGAACAGAAAAAAAGAAGAAGAAAGTACGATAGAACTGGTGCGAATTAAGTATTCCGATAACAATTTTATATTCAATTAAAAATATATCTTTATTATTTTTTAATTCTTAGGACTACTTATTTTAAATTCTTATGTTGCAGCTATGCCGATCGGTGTCTCCAAGAAGAGTGAGTTACTTAAAAAACCATGCTCACTCGATCAGTATCCCAGGCGAAAAAGGAAGTAGAATCGCTCTACCACCATTATCTGACTGTCGATTCGTTAAGACTATCCGAGGCGACATCTAGTAGTTTGGATGGTGATGTACTTTCGTTATGTTGTATGGAATTAGACGATTCATCTTTTGGGTGTCAATAAATGATCACCGCTTGGGTGATTCATATGTTTATATAGTTCTATATATTCTATAGTCCCACAAGGATATGAATAAATGGGGCCTTTACTTGCGCGCTGTCAGAAAGAAAATTGAAAAAGTAAAAAGTTTAGAACTTCCACGACGCCACGAGGAAGTTTCTGCGATAAGGAAAGACATGCTAAAAGTCTGAGAGTGCCACTATATGTATATATGTCACGGAGTGTAAATCAAAGAAATTCATCAATTTGTAATTGGCCGAAGACTGAAAATAAATCTTGCTGTACGAGAGGTTTGTGGAGTCCTGGTGTCAGTGCGTCGACATGGACGCTGGTTCTACCTCCAGTCCACGTTTCGGTTCGATGGAGAAAACTGGTCGTCGGTGAGTGGAGATTAAAAGCGCGGATGTTGTTATTCGGAAGGAATAGAGCACAAAAGCGAACACAATAGCTCTCCAAATAAAACACACTGATGTAATTTTAATGTTAATGCTTTTTATTTAACTGTTCCATTCTATTTTCTTTACTTGAAACACCAATAGATTTATTTACACTTCAATTTCCTACTGCCTTGATCGAGTAACATTTGGAACTTAACAAAACTTGTAACATCACTAATTCTATTTTGCAAAAACGTTTTTCTTATTGTTTTTTTAAATATGGACAGATACGATTGACTTCGGAAACGTTAATTGTACTAGGTCAAGCCGTTTTACACTACTTAACCGAATTGAGACTTTCATTTCTAACGTCCCTAATGATATAATATAACGTCTATGATGACTGAATACTTGTTCGCGCAACCGGAGAGACTTTTGTTGACTCCCTAGTGGGATTACTGGTTAATCCACTTCTCACCCGTACGGCTTGGTAGCTTTAATCTGACTGGGTATTTAATGCCCACAAAAGAAAAGGGACACCGAAAGAAAACCGTAAAAGGGGAGGAGCTACACGATTAACTCGAGGTAGTTAATCGTGATTGGACCAGGGAATAGGCATACATTATGCATGTGTGTGTATGCCTCGCATACGATCGTCCGGCGACCGAGGATGGATGCCAGCATCGCAACTGCATCTTCCACGAATGCAAACAATGAATATCTGGGGTGAAAACGACACGAACCGAAGATCTGGTCATCCTATGGGAGGCCATAAATCAACATTTAGGTTGATGGTGTGAATTTCCTTTTTACACTCTGTGGGGCAAATGCGATGTTTAGATATTGCAACGAATATAGGGTGCAGCCATTGCCAGATGTTAAAAATAAACACTTGCTGGCTGCACCCAATTCGTTGCTTGTTTGCGGTCCCTGATCGGTGGGGACCGATAATAGGAAACCAGCTATTGCTGGTAATTAGGGAAATGTTTGGTTTGCCTCAGCCGAAACCTTGTCGGCGGTGGCAAACCAATGGGACCTAATAGCCGCATGCTAGGGGTGCCATGGGCAAACAAGAAAACGAGTAATCAAAGAACTCTTTGTTGATGTTGTTTCCATAGCATAAGGCTATGGAAACGAGATGCCCTGGGTAGAATGCATGCCTGAGGATGAGATTTCAAATGGCACGGCTATGTGATAATCTTTGCCGTGGACTTAATGTTTTTCAGATATCAATGCCTGCCCGAGGATAAATTTTCGATGCCACGGCTAAGTGATAAGCTTTGCCGTGGACTTAATGTTTTTCAGGGATGGTGATGGAGAAAAAGGGGTTTGGAAGGAAAACCCCCCACAGAATAGGTAAGCTGCCTAACGGATATTCATAACAGTTATCCGATAGTATTAATTCCAGCGATTTGGCTGGCGGTAAATGCCGTAGCAAGTTTACGCAACCTTGCTGAAGTTCGACTTAGAGGTGAGTCGGTTCGCCTGGAATAGTGGGGATCGAATGATGTATGGCTCTTCGGGCCCTGAAAAGCCCCACAGGTTAACCTGTTTCTTGTTTGTCGTTCCTGCGGAGATAGCCACAATTTAGAGCCTTTTCGAGGAAACCTATTCACAGGTAAACGGTGAACAGCTAACGCCTCCTTCACAGGTGATAGAGGACCACAACGGTGCCTCGCAACCACGGCCAACGGTATCCAAGAAGAAACCACTACCTAAATAAGTCAGAAGGCCGTTTGACCGTTAAAACGGAAATTGGCGACTGAATCGGACATCACGATTAGTAGCAGAACCAGTACCATTGACGGTTATCAACGACATACCATACTACATAGTTAACACCCACCAAGGGGTAAATAGAAGTAACACCACAAACGGCAACAGGAACATCCAATATAACCCTACAAATCAAGTGGTAAGAATACTAAATACCACATTACTTAACACATCGTTCAATAAGTCCCGAGACTAACCATTAAAACAAAAACAAAAAAGTTTTTGTGGTGAAATTCTTTTTAGTCATCAACATAATCTCCTTCAACTGGGATATAATCATTCCAACGTTTTTCTAACTTTTCTATACCATGTCTGGAGGACGATTTATCTTTTATAGTGTACCCATTGAAACTGAACTTCATTTTCCCATACTGTACACCCGACAATTAGATGATAATTCAATTACTCCACGATCACTGAAACGAAATACCAGACAGCACACGCCAAATCAAAAAGTATGTCATGACAATGGCCATTTCCCGGATGTTCCGATCGAACGATCGAATGTATAAGATATCACGATGCATGACAGCTATTAACGTGTCATCCGAGAAGTAACTCATTGTGGATTTACTATGCAATGTGCAATAAGTGTTTGAAATGACGAACGTAATTTTTATATGATGTTTTTTGACCTACTTGATATTGGTATGCGATGGAAATGTTGATGGGAAAAATTATATTTAAGGAGCGAATTTGTAATTAATAAATCCGATTCAAACGGACCACAACCCGTATTGTTTCTCACTTTTTATGGTATTCGTGCCCTGCCCATCGACTTCGCTATCATTAGTTTTTGGTAGACACCTATGGCATTCGGGCCCCGCCTAATGATCAAGCAATGAACTCTATTCTAACAGCCTCTATCAAGCTAGTGGAACTATAGGACCTCTAACTTTTGAAGATCATTTAGACTTTACATCTTTACGCCACAGCTTCTTTATATCTTTACATGGCGACCCTGCCAACCAGATCCTGCCTTTTTAAGAAGCGCCATATACGTAGCCAACATACGTCAACAGATTCAATGTCAGAATTCAACAACATAGAGTTTATGTGGATTTTAGCAACATTATGTGCATATTTCAACTGTTCAATCTGCTATATTGTTTGTAAGGACCTAAGCGTCAAAATGAATACGTTCACCACTTATTTGAAGTCACTTCAGACAAGAACATTCATACGGGGTTTATAAGGTCAAAAAATCTCGAAAATTATTCAACTATTTGCCTTCTGTTTTGAATGATATCAAATACTTAGTCCTCAAGAATCCAAATAAGAAAAGAAAAAAATGGACGAAAACGACCAACACAACAACCCCCAACGATGATCGGCACGACAAATATACCTAAATTAATTTTCGTTCGCGATGCATTCGCAACCCAAAATGCTTCTACCAATTTCGGAATTTCGGTCGCATCCAACCGAGAGGTGTGGAGCTTGGACTTGCGATTCAACTAACTGGCATTTCCGCGTGACATCCGAGTTCGTTGGCTTCCCAATAAATCTCGACAACCCTGCCGAAACAGTCCACCGAAAGTGGAAAAAAAGACGACAACAGATCTTCTCACGAGAACAGATATCGCTAATTAATTGGCATTTAAATTATTGACAGGCAACGAAAGATATAATCTGATTGGATCGGAGTTTACTGGATTAAGAAGAAATGGCTTCGTGTTCTGTGTCGTCTTTTCCTCTGCAGTTTGCTTTTTCATTTTTTTTTTTTTTTTTTTTTATTATTATTAGGGCACTCGATGTTATGGCATTTGGCAGAGTCCTGCTGCCCGTGTTCGCTCTTGGACTGGTGTATTTGCAATTGGGCTGAGTAAATTCGCGACCGGATGCAGTACTAATTGGTAACTTGATATCTAGGTTCGCCGTTTTGTTTTTTTATTCTTAAGGAAATTTATATTTGTGATGGACTTTCATAATTTGTAGAGTCATTTCGGAATGTCCTTAAATTTGTGAAGTAACGAAAAAGTTATAATTCATAAAAGGGTCTGAACAGATATTAGGTACGGGTGTAATGCACTCGTTGAAAAGATACTTTTCATGTAAGAAGATTTAATCCTTACTTTTGCATAGTCTGAAGAAAATGATTAAGTGCTAGAGGTGCAGGCTGACATATCCCTGGTAAGGTCCTTTTGGGATATATGAGATAAGATTATCTGATTTTAACCAGTTAAGACTCTTCCCTAATATGGAAATTTAATGATTCCTTGGTATTCGGAGAACCAACGTATGTAGGGCGACTGTCAACTCACAAAGTTTTCTGCAAAGCCATAAAAACAACCAAATGCAGTTACGAAATTTCGGGAGATCAGGTTACACATATTTATTTCTCTTGTTCCTTGGAAATAATAATCGTTTTAGGCGCGGCATGTTAAATTGATGTTCCGCATTTTGCTATAAAGCTCCAGGAGCTCACTTCAAAAAACCGAAAACGAGAACAATCTCATTGGAAAATTATTTATTTGCTGTTCTTCGAAACTGTTTCGTTTGAATGAAGAATTAACTTGGCGGAATATAATTAACTAGTTGTGGTAAAGACAGTAAACAAGGGGATTTATGGCCACCTAGTTAACTCGTGTTTCCTTCGGCACGGAAACGACAAAAATGTATTACTTAAAATGGCAGAGTGGGGGCATAGGATATGAACAACTGATACAAGCATTCCTGCATATTAAAATCAGCGTGACAATATATAGAGTTTACCTATAGGGACTTGACAACTTTTTTTCGGTAGTGAATTTTTACAATTTGCAGAGGTTGTTCGTTCGTGTACTTAATCATATTGAAAATGTTGACTTTACTGAATAAATTGACAGTGACAGTTCGATGATTAGTGAAATGGTGCGTTCACAAGTTAAATTCACAGTTGTCAGTCCCTATTGGAAAACCCCTTATAAATGGATTGTATGAAACTTGAGTGACATATCCCATATTTAGATTATAAAAGGTCATCCAAAAGAAGGGCCTACATCTAAATGTGACACCAGCATGGCGACACTGTATAGTGTTTACTCGTGCTGTTATTTATTATTTTTTTTCAAATTGCATATGTGGTTATAAAAAAAACTTGTAATTCTCTTACAATGTTCCCACAGGTGCCTAATAAGTATGTAGGCGTTTTTTGTGAATGGCCCTACGCATTTTCTTATAATTATTTAAGAGAAAAGATGGTGGGGAAAACCTGCAACATTTACCTATAATTTCTGTTTAAAGAAAAGAAAAAAAAAACACAACGAACAGCAGAACGGGGACAGTGCCGCACTCTCATGTGAGACTACTTACAGGTAACAACTCAAAATAAAAAGATAATAATTATATAGAATTTAATAAAAAGAATGGAGTCTTTGTCATGTACTTCTTTAATAAACAAAATACATGCAGGCCAGGAAGGGAAAGTACGCCACGCCGGTGACGATCGCCATCGTTAACCACATACAAAAATCATTTCATGCACTTAATTGAACGAGCAAAAGAATGTTCTAAAGTTCGGGAAGATTACTATATTTCGAATAAATGAAAATATTTTTGTAAAAAGAATTATTTGTGATGTTTTTTTTTTAATCCATTCCGGTCTATATTAGGACAGATGGTGTTAGAGACTATAGAGTAATATACTAAGCACAAACGTTTATATGTAAGCATTGGTAAAACTAAATTCCCATTAAGCTGACGCACTATCTCCCATTCGAAATTTTTTGCGTTGGGGACGAATTTTGAAAGATAAATTAAATTTTGGATTATTATATTTTAGAGATTTTAATTTCATCACGAAAATATTTTTATTTTGTAAAAGAAATTCTCATCATTGGAAAAAAATTCCTTCGTTTTCAATAAGAATATCGGTTGAAGGGACGAGGTTTAAAAATATTCTATCCCAGTCAATATTTTTACACTCGGCTCAAAATTTTGTGAAAACATTTCTGAGATATTTTATTTTCATATATTTTTTTTGGAAATGATAAACCGTCTAAGGTGATGAATCACATTAGACGGTTCAAAAAATCGCTTTTTTTATTGCTTAAATCATTAGTATATATATTCAGAAATATGTTCACAAATTTTCAAGGCGAAATTGAAAGTCCTTCGAAGATCGCGGATGTGAAACGGATCGTTTTTCTCGATATGTGTTTTTTTTTTAAATTGTACGTGATTTTTTTTATTTTATTCTTTTTCTTATATTTGTCTTACCTGCTAGACAAAATAGGGGGGGGGGGGGGGGGGTGATAATTAACTGATATTAATTATATAACAAAACCTCCTCTCTTTACTCACTACCTCTTCTGCTCACACTCTATTTGGCATTTAATGGTACTTCAAAATCCCAGTTTGTTCCCGTGTTATTCGTAATACAAAATGTTTGAATATACTTCTACAACAAGCCATAAAGAAACTGCCAAGGAGGCTTCTGTTCCCGGAATGCCACTTCTCCGAGGAGTACAAGTTTGGATTTCACCCTTAGACAGGCGATGGCAAAATGTCTGGAACTTAAGATCCCATCGTATCATCTATTTATGGACTTTAAAGCCGCCTGTGACAGCGTAGCCAGCTACATAATGCCATGAGAGAATTCGGTATTCCAAACACATTGATACGACTTTGTAGGTTGACCATGGCCAACGTAACTAGTCAAGTAAAAATAGCGGGAGTGCTGTTCAACCCCATAAACATCTTTAACGGACTCCGATAAGAGGACGGTCTTGCCTGCCTTCTCTTCAACCTGGCGTTGGAGAATGCACTCCGCAACTTTGGAATTACAAATAGAGGGACCATTGTCACCAAGTCCAGTCAGATACTTGCCTATGCAGATGACATCGACATCCTTGGTGGATCCGATTCGGCTGTACAGGACTCCTTCACCCAGATCGAACAGGCGCCACACAAAAACTGGGACTGCACATTAATAAGGGAGAAACTAAGTACATGGCAACATCTGCGAAGAGAAGACCTAACGTTGGTCAAACTATCAGGGTAGCGGTGCATGAAATTCAAGTAGTGCAATCCTTTAACTAGCTTGGGTCACAAGTATCAGCCGATAATAATATGGAAGAAGAAAAACACGACGGCTGATCAAATGATACAAAGACTACTATGGTCTATCGAGGCTCTTTAAATCCCGAGATTTATTCAGAACATCCAAGCTACTGTTGTACAAGATCATGATCTCATGTATGGATCGGAGACCTGGGTGCTCAATAAAAGGCACTCTCAACTCTTAGCCGCTTTCGAGAAGAAGGTCTGTGGCGGTTGTTTAATACAATCCCAAAGAACCGCCCATCCTCTTAAATTAACCACTTTCCAAACCCACCATACCTACCTGCAATTTTGGGGCAGCGTAAGCTACCCTTCATTCCCTTTCACCTGAAAGCAAAACCCCAGCAAGCATGCACATCAAACAAATTACTCCATTCATACATGGACCGTGCCAGACAATCGGCTCGGCTTGTCAGCAATTGTTGACATAGCCGTAGCCGGTATTCTTGCTATGGTTCATGAGTGAATATTGCTCAAATCCCAAGGGTCAAGCTACACTTGCGACCAATTTCCCTTATCGGTTATCCACCGATCATGGGATTTGGGCACTAATATGATTGACGTTAGGCAATCATACCCCAGATCATGCCGAACGATGCTCCGGCCTGTTAAATAAACAACACGATGTGCATATCATCGTGACCCTTGAAATAGCGTTTTTGTGTATCTTAAAGCAGAAACCTATTTCGTTCTCAGGCGCAGGTCATCAAAGATTTATGGCCCTCGAAATAGCGTTTCTGTTTATTTAAGACACAGAAACCTATTTCTCCCTGCGGCGTCTTCGCTATCGCATATCTCTATAATACCAATTCATTACACCAGCCCATGTTTATTTAGGGCATTTTCGTCGTTGCCGATGTGCAGGCTGAAGGGCAACGTACTTGTCCTACACGGACACATATACAATCCTCCCACACCGATGTAATCCACACCGTTGAATCTGGCAGATATGGATAGTATCTTCGAGTCTGAGTTCATCCTCCGTCAAGTGCGGACACCCAAAATACCTTCTTCCGGGAGAGAAGTCGAGTCTCTTCTGTCGCGCCTCCGTGGGTAATATAAGTTCGATTAGAAATATTCTATAGTAATAAAGTTACTTAAGGTCGGTTGCCGAATACGAGTGTGACGTTCATTTACGGAGTAGTGTAACGCGCAGTAAACAACAAGTGCGCAGTGTTAATTAAAAGACTTTGCGAAAAGACTATCGTATCTGAATTTTTGTGTTTAAAATGAACAATGCGTATACTTTGTGAACTACTTATTGAGATAAAAAAAATAATAAACGTATATACAGCATAAATCCTCCAGTGCCTTTTTTATTTATCGTTGTTCTTGGTGCTTGTGTTTTTGAAGACAATTTCAGTGAACAATCTGTGGTGTTGTGCTCAACCTGCGTCCGTGCTGACGCCTCTAGCATAATATCCATAGGTCTTAAGGAGAATTGTTGGTCCCGTATGTGAGGGGGGACGATTCCGGAGTCGCTATAACCTTGAGTTGTACGTGATCTTCCTTGAAACTAATGTTGTAAGAAAAATCAACCTCAGTAGACTCCGGTTGGTGTGACATCTAGCTCGAAAGAGCGAAGAGGAACTTGTCCGGAGAGTTTTTTGTGGCAGGATGTATGGAGGGAGACAGCGCGGCAGACCTTGTCTGCCATGGAGGGATGGCGTAGACCACGACGCCCAGAGCCGGGGAGTGCTAAACTGGATGGCATCGGCTCGAAATCGAGACCGGTGGAGAGACTTACTAAATAAGGCCAAGACCGGATCCCGGTAGTAGTGCCGATGATGATAATGATTGATATCGTTCGCTGCCTTCTCCAGTTCTCTGCTGTCTCCGATGAAGTTGGTTTCGTTATCGCTCCATATTGCACCCGGAGTCCCTCTTCTAGCTGTCATCTTTCTCAAGGCCATAATCATAGAGCCGCTACTAAGTGAGTTGGCCTACTCGTTCGAGAGGTAGGTCTTAAGGAGAATTGTTGGCCCCATATGTGAAGGAGGACGATTTCGGAGACGCTACAACCATGAGTTGTGCGCGATCAACCTTGAAGGTAACGTTGTAAGAAAAATCAAGCTGGGTAGACTCCGGTGGGCGGGACACCTAGCTCGAATGAGCGAAGAGGAGCCTGCCCAGAAAGTCCTTTGTGGCAGGTTGTATGGAAGGAGACAGCGCGACAGACCTTGACTGCGATGGAGGGATGCCATGGACCAGGACGCCCAGAGCCTGGGAGTGCCAAACTGGATGACATCGGCTCGAAATCGGGACCGGTGGAAAGACTTGCTAATCAGGGCAAGACCGGATCCCGGTTGTAGTGCCGATGATGATGATGATGATAATGATGACAAGTTTGAATTTATCTGATTAATACTATTTTTTGTGAGCGTTCTTATGGAAAATTATGCTTATGAAAAATGTTATAGGTGCTCATCATACAGCCTTCGTATTTATTTTAAACGGAAGGGAACGTAATCAAGACCGCATTTAAAATTTGTTTTATTTTACTTTTTCCAGGAAAGGCGAGCCTCTAGCGCTGGGTCAGCGCCTTGAGATGCTATCTTTTCTCGGCTGGGTCTATCAGCCAAGCTCCGAAAGATGCTCACAGATTTCTGCCAACCTTTTCACGAAGCCTATAGCTTATTGGGGTGGCATTTCACCGGCGGGTGGGCATCATTCTTCTATGCCATTTGTGAAAAGAAATTCGTACACAAGAGGAGCATTGTGTTCCCAGAAGGATACACATGATTTAAGCTGAGCTTCGAATGGATACATGTCTGGCTAAACAAGTTCTGAGAGGAGGTCATCATTAAAAGCATCTGTAGATACCCATTTCGTATCTCGTAAATTAATGCGAAACCTGATAAATCGATTTAAAGGCGAACCTTTTTGTATTGTTTCCCAATTGAATATTCGCTATGGAGATATACATATGTGGATTGAGGAATATTGTATATATTGAACACTACAACGATATCTTAACTACAATGAACCGCAAGCCCCTGAAAACACAATAACTTTATACGGTAAATAGCCGTGATTTAAAAAAAAAAACGGCTAGCGATACGTTGGGTTCGCTTATTATACTATGGGGGAGAACAAAATAATTATTGTAAGACTGTGGCGGTTCTACGAACCGCACAAACCACTATAGGTCGAGATGTCGTCGTTCTAGCAAGGAACATACTCACCTATATCCCAACTCCACGTGCCCACAGACACGTGTCCCCGAAGTGCACCTGCTCACCAGATACATGGGCCACAAGTCCCGAACAATTTTCCTATGCCTGCACGGCGATCGAAGGACATGGCCCAGTGTAGAAATTGCGTACCGATCCATTAGCTGGACAAACACAAGTGGTTGGCACAGCTACGCCAGATGTCGACAAACATCACATCTCCGGCGATAAGCAAATTGCCGGGAAACCAAACCGTCGACAAAACATTTGTCCCTGCCGGAATGTACTTCACCTAAACAAAGGCCATTGCGGCGCAACAGCAATAAACGAAAATGCTGTTCTCATAGGACTAAGTAAACAATAATAATTACCATTATTCCATGATCGTTCTAAAGTAAACCACACTTTCGATTGTTTGCATAAGCAACGCAACAGAAATGTGAACATTTTTGGTTAACCCGCAGACGGCAAACCCCGCGTCTGTATGTGTGAGCGCGATCTTCCCTGGTGGAGAGATCCCCGATTGAGAGACAGCCACCACCCAGGAAAAGCGAAAGGAGCGAAAGTTGCGGGGAGCGAAGTCGAGGTGCCGGCGTACGACACGCGGTTCTACTTCGTCCCACGAACTGTTCACTGGACACAACATGATGCTTAAGTTTCAAAATGCGGAACGAATGATCACCACAAGAAGAATAAAAACACTAAATGATTTTTATTTTTATTAATTTTATTTTATTTTTAAAAGAAACGTTTATATTTATTTTGTTCTTTACTGGATTATTAGAAAGAGATGTTACACGTATTAATACGCGAATAACTCACAACACGATGCCTCGGGAAATAGAATAACGACAACATACAAGAAACCGTTTGCTTGAGGGTACACTTTATCGAACTAATTTGTAAACAGTAAATTAAAATGACAAACGATTAGAACACGACTGGGGGTTATTACTCGACTCGGGTTTACGCATCTCCGTGGCGCGAAACGGGGAGCGGAAGACGAACCGTCCGGATCGGCGGTTGAAATACGACTCGGTGATTCAATTCTCGTTTGGGGTGAGTTTGGTGGTGTGGTGAAAAGGAAATGAAATTTCCTTTGACCAGTGACCAATGGAAGGCGATCTCTGGGACGCGGTGGTGTATGTGTGTGTTTGTACACATCACCGTGTTCATCGATGCGTTTAGCCAAGGATAAACTAAACCTGAAACGAGAAAAAAAAGAACAAATGAGAAACGACCTACAGCATCTTTCGGTAATGAGGGTCAGCTGTCTAAATGGCAGCCACTCATTAGATGCTAAAAGGGATTGCGATAATTCGTACAATAGAGATCGCATATCGTCTCTCTGGCGACTGGGAGAATCGGATTCTTTTGTTTGCATATGTTTATGCTATTGAATCCGATCCGACGGCAAAACGTGGCGTCGGTGATTGTTTGAAGATTCAAACAAAGAAATATGAAGAGAAGTGCTTGCAACTGAATCAATAGTTGCAAGTCTTCGGAAAGTAATTTAGATGGATACACAATGACGGTTGTGTATACCATATGTGCCAATTATGCATGGCATCTATGGCGACGGCAGGATCGAGCTATAGTGTTAAAATCTACACACTACACTAATTGGAAATTCGGTTTTTGGCTCGCTAATGCAGAGATGCATTGGTAATGTATAAATGCCCTTGTAGACGCAATTTTCTTTTAGGAATTTTATGTAATGCTTGTATACATGAATGTCCTTGGAAAAGGAAATATTTTCAGGTGCCAATGCGATTGCATTGGCGGGAGACAATGGGAGTTTTGTTGCGGATATGGAGGGTTTTTCGGGTAAGTGGGCCGTGGGGTTTGGTGGTATCACCACAAAGTCACCACCATAGGAGAAAGAAAACTACGGGGTGAATAGAATTGTCACCAGAGAAGTACGGGCAGTCTACATAGAGAACTGGATGAGGGTTGCTCTGCGCGACGCGAACACACGAGAAAGAGTCTGTTCGACCAGAAGTTTGGATTTTTCCAAGTACGCGAGTTAACTCGAATACCTTCGTTGATTTGCCACCGAAGGCAAACACCGTAAATACGCATATTCGGCGTTCACGCACAGCCCTTCAACGCGCGCAGGGCAGCGATCCTCAGTAAGAATCGGAATTTTGCTCGCGGTTAATTACCGTGTTCTCTGAAAAAATTAAATCAAGTGCTGACAGTCAATACAGAGATTGACACGGTATTCCCGTAGTGACACTTTCATGGGATTCAATTAGCGATTTTAATTCAGCATCCTTTTTCTACTGTGCAAAGATGTAAAACGAAGAATAAAAGGAAAGACCAATTTAAATAGAACACAATGTAAGCGTCAAAAGTTTTTAATTCAAACTTGTGAATTATTGTAACACTCTAAGACAAATTTAAATAAAACAAAATTATACACCAAAAATATTTCGTCGTTTCATTTGCCGCCGTTTCTGCTCCGCTTGTGTATTTTTCATCTGCGGTAAACAGTGTTCGGCGGAACACTCCAACATCATCGATTATAGACAGACAAAACATGCACCAAAAGACGTTGGGCAAAGTATAAATCAATTTAATCCCCCATTACTGATCGATGCACTCCCATCTTGATATTCCATACTACATGTTTTAAATTTACTCCACTCTTCCAATTCAGTCGAATTCCTATTAAGAAGTACCACATTTTCAAATAGTTACCGTAGCCTGTATAGGCCTCAAACCATGGATAAAACCTTCTAAAACCCATTGGTGATGTTTTTGATCAACTGTTTCCGAGATACCACAGTCAAACATGCGCTAATGAATTGAGAAGCATACTTTCTGTTCTTGAAATGTTTCGAAGTTAACGTTAGGGGGTTTCCTCATTACTCAATTCCGGTCCTCGGTAATCAATCTCCAAATATCTGACAAACACATTTTGAAGATGGAATGCTGTCATGTCCCTCTATAGCCATATATTACTAGCACATACAGCCAACCAACTAAATCAATTACCCAACCTGCTTGGCAATTTGTGTTCTATTACTTGCATTAGCTCTACGCAATGAACCTCAAGGCGGACTATCGTCGCTTGGTAATTAAAATCTCTGAAACCACAAGACCGAATTCCTGCCACAACCGCAACCGAGCACAACCACCAGAGCTCCTTAGAAAGTCAATAGAATTTAATTTTAATTGTCGACTGGTAATAAAGTTGCATTCTTGCAAAAGTGTTTCACATCAACACCGGGGCTTCGCCTCAGTCTTCAGCTAGTTTCATGCCAAAAGCGAATGTGTGTGGCTCAACCATTTTAATTGCTCCACCAGCCAATATGGTTAAGTAAGTGCAATCCAACTGATGGAAGTCTAAATTAAAAGCAAAACAAAAACAAACAAAAAATCATTCCTTTAAATAAAAAAAATAACCCCACACTCACACACCCCGTCTGGGAACAGTTGTGGCCACGCACGAGTTTCCCGATACAATTCCACCTTACATATACAAAGTCGGCTAAGTCTGCTCATCCAGGCAGTACATAAATTGCTAGCGAGCTCAGGGCCAGCAGGTCCTTGCTGACATAAACCGGTCATACCGGCGATTATTACCATTGTTATTATTATTATTGCCGCTGCCGACCAATAAGTATCTAAAGTTTATACAGCGACCGACAGCGATTTGAATTGAATGCAAATGGAATTCTGACATAATTACCCGATAAGTTGTCCTTTTCGAAGAGTTTCGAATTGATTTTATGGCGACGATGTAAGCTGCTGGTCAAAATGCATGTTAAGTTTGTTTAATCGTCCAGCAGCCAATGCAAGGGATTTAACTAACTAAATTTATTGTCGAGCATCCCAATGGATCGTAACTTTTCGTAAATCATTAGCATTGCCCCGATCCCATCGCATTAGTGTTGGTGTAGACAGTATATGTGTGCCAGCTGACGCACTTCTTCTAGGTAGTGGTGGTAGTTTAAATTACCTTTATAGTTGACTAATTGTACGTCATTAAGATTTTAATTTACGATTTGATAGCTAAATTTTTACAGAGAAAAACGGGGATGGTTTCCATTGATATTACGATATAGACTTCTGAATTTATCATTCTTTACCATCGAGCGCGGCAGAGGGAAGCTCTCATTTGGGTGCGATAACGTCAGATTATGATCAACTGCAAAAGAGTGAATTGGAGGAAGGATAGCAGGCATTACTTCCCATTCTTTTATAAAAATATGGTGACAAGTGCAGCAATCAGACACATTTCCATTAATTGCTCATACTATTGCATCCAAACTGGATTGTTTTAAACAAATTCAGAAGGACGATATGCACTTCTATGGAAGCAAATGTGGCAGAAAAGTAGGGAGCGAATTGGGAAAAGAAACACCAATGTGCCTCGGTCTTGGCGGTAAGAAGATTGTAACCTAGAGCAAATACATGACGTGTTCCATACTTATAGTTTCTCTCCCTTTCATGTAAACTCAAAGGAAATTATCTGTTCCTACAAACTAACCAAATTGTAGTGAACCACTTCCATGAAGTTCAGTGTTCAGTGTTATTCGTTGTGTTTGCCTTCCGCGTAAAATTGATGATCATATGCAACCTCCAACTTAAAATTAGCGACATTTGTGCTAATCTACGGCTACAACCCATGACGCATAGAATCTCATAAGACAGATTCGTCTTCGTAATTCAATTCAAGTATAATGCAATCGTAGTGTGCAAATATCTCTGGAAAAGGTTCCATGATGACACGACTCTCGTTAAAATATGCTCCAGGAGAAATTGTCCTTTATTTTTTATTTTGGATTTGAAGTCCGCATTTATTTTAATTCCAACTCACATTATAATTAATTATATTTTTCTTTATGCATGTCCTATTTTACAAATAGTGTTCTTATGTTAACCTACTGAATATAGAGAAAATGTCCTTCAAGGACAAACAGTGCCATTTACTCCTTAAACAACGCATTGTGACTGATATCGTACTCTTATATCAGGATCTAAAAACGCGATGTCTAATCTCCTGAATAAAAATGGACAGGTTTCAGTGCAATCAAATTAACTTAAACGTTTGTGGAGCCGCGCAAGATCTTCTTTCCCAAGCGGTTAAGGAATATGGTGCAGACGTGGTGCAGGATGCCTGGGATTGGTAGAATTACATGAGAGGAAGACAGCAGCGAAAACCGGCCATCTGGACAACTGGAAATTCCCCCACGGAATGCAGAAGTGTCCAACGGCTGGAAGGATTTGTGGCGGTTCCGCCAAACCCCACTGACTACTTACCTAAAGAACCCCCATCCCTACAACCCAGCCTGCATAAGTTTCTGCTAATGCAATCGCATTAACTACCTGTAAATGCTTCACGCATCAAATAGATCAAATTTATTTAACTAAAGGTCCCTGTAAAAGAATTCTTACCTTGCATGCATCTCTTCGCATACAAATTCCCTACAAGAATACTTTCCATTATACAGGAGCATAAAACCAAAACCTATTCGGTACCTTCGGTTGCCGGGCAAATTCCAACCTTCCCACACCTGCACCGCAATCTCCCCACAGCAAACTCATTTCTTTCCCAAGGATAATTAATGCTTTCAATGCATTACCTGGAAATGCCTCTAAATAATTTTTCCTAAAAGGGCATTCATACATGTATCAGTGCATCTCTGCATTAGCGACCAAGAACCGTATTCCCAATTAGTGTAGATATTCACACTAGAGTTCTACCCTGGCGTCGCCTTAGATGCCATGCACAATTGACACAAATGGTATACACAACCGTCATTGTGTAACCATCTAAATTACTTTCCAAAGACTTGCAAACTATTGATTCAGCTACAAGCACTTCTCTCGGAAATACTTCTTTGTTTGAATCTTTAAACAATCACCAACGTCGCGCTTTGCCGCTAGATTGGATTCAATAGCATAAACGTATGCAAACAAAAGAATACGATTCTCCCAGTCAGCAGAGATGCGATATACGATCTCTATTGTATAAAGTATCGCAACCCCTATTGGCATCTAATGAGTGGCTGCTATTTACTCAGCTGACCCCCATTACCGAACGATGCCTTAGGTCGCTTCTCCTTTGTTCTTTTTCCCTCGTTGTAGGTTTCGTTTATCCTTTGCTAAATGCATCGATAAACACGGTGATGTGTACGAACACACACGCACACCACTGCGTGCCAGAGATCGCCTTCCATTGGTCATTGGTCAAAGGAAATTTCATTTCCTTTTCACCACGCCACCAAACTCACCCCATTGGCGAGTCGGCTCTGCACGCGCTGAATATCGCTGAGTCCTTTACCACCATCCAACCGAGCCGATCGGCCTGCCTACCGTTCTCCGTCGCGCGGCGAAGAAGCGTGAATATCCCGAAGTCGAGTTTTGCATAAAGTTTTAGAAGTGCGGAAGTTGAACCTATACAGTGGAGCGTTGCAACCACTATTGTAAGTCTGTCGATATTTGTAGTTCGGGACAATCGTCGTCAAGTACTTCAAGTACTAATATATTCTAAAATAAACTTCAAATTTAAAACTCAAGTGTTTTTCGTTATGGTGATTCAAAATTCTAAACCTCAAGTCATTGTTTTTTTTTGTGAAGTTAAGCTTTTGGTGTGGCAGTGCATCCTTCTGATGACAAGCCGCATACACACTATGATAGTAAAGTACATATAAATAACAGTTTAAATAAAGAGATATTTGTTAACAACATACACTAGTGTTTTCTTTTCCGGCAGCAGTTTCCTGAGTGTTTGTGTGTACTTCGTTTTTCTCGACGAACAGTTTCTTTTACGGCGGACCATTGAGAACTTGTGGGGACGAGGTAGAACTCGGTGCCCATGTCGGCACCACGACGTCGCAACCCCCCCCCCCCCCCCCCCCCCACAGATTCGCCTATGCTAATATTAGGGGAATACATTTCGACTGTTGTTACGCTCGGCCAACGTGGGAAATAGAGGATTTCAAATGCTTTTTGGACAGAATAACACAAGAAGCTAGAGATAAGAACCCCCTTATAGCTGCTGGAGATTTCAACGCTTGCGCAGTAGAATGGGGAAGTACAAGGACCAACAGTAGAGGCCAGACTTTACTCGAAGCCTTCGCAGTCCTAGATGTGGTGTTACTTAATGATGGTGCTGAGGCCACCTTCATAAACGAGAGAGGCCAACCCAAAATCGACATCACATTTGCCAGTTCCATGTTGGCAAGAAATATGGAGTGTCAAGTTTTAGGCACCTACACTCATAGTGACCACCAAGGGGAAAATCACTAGAAAATTGGCAAAGAGAGCCCAGAAAAAAAGGTGGAACGAAAAGGACCTCGCTGCGGAACTGCTCGATTATATATTGGAAGACCGAATAGAACATTTTGAAGCAGAGGCCGATGCGGACAGGCAGGTTGAAAAAGTCCTGAAGTGGCTAACTACCGCATGTGATGTTTCTATGCCACGACAAAGACAACCAGCAGCGGCTATCAAACCATTGTATTGGTGGACCCGAGAAATCGCCCATGTGCGATTGGGAAGAACAGAGAGGAAGAAACCGTAACACCTACCCATATTTATAAGTGGAATTCGTCAACAAACGGAAGGAGTTGATAAATGTGATCTGCAAGAGTAAATATGACGCGTTCTGCTCCCTAAGGGGTGAATTAAATAACAACCCATGGGGCAGCGCTTACAAGACAGTCATGAAAAAAACTACAGAGTAACAGTTGCCAAATGCAAAAACGTAAAACAGACATGGCCAGAGTCGTTAATGTCCTCTTTTCGTAGTGTGATGAGGTGTTGAGAGTGCAAGAGGAGTGGAGTATCACTGAAGGAGAGATACCTCCCGTGATCACCGCAGAAGTGCTATAGGCTGCTAGGGCTGTCCTAAAAAAAAAAAAAAAAAACAAGACCCCGCGGCTGGATGGTATCCCTAACGCTGTAGTGATGACTGCTTTAACAAACAAGTCGGAGGTCTTCAACAGTCTCTTCACAACCTGCCTTCAAACAGGACAATTTCCTAAACGATGGAAAAAACAGCGGCTTGTGCTTATATCAAAAGGAGTCAAGAATCCAGAAGCGCCGTCGTCCTATCGCCCGTTGTGCATGCTGGACACAACAGGAAAACTGATTGAACGAGTAATTGCCACTCGCCTGGAAGAATTCACTGAGGGGACATCGGGGCTCTCTGAATGGCAGTATGGGTTCCCGAAACGTAGATCAACCGGTAAGGCACTATCTATGGTGTGCGACATCGCTCGCAATGTGATAGCTGGAGCACGATGGCTAGGAGGTACGAAAAAGTATTGCGCGGTGGTGACACTAGATGTTAAAAATGTATTTAACTCGGTGAACAGGAATCGTATTGTAGAAGCGTTGGGGGTTCTACAAGTCTCATCCTACTTGGTGCGTATACTAGCCAACTATCACTCGGATAGAAGACTGTGGGGGGCGACGTCCTTGTGCCGACATGGGCACAGAGTTCTACCTCGTCCCCACAAGTTCTCAAAGGTCCGCCGTGAAATAAACTGTTCGTCGAGAAAAACGAAGTACACCCAAACGCTTGGGAAACTGCAGCCGGGAAAGAAAACACTAGCGTATATTGTTCAAAAGGAGCTCTTTATTTAAACTGTTATTTTGTATGTACTATCATATTGTGTATGCGATTCGTCATCAGAAGGATGCACTGCCACATCAAAACACAATGACTTGAGATTTAGAATTTTGAATGACGAAAGACACTTGAGTTATAAACTTGAAGTTTATTTTAGAATATATTAGTACTTGAAGTACTTGAAGACGATTGTCCCGAACTACAAATATCGACAGCCTTACAATAGTGGTTGCAACACTCCACTGTATACGATCAACTTCCGCGCTTATAAAACTTTATGCAAAACTCGACTTCAGGATATTTACGCTTCTCCGCCGCGCGACGGAGAGCGAGGGGCGGGTCGACCGGCTCGGTCGGCTGGTGGTAAAGGACTCAGCGATATTCGGCTCGTGCAGAGTCGACTCGCTAATGGGGTGCGTTTCCCCGAGAGAGAAAGTTTTCTTCTCGTGGTGAAAACAGGGAAAGAGGATCTCACTGGTGAGATCTTGTAATGGTGTGCGTGAAGATTGTTTGTATATTGTATACACAGAAGAACTCGGTTTCTGGTGTCTAGCGTGAGAACAGTAGTTGTTTGTTGATTAGACAAACGAATTGTGAGACGTGAGCATTGCGATGATTGTTCCTAGATAAGACAACGGATCATGCAATTAGTCATACAGCTGTGCAAGCAAGCAACTTGCCATGGTTGGTTGGTCATATGTACACAGGAAAATTACTGTCTACATGATAGACGCAAATTGCCAGTAGGGAGGATAAAAATGGTTCGAAATGGTTCACAAGGAATGTAAACCGAAGTGGATTCCGAGGGATCTTGATGCTGCTCGATTGCAGGGGAGAGAAATGGTTTGTTATATATTCTGTTGCAGGCTGGGAATGCGGAGTTGGGTTAAGGAAGTGGGTGGTTTTTCGGATAAGCTTAAAGAACCCCCACAATACGGTGGGGTTCTTTAAAGCTTACCTGAAAAACCACCCATAATTTCAATTTAACTTCCCATCCCCAAACCTGCAAATATTTTTCCCCAAGGCCATCATCATTTCCCTGCATCAAGCAACACAGCGTTTCCTCTAAAAGCATTTCGGTTCACATCCAACATTAACCATTAAAGATCTTATCGATTTTCCTCTCCGGCAATCTGTGTCACACATGTACACAGTAATGTTCCTGCATGCTCATGTCTAGCCAATCTTTTGCCCAACGACAAAAGCAATGGCAAGCAGCTTGCTTGCACAGCAGCAATACCAATTACCACGGTCCGTTTGTCCAATCGACAATCACCGCATAGCTACCAAAACCGAATTCCTCAGCATATACAAAAGCAAACAAAGAATTCGGTTCTTCCTACTGGCAAAGATACCATAAACAATTTCCACCGTAAGCATTTGAAATCCCTTTTAGCGCCTAATGCTTCCCTAATGAGTTGCAGTGTGTTTACTCAGCTGCACTCTCATTGCTATGATGCCCTTGGCCGATTTTTCCTTTTGTTCTTTGTCCCTGGTGCAATTTTGTTAATCCTTGTTGTGGTCCTTCTTTCAGGGAGCGTGTCTTCTTGTCCTGAAAAGGATGAGGGATCTCTATAAACCGCTCCTGAGGGGCCCCATTGCGGTCACCACCGTGCTTCCTCAGACCTTAGGGAAGAGTACCGACCGATTGTTGAGTGAAAGGGGATATTGCAAGTCGGCCCAAGTAGATGGATGAAACACTTAAAAAGCGACTGCGTCCTTGCGTGCGCCCATGACTAAAATCAGGCTGGATCTTCATTTACACTTTATTTAAATTTCTTTTTAATTATTTTCATTGATTTATTGGCGTCCTCACACATCGGACGCCAATTGAGACTGATCCTCGAATACAAATTTCATCACCTTTTATACAAAATCTTATCGGGATTTTGTATCCCGAATGCATCAAAATGCGAGGAGAATCTCGAAAAAGATACTTGGCTGGAGTCTAATGTTTGTTTTTTGAGATAAGAATTCGATTAGGCGAATTCTCGGACACATGAGCGTGAGTATGGAAATTGACCATCTGGTTCAATTGACCATGTTTGCTTTTGTTTGAGGATCTGGGGAAATTGATGTATATGGATGATGAACGAATATTTGATTCGTTTACCAGGAATTTTGCTAGATTGGGATAATGTATTTCTGGATTACTTGGAAGATTATGGGGAGTTGGGTGTAAGGGCGATAAACGAACATTTGATTCGTTGATCGCGAATTTTCAATTTAGATGATTGCTTTTTGAATTTTTGTTAAGAATTATGGGATTTGGATGTGTGTGTGGGGGAAGGAGATGGTAGGGCTTTTCAGAGCTCTTCATCCTTCGTTCCAGCGCATGGATAGACAAAGCGATGTACACGATCAACACACACACACTCACTAGTATACATGTACCAGAGATCTTCTCCCATCAGTCACTGGTCAAAAAGAAAATTTCATTTCCTTTTCACCACACCGCCAAACTCACTCCGAACTGAGGGTTCAAAGTCGGAATTCAACCCACGATGAGTCTTAATTCAACCATCGAGCAGTACACGTCAAATCGCGATTCATCCCCCGTAACGTCGAGGAGTCGATTACGTGGACGTTAGTTAAAGTGGAGATTGGAAATGTGTGCTGCTTACCTTACCTGGTTCCCCTTTTTGCGTGCATAATTATGTAGTCAGTGAATGTTCGTACCGTGTTTTTAAGATTAATGTAAACACTAATTACAACAAACATAGACAAGTAAACGAATGTAATAAAATTATCACCGTCAAATAGAATTGCTTCAACATTGTGAACGTTGCTTACAGTTACTATGTTTTAAAGATACATATAACCAATAAAAACAATAAATGTAAACCAGTGTTTCACTTCCTTCTTGTGGACGGTTTGTTGCCGAGTTTCTCTCCTTCTGTGAACAGTGTTCGGCGGAACAATTATGATGGGGATATGAGCAAACCAGTGCCCGTGTTAGGTACATCTACCATACCCCCACAGTACAATGCCATCATTTGGTAGAATGAAATTTTTGCTGACCGGATGGGTTTGTAAGGTGGTCAACATATGCATTGTACTAGGTGTACGTAGGTTCAAATGAGGACCGGCTTGATGTATTTATATTGTTTGGGCAATACATTTACAATTTATTTCTTTAAAATTATATTAGGACCATAAATAACTCTGGTACAGTTGAAGTATACTAATAAAGATAATTATTGTTTAATCATTATGCAGTCAGCCATGTGCGGTAAAAGAGCGATCTTAAAGTCAAGTAATAATTAGTATTTATATTAACTTGAGTATTGAAAAAAGCAAACCGGTATCCTATCCCTTAAATGTAAAATAAATATAATTATTTTATATCCCTTAAATAAAAAATCAATAGATATAATACGAGTATAAGTAGATCCAGAACCCGTACACCATATAATTCCTTACGGTTGGGGGTTACTGAGAAAACATTGACCCTCCTTTTTTGGACCATTTTTGGGACTGTTATAGATCATCGTCAGCGTAAACTTGACGCACGTTCTTCCCCTTCAAATAATGAAATCAGACAAAATAAATAAAGAAACTAGTGAATGCGCCACCAATTGTTACTATTTTTGAATTGCAAACCACCAACAACTTCTGTACAATATTGTTTTATAGCTATTAGGGGCGTTCATTAACTTAAGATGAATTTTATACTTGAACAGGTTCACAAGCACTACGAATATCGAACGGCTGCTCTTCAATATTTGCCCCACCTTCTTCATTTGATGAGTGAATCAAAGGAGAGAGCATACAGTTTTCCTAATGGATACGTTTTTATTATAATGACGATGATGATAGCTATCAGTTGTATATACTTCAGTACCCATGACAGTCAACGATTGAAGGGCAACAAAGAAGAGTTAAATAAAATTCTCAACGGACAAGAGCATCAACACAAAAAACAATGACAGGTTCAAAGGAAAGGCTATTGAAAAGTCTCAGTATAGAATCGGTAAGGGAGACAATCTACTTTGCCATCCGTCAATTTCTTAGCCCCCAAAAAGCCATTGCTTGGCTGTCGAAAAATGCCACAATACACCAAAGATGGGAATTTCAAATTATAGCAAGTACACACCTTTCTTCATTATGCGATCACTTATCTTCATACATAACAATTCTGTGTTGTTCTTTTTTTTTCTTTGTTTTTACTTTCGATCCATTCCCTTCTGTGGTATTCGCATAAGAATGTTATGCTTTGATGGTTGTTTTTTGTGCCAAGAGACGACGTGACGTGTTGACGAGCAAAAATTATAATCCATCCGAAAGAATGGTGATTTTGTAGCAATCAGAAAGTACCGAGCGTATGGTAGGAAAGATCCACTGTAACGTAAATTGTGTTGAAATTAAATTTTTGTATCTTTGATCAAATAATACATGAAATATTTATGGATTATACGAAGCCGAATGAAATTACCTCTAGGAGAACGTACTCTTGTGGTATTCTGGCTCATCAAGAAGAGGGGATATTAATCACTTGGTAGGACGACTTCGAAAATTACTTTTTCAACTGAAACCCTCAAGTGTCATAGATTAGTATTTAATTCCAAAGACACATAGATATTTATATGTTGACCAACGAAGGCAACAACAAGAAATCCAACAATCATAAAATGATGCGGCAACGCCATTCGCTATTATACGTAGAACCTCCCTTCGTCATTTTAATATGTAATTATCTTTCATCTTGAATTGAATTTTATTACCGCAACACAGGCCGGGCTCCAAGTATACAGTTCAGTGCAGACCTCACTCCATTATCTGGTTTCTCGTTATTCCGCCTCCTGAGTGTGACGAGCAAGTACCCTATGCACCCTATGTTTGTAATATAGTTTGATTTCGCTTTTATATAATTTACGATTCCAGCCAAGGATGACTACGATTCCACAACTAGATACATACGCACCCCTGTATAGGTGAATGAAGGCAGACAGTGTATAAGAGTATACAAGCGCCAGAGCAGCTGGAATTTTATTAGAGAAAGATGATAATAGCATGACCCCGATGGTAGTAATAACCTGTAATCAATGGCGGAACATCCGCCACCGCAAAAGAATAATAAAAACGTTGAGAAAAAACAAAAGACCAAACATCACCACAAGAGGAAATTCTTTTTCCTCACGGTAATGAGTTAAAATCATGGATGTGGTTATTTCTGCAGACATGATTGCGTACTGCTGCTTATTTAGATGTCAATTTACACATGCTGTCGAGAGAGGTGCGAAAGATTAAATTGGCATATTACGATACGGATCACTGTTCACCGCAAATCTTATTCTAAAGAAATCAATAATGAGTTTTATGTCCTTAAAAAGAAATAAAACAAGGTATATCAAGAGAAAATAAAAATTTGTAACCCTCCCCATCCATTATTTATGGCGCCAAAAAATCAGATAACAGCTGCAATTCACAAAATGTAATTTCCGTTGGTTCTTTTCAGAACGATCTGTGGCTGTCTGTACATCATTTTTCCAATCGATCCTATTCGATGTTCTTAATCCACTTGAGAACGCATTGACCACATCAACATAAATGGTGATGGTCATAAGTATAAAAACACTATAAAACAACAAATGCAACGAAAAAGAAGCACAACTACAAAGGAAGAAAAAAAAACGAGATGAGATCACAATATCTAGATGGACATGATCGTCTCACGAGAGTAGACGATGAGAAGCATCAAGCAAATCATCAGCACTTAACCATCCGTAAAACGTCTTTTGTATGATTTTCATGGAATTTAATTCGATTACACTTTTTCTTTTTGGCTCACTCTCTGTGCAATCAGTGGATGTCGTGTGTGAAAGTGCGGTGCTGGGTACACGTACATCACACGAATAGCTGGTGCCGATGGAATTGACGCAGCACACGGCAAATGAGATTACTCCACAACTTCCTGGACACGTACGCAAGAGGGAAAATTGTTTTGAGGTGTTATTCCACAAATTTTAGCTATTTTATGGTGATTGGATCAATGGGTATAACCACTAAATTGACGTCATTCAACACGAGAAACAAGACTAGATGCAATCGCGAAATACTGTTACACCAATCGCATTCTGATTGGAGCCGACAATGTTGAGACTGGAGGAAATTATTACTTGAAACAGTTAGAGCCGACCAAAGGTGGTAGAGACGGACGTCCCGAAAGAAACATAAATGTTTTTCTTTGTAGAGGTGCGGTGAATTGCGTTCTGTCGTATTTAGTAATCATGTTGAAGCCTTATTTAGAGTAATCAGATTATGAGTTGAGATGGTAAATTCTATTCGGAATTATTCTGTCGTCGAAGATATCAACGGACGTTGATAGTTATTAAGCATTCCACAGCGTCCCATTACGCAGGCCATACATGCATACGCTTTATTACATTTGAAGATCAATCGTTTTCAAAAATTACAACTGGAGTAGCCAACATTATATGCTGAGAGTTAATTACAGAATAAAAACCTATTTGAAGCTGCGTGCGCTTGCAGCAACTGCAAACTTCAACAAAGCAAGTTCTGCCTCAACTCTTTTATTTATCAGAGAAAATTCTAACAGAACAGAAGTTTAAATCCATCTCTCTGCAGAATTGAACTGCTTTTACAGAACACTACAGCATATAGACGTCAATGCAATTAAGACGCCGCAAACCATCTTCACCTCCGAGCATTCCCCTGCTGCATTATTACATCACCCAGAGAAACACGGCTTGGATAATCCGCCCAGCCATAATAACATTAATCAGGAGAATAACCGACTTTACCATCGCAACAATCACAGCACGGTTAAATTAACAGTTGACAATAACTACTCGTAAACTCACATTAGAGACAACAATCCCTCAGCTCAACTTTTCACAGTTACTGCACCATCGTCACAGAAAACCCTTTTTGCCGTTAATATTCACAACTTTTTTTTTTCTCTCCTTTTTCCTCTATGAACTTATGGCGCTTACTTGAGTGACGAACATGATTCGAATCCTTGCAACGAAAAAGTTAGACGCAAAGCACCAACATATCAGATCACGGCCGTGTGTACATGAGGATCAATCAATTCGCAACGTAAGTTGTGATTGCTACGTTAATGTCCTGCTTACTGTGCTGATGACATTTTCAAATCTTTTTGATGCTGTGTTCTTCACCAAGGTTGCAAGGGTATAATCTGTTGGAAACCAAACACTGTTTTCTCCCCAATAATTATTTTACGATCACTTTGCGTTGAACTGCTACGTCGTTCGGAGCAAAACAATAACGTAAAGCCCTGATTTACTCTTGGAGAGTGTTTTATTGTATACAGATCACGATCACGTTTACCAATTATCGCATTTCCCGAAGCGATTAAAAACGTGATTTAGAACCATGTTACAATCAGGCACCAATACAACAGACCACGGCCGCGTGTAAATGAGAATGTATCAACTCATTACATAAGTGCTGATAATCTTATGGTGGTGTGCTCTTCACTGCGCTTGCGTGTGCAAAATTTCTTGGAATTGCCACAAGCTCCGCCTACAGCTTTTAACGTTTTTGGGTGAGCTCTTTCTGAGCCATCGAGGAAGTGGCTTTGATCAGTTCCTTCCAAGACACCCAATTTACATAGACTAGGGCGGGCGGCAACGAACATACTAGGCAAAGTCTCTGATTGCTTTCAACCCGGCGAAGGCCAGGACAATCCCTGTCCCCGTTCAATCCAAGTTGACATGCAGTCTCCGTGTGACACCCCTGGATAGCTACTTTGCCACCCGCCATGTAGTGAAGCAATGCATGCAGCGACATCCTAAGAAAGGTTGCCGCAAGGCTAATAACCTTACTCGGAAAAACATATTACTATGCTAAATTTTATGAACCTCGGATATGGACAGGATACACGACGACGACCACAGGAACGAAAATGGCTAAACGGTTTGAGAGGTTTCTCATGGAACGTTCACTCAACATACGGAGCTCGAGCTTCACAGCAGCTAGCCGATGCCCTGTCTGAATGTAAGGCTGACATAACAGCATTACAAGAAATAATATGGACGGGGAGTGGTGTTATTCAAAGAAACGAGTACGACATTTATTACAGCTGTCATGCAAAACACCATGTGCTCGGGGTAGGCTTTCTAGTTAGCCAAAGACTGAAGCCTGACATTATCGGCTTTATTGCGATAAACGAAAGGCTATGCACTCTTCGTGTACGAGGCAAGTTTAAGAACATACGCCTCATAAACGTTCACGGACCCCCTACCGACAAAAGGAAGAATACTACGAGAACGCCGAACGGCCCCTCATTGCCTATCCAAGATACGATGTGAAAATCGTTCTCGGTGATTTGAATGCGAAAATAGATCGGGAGCCGATTTTAAGGCACTACACAGGTTCCCATAGTTTGCATGAGTATACTAACGGCAATATACTACGAGTTATCGAACTGGTAGCAGCAAGGAACTTGGTCGTTGCGAGTACCAGGTTTCCGCGTAAAGATATCCACAAAGCCACCTGGGTATCACCTGATGGAGCCACTCGCAACCAAATTGACCACGTGTTGATAGATCGCCGCCACTCCTCGAGCCTGATGACGGTACGAACGTACCGAGGTGCCAACTTCGACTCGGATCTCTATCTTATTGGTACAGTTTTCCGAGCGCGGATTATCTTACGGAGACGTATTGCATCCGCGGATCAGGTTCGAATCAACACGGCTGCCTTACACAATGAGAATACCAGTAACACCTTTGGTCATGGGCTAGGCTTCGGCCTCGAAGAGCTCGACGGCGGGAGAGTAAGGCCTGGGGCCAGAATGCCGGGCGTAGAAGAGAAATAGACACGCCTTAACAATACTGTCATTAGTACTGCCAACTCCATCTTAGGCAGTAGTCGTAGAGACCGAAGCGACTGGTTTGATGATGAGTGTAAACTAACGACTGAACGTAAGAATGTTGCATACCGGGCAATTCAGCAGTCTCATAGAACGCGGGTACGCGAGGGGAAATACAGAGAGCTCAGAAGATCTGAAAAAAGACTTCACAGGGAAAAGAAAAGTGCCTGAAAAAGAAGCCATGTCTGTGAAATAGAAAAAGTAGAGAGCGAGGTCCGCACCAAGCGCGGAAGTTCTACCAAATAATCCGCAGTATGACGCGGTACACACCACGCTGCACTTACTGCAAGGATAAGGATGGTAATCTGATCCCCGATCCTGAAGGCATTCTGGAGCGATAGGAAGTGCACTTCAATGAATTGCTAAATGGTCACCTCACAGAAGAATTGGAGGCTCCACCAATGCAAAATCAAGACCAAATGCTGCCGTCACCAAGCATTGAGGAAACAGTAAAAGCCATACGACAGTTTAAATCAAACAAAGTCCCCGGAGTTCATGGTGTACCAGCTGAGCTGATCAAACAAGGAGGGACAGCATTACATCACGCAATTCATGAGATCGTGGTGCACCTATGGGAGAAAGAGGAGATGCCGGAAGACTGTCGTCGTGGAATAATTTGCCTCATCCATAAGAAGGGAGATATCACACTGTACAGCAACTATAGGGGTGTAACATTGCTGAGTGCCCCCTCTGAGATACTCTCCAGTATCATGATCGGATAGCCCCATACGCTAAAGTCATCATTGGTCAATATCAGTGTGGCTTCATCCCAGGCAAATCAGCGATTGATGAGATATTCACCCTTAGGCAGGGGATGGACTCGATGACTGGAATTTAAGATTCCATTATATTATCCATTCATAGACTTTAAGGCCGCCTACGACAGCATAGCCTAGGTAGAACTATATAATGACATGAGAGAGTTCGGCATTCCAAACAAATTGATACGACTTTGTAGGTTGACCATGACCAACGTAACTAGTCAAATAAAAATAGGGGGATTGCTGTCCAAACCAATAAACATCTTTAATGGGCCCCGAGAAGGGGACGGTCTGGCCTACCTCCTCTTAAACCTGGCGTTGGAGAAAGCAGTCCGTGACTCTGGCGTCACATCTAGAGGGACTATTGTCACTAAGTCCAGCCAGATACTTGCATACGCAGATGACATCGACATCATCGGTAGATCCGATTCGGCTGTACAGAACTCCTTCATCCAGATCGAGAAGGCGGCACAAAACCTGGGACTGCACATTAATGAGGGAAAAACTAAATACATGGTCGCAACTTCTGCGAAGAGAAGACCTAACATTGATGAAACTACCAGGGTAGTGGAGCGCGAATTTGAAGTAGTGCAATCCTTTAACTATCTTGGGTTAATAGGATCAGCCGATAACAATATGGAAGAAGAAATACGCGAACGGCTGATCAAATCCAACAAAGACTACTATGGTCTATCAAGGCTCTTTAAATCCCGAAATTTATCCAGAACATCCAAGCTACTACTGTACAAGACCATGGTCCTACCAGCACTCATGTATGGATCCGAGACCTGGGTGCTCAATAAAAGGCACTCTGAACTCTTAGCCGCGTTCGAGAGGAAGGTCTTAAGGCGAATTGTTGGCCCCATATGTGAAAGAGGACGATTTTGGAGACGCTACAACCACGAGTTGTACGCGATCTACCTTGAAGTTAACGTTGTAAGAAAAATCAAGCTCGGTAGACTCCGGTGGGCAGGACACCTATCTCGAATGAGCGAGCCTGCCCGGAATGCCCTTTGTGGCAGGATGTATGTAAGGAGACAGCGCGGCAGACCTTGTCTGTGATGGAGGGATGGCGTAGACCAGAATTTCCAGATCCTGGGAATGCCAAGCTGGATGACATCGGCTCGAAATCGGGGCCAGTGGAGAGATTTGTTAAATAAGGGCAAGACCGGATCCCGGCTGTAGTGCCGCTGATGATGATGATGATGATTGTAATTATAGTCAACATTTGTAAGTTCTTTCCGAGCACCGCGATACAGGTACGACTCCGCACAGGGCACTTGATGCCATTGTCACACCAGTTATCCGAAACAATGTACCTTTCCGCAGCATTGTTGCATTTCTCTTTTTGTTCGAGTGGACTCACGCACCATTACAATCATTTTTTTTTTTCCTCATGAATCCTTTGCAACCCCAAATCCATTCATTTTTCTTTTCGCCATTCGTTCGTCTATCATTATCATCCCGAATCACCAGTCATTGCATCCTTACTTACTACTCCAAGGGATCCGGGATTTTGCGAACTTCGAAACTACAATAGACACAGTCCAATCCTTCAGATGAGGCAATGTGATGGTTCAAATACTAACGAGCAGCAATCTCTGCTCCTATTTCATTTCTTCAAGCCGAGTAAGGTGTCGAGATTTATTTTGTATGTATATGCCCGTGCTATACGAAATTTCGCAAACTCCGAAGGTGCGCTAGACTCGATCTGATTATTGGCAGTGCGACCCGTTCCGGTTGTGTAGATAAGGCCTCATGGTGGTTCGAAGTGACACGATCACACCACACCAATACACAATTCATTAATAGTGCAGAACAGCAGGAAAAGGAAAACGGAAACATAATTTATCAGAGTCGCTTACCGTAACAGTCAGCATAATAATCCCACAGTTTAAATTACATCGAAAAGACAAAAAAAATTTCACTGTTTACACCTGGGAGCGGTCTGATGTGTTGAGCATTTCGATCTAACTTTTACTGTGATCCTATCCGCCAAAGCGTATAAGTATCGTCGTAAAACGCTACAAATGTAAACCTTTAAATTAAGGGCATCATCATCGTCGGCACTATAACCGGGAACTGGTCTTGGCCTTATTTAGCAAGTCCTGAGGCTTGTTAAATTTTTCATAATGATTTGTTTTTTCCGGGCAAGGTCATTAGTCTTGCGCCAGAAAAAGGGCATAATACTTATTAAAAGAACACACCATATGATCCCACACCTCCTTCACTCACTTAGGATTTCGTCTTCCTCCTATTTCTCAACTTTGTCATTCGTCATAAAATCTGACACACACTTTCCTTGATTATCAATAGAATGCGAAACACCGTTTGAGTCTGTAGCTCCTTGACACTTCTAAAAACATTTTTTCCATTTAAGTGTACCTCAAAATTCCATATTGTGCGCGTGTTTTTTTAAAAATGGTTTCAGAATTGGGACTTCCAACTGATCCGAAACCGATAAAACCTTGTAAAAGTCAATCAAAAGTCAAAGCAAGGTTGACTATTTCCTTGATTATCGGTGTGTTCTGCACTCGGAATTCTTGCCAGAAGGTCAGATGGTAAATGAAAGATATTATCTGGACGGATGATTTACAGGAATACGGTGTAACATTGGGATATAAACTAAGTGTCTATTAATGTCGCTTTCTCGATTTGTGGTTCTTAAATTAACTCGAACTATAAATGAAATGGTGCATCCTACAAGACGTGAAAACTGCTATCATCATCATCATCATCGGCACTACAACCGGGAACCGGTCTTGGCCTTATTTAGCAAGTCCTGAGGCTTGTTAAATTTTCCATAATGGTTTGTTTTTTCCGGGCAAGGTCATTAGTCTTGCGCCAGAAAACTGATATACTAATGCGGTTTGTGCTTTTTGTACTTATATGTCCCCAGCTCACCTTGAGCTCATATCCACAGTTCGTTCTATTGCATCATTAAGTTAGGTCAAGAAGTTGGACTCCTCGTGCAATCACTCGTTCCGGAAATTGTTAGATATGGTGACGATAATACAAATGAGAATATTTTGACAAAATCCGTTGCCATTCACATGTAGCATGTCTGGCCCAGAACTCCATTTCTCATAACAAGATCGAGTTTTTTCTGGCAGTTTCCTTATTTAAGGTGGAGTTGCTGATGCGAATTCGCAGAAATAAAAGTAAAGATAAAGATGTTGTTGTACGGCTCATTCATACAACTAGGACGCGTACACTCGTGGTTTGGAATTCATTACTTGGTCGCCCCGGATAATATATAGCGCGTTTAAATAGTCACTTACTCTGGTGCTAGCAAATTGTTGTATTAAGGTATGAGGCTTATTCAGATCCTCTCTGTAGCTTATTAAGATCATCGCTGTCGATTTTTCAGATCATCTCTGTAGCTTATTATATCACAGTTGTTTATTCAGATCGTCTCTGAGAAACTTTAGTAGATATGCGTGCTGTAGTAGGTATTTTATGAGTTTGTAGGGACGAATTGAAAGATCTGTGCGAACCTTTTAAAGTTTCGGTTTCCTTTTTACAACGAACGTTGCCATTCATACGAATTTACGACTGCATTATGGGGATCTTTCAAATGTGTCTCATGCGCGCGACCGTGAATGTTCTTCTTGAAGAAATTCGAGAAAATTAATTCTTCTTGCATAATGAATGACAGACGAATCGCTGGGGAACAGGTTTGAATAGCAACTTAATCAATTACCTCAGTTCGGAGTCAACTCTTTTGTCTTACTATCACTTTCCGCTCTGCGTTATATTTAGCTATACGTCTAATCATCCTGACTGACATACACGAAACGGTACGTGACTAAAACTTAAAGTAGTATGTATACCTATAGAGATTCATATATCTGAACAGTACACGTATTATTCCTGTACACAGCCCTCCATAACAAATCATTGAGCTTTCCTGCACGTATACCATCTGCATTGTAGCAGTCATTTGCTTTTCACAAAGTTTTATTTCTGTACTGTGATTAAAACGATGGCTGCTGCACAAGTTAATGTAGTGCCCTCCTATTCTATGCATCAAAACACTAAGTCAAATGCCTACAAAACGACCAAGCGAGCCACACAAAAACCAAACCCGATGACAAGTGGTTGAATTCCAAGAGAAAACCTCATCAGAATGTTCTAACCAAAGAGGCGTGGAGTGCAAGGATGCGATATATGAGCGACGCATCTCCACGTTACATTACGAACAGCTTGAATTCACACGCATAATGCCAATGAATGCAGACTGTTCAGCTGTGATTGTGCGTGCAATTATTTGTAATTGAGTACTTGTCGACTTAGCATCGCATACGTTGTCATCTCTCTTTCCCTGGCTGTCCCCATGGAAGCCGTACAGGAAAATTTTACTTTTGTTTGTACATCGACTGATCGAACTAGACATGCGACGATTCCTAGGAATGGAAACGATTTGAAAATTGTGGTCAAATCAACAGAAATCTTTGACTGGTTGGTAATCATTTTCCCTCAAATGAATTATATCGAAGGAGAAGTTCAGGCATATGCAGTCAAATTGTGTAGTGTGTTTACATCGTTACGTAGACTCTGTCATTTTATGTAATGCTTTCGTGAGGGCAATTAAATGATTTATATCGCCATGATTATTGTCCAAATTACTGGTGTAACAGGAGTATAATAAAGCAAAAGCTCACCGATAAATAACTTTGTTGTAGATAGCCATAAGAATACCCCTTAATCTACTCATCCCATATCCAAAGACATAATGGATCAATTAAGATTTTTAGTAATCAACTTGAAGCAGCTTAATGTTATTGTGCCAGATTATGGTGAGCAATCTGCCAGTTGTGGTGGAGAGAAAGCCCGGGATCTCGCCGTGGGTGATGTCTGTTGTGTGGGTTGAATGACTGCTACAAGACCTCGTGCTATAGAAATCCGGAGTAGGGAATTGAACGATCTATTCGATTGTAACCTATGTTGTGTTTGATTTTACATGTAGTTTACACAAGCTGCACATGATGGATATTAATTGCAATATTAAGTCATACACCTCGGTCACGACTGTTTTTAGTGGGGGTACCGATGTGAATTATATTCATCTTTACTTTGCCATTAGAGCTCTGTTACTATTTTCTCCTTATTCCGGAGTGAACATTTTAAGTTGGCACAGAAAATCCAGCTAATATCATTTTGACGTTTCTATATAACGGATTTTACTGTCGTGTTTTTATAAGTGACACACGAAGAAAATAATAACTATTTAAAATACCTGAATTAATATCGTTTACATACAAGAAAAGGAAATATTGTTCATCTCGTTCGTCAAGTTCAAAAACATTTATTACTCCTTTTTAAGTGTGACAACGAACAACTCCGTGTTTCCTCAGTGTATCGAGGGAAGAGTTTCATCAAAGTTTAGCGAAGAATTGAAAGAATTTTACGTTCTACTAATAACATCTTTATATTAGTGCATACGCTTGGACGAATTTCACAAAAACCGAATTGAAAACTAAATGTAGAACTTTCTTTACCCTATAGGATAAAAAAATTCAATGGAAGTATTGTCAAAATATTGAATCGAAGGAAGAACAATTCAATGCGATGATGGTCAAAAATTTAATCGGCAGGTAGTCAAAATTAAATGTGAGTCTTAGGATATTCATCATCATCATCGGCACTAAAACCGGGGACCGGTCTTGGCCTTATTTAGCAAGTCCTGAGGCTTGTTAAATTTGCCATAATGATCTGTTTTTTCCGGGCAAGGGCATTAGTCTTGCGCCAGGGGCTCCCCGACGGGGAAACGAACCCCGGTCTCCCGTGTGTCAGGCGGGTATACTAACCACTATACTGTCGAGGAGCCTTAGGATATTAGAGTAATTTCAAATAATTATTCGGCGGATATTTAATGAACATTTCGTACAATTTATTGGACATTTAATTGCATTTTGTAATCAAAGTGACATCGGATAGTGCGGGCGTAGTCGGTTGTCGTCATCAGCGCTGAAAATAATTAATTGTGTATAACCCAATGATAATTGCTCTCATATTGTACAAGTTTATTCTTCCTTCTTCACTCTTTTCCCGAAAATATAAACGAAATAAGTAACCGAAAATATAAACGAAATAAGTAAACTCGGTCTCCCAAAACTGAGGAGATTTCATTGTCCTCTAAAAAACGAATCAGTGGTGCCATTGAAAATGATTTCAAATGAAAAATACTCCCGGGCCAATTAATGAAGTCCTTTACGGTGTTCACCGGATAGCGAAGTCATGGCCGAAATCATTTGGCTGGATAATTCCTGGCAAATTGTACTCCCCCCTATAAAACTATAACAGAAATCGCGCTATTGCGTGTGTTACACCTCGATATCCACCCCCTCTTAAGAAATACCATACATAATTTCAAACAACCATCCTCAAACAATAAATCTTTACAGCCAGTCAATCCTCATTCATTTGACTCATATCGCGATACACGCCTATCCATTTCATGGTCATTCACAATACCATAAACAATTCAATCGTCACAAGTATTCTCCATACAATGCAATACTCGCGTCCATTCAGAAGCAAAGCCTTCCCCACGAACAATTAATTCATATCGCATACATTGCGATCATTACCCATCCATGCCAAAGCATATATCAGTCATACACTTGACCTTGCATTCTGCTTCGTATTACGAAAATCCAACAAGCACCTGTCTACAGACCTGCACGGTCTCATGTTACAAGTACATATGTGATACATGATATGCGAGCACATGCGGCATTAGCAAAGACCACCGACGACGAAATAATCGAGCGTCGGAAAAATGCTGAGTTCGGCGAAGTAGCGAACACAGCAGTGAGGCGTAATTAATCGTATGATACGATTGGCACATACGGGTAATTGCCTATAATTGGTTCTGCGCATGGAAAGCAATTAAGTAATTGCGCAAATCATTACCGTTGCATTTTTGGCAAGGAAAATTAAACGATTATGCATTTGCTCAATTCTCTGTCGCTGCAGTTTTTGCAGAACAATTAAACGATTATTGAATATTGCGAATGGATTATGTCAGGCGAATAACCTCAGAATAGGTTACACGTTCTGGGTGAGGAAAATGCATCATCTGCATTAACTCACCAATAATTTGGTATTTAAAGGGTAGTGCAAGTGAGTTTCTGTGGAGTGCCGTGTAGTAATCAAGCAAAAAGACTGCGGCCCAATGCGTAAGAACAGCGGGCCTTCTTGCTATTAAGATAACAATTACAAAGTTACAATATTAAAGTAAAAAGTTATCAAGCTACCATATTGAGTAATAGTTTCAAAGTTACTAAAGTAAAAAGTTATCAAGCTACCACATTAAGTAATAGTTTCAAAGTTACTAAAGTAAAAAGTTACCAAGCTAGAATATTAAGTAATAGTTCCAAAGTTGCAATTTTAAATAAAAGTCATCGAAGAAAAGTGAAGAGAGTTTTCGTTCCACAACTAAAGGTAGGGATCCAACCCAGCGAAGCCGCATTAAAAAGCCCAAACACAATTCTGAGGTTACCGGATCCAGCACAGCAAAGCTATATTAAAAAGCTCGTTAGTCACTTTAAATATACCATATTAAATGTCAATATCGGTCGTTACAAACTGAAGTTACATTTTGGCGCCCAACGTGGGGCCTATGGGTGTTTGTTATTTTGTTCTACTCGTTGTAAGGTGCCTCAGGGGCACAGGTTCACTCAAACAACCCAACTTGATTGTCAATGTACCAACGCCGATTGAATAAAACACCTCGATTCCTTTAGTCTTTCTTGTTTATTAATTGCTCAAAAGAAATAAACATTTAACGTAACACCAACACATCGAACACTTAAATATAGTCCTGGTTCCTTATTCGGGCCAGCCCTGTCATTTTAGGTTGGCTTATTATATTGAATAAAACTTGGCACACAAATGAATAAAAGATATACAATGTAGTTTATGTTCTATTGTACTAAACACTGGATGTTTAGGTTGATTTAATATTTTAGAAATCGACTTGGCACACAATATTATTTGATTAACATTCAAGTAACTCGCAGTTCATACACAATATTATTTGATTAACATTAAAGTAATTCGCAATTCATACACAATATTATTTTGATTAACATTAGAGTAACTCGCAGTTCATACATAATATTATTTGATTAATATTAAGGTAACTCGCAGTTCATACACAATATTATTTCATTAACATTAAAGTAACTCGCAGTTCATACACAATATTATTTTGGTTAAATACTATACGATTTCCGCTCGAAACAAACGCCACCGATGCGACAATTCAGACTCGCATGTAAGGTTTAACGATCCCTTGGGACGGCCCAAGAGGAATGTAAATTAACGTGAGGGCGCGACCTGCCCTCACGGAATCCGAATCGAGATTAAATAATTTCATCGAAGCGTTAGGATACCAAAATCCCATGATCGCTTCGATGACCATATTTGGTAATATATCCCTTTTGCGTTTGGTTCAACACAAAAGGGGTGGAAATACACACACGATGATTGCTTCTGCTGCTCATCGTGTGCCTCCGCAAGTATGCAGACATAGCATAAGTCCCATCTAAATGTTCGCACAGGTGCGAGTATCTCAACGACGACTGCGTAAAGCATTATTGCCGATCGTGTACATTTCGCTGGTATATTCTCGCAATCGAACTCTGATGGTAAATTTCCATTTGCGAATTCGACTGCCAGGGCGCCAGACGGATGCCTTCATGTATCGGTCGCTCGGATGATCGCTCGAGGTGGGCATGCTGTGCCAAGGCAAGATACCTTTTCCTGCTGGTGTGCAGCTGGCGGGCAAAAGAATATCGTGGATATATTGCACAGGCAATATTGGTTGCTTGGTTGTTAAACCGAATTATTTTAAGAATACAGCATTTGATGCCCCTGGAATTTCGTATCAGCGAGACTTAATGTTTCATAGGTTTCTAATGTTACAGGTACGGCATGGAAGGTAAGAACACACTTTTAGTGTATTTCAGGAAACTGTTACCTTTTGTACCTGTAAGGTAAGTAGTGGCGTTCAATGGAACTGCCACGGTACTTGTTTTTCTTTTTGGTTGTATGCCCTAGATGGGGGTTTTTACTTAGGTTTATGGGAAGATGATTAGTGGCGTTCGAAGGAGCCGCCACAGGCCCTATTAAAAGAAATTATAAATCACATTCCTCATAAATAAATAATAAATGTTAGCATCTGGGGTTACGCTCAGGTGTTACATTTTAATAACCATAAAATATTAAATGTTAACATTAGGAGTTACACTTTAATGTTACATTTTGGCGCCCGAGCAGGGACCAGATAATAAACAAGACTACTAATAACCTTAAACAAACATTTTCTAATAATCAACTATTAAATGTTTATATCAGAGTCCAAACTCTGGTGTTACACGTGCATCAGACAATGAACGATCTACACATAGCGGACTACTAGATTAAAAATGTGTCTATCGGTATTAAAATTGTGCGTGACTTAGTGAAATCTTGTAATTTAACACTTGGTAAATTAGAAGAAGACAAATGTCAATGTTTTACGAGGGTTGCCTTTTATATTTCGGGATTAGAGAACAAAAACAAATATTGATCATCGAAAATCACTTTATTGTTTTTCAAAATATTCCCCAAAAAGATCTATACACTTTTGCATGCGTTTGAAACAATTGTCGAAGCACTTTTGCCATTCTGATTGAGGTACCTGCAACACATGCATTCTGAATGCAGCAACCGCTTCTTCAGGTGTTGAAAAACGTTGACCTCTCAGTTTGTTTTTTACGTACGGGAATAAAAAGAAGTCATTCGGTGCCAAGTCAGGACTATACGGCGGGTGACCCATCAAATCGATGTTTTGGGTGCTCAAAAATGCAGTTGTCGCAGCCGATGTGTGAGAGCTCGCATTGTCGTGGTGAAGAGTGATCCGTCTTCGGCGGTTGGTTTTCTTGATTTCTTGGAAGACAACTGGCAAACAAATGGTTGTGTACCACTCAGAATTGACTGTTCTGCGTTGTTCTAGTGGTACGGTTGCGACATGTCCAGTTTTTCCGAAAAAACAGGCGACCATTTGCTTGGAAGTGCTTGGTGCGCGAACAACTTTTGTTGGATTTGGCTCATCTTGAAACACCCAGACAGTCGACTGCTGTTTACTTTCGGGCTCATACGCGTAAATCCACGATTCATCACCTGTCACGATGTCATAGACGTTTCGAAGCACCGCGACCGTATTTTTTGAGCATTTCTTTCGACCAATTGACACGAGCCTTTTTTTGGGCAATTGACAAATTGTGTGGGATCCAACGCGAACAAATTTTTTTGACGGTCAAATGTTTATGCAATATTGAATGTATGCTGGTCCCACTAATGCCTAAGGTTGTCTCAATCTCACGATAGGTCACATGACGATCTTCCAATATCAGTTCGCGCACAGCATCAATGATTTTCGGAACAACAACTGACTTTGGACGACCTTCACGAAATTCATCTTGGAGTGAACTACGACCACGATTGAATTCACCATACCATCGATAAACACTGGTCCTTGATGGAGCTTCATCGCCAAAAATTGAATTAAGTTCATCCATGCACTGTTGCTGAGTTAATCCACGCCGAAAGTTGTAAAAAATAATCGCACGAAAATGTTGACGATTTAATTCCATTTTTGGGCCGAGATGAATCTTTTAAGTTACTGTAAACAATACAAATAGCGCTCGTATGTCAAAACGTTCTGAGTGCGTATAACCTCAAAAATGTCCAACTTTACGACAGAGCTGTCAATTGCCGGATTGCAACACTAGGGTTGCCAAATCCCGAAACATAAGAGGCAACCCTCGTACTCATGACATTAAAAGTGAAAAAGCTTTCATAGTTGGGTTATGCGGCTTAGGCTCAGTTGATATTGAAACTTTAAAACCCGAACTTATACAACTTGGATTGAAATGTACGGATTTTAAAAGTATGCCCAAAAAATTTGATCACTACATAGACACGTTCTATATTGTGTTTTTTGAAAATGCTAGTGTTCAACTTAATCAGTTGAAGAAAAACATTCGTGCGACATTTCATACGCAAGTGAAATGGAAATTTTACCGAAAACAGAAAAATAAATGAACGCAATGTCGGAACTTTCAGATGTTTGGTCATGGTGAGAGAAACTGCAATGTCAAGATGCATGTGCAAACTGCGCCGCCTCTGTTACAAAATTAAAAATATGCATCAGTTGGAGTCTCACATTATAAGCTGTTTTTACAATGAAATAAAAAAAGTGAAAAAAATCACCTGATGAATATCATCCCTGAATTTTTTTAAATCGGGGACGTCGGCCGCAAACGCAAACGTGACAATAAGATCGTTTGTTGTTGGTGGTATCGCATTTGCAGTGAACACTCTTTAAAACCCACAAAGATCTTTGAATCAAAACTAGACACCTCCCTCCGGGATTTATATCCTTATCTTTTTGCTAATTTGCACGCTCCCTTACAATTTAGTCCGCCCAGATAATTAAAATCGAGATGTACTGCATTGGAGAGACCGGTTTAATTGACCACTACTAACCTTCGTGGAATTATATATAGTTTGAAGTTATTGTGCTTGCGTTTGAATTTCACTGGGGGGATTGATTGCGCCCAATTACGATTTCCAAACAGAAATATGCAGTAGAAACAGTTGGTGGGCATGAAAATGCATGAAAAACAATAAACGTTTCGGTATTAATACGGGACGTGAATGCTTACCACACACATATAAAATAGTGTAATCAGAACGTATAAAAAATAATGTTTAATTTTAATGTATAAACGACAAGCATATGCTTATGATTAAAACGACCGTGCAATTCGGTTTTGGTTATTTTTCACGCAGTGAGTGATAAATATACCAGCCTACCTACTAGCTTTGGAGTCGCCCTTAAACGCTTGTCTTAAGCGAATCAATAGGACCACTTTTCCACATAACTCGTTCTGTAGTAACGCCCACCTGATTGGTTTCCAATGAGCCACGACGGAATTTTAATCCGATGTACAAATGCGCTGTAAAATTAGGGAATAAGTTGCCTGTAATATGTGGCTCCTCCGGTTAGGAACACACGACGATCTGCACACCCCCAACTGCATACCGATCGCCATACAAATGTAATTTACCGCGCTAAATGCCAAATTAAATGAAGTTATGCTACTCTCTAGTAGTACCTAGAGGTGCAACTCACACGAAAAGTAATAAAGAAAAACAGACCTACACGCGCCCGCCTCTGGTGCAGTGCTTCATTGTTAGCCTATTAATCGATTGTAAGTTAGTCGATCTTTGGATCAAGGCACCTCATACAGTGCTGCCTTTTTGTACTCAACCCGAAACTAAGTTGGAGAGCGTAGGGGGCCAAGCAAACGATAGAAGGGAAAACATGGTAAAAATGAAACCAACTAGTGAAAAGCTTGTTTTTTCTGAAGTTCGCTATGGATAACATTTGTTTGACCCCGTACGTTACTTAATATTCATGAATTATCTCTTTGGGGGTGTCTGGGCGAATGTTGTAAGTGAAACTGCGCAGACGCAGAATGCTGTATGATCTCATGCGGTGTTACATGCTCAAACAGATGCGGTTTAATTGGTCGGAGATATTGTGAAAATGTAAGATGTGAGTTTAGAAACACCTGAATACCACAAGTCACAAGGAAAAATAAATTACATGGTATCCTTTCTATATTACTTATTCTCTTTTCCTATCTCCACAAGAGTCTATTAGTCGGGATTATATGATTGGATAACCGTGTCCGTCCTTGTTGGTGTCCTAAGTAGGCGTGCCCCTTTGGCATGTCTTTTTAATTTATATTATGGGACATAAGAAGAATGGGGGCCGTATTAGTATAATCTTGCTGTTGCGGTAGAATGGTTTTTATGTCAATAGGATTTTTTAAATATAACCAAGACTAAACGTTTAATTTAAATATAACACTTTTTAATTGAGATGGTCGAACCCTTTTCCACGTTCATGCTAAAATGTTTTGAGTTTTCATAATATGACTAAATGACAATATGTGTATTGTCTTTTTTTTATATATAATACAATATATTTATTGAGTCACCCTTTTCTTCGTTTACAAAACTGGTTCACAGCCGAAATCTTAAACGGCGCTTCCTACAGTCTCCACGCCAACCTGCTCTTGTGGTCATAGTAAAATTAATTAGATTATCCATATATTAATTTAAAAGGTCATATATATATATATATATGTATATATATATATATATATATATATATATATATATATATATATATATATATATATATATATATATATATATATATATACATATTAGTTTGTAAGTACATGTATTGCTTGTGATAAGTCGATAAATGGAGCGGTAGCTCCACTAAACTAAACTATTGTCTATTGAATAAAAAACTTGTACGGCCCTGATACAAAGATTTGAGTATTCTATTGGCTAACCCGCCTTTACTTGATCGATCCTATTTCCTGTTATCAATAATTTTTTTTTTCAAACTCAAGATACGAGGGTGGGTCAATAAGTCCTTAGAAACGCCTACAATGGCGTTCATGGCATCGCTAATGCTCTGTTTTTAGTAGGTATCTGTCAATTTTCAATTTGTTACATGGTTCAAATTTGCATGATGAATTGGGTGCGAAAAAAATATCCGAGAGATGAATGCCGCATTTGCTCTCATCTGAGAACTTTTGGAGCGCATGCATAGCAACCCAGATGAGTTTCTGTGCAGATTAGTAACTCTGGATGAAACGTGGATACACCATTACACCCCCGAGACCGAAGAATAGTCAAAACAGTGGATTGTTAAAGGCAAACGGGTTCCAAAGAAGGGAAAGTCGCTGAAATCAGCGGAAAAGGTTATGGCTACTGTGTCTTGGGATGCACGTGGCATTATCTTCATTGACTATTTGGAAAAGGGACAGACGATAACTGGACATCATGGTTCGTTATTAGGTCAGCTAATGAGAAAATAAAAGAAAATCGTCCGCATTTTCTAAGGACTTATTGACCTGCCCTCGTACGAATTAATAATATAACGATAAATACCATAACAAGTAAAGAGCGAACGGCATAAGAGTGAGTAGTAAACGACTGAATGGTATAACTCTGCGTGCGTAACAGTAAATCTTTTTGCCGTGACTCGAGCTTTGCCGGGTCTGAATTGTGTTACTATTTTATAGCATTTGTTACAGTAGATTCTGCTTTATGGTTGGTGAGGATTAAGGTTGTCTCTCACAGGTGTAGTTTTCGAACCATTACATGCTGAAAATGGGTATATAGATTTCTGAGGTATTGGCGGCATATCCTTAGACTTCATACTGTTACGTTCAAAACCGTCCACCCCTTAATACCTACCTCTTTGGAGCCAGTACATTAATTGCGGCACACACAAAACCACCCACGTAAAGGATGAAGCGCTCTCCAAGCACTAACATTGCCCTCATACATTAAATGGGCACACATCAATTCAATATCAAACAAATTGAACTAAACGTTTAATTTGCTCACATTGGATTCAATTCAATAACCCAATACGAGAACGTATGTTCGACACGAAAAATCCCCTCGGATCGAAATGTGCGGACCAGACGACCCATCTTCAAGCAAAATTGTTGAGAATAATAAAATACCCGTTTGCAATTTTATGATCCTCTAGAAATTTGTTTACCCAAATCCATTGTCGCAACAAAACGGAGTTAAAACAAAAACTTGCACCATGAAACGAACCAGATGTGCGTTTTATCGCCGACCGACATGGAGGATCGTAAATCCTCGTTAACAAGATCCTATGTTGATTGTTCCTTTGTGTTTCCTCTTTTGATCCCAATCCGGGAAAGATAAGGGAAGAAAATGGCGGTTGGCAAAAGGGCCATACAAAAAAAAAAAACAAAAAAACAAAAAGGATCCTTCGATCTACAGGATGAAACAAAAAAGTTTTCGTTCTGGCAGACGAAGAAAAGAAGAGTGTTGTTATTATTAAATTGTTGACCGAGGCGGTCGTCCGCGAGTAGAGTGTGTTACAGGGGTAGAGCGGAATAAGTCGTGGTAATTAAACTAAAAACAATAAAGGAATCAAGTGATGTAATATATGTTAAGCTATATACCGGAAAATAAACTGAGAGATAATACTTAAAACTAAATACTTTAAACGAATCAAGTGGTGTAATATATTTTAAGCTATACATAGTAAACGATTAAAGTGATATGGCGGGGTTTTAATTGTGTGCCGGCACGGAACGGGTTCACTAATATCCCACCGTGTTCCGCCGAACACTGTTCATAAATAATCAAAGAAACACCGGGATATTCTTTTGTATAAATGTTTTGTTATTCTAATTTTAATCCAACCTTTTTTTTTTGTTTTACAGCGATTAACGTTTTATTGAGCAGCAGCACAGGAGACACTCTTCCACAATGAAATGTGTCTAGTTTCGAATTAAATTTACTTCTAAATTTTGACAATCAAACAGTTAATGAAATTTATAAATGGTTTATGGTTTGTCTTTTAATTTTGTATGGTTCATTTGAACTTTATGCTATTTTTTATCAAAGAGGCTATTGCATACCGATTTTTGTGCCGCACTATTTGTTTTCGATAATAACGATTTAGGATTAATGAATTTACGTTATTTCACAGATTTACGGATAAATTTCCGTGGAAAAATAAATTGAAACTTCCCCGAGTTGAAAAATAAAACACACACAACTGCGCTTGACGTTACTTGATCGTCGATGTACACTCCACGCAGTGTAAAACCCGACACTTAGGTTAAAACTCGACTGCTTGACACGTGCAGAGTCGACTCTCGGCTAGGAGTGAGTTTTTTCTTTAAAAGAAAGTGAAGTTTCCCTTTTGGTGACCATGGTGAGAGGATATCTCTGAGTAGGTCCTGGCGGGTTGCTGTTGATCCGGCGGAGATTACATTGTTTACCCATGCAACGAGCTAATGGGTAAACGAAACCGGCAAAAAGGAGATGGAACAAAGAGCATCGTATGGTGATGTGCATGCAGCTGTGTAAATAGGCTGCATGTCATTAGGAAAACTGGTGCTAAAAGCGATTTAGATACACAATAGTGATTGTGCACGGTATCTATGCCGGCGGAATGGATCGAATTCTCTTGTGTGCATATTTACATGCTGGTGAATTCGGTTTTTAGCGGCTAGACGCGGGATGCAAAAACTGCTGTTGTCGGTTGGACAAAAGGCTGCCGTGAATGTGGATAAACCGGGAAATACACTGGCTGATAGGGGCGCCCATAAGGTCTCCTGATTTATTATGATTACTTTGTGTGTTAACCGAATAATTTTCAGGAAAATTGATGTGATGCAGTAATGCATGAAACAATGCCATTGGGGCGGAAATGTTTGCGGGTGACTGTGGGTTGGTGACGGAGTTGGGGTTGGAATTGTGGGTGCTTCTCCGCGAATTTTGAAAGAACCCCCACAGATACATAATACTTTTAATTTTAAACAGTAAGGGAATCAAGTGGTGTATTATGTTTTGAGCTATATACAGGAAACGAATTAAGTGAGATATAATACTTTGAACTAAATACATTCAACGAATCACGTGATGTGTTATATTCTAAGCTAATAAAACAAAGTTAAGTAGAAAAGAGTGCTTCATTCCCAAGTACGTTCTGGTGAACAGGAATACTTTGAGTGTAACAAAGAAAAGTACGACAAAGGCCCCACACGATGATAAGGACCCGCGTGACGTGTGCCGCCAGAACGGGCCTACCCCCAGCAGGTAAGGTAAGAACCCAAAACCAATAATAAAATATCACAAAAGAAAACTGGATCCTCGGTTCCACAGCTGATGATGAGTGGCCGGGCCCTCGAGGCTGGGGAAAGTTTGAAATTGCTCGGCTTCACGGTCTTTGGGAATGTATCATGACATAAACACGTATCGGGTATCGCCAGATCAGCCTCAGGAAAACTCAGTTATCTTTTTAGAGCCAAGAAATATGTTGCCGCGGCCCAACTTCTTCTCCTATATAAATCCCAAATTAGACCCGCGCTCGAATATTGCTCCCATGTTTGGAGCTCGGCTCCTAAACATACCCTCGACCTACTTGAGAGCGTACAGAGACGAGCGATCCGCCTGATCGGGGACTCGGCGCTGACATCGGGACTACAGTCGCTATCACAACGAAGGCGCGTAGCCGACCTCTGTCTGTTTTACAGATACGAGGGTTGCCTTTTATATTTCGGGATTAGAGAACAAAAACAAATATTGATCATCGAAAATCACTTAATTGTTTTTCAAAATATTCCCCGTGAAGATCTATACACTTTTGCATGCATTTGAACCAATTTTCGAAGCACTTTTGCCACTCTGATTGAGGTATCTCCAACACATGCATTCTGAATGCAGCAACCGCTTCTTCAGATGTCGAAAAACGTTGACCTCTCAGTTTGTTTTTTACGTACGGGAATAAAAAGAAGTCATTTGGTGCCAAGTCAGGACTATACGGCGGATGACCCATCAAATCGATGTTTTGGGTGCTCAAAAATGGTGTTGTCGCAGCCGATGTGTGAGAGCTCGCATTGTCATGGTGAAGAGTGATCCGTCTTCGGCGGTTGGTTTTCCTGATTTCTTGGAAGACAACTGGCAAACAAATGGCTGTGTACCACTCAGAATTGACTGTTCTGCGTTGTTCTAGTGGTACGGTTGCGACATGTCCAGTTTTTCCGAAAAAACAGGCGACCATTTGCTTGGAAGTGCTTGGTGCGCGAACAACTTTTGTTGGATTTGGCTCATCTTGAAACACCCAGACAGTCGACTGCTGTTTACTTTCGGGCTCATACGCGTAAATCCACGATTCATCACCTGTCACGATGTCATAGACGTGTTTCGAAGCACCGCGACCGTATTTTTTGAGCATTTCTTTCGACCAATTGACACGAGCCTTTTTTTGGGCGAATGACAAATTGTGTGGGATCCAACGCGAACAAATTTTTTTGACAGTCAAATGTTTATGCAATATTGAATGTATGCTGGTCCCACTAACGCCTAAGGTTGTCTCAATCTCACGATAGGTCACATGACGATCTTCCAATATCAGTTCGCGCACAGCATCAATGATTTTCGGAACAACAACTGATTTTGGACGACCTTCACGAAATTCATCTTGGAGTGAACTACGACCACGATTGAATTCACCATACCATCGATAAACACTGTTCCTTGATGGAGCTTCATCGCCAAAAATTGAATTAAGTTCATCCATGCACTGTTGCTGAGTTAATGCACGCCGAAAGTTGTAAAAAATTATCGCACGGAAATGTTGACGATTTAATTTCATTTTTGGACTGAGATGAATCTTTTAAGTTACTGTAAACAACACAAATAGCGCTCGTATGTCAAAACGTTCTGAGTGCGTATAACCTCAAAAATGTCCAACTTTACGACAGAGCTGTCAATTGCCGGATTGCAACACTAGGGTTGCCAAATCCCGAAACATAAGAGGCAACACTCGTATTATAACGGGTGCTGTTCTTCGGAGATTCTTGGCATTGTTCCACACAATTCGGTTTATATGCGCTCCACAAGACAATCCGACGGATAGCACCCGTTTGTGGTTCATCTCCCGACGGCGCGAACAACCCTGTATCAGAACTCGTTCCGTTACAGAGCGGGGAAGCCTTGGAACTGCCTTCCCACGCCAGTGTTCCCGGAGCGTTACAACCTGCAACTGTTCAAAAAGAACTGCAACAGTTATTTGATGGCATCTCGGGGCACCCACTCAACGCTATAGGTTCGCCTCTCCCGAGAGAAGTCTAATAAAAAAAAAAAAAAAAAAAGATAACCTTACAAATCGGCTCATCCGAGATATCTTTGTTGTATGTCTTAACGTCGTTCTCCACGATGTGTTCGTCCAACACTATCCAGGTTTTCAGTTATTTTACTCCGCATTTACTTGACCATTCCAGTAAATTCGTCTTTCCCTACAATATAAATTCGCTAGTTATCATCGGGAATTTCCTTTCTCCTTTGTTCAGGTTCCTTTTTTTTTTAAACGCATTTATGTACAAAAAAGAAGAAGTACAGATAACTGCTTTGTACAATATTAGCCTAATTCTAAGGCTAAACAAACAGAATTTAAAAAAATTTACAAATTATATCAGACAACAAAAAAGGAAAACTTGGATTTAGTTACAGTATTATGATTTCGGAGTTTTTCACTGTTTCTTTTTTTTATATAATGGTTCTCCAATAGGGACTTGACAACTTTTGTTCGGTAGTAAATTGTTATAATTTGCAGACGTTGTTTGTTCGTCCACTTAACCACGATGAAAATGTTGAGTTTACTGAATAAATTGACAGTGACAGTACGATGATTAGTGAAAGGGTGCGTTCACAAATTAAATTCAAAGTTGTCAAGTCCCTATTGGAAAACCCGATTTATATATATATATATATATATATATATATATATATATATATATATATATATATATATATATGTGTGTATATATATATATATATATATATATATATATATATATATATATATATATATGTACTGGTGTATGCATACGTTTTTTCCGGCTTCTTTGGTAAAAAAACTACGCAATATTCTAGGGAAATTATTTTTTTTTATTCAAAATATTGGCCATCGGTTTCTTCACATTTTGCCCATCTTTCAGGTAATGTATGAATAGCTAGCCGGAAAAACTGCTTGTCTTTCGCGGCAAACCATTCATTGAACCATTTTCCAACTTTCTCGAAATCGCTGAAGTGCTGCTCTGCGAGCGCGTGCCCCATTGATGCGAACATGTGATAGTCAGAGGGCACCATGTCTAGGGAGTACGGCGGATGCAGAAGGATGTCCCATCCCAGCGATTTCAAGGTGTCTTTCTTTTGCTGTGTGCTATGTACTTTTCGCTGCCACCACCTCTTAGCTAAACCGAACAAAAACGTATGTATACACCTGGTATTCATCTTCCCCATTGCCCGTAAACGTCTGCTGAATGTTTCTTGTGACACATGTAATGCTTCTGCTAATTGGCGTTGAGTTTGAGTTGGGTCATCAGCCATTAACTCCTGCAATTGGTCGTCTTCACACTTTTGTGGTCTACCAGAGCGCTCACTGTGTTTCACATAGAAATCACTACTTTTAAATTGTCGGAGAAATGTCTCATCAACATCATTGTCATCATCGGCACTACAACCGGGATCCGGTCTTGGCCTTATTTAGCAAGTCTCTCCACCGGTATCCGGTCCTTATCCGAGACTTGTTAAATTGTCCATAATAATTTGTTTTTTCGGGCAAGGTTATTAGCCTTGCGCCAACCTTTCTCGGGATGTCGCTGCATGCATTGGTTCACTACTTGGCGGTTGCCAAAGTAGCTATCCAGGGGTGTCACGTGGAGACTGCATGCCAACTTGGATTGAACAGGGACAAGGATCGTTCGGGCCTTCGCCGGGTTGAGAGCAGAGACTTTGACGTGTATGTTCATTCCCACTCCCCTCCGGAGCCATGTCTCACATGTTCTAAGTGACGGATCGTGTTCACTATATGTTTCTACCCCCAAACGATGACTTTCAACAGCCTTTTTCTTTTGATTAAATAAGAAAAGCAAAGCGTGCCGCAAATGTTCTATTTAAGGCACAAAACTGGACATGATCACTGGACGATAAAACAAAGACGCTAGTTTTTGGCGGACTCAACTTGTGCGTGTTTGTAACTAAATCTCAGACGAACACAATGACTATGTGTCAAATTAATACGCTGCGTAATTTTCGCTGGCGCCATCTCTTAGTTAAACCGAAAAAAAACGTATGCATACACCTGTAAGTTACAGATTTTGCAACCAGTCACAATGTTGAAGGAATAATAAGTAGGTTCGTTGCCTAAACACTTCTGCATCATCAATCAAATCTATGTACATTCGATCGCATGTATGCAATTGCATTGTTGAGGCGAATGATGAATACTTGAGCGTGAAACATATAAATTGTCTTCTTCAGTTGTTCATCCGCTGCTGAATAAAGAGAGTTAGAAATTCTAATCACACTATTTAATATACCACACACAAAAAAAAAATAAAGCCAAGGACAAAAACTTCTTGAATATATATATAGACCGCAAAATTGTCACCACTTTATAGGTACTATCAGTAAGTTTATTGTCAAATCACTTTAATAATGTAATTACCCGCTGGATATGTACTCAACTGAGCACAAATCTCAAATATTTTCCCAACTCCATCACAGAGAATTAACAATAGCCTTTTAAACCAACAAGATTAGTGTAATCGCCTATTGTAGAAGCTTAAGTGTGAATGAATTTGAGTATTTCAATGACTATCGCGCTTCACCATTTGCAATCCTTTCATAAAATGAGGTTTTCTAAAACCCCCGGTAAGTTTTGAAAGCCAATTTTTCTCACGAAACTGACTTACTCACGGATCGGGAAGGTTAAAGCCAAAAGGAAAAAAAAATGGAACGTGTACCTTTAATAAAATGTTTCTGAGACATGACCTCGACGCACACTTCACTCCGTCAAGTGCTTATGACTGATGGTTGGAAACCTACGTGTAAAAAAAGCATTCCATTTCAGCTCTACTCACTTTCAAGTCTAATTTCCTAGATACATGAGTACTTTCTCCTCGTTGCAGAGCTGTGCCGTTGTTGTGTTGCCATGAGTGCTGCTTTGTGTTGTTATGATACCCTTGCGATGACTCCCTGATGATAGCCGGGCTAAGCTTCCCGGGAATATGATGGCCGCAATGTGCCACAATTCAAACTGCGCTGTCAGACATTTTACCAGTGTATCTCTGCATCTTCTCTGTTGCAGTCCTGATTTGTATTTCTATTGACTGCAAGACTGCCTGCAGTCGAGTGAAAGCACCCAATTTTTGTTGCTATTGTTTTTTCTTCTCATTATTATTGAGCCAAAAGAAGAATTAGACGTTCTCTGCATTGGCAGCATCGGCATTCATCAATTTCCCAATCAATATCAAAGAATTTCTCTAGCTATGCGTCCCTTACATCCAATCTCTCATGGTGGATACTAATTCGATTTGGAACTGGTATTTGGGTGATAATTAAGTACTTTGAACAAACCTGGCGTCAGTCCATCGTATCTGTGTCAACAGATAAAATAATAATAATTCATTCAAAACAAAGGCCGCACAGGTAACGAGGGGCCAAGAATGCGCCTGTGTAAGTGAGGATAGATGCCTAGCAACTAGATGTAATCTGGTTATTGGGTGCCATAGAAGCACACGAAAAGCCTACTGAAGGGTATTTGAATGCAAATGCGATGGGGAAAGGTCCAAAATCTCGAGTGAAGAGTCAGTCACTAGCACCTGCCGCTCATGAAAATTGACACATTTAAAAGGCTGTTAGGATTCGAATGGATGCTGTAATGGTTACATGACACGTGGTTATGCCCGCACATGTGACAATTATTACCATTTGAATGGGCACTGGATGATTTCTTTGTATTGATTGGGAATTTACATACTTAATGAAGGTAGAATTAGGCTGAACAAGCAGGGTGACCAAGGGAGAAAATCAAGACAGTTGACACTCTCTGCTTGAGTGACCATATTGGAATTGTATTATAAGACCTGCATTTTCAATCGACGTGACAGAATTTTCGACTACAACAATTTATTAACGAAGCATTCACATATATAATGAAAGTGTAGCTCTTTATTTCCTGTTTTATAACACCTTAGACGAGCTCGCTCATTTCTTGGAGTTCAGCTGTTTTGATGTTGATTTCTTCAGTAGCGACGCTTACGCTAATGATGACACAAAGGAAAAAACGGGTGTTGTTCAAAAACGTAGGTCTAAGTTAGAAAAAAACATCACGTTTGAAAATTGTACCGTGTTGCAATTTAGGTGTTACATTTGGTAACCTTCTATAATCCAACTGCAGATAACAGTGACAACCAATGTCGTTACTGAAAACCCAAAATATTAATCATCTTAAGGGTGATTGAAACCCAGAATTGGGGCCAATCGAAGTGGACCTAATCAGCATGATTTACTGTGAGGGTTTTGGTACAGTCGCTTATAAATTAATCGCTCTCAAACCTGAAGCTTTTCATGTGGTGCTTAGTCGTATTTAAAAAACCGTTTCCAAAAAGGAGCGTGCATAACATCTGTAACATTAAAGTGTAACCCCTAATGTTAACATTTAAATATTTAGTTATCAGGATTAGTATTTGTTTATAGTCGTTATCAATATTTCATTATTATTATAATGTAAAACTTGCGCGTAACCTCAGATCTTAACATTTATTATTTAATTATTAAAATGTAACACCTGAGCGTTACCCCAGATGTTATCATTTATTATTTAATTATTAAAATGTAATCATAAGTTTTAAGGTGATTTTTGTAACTTCCGGCGTTCGTGTTGTATTTGCTTTTGTATGCAACGCACCTCTCCCGCCGTTCGTGTTGGATCTCTTCCCTTGATGGATGGAAACTCTTTCACTTGTGTGCAAAATCCTTTTATTGACACTTTTATTTTACTACTAATTTCACTTATTCAATATTTAAATAGGAATGTCGATCCCTTAAGTTTGTTATACTTTTTTACTTTTATTTTGAACAAAACTGTCCTGTCAACTTCTAAACCAATCAAGACAATAGGTCCGCTGTGCAGTTCCGATGGCCGCAACTTCTTGTCCGATAGGTTAGATCAATGTACAATGCTAACCCTAACACACTGCGACTGCAACTCATTTTCCACCACTTTATATACCATTTAGATCTGCTAAATATGCAGATGGTACATTTTTCACACCGAACGTGTAACCTATTCCGAGGTTATTCGTCTGTCATTCGTAATTCGCAATTTTTAATGGCCACTTAATTGCCGTTACAAAAATGCAGCCGAATCAATTTAAATATTCATTCGATTTGCAGTAGCAATGTCCGAACCAATTTCAGTGCATTGCTCTACGTGCAAATCGTATCAAACGTTTTATTTCGCCTGTTGCTACGTTCGACACTTTCGCTGCATTCAGCATTTCACCGACGTTCAACTGTCTCGTAGTTGGTGTTCCTTCATCATGTCGAATATCATGTATTACACCTGTTAACATATGTACGTGTAACACGAGACCGTGTAGGTCTGCGGACAGGTGTTGGTTTTGCTTTTCGTAATGCGAAACGGAATGCATGGTCAATGCAATATGGTTTAATTTGGGGAAGTCTTTGCTTCTGAATGAACGCGGATTTGTATTGTTTGCATTGTATGCAAAATATGAGATTGCGTTATACGCAGAATACCTTGATTAATGACTTGATGATTGGATTTCTATTATGTGAGGATGGTTGTTTGAGAAGATATCTGAGAGGAGGATGATTGCAGTGTTAATTGCTTTGTTTAATAGGGGGGTGTGTAGTGAGGTGAAACACACCCAACGCAATGGAGTGGGATTTCAGAACGATTGATTAAGGCCGAGGATAAAATGGATGAAATTGTCACAATTTTCTCGAAGACTTTCGGTAAAAAGGCCTCGAAAATAATCGAATTCAAACTGGTATCTTTGCATTTCCCGTTGAAGCCCATGTTCTAAATGGTACTTAAAAACTGTTTCCATAAAGCGAGATCTATAACATCGAATTTAGCGAAAATATAAATAACGGTTTAATTTGAAGCCAAGGACAAAGTGGACTTGTGGGTAGGAAGTATTGTGCCAAACACAGACACTCGGTTCACTTCCAACCCCATCGTCTGTCACTATAAGTTCCAAAAACTGTTCACCAAGAAATCAAACAAATACATCTCTACAACACAAGTCATTCAACAGGAGGAAGGAAGTAAAACACAGTTTGGTCTATAGAAGTGGATAATTTCTAATTTATTTAATGGGTATTGTTTGTCCTTTTCAACAATTTTCACTATTTCATTTAATTACTTTTAATTGTTTATTTTTGTTATTTACTTAATAAGCGACAAGAAAACTTGACTTGGTTATAACTGTTTCTCACGCGACTTTGGATGACAAAATTTACACTTAGCGACAAGGAAACTCGACTCGACTCGCGGTGGAAATTTCGCGTGTCCGCAGCGCTACAGACAGCGGGAGTGACGCGACCTGCTCGGTCGGTGGATGGTAAAGGATTCAACGATATTCATTCGTTGTCAAAAGAAATTTGCCCAGTGAAACTGGCTCTCTTACTTTTAAGGGTGGATTTTCTATCCCAAGAGAAACGTGAAGTCTCTCTTTGGGGGTAGGGGACCAGATCTCCTAGCGAAGATCTATGATGGTACACATATATGTGTGAACATCGGCTCATTTGTGGTAAGTTTTGTACCAACGTGGGTATTTGTATTTTTTTGGTAAGCTGCCTCCAGGGCACAGGTCCACCGCTACACCCCGTTTCTGCTTTTCCGGTCGACAAAATGAAACTCCGTGTGACTCCTTTCTTTCTCATTTATTATTAGTTGGTTTAATTCAATATCATGGGTATTATATTTACACAGGAAACGGAAACTTGTTTGAACCAAAAATGTTTGTATTAAATTAACACAGGAAACAGAAACTAAATTGTGAAAGTTAACTTGTTTGCTTCAACCTGGGTATATATTAACTCTTGCGAAAACCGATACATTCGTTTAGGCTTCTACTTTAACAAAGAAGGAGGACCCCTTTCATCGAACTTGCTCTGGTGGATTACTGTTCTCGACTGTATTATTTAACGTGGAGGCACGACATGCCTCCACGGAATCCGTAACGCGATTAACACTGCCACCGAAGCGACATAATTACCAAAAATGCATTCATCGCCTCGATGACCACATATGGTACGATTCCCTTTTGCGTTTTGTCCTACAAAACAAAAGGGTTGAAACACACACACGATGATTACCTCTATTGCTCATCGTGTGTGTCCACAAGTATGCGAACATAGGACCGATCGAATCGACCAGATTGCAGCTGGTGCTAGCATCCCATCGAAGGGGTTGAAATGTTTACACGATCAACGACTGCGTAAAGCATTATTGGCGACCGTGTACATGTAGCTGGCATCTCCACGTAGTCGAATTCTCGATGATAAATTTCCATTTTGAGAACTCGACTTGCTTGGGCAATCAGCCAGATACCCTCATGTATTTGTCGGGCGGATGACTGATCGATGTGGTTATGTATTGCAAAGGGAAAGATAAAATATTTCCTGTTTGTGTGCGGCTGGCGCGTAAAAGTATATCTCGTTGATATAGTTCGAGCGATGTTGGTTGCTAGGTGATGCAACCAAATTGTCTTTAATATGGTGGATGCCTTCGCCGAAAGGCAAATTATACAAATATTAAGTAATGTTTAGCTTAGAGCGTCTGCGAAGGACCAGTAAGTTATTATATAAGATATTTAAGCTAGAATTTAAGCATTTTTTGTCTAGCCTTTAATTTAGAAACTAAGAATATAGAAAGAAAATAAAAAAATGTTTAAAAATGGAATGGTGGATGCCTATTACTTGATGGAAATCGAACCGAGACACCTTCAATGGACTGGTTCTGTACATGTTGCCCCTAAAGAACATGCCAGTTTGGTGCAGATGAATTTAGAATGAGAAAATATTGTGATTTTATGCATTTTAAGGTTTTATGGTACAACTGTGAACAGGTAAGTACTTGCTTTCCAGGTTTCTGTATACCCTAGGTGGGAGTTTTACATGGGGTAATGTGAAGATTATTGGTCGCATTCAAGGGAACCGCCACACGTTCATGGAACGAAACTATGAGAACGAATATAAAACAAAGAAAGGACATAATGTGCATCCATACGATGTGAGTTCGGCTAAGCAAACAAAGCGAATGTCATTGGATGCTAATTGGGTCTTTGTTTGCTTATGTGAGAAGGTCAGTGGTAAACGGATCCAGAAAAATGTATGACAAGGGAATTTATGACCTGAGAGTTCAACTGAGTAAACAAGTTGGAACTCATTGGATGGGAGATGGATTTGGGATACTTCGTTTATCGTATCGCCAGAATGCCTGCGGAAGAACAGCGTTCTTTTGTTTGCACATGGTGCGAGTTAGGGAAATTGGCTTCAGCGTCGATTGCGCTAATTATATGCGGCTGCTTGGGTTGTTTATTGTTAGGAGAAAAAGCCGCCAGCCAATGTGTATGAAAAGGGGTTTGTTGTACACATGTTGAAGCTGGGATTAGCCAACTCAAGGGTAAGATTCCCTGATTATGCGGTTGTATTATATATGAACCGATGAATTTTCTTTCAGGGAATTTATGATACGCTTGGACATAATTCTTATAGGAAATTTGTATGCGAAGAGATGCATGAAAGTTAAGAATTCTTTTCTAGGGGCTTTTAGATTATAAATTGCTCTATTTAATGCGTAAAGCATTTAAGGTGCTAATGTGATTGCATTAGCGAACTTACGGAAGTTGGGTAGCAGTTATGGGGGTTTTTTAGGTAAGTGGGCCGTGGGGTTTGGCGGAACCGCCACAGACTCTTTGATCATCCGCCGAAAGTCACATCGTAAAATATCTGTACTTAAGAATCCGACTATACCCAATACGAATGGGTGTCAACTTTTCTGATCACATTTTGAATCAACCAATAGTGACCCATTGAGGCTACCGTGGACCCATAATTCATTAGCAATATCTTACAGGTTCTGAAAGTGTCATGTATTTGTTCATAGCAAATATAGAAGCGGCCGCTTATGAGGCAGTTTGTTTAATTAAATATTCACTATAATCTGTCGGACTAGAATTAGTCAGCCACAAAACAGAGTAAACCATAATAACTAGTTGAATACGTATGGAATAGGCAAGCCTCCAAATCAGAAACCGGACCGTATGATCTAAGGAGGCTGTCAAGTGTTTAGGAGTTGTTTCCAACAGCACATTAATTTTAAAAGACATTCTCACGATATTAATGGATATCTCCCCTGTCCACTCTCTTGCTTTTGATTGGCGATCCTCCATATGAATGTTTTTCAAGGGCTTCTACGAAGGACCCTGAGAAGGTCTAGCGTAGATGGTTGGTCAACGGGGTGATGTGTTTTGTCAGTTGGATATTGGTTTTGCGGGTGCTTTTGTTTATAGGCCTAATGGAGCTATTCCACAGACACCAAGTGCTAACGTCTGAGTTTCCATACTGTGTGGAAAGGTCCTTGTACAAACTGCACAGGAGAAACCCAAGATAATTTAAAACTGTTCTGGCAAATAATTAAACGAAACAAATGATTGTAATTTTCGTAAATTTTAGTGGCATAGTTGTCAAATGTGTCTTTATTCATGGACGGCACCGTTTGTTCCATGTGGGACATTTGGTGCCACCATAGAGCTTCCCATCCCGTGATTATCTGAGCTCTATGGTTTTATTGGATAAGGGAGTCTTTTCCGTAAAGTAAAAAGCACTGTAGTCTTATATGCATTATCCAAACAATATTTTTAGAATGTATTACTTGCCAGCCAAATGCTAACAAACGTCATACTGGCGCGAATCACACCGTAGGCAGAAGAAATAATGGGAGACTAACAGTGCGGATTCCGTAGGAATCGGTCAACGAGCGACCAAATGTCCACAGTAAGGCAATTGTTGGAAAAGAAGTGGGAATACGGAGAGACGGTGCACCAACTGTTCGTTGATTTCAAAAAAGCCTACGACTCAGTCACAAGACAAGAACTTTACTATATTAAAGTTGAACTGGGAGGTCGCGGCCCTCATTCAAATTCGCACGAACGAAATTAAAGGACGAGTTGGAATAGAAAACCGCCTTTCAGGATCATTCGAAATCAGCGACGGACTAAAACAGGAGGATGGTCTCGCACTTAGTCTTTTTAACCTTTTGTTCGAGGTCATCAGAAAGGTACAATACGACAACATAGCCGGATCATCCCTGAACGGGGTCACACAAGTGCCCGCATATGCAGATGACATCGCCGTTTGGGGCGATAATCTAGACACAGTAAATAAAAACAGTGAAATCGTCATACAAGCGGCAGAAGAGGTGGGGCTAGAAATTAATGAGGACAAAAGAAAATATATGATTACGGCGATAGCAAGTGGACCTCCAGGGGCAAGATATGGGAAAACTTAAAGAGTTTAAATAACTAGCAACAACACTGTCGGCCAGTAACGAAATGTCGAAGGAAATTAACAAAAGCCTGCATTCCGGCAACGCTAGTTGGTACGCAGTCAACAAACTGCTGAAATCCAAACTGCTATCACGTTACATAAAACCCCGTGTTTATAGAACCATAATCATGTGGATTTTTCTATACGGATGCGAAATATGGGCGATCACAAAACGGGAAGAAACTAAATTTCCCGTATTCGAGAATAACGTTTTAATGAGTATCTTTGCCGGTAAATATGATGAACAGGCAGGACAATGGAGGAAACTCCACAACCACGAATTGGAACAGATATACCGCAAACCTTCAATAGTGAGAGTAATCAAGTCGCGAAGATTAAGATGGGCCGGATATGTAGCGAGAATAGGCAATGATAGGAGCGTGCGTAGAATTCTTAACGGTAGACCAACGGGAAAACGGCCGGTAAGATGGCCGCGACGGAGGTGGAAGGACAATGTTAGGTTTGAAATTGAGGAGATCGGATCAGATGGTCAAATGTAAGGAAAGTGCACAGGTTGGGGAGCGACGGCACAGCCGAGTCAGTGAGGTCATGGACTTCCGGGTTCCAATAGGCCAATAAATAGTGATAACTATTTGCAGCCACCTTAAAGCACGAGATGGACCGTTTTATGGTCACAATTTGGAAAATTACTTAATATTTCATCATCATCATCATCATCGGGACTACAACCAGGAGCCGGTCTTGCCTTATTTAGCAAGTCCTGAGGCTTGTTAAATTTTCCATAATGATTTGTTTTTTCCGGGCAAGGTCATTAGTCTTGCGCCAGAGGCACCCCGACGGTGAATCGAACCCCGGTCTCCCGCGTGACCGGCGGGTATACTAACCACTATACTATCGAGGAGCCAGACTTAATATTTAACTCTGCGAAATTTTATCTGAAATTAACTTTAATAAAATTAATTGAAGATTTTTTTCGTCCAACTTAAGGGTTCATGTGATAAATATGTGTCGATATACGAGCAGCATACATGCGCGATGTATTGTGCACAATACTGTTGTGGTGGTTGGGCTGAAGAATTATGTCTCTAAATTTGTGGTAAGCTATAGAGCTGTAGAGAGCGTTTTTACGTTGCCATTTGTATGTGTACGAGGCTGGGCTGAAAAGTTTCCCACCTAAGAAAGATACAAGACGATTTTTATTAAAAGTTATTTTTATTTTTCAACATAGTCTCCTTGTAACTTTACGCACTTCTCCCAGCGATGCTCGCAACTCTCTTACCCATCCAAATAGTACTCGGCGTTTTTCTCTGCAAAATAACTGTTCACGAAGATGATTGCCTCCTCATTTGACGAAAATCTCTGTCCTCCGAGCGCAATTTTTAGATAAGGGAACAAAAAGAGGTGCTTGGGGCTATATCTGGTGATTAGGGCGGATGGTCAAGCAGTTCAAACCCTAATTCGTGAATTTTCGCCATGGCAATGGCTGATGTGTGAGACGGCGCGTTGTCTTGGTGAAACAGGATTTTCTTTTTCTGCAAATGTGACCGTTTTTCCACAATTTCTACGTCCAGTTGGTTAAGTAATGATGCGTAATATGTTCCTGTAATGTTTTTCCTTTTTGAAGGAAATAATCGATGGAGTTATCTTACTCTATGACTATCCGAAAAAGCAGTCACCATCACTTTCCCACCAGTTTTTTCAGTTTTTTATACTTTTGTTTCGGGCATATATAATAGTGTATCCAAATTTCATCTACAGTAATTAATCGGCGCCAAAACTCGAATTTATTGCGTCTAAACTGCGCAAAATAGCGTTGGAAATGTTCATTCGAACACGTTTTTGGTCTAACGTGAGCAAACGCGGCACCCAACGCGCGGACAGCTTTCTCATGCCTAAATATTGATTTAATATGTGACAAACACGTTCCTTGGACATTCTCATTGTCTCTGCTATGTCTCTCACTTTAATTCGGCGATCGTCTAGCACCATTTTTTTTTTTTTTTTTTTTTTTTTTTTTTTTTATTAGACTTCTCTCGGGAGAGGCGAACCTATAGCGTCGAGTGGGCGCCCCGAGATGCCATCAAATAACTGTTGCAGTTCTTTTTGAACAGTTGCAGGTTGTAACGCTCCGGGAACACTCGCGTGGGAAGGGAGTTCCACAGCTTCCCCGCTCTGTAACGGAACGAGTTCTCTTTGGTGAACTTGAGCGATGTTATCGTCAGTCGTTGCAGTTTTTGGACGTCCCGAACGTTCATCGTCTCCCAAGCTCTCACAGCCACGTTTAAATTCAGCTGCCCAAAATTTCACCGTGGTAAATGATGGTGCAGAGTCCCCATTCACAGAGCCCAGCTCATCTTTGATTTGCGTAGGCGTATTGCCTTTCTAAACTAAAAATTAACGACAGCTCAATATTCAATTTTGTCCATTTTCATAAAAACACTCTCATCGACTCACTTAAACTCAGAATGAAAACTACGCGTCCAAAATTGCTGAAATTTTGGTGAGTAACTATCATAATATCTACAACTACATTCACTAGCCTTTATTGACGAGTGCTGCTATCTTCACGGAAACTTTTCAGGCTACCCATGTATTTTTTTTTTCTTTTGTTAAAATTAAATATTAATGGAATCTAAGGGAAATATATTTCTGTCATGAGAATAATCTTGAAATGACTTGATATAAATTAAATGGTTAACCGGATTTGCATTGTGTTGTTAAAGGTTATCATGTGCTTCAGGACTTATCTTCCGTTTTTAGACCAACGCGCGCACAAAATGGTCAATCTCTCTGTCTCTCTCTTTCTCCTCCCCTCAGTACTAGCCTAGTTTCGAATTTTGTATACTACGTAAGTAAGTAAATAAATAAATAAATAGTAAATAAATAAATAAATAAATAAGTATGTTAGCAGCTGTCAATGGCGTTGAATTTATTTCTTGAATTTGTAATTTTATTTACATTTAATGCGTACCTAAATCGAATTTGACAGTCCTGAGCAGTCAAGGCACCGCTCTGGAGGAGAAAGACAGTGAGTATAAAGAACTGAATTTATAAAATAAATTTATGGGGTTTATTATTCCTTAATCTATATTTTTCTTTCTCGCACAAATATACCACGTCATCAGATATCGAATCACTTACACCAATATCCATCAATCAACATTATTTTCTACCGACTCATTTTTTTCCACAAAATTTCAATTTCAAATTTGACTTACCGCAATGGTGGGAGCAGAATTTACCTAGCACTAAATTGGTTCTTAAGTTTTCTTGGCGTAATATATTACCTAAACTGCACCAGTCCAATGGACCAAATATGACGCAATGTCAATCGTCAAAGAAAAATGAGAAAATATAATTGCCTTCGAGTTGGAACCAGTCCTAGAAACACCCAATTAGTTTGTTCTTAAATCCTCAAAATCGGGTGAGGATATTAATCAAATTCTGCTTCTTTTACCAGTTTTCATTTTCAATATAACGTCGTCGAGTCAACTGTAATACCCATATGCCAACACATTCGTTGGTGTGGGCTGATTTTAGAGGCCGGTCATGGAACAGCTATTCGCAACCCACGAGTACATATATCCAGAAACCTATCTATTACTGCTACTCTAAGCCATTGCATTCCTAATATAGTACCAAGTACCATTAGCGAGCAGCACTGCTTTTGTCTTTGCGAAATTTATTCCATGTCTGCCATGACTTACGTCTTTCTTATTGGCTTAAATGCATTTAACTGACACCAACTCCGTTGTACTCAGTTCTTCTCCAATTTAGTGATACACTCCCTGTCACCCATAGGAAATATATTTGAGGGCTAATGCATGGGAAATTTGAGGGCATATATTGGCTAAAAATTGAACTGGGTTTTGTGGTGGTTAATGTTACCGCTGTACACCTGAAATGACGCGTATGTGTTGATTGTTAAGGAAGTTCCGGCAACCTAATATAAATACACTTAAAATCGATATGATTTTCTGTTCAAAATAATAAAGAAATATTCGCTGTCGACTTTCACTCTGAAATTACGCATATTATTCAACCATATATTTATACGTCACATACCAAAACCCCCACTGCTTAATGTCTATCTCCTAAAGCTATTGGCCATCTTAAGTGGAATTATTTTAGGTCAATTTCCATGGGCTGATCGATTTTACCAATGCAGAGCCAATTATTATCAAATATAAAACTGACCGTTGCGATTATTCGTCGAACGAACCCTGTCCCATACAATCCTAGTTTGGGATTAAAAATCCTTCACGGAAACGTTAGTGCCACCCACAAAATCGATTACTGCTGATCATCAATCATATCGAAATAAATGAAGTAATCTATCGACACATTTGTTTTTGATAGTTGTTTTTGAATCCGTTGCGTTGAATGTCATTCGAAAATCCTTTTTCTTTACTTCACACAAAAAAGAAAACTTGTAACCTTGGGTCAGCGCCTTGAGATTCTATTTTTTTTTTGACCGTATCCAGCAGCCAAGCTCCGAAAGATGGTGAAGAACTTCTCCCATTCATTTCACAGAGCTGATAACTGAATGGAGTGGTATTTCATTGAGCGGCTGAGCATTCGGATCCAATCTACACTCTGTTGTTGAAAAAACCCCGAAGGAAGGTAGGAATGAAGTGTCTGGCGAATAGAAAACATTTTCAGGATTGGGGATCAGCGAATTTTAGCAAGTCTGACTATTGCGAGTTCATAATAAATTATCAATCAAAACCAGTTTTAACTAAAAAAAAAAAGCTGTGAAATGTCAAGCAGCGCGATTCCTTCGACCGAATGAAGAACAAAGTTTCACATAAATTAGAGGACTACAACCATTTGTGGGCGGCGCCTTTGACGACGAGAGGCAGCACTGAGTTTTTTTGGCATTGAATTCCACTCTATTAGATAATCCCCACTGATGTATCTTGGGGTATGAATTCAATGAATCAAGCAAAAGCTGGTTGGTAATGACGTTTGAAGAGTTTAGACGGGTGTGTTCGTATGAGTATGAGAAACTCAACGTGCTATCATCAGCAAACGAGTGAATTGGGTAGTGAGTAATTGACAAGAGATCATAAAGGTCAGGAAGAGAGTGGGTGTGAGTACCTAAACTCGAGGAACACCTGCATTAATTTGATGAGAGACAGATTTGACACCATGTCAAGAACCACTTGGATTGAACGGCCAGAAAGATCAGGAAAAAAGTCTCTTATCCATTGCATCAGGGAACTGTCCACTCCATAGGATTCCAGTTTTGACAAAAGGGCTGGATACCAAACTCTGTCGAAGGCTTTTGAAATATCCAATGCGAGAAACCTTGCTTTCTCCGAAGTAGTGGATGGAATTGGTCCACTTTTCGGTAAGGTACGCCATCAAATCTCCTGTGGACCTGTTGCTACTAAAGCCATATTGGTGGTCATTGAGGAGGTCATTTGATTCCAGATATTTCGAAAGTTGACGGTTGATAACTGATTCCATTACCTTGAAGAGAATAGAAGTTAGTGCTATGGGTCGATAAGAAGAAAGAGATGATTTGTCACCCTTTTTGGGAATTGGCTGAATGTTCGCTGACTTCCATCTATTTGGGAAACGGGCAGTAGAATAAGACAAATGGAAGAGTTTTCGCAGTGGTTTAGAGAGTGAAGAGGAACATCTCTTCAAGGGGATTGGGGGAATGCCATCCGGACCAGCGGATTTGTGTGTGTTTAGCTCTTTGAGTGTGCGGGCAACAGTACGCGTTCGGAAGCGAATCTGGCTCCTGGTGTGGTGCTTATGCTCAAGTTGAGGTGGAACTGATGTGGTATCAGGCAGCGTTGAGTTGGCTGCAAAATGTACAGCAAGTAGATTCGCCTTCTCTATTGCAGTGGTAACTAGTTTGTCATCGACTATAAGCGATGGAATGGATGAAGAAACTGAGTTTTAAATGTTTTTCACGAATTAGCAGAAGCTTCTACTACCTACAATCACATAACTTCTTCACAGACCACCGGCTCACTCGCCCGCTCTAGCGCTCTCTCACTCAGTCGTTCGCATTAGAAAGTTTATCATTACATAGTTACAGACCGAAGGCGATGGACAAAGATGATCTCGGCATGGATTCTGTGCTCTTCAAGTGTGTTTAGATTGATTAGAGGCAGCTGGCTTGTGTTTGGTGGTAGAATCAGCGGATTTTCCCAGTTTAGTCCGCAGAGGGCAAAGCGCAAGAAACGACGTTGAACACCCTCAATCCTGCAAATGTGAGTCACTTGATACGGGGACCAGACCTGACTAGCGTATTCGAGTAGTGGCCGGACAAAAGTTGTGGCGTTCGTTCAATAAATACTGTTTTAAGTTAAGAACAGCAAATATACTTTTCATGTAAGTTCAGTAAATACTGTGTTTTTGTTGGGAACATAAAATATACTTTTCAAGTAAGATCAATAAATTCTGTACAATATATATTAAGTTATTTAAGGTTTTATTTATACCAAGTGAATATCAAATAAATTTTGTCATCAAATAAAAACACTAAGCGAAGGAGACCCGAGTGTTTCTTTTCCTGAGCGACGAGAGACCAGAGAGCTAAGTTTAATCACGAACCGACGGAAGCTAGTGAAGTTAGGGGCGTCTTGGTGAACCTGTGTCGGGCCGACACCCTACCAAGACCATAATACCTATAGAGTGATCGGGTGACATAGGGCTTAAGGAATTCCTTCGACCAGCGTTTGACAAACCCAAGGGCGGCGTTGGCGTTGAGGATTATGTAATCAATATATGTGGTAAATTTGAGCTCCTTGTCACATAGGGCATTTGGCACTAAGTCGAAAAGCTGTCAAGATCCGATTGGAGAAGTGAGGAGTCCAGGGGAAAGCGGATTGTCTTGAAAATTTTGGGATCATCCGCGTAAACCGAGATGAAGGAGTGATTAATGCAAGAGCCTATGTCGTTTATGGTTAGGATAAATAGGAGAGTTGAGTGTACTTGAGTTTAGAAATCGAATTCGTATACACGGCAGTGGCTTGATGGATTGAGGTTTGGTTCTATCTTTTAGTGATTGTAACTGTGATAGCGTCGGTTCGAATCACTCGCTTTTCACTATCGTCGCAAAAGCTATAAGACGCCACACCAAATGTCCCCTTTTGAATCACCAAAAAAGAGTTCCCCCAAATCTAAAGAGAGACTCGGACAAACGGTCTTTATGTTGTGCTTGTGCCAAATCGGCGTTTTTGACTGAAGTGCAGAGTTGAATTGAATCGATTCGAAAGAAAGCGACATATGCTATGCTATTTAGATGCAAATCTAGCCGATGAGATCAAAATCTTCTTGACGGGATGATGTGTTGATGACTTGTGGTCCGTTTTGATGGTGAGATGTTGTTCTCCGACATTGAGGCGGGATGGATTTAATAAGCGGTTCCAACTTGCCATCATATTCTTGTTTAAGTACGGGCCCCATTGCAGTCTCTGAAGCGGTGCATTGTATGGATCATGGCGTTCTTTCAACGGGATCCAACAGTAAGGTGGAGTTAGCATGCTATTCCTTAGAGAGACTACATGATTTTACCCAAACTTTCGGTCTTTTGTCATTTTTCTTAGCTACACTCAGTTTATCGTTGAGAAGGGTTTGTATGTGCGAATGATTTCGAAGTGTTTGGCGGTAAAAATTCAACATGTCTAGGTTACGACAAAGTTCGCGTACGTTCGTAGGTCAAGAGAGCAGTATTGACGCTTCCACTCTCTCTGATAGTGGTCTGTTTCCTGCCCGTCACTATAGTAACCGAAATACTTAACCTTCTCTTCCCCAAAATTACACTAGTTTGTACTTATGACTAGGTTGAAATCTCTCAGGGATTTTCTTCAATGTGAGAAAAATCAAGAGAGGTAACTTTGTGGCGTTAAAACCCTACAACCTCTCGTCGATTTTCCCAACCCAGCCGACTCAATGAAAATCTTTTTTTCTCGAGTAAAACTTGACAACGAACGATAACTGATTGTGACAGTATACGGGCAATAGACATTTCAGCCGTCTGGTTTACATTTTCTACTTAATAAAAGCATAATTGTGAAATATACCGAAAAACTGTCAAGGATTGGTTTTGAGTACGGAATGTCACTTTTCCAACAAGCTCAAGTCTAACTTTTTTTAATCAATACTTTACCACGATCGATGCACTATCTCACTGCCACAGGAACATCTGATAGTGAATATTTTGACTCCAATTTATTAACTATAGCACTCACATACTTTCTGGTGGGACGTTTATTAAAGAAGTAAGTGCTGTTCGAGTTGTAACCAGCAACTCAAAGTCTCGAATGTAGTTTTTAAAAATGTCTAAACGTTGTTCGTTCGTGAACCTCACCATGATAAAAGTGTTGATTTGACTGACGCTTTAATATTCGCAGATCTTCAAAATATTTAAGGGTGCGTTCGTATTAAAAAACTAAATTTTAAGGACCTTTTTCGTAAAGTGTTTTACTACCTGAGAAGATTGAAATTCGTAAATGTCAGTTCGCAACTCTCTTCTCCTCTGTAGTACTTGAGTTAAGCGTGTTTGAGCTCAACTGAATTCAGTTCCTTGCTTTACATTAGGACATTTAACCTGTTGTCAGTGGACTGTCTTTCACCAACATACACTTCACAAATAGGCCAATTTGCTTCCTATACTGACATAAATGATTTAACATGAGGTCCTTACCGTAAATTATAGTACAAGTAAGACACCACAGGAAAATATGAAGCCAACCATAAAGCATCACTTCCTATATATTACATAAGCTCATCCAAATTGGTTCGCCTCACCTGATCACCAAATAATTTGCTCTCGAACGTCAGGTGCGCAGTCCCCCTGACCACATCTCACACGTCGCATATAGACATCTTATCCCCAAGTGAGCAAACCGCATTAACTACAGAAACAACTTGGGCTAAGACACGATTCGACTACCTCATAATTTAGAGCTGCCGTGAGACTCTCGGCTTATCTCGCATCCAACGGCTTTTCCAATAATTTCCCATAATTGCGTCCCCACCGAATGTGACTAATCGAAATGAGCCAGAAATATGAAAGAAATCTAAAAACCTTAATTCATCATGTTAAATCGATAGTTCGCAGGCGACATTAGCCGGTCTGGCGGGAGCTAAATGGCGACATTTGTGAGCAGATACCAAAAGAAAAACGGTTCATCTAGGTAAAGTGGCGGCGGATATGTTCCCCACTCTGGCCGCCGTTGGAGCAGGTCTTGCAAAATGCAGGAGAGGAGCGAAATTGATTCGATTTTAAATATTGATATTGTTGATTTAAAAGACATGGCCATTGCGACGATAAGAGAAATTAATTATTGATGTTAAATTGATTTTTTATGCCTAGACAGGATTCGACGGCTTGAGGTGGAAAAAACATGCGCCGTCATAGATATGGCGCGATGCCTCGGTTTAAGGCGCGGGCTTGTGGAGCTCAACTGGGCTAGCCTACTTATTCACCGCATGTGTGAGGTGTCTCGGAGTGTCGTAGTTATTACTGGGGAGCTAGGAAAACTTCAACTGATTGCGCCACATATTATCTGCACCAACAGTAATCCCCACACCAAAGCCGGTCTTGCATGAACTGTTTGGCACACCAGGTCGGGAATGTGGTTGAGTATTTTTTTTTATACCAAAGGAGTACCTCTGAAGGTGGTAGTATAGTATTCGATGGGCAATTATTGATAAACCTTCGCAATTCTATTAGTCGACCGTTGAGGGGAGGAAGCTTTCTCGAACCAGGTGAGGAATTACTATGTTTTCACTTAGCTAATCAATTGTTTAGTGCTGCGTTTCTAATAGAGCTTGCGCTTTGCCATGGAATCTGAACTTATGGAGAATCTTTTTCGATTTTGTAATAAACGTGCACAAAACATATATTTTGAGATCCTAAATGTCGATGTACAATGCACAAAGGAGGAAAGAAGGTAGAGAAAGGAGGCATCAACGCCCGTTGCATGACTTGGCAAGCAACACCTTACAGGACCAAGGAACTTGGTCAAAGCAAAGGGTAGAAGTGCTGGTACGTAGTCAATCACTACTTTGCTCAGGGTCCATTCACTAGTCCTCTAAAGTACCACGTCAACGTGATCCGTGATTTTATACCAAATAGAGACACGCGGTTCACCGATAAGTAAACGTCTGCATGTTTTGACACCAGAGAATCATTACAAAACTCGCACTGAGTTCGACTACATGCTAGAGCACGGAATCTGACCGCTTCCCGACAGGCCTTAGAATATGGTATCCCGACATGGTTAAAAAAAGTATTGATCGGTCCCCGATAGAGCACTTAACCTGCTAGGTGCAGGAATGCATCTTTTTCGTCCACACCAAGACCAATTACTAAATCCCAGTAGTGCCAGAAGATGTACCGAAAACAACAGTCACAACCGTTTGGACTATTCGAATTTCAGATGAGGGAATACTGCACAATGCTCCAGAGGTATATCGACTCGACTCTGTGGGGCCGGTCTTTCACCCAGTAGGAGAATACCAACGAGGGTAGACACATACCATGACCAGTCACTTTCACCTGAAAGGAACGACAGACATCATGCCCCCATCTTATTTAATAGACAAAGAATTTTAAGAAACAATCCGTTCTACTATTGGGGGGATGAACTAGATCTCCCAAAGGAAACAAGTGTTACACCTCGCTTTACACCCCTCTCAACATACAAAATACAATTAAGATTCCATCATCCGATGATTTCATCTATATCAAAGATTTCTGCATATAATGCGATACTCGCCTTTCTAGCAATTGAAATTCGTATTTTGCATACAATGAAAACAATTCAAATTCACATTCATTCGGAAGCAAAGCTTTCCCCACGGGCAATTAATTCATATCGCATACATTGCGATAAATGCCCATCCATGCCCACCTTCCAAAGCCAAAGCATATATCAGTCATACACTTGACCTTGCATTCTGCTTTGTATTACGAAATTCAAACAAGCACCTGTCTATAGACCTACACGGTCTCATGTTACAAGTACACATGTTTACAAGTGTGATACATGATATGCGAGCACAAGCAGCATTAGCAACGACCACCGACGACGAAATAATCGAGCGTCGGAAAAGTGCTGAGTTCGGCGAAATAGCAAACACACCAGTGAGGCGCGATTAATCGTATGATACGATTTTTACGTTGAGCAATGTACTGTAATTGGTTCGGTCATTGCCACTACGAGTCAAATACGTTTTTAACCGATACCGTTGCATTTTTTGCGAGGAAAATTAAACGATTACGGAATTGCTCAATTCTCTGTCGCTGCAGAACAAGTAAACGAATATTGAATATTGCGAATGGATTATGACAGGCGAATAACCTCAGAATAGGTTACACGTTCTGGGTGAGGAAAATGCATCATCTGCATTAACTCACCAATAATTTGGTATTTAAAGGGTAGTGCAAGTGAGTTTCTTTACAGTGTAGCGTAATAACCAAGTAAGAAGGTTGCAGCCATCGGAATTGCACAGCGGACCTTCTTATTCTTGTTTTTAAAAGTCAAAATGTAAAATAAATAAAGGGATGGACACTCCCAGTGTTTCTAATAAATAGTAAAGCTGAAAAGTTAGTATAAAGAAAAAGTCACACTAAAAACCACAAACTGACAGAAGACCACCACCCGGTAAGTTAAGCAATCACATCAAGACCGCAGGAAGCCTCCACGAAGAACCTGCTACCAAGAAGAAACCGCCCCCAGGAGACGTGGAACTAGCAGGTGAATATCAATAAATGAATAACCTCGGAGGAGTTTTCCCCGAGAGATAATGAAATGTTAAATGTTAACATTAATGGTTACACTTAAATGTTACGCATGTAGGGTTTCAGATCGCGTCTGTGGGGATATATGTCAAAACCCCCAGGAATCGAGACACAGGGAAAATAGGCCTGTAAACGATGCCTCTCAGGTAGTAGGGACAAATAATAGGAACACTAACACAAAGTTCACAGAACGACCTCACCCTGTTATACGCCCCCAACCTGGGAAAAACCCGTTTAGTTCAGAAACACCACAACACTCCTCTAGAAGACCAATCGGGTCTAAGCCCAAGGAGCCTGAGGTACCACGGCACCATCAGAGAGGCGGAGGTGATTATCAAAGTGACTCATCCAGTCAAGGCCGGGATAAACGTCTACCACACCCATGGATTGCAGGTATGACATGCAGCTTCTGCAATAGGAAAGGACATTTGTATGATGAATGCCTTCGACGCCGGAACACACCGTTGTGTACGAAATATGATCAATATGGGCACGATGCCCAAGACTGTCGTTCGAAAAGCACACAAATGAACGCAGATAATCCCGAGCCTCCCGAGAACCAACAGAAGTCACCCATGATTACCTCAAACCAAGAGCAAAAACGACCACCTGCTTTGAAACAAGCAACAGCATTGAATCGTAGAGTGTAAAGCATTCGATGTTGTTGTGAGTTTTTTGGCACGTGGGACGAGTGTCATTGCAAGCCTATGTGGGTACAATACCAAAAGCCAACAACAGATGCACCCAAAGCGGTTAAGTCTGTACTCCGCGACCACACCCCACCGACCTGCACGGTCAACATTGAATGGCAGACAGTCCAAACAAAAAAAAATTCGAAGGACCATAGGCAGTCACGCGACAAAGGCGGTCAACAGGCGCGAGCCAAGAGCAGTGCTAGTTCGAGCAGTACTGAACATTCTGAGGCTCGAAAACTGAAACAAAGCCGTCGACCCGAGTCGAACCATAGCCAGTCGAACTCAACCGCTACGGACCCTTCAGAGACTCCAAAGCAGGGACATCGGCGGCAGAGGAACCGTCAATGGTGCACATTTTGCAGGCGACACAACCACACGGCGACAGTGTGTTGACAAAGAGCAAAATGGGAGAAGTCGGAAAACTCCCAGAGGTCGGGTCGGAATCCCCCAACCCGACCGAAATAAAGTCACCAATTAATGAAACCTGTCCTCAACTCCCACCAACGAAAGTTCCAATTGTCGAGCTCCCATTAGACATCGGTTGTAGAAGCACTACACGTCTAATAGTAGACACAGGTGCGTAGATCAGCCTTATTAAGATGAAGGCACTACAATATGGAGCTCCTCGATAGTATAGTGGTTAGTATACCCGCCTGTCAAGACTAATGACCTTGCCCGGAGAAAAACAAATCATTATGGAAAATTTAACAAGCCTCAGGACTTGCTAAATAAGGCAAAGACCGGCTCCCGGTTGTAATGCCGATGATGATGATGACTACAATATGGAACCACATTGGACAGAGAAGAAGCAACTACCCTCCAAACCCTTTTTGGCAAGGGCAAGTCTATGGACTATTGTAAGGGGATATTCAAATTACCCCAACAAACCTCCTGTAGTTTTCAGGTGATGGACTCCCTACCGGGATTATCAGCAGATGGGTTGTTAGGGAACGACTTCTTGTCTAGGAATTGTAAAGTTAATGGACCGGGAAACGGTTTGGAATTTTCCAAAACAAGATTAAATCCGGTAAGCTTTTCCATTGAATGTACAAAAGACAGGAAGCGGATGTCACGACATAAGGCAACCAGTCGGTACCAAGGGGATCCAAAGAGGTCCAGACCGCGGTGGGTAGTATACCGGATACCCTACCCATACAGGGGAAAGGCTGCGAAAACTTGTCAGACTCCAAGTAGCCCAACCCCGTGATGATATCTCACAAGCCGAAAGTAAGTGTTATCTTGGGAGGGATCAAGTCGAGTTCTTTCATTACTATATTTACGGAGAAGTTATATGGACACTGCCGGGTACGGAAGATGCGATAATGCAGTTTTCCCGTCGTACCAACTTGTGTGAACTCAGGTGTTAACCTGGGTTGGTGAATTCTTACCGCCCTGCACTTCAAAACGAAACGCACACGTATGCTTCTACTTCGGAAGGCCACGTTGTCTAAGCGGCAGCCATAATTCCATCCAACAAGAGGGTGATGGGACGACATTGTGGCGCCTACGACTAATCGTTTACGGCGTTCCTTCGCCGTTCGTCAGTGCTGTATATCATAGCTCCACGAGATAATCCGACGCATCGCACCACTTTGCGGTTCGTAGGAATCTTGACGAGTTACTACATCGATACATAACTTTAGACGAAACATGAATTCATTACTACACTTCAGAGGCAACGGAACAATCAAAACAGTGACTTTTGAATGTAAACGGATCACGAAGAAGGCGAAGAGAAGACTTATTAAACGTCTCCTATACCACGAAGGATAAGACGTTGTCAAAAATCCCAAGTTCTGGAAGGGTAGTGGTGGTAATTAATAATTACCAACTGGCAACGAAAGCAAAGCTCTGTTACAAGTGTCTTCGTTACCAATATGAAAGGTCAACCTGCAAAGCTTCAACTTATAAAGAGTAGGCAATATGTCACCACACCACTCCAACGAATGTGTGAGGATACATGGGAAGGCCAGCTAGCTATACCGCAAGATTCAGATAGTGCACCCGAAGAATCACTCAAAATGTAACCAATGCTCAATACACCAGGCCACGTGTACGAATTCTATTTCTAAACTCAGGTTGAGTGCGCTTGCGACGATAGTGAAGGGCGAGTGTTTCGAACTGACGCTATCACGATTAGAATCACTAAAAGATAAACTCAAAGCTCAACCCATCAATCCACTGCCGTGAATACGAATTCGATTTCTACACTCAAGTACACTCAACTGCTGTCGAATTGCTACGATATTGCTTGGTATACGGATGATGCTTTTACTTATTCGATTTACTTTCAGTGTTGTTCTTCACTACTTGCTTGTGTACTGTGTGTATATCCGTTAGAAAGGCCACACGCTCCATGGTCTTACTCCTGGATTCATACACTGCCAATAAAATTAGGGCAGGTCGAATACGACAGTAATATTTTGCGAATGAGTTAAAAGCGCGATTTGCACTCATGGTAAAAAGATTACAACCCATGCACTAACTCACGTTAAGCGAAAATGTCTAAACTTTATGCACGCGTTAATGCCCTGGTATATGACACCTATGATTTTTTCGATTCCGTTTTTAGCGCTTTTCACTATGTTTGCATGAATGTAATCTGTTGGAATTGCTACGCGGTTATCGCGGGCAATAAGTACATAAAAGAAGCTCGCGGCAGATCCAATTGAAAATGAAAGATTCACAAGGAAGACGAACGGAGTAAGGACAAGCAACGATTAGAAATTCCTCGGGAAGGAAGTGAAAAAGAGACACCAAAAAGATGGAGTCACCTACAGAAAATTGTAGGCTATGAAGAAGAAGAACCATATCTAATCACAGGGAACTAATGCTTTTAAGAAAACTGAAGAAAGGCAAGCTCCCGAAACTATCGCTTCGTTCAGAATGTTGAGTTGGGTTGTGGGGTAAGTAGTCGTGGCGCCAGCATGGACGCGAGTTCTACTACCAATCCACCACTTTCGAAAGTTCAGTCGCAGCAAACCGAGAGAAGAACGAAACGCCGCCACATTTGTCCACAACCGGGAGTAAATAAAACACGCAGGTTTAGTTTAATAGCTCAGGAGGACGGTTTCTTTATTTTAACTTCTTAATGGTTTGGCGTAAAACAAACTACTTTAAAAAATACGCACTATTAATGTCTCCGGCAATGTAGACATCACACTTTATCGGACTACGGACGAAGGATATTGACGTTTGCCATTTTGCACACACACGACTGGGGCTGAAAACCTGGCTACGAGATGTACGCATCCTCGGCGCGCAACGATGAGCGGAAGACGAAGACCCGACCTGTTCTGTCGGGTGATGGAAAACGACTCAACGATATTCAATCGTGTGGGGTGAAGATCGTTGGTAGTACACATGTATGTGTGAACATGGGTTCTTTCATGGGACACACCATGAGAACGGATCTAAACAAAGAAAGGGAAAATATGCATCCATGAGAAGTGTATTCGGTTAAGCAAATAAGCCGAACCTCATTGGATTCTAATTGGGTTTGTGTTTGCTTCTACTGCTGCTGATGACAAGCACATCCCGAAATATGAAAAGACAAAGGAGGAAACGACTAAATGCATCGTTCGGTAATGCGGGTCTTTGTTTACGCGATGTGTCGTCGCTATTATCGACGTTGGGAAAAAACGTGCTAATGGGATTGGTGGCAGAAATGAATCCTTTGCCTGCATTTGTATATGCAGGGAAATTAGTTTGTGGCGACGTGCGAAATGGAGGATTGTTTGTCTGTTGAACAACGAGTCGCTGGTCGGCTTGTTGCAGCTGTAAAAACAAGCCGTCCGACATTGCATTTCTATTGATAACAATGGGTTCCGAATGGTTTGTATTTATGGTGCATATGCACATTAAGGAAGTATTTTGAGAATTTCAGATAATGCGTTCAATGCATTAAATGTCCTTGAAAAAGGAAAATGTCTTCAGGTGCTAATGCAAATGCAATTGGGAAAAAATGGGAGTTGGGTTGTAACAATGGGGGTTCTGCCTGATAAGTTAAGAAAGAAATCTTACGGAGAATTGTATGCGAAGAGATGCATGAAAGGTAAGTTTTCTTTTCCAGGGGCTTTTTTGATTACGGATTTGATATCTTTAATGCGTGTTGCATTTAAGATGCTAATGCGATTGCATTAGTGAAATTAGGAGATTGGGTGAAAGTTATGGGGGTTTTTCAGGAAAGCGAACCGTGGTGTTTGGCGGAATCGCGACAGGGTCCTTCATGAGTATGTGCTTTAACACATGCCCCATGGTCCATCTGGCAGGTTCAGGGCTCACAAATTCGGTAACTCATCTAGAGGTTGACTTGCAAAAAAAAAAAAAAAAAAAAAAAAAAAAAAAAAAAAAAAAAAAAACAACCGCTAACAGAGATTGCGGAAAGGATGGATTAAGAAATATCTGCCGAACCCCATGCCAAGGAAAGTCTTTAGTCAAGAGAGAAATTCTTTCTTTTATATTGGATAGAACCGGCTGTTTCCTTGTAAGTACTTGTAAGGACAGACATTTTTAGGGTGCCAAGCAATGAGTGACGAATAAAACGCTTCCGAGATTCGCGCCCAAAAAATTTACATTGAAGGACGTCGTTAGGGAAAAGAGGTTAACCCTATAAGCTACTAAACTGCCAACACTGTAAAGAGGTTTGCTGCTTAAAAAGCAACTCAAAATCCCCTGGAAACGGTCTTGAATTCAATTTTTAGTATTAGAAAATTCTTGATAGATTGCGGCCTGGATTATCTGTTTCGTAAAACCAATTCCGCTTCGTTATGGCCGTACGTCTTTACTGTAATGTACGTCATCATACCCCTGCGGTATTTTGGAAGGCTTTTATTTATATTGAACTCGGAATATCTTTAAGATCTTGTGTAGGCAAACAGCATTATGCGAGTGATTTACAATCTGTCTTGGTTAACCGACATAAATCCACCTGTTGACAGGTCTGAGATATGCACAGATACCAGTCGAATATACATAAACCGCATAACAACTTAGAAGTAACCGCATAAAACATAAAGCGGAAAAAATTCAGACGATAACTAGATATAGACGGTTTAAAACATCAACTCATAGCCAGAGTAGAATTGGGCCGAAAGAAAAGAAGGAGCTTTAAAAGACCACCATACCCTGTTGCGGTGGTTGTTCCGCGTCTGTCGTGCTTCCTTCGTCAGGTCGATTAAAATCTGTTGGAATACACGTATCTTGAGGAGTCTTTTGTAATGTCATTACGTGGTGATATGTGAAAAACGACAGACAAACACACAACAAACGAGACCTGCACAACAAAGCGGTAAGCGAATTAAACCCCTGGATTTGTGCTCTTGAAGTTTCTCCTTTACTTAAGTCCTTATCGGCTTGGCTACATCTGTGAAGAATAGCAACGTATCCTTCTAGCCATAACATGTGTGAGTTTGAAGACGACAATGGCATTGGTTTGAATGCAAATTATCTGCTGACAGTCGGAGTTGTTGCTATCAGGTGAGACTATATACTTGAGATACATCGATTGACGCTGGGTCTAGAGGAGGAAAGGCAGCACAAATACTTTTGTCTCGTATATCCTTGATGACTTAAGTTGAACTGTTTGAATAAATATCGACTATCAACTGACATTTGTCTTGTTGAGATATTTTTCTTCCCAGACATCAGATACAATCCATTTTGCGTATCAAGCCGAGAGGTAAGTTTGGGCTTCGCCTTTGAGAGAGTTTCAAGTGTCTTGACAGTAGGTATCCTTGAAATGAATGAATGACGAAAAGCAATGTCGCACACATACAATGATATGTGAGTTTCATCGTTGGCTTCTTTTCATCACCGACTGGTTAATCAGGACAGCTACAACGGCGGTCAATCTCAATCAGAAAACAACGGTTGACATTTTTTGGAGATGCAAAAAAGAACACCGCAATTCAGATCTCATCGAGTGAAGGAAGCGGATAAGCATTAACAGTAAGCGCAGGCTGGCGCAGAACGGTGCCCTTAACCTTTGGAGGATGAATACCTGGCTTCGCCAGATACTTTGTCCTGTTTAGATTTCAACATCAATTTATTTGAGCAGATTGCTTTCTGTTCGTTTTGTTTTCCTGGGGATCGGTTGTGGTTGCTTTGTTTGTGTCCTCCCTTCTCCGGATGGGTATGCATTAGTTGGCTTCCTATGAAAGGATATTTTTTACTTATGATGTTGCAGGCTTGGTCCTCTCCCAGCTCCAGCCAATGTCGCTGGCGGTTTTTTTGTTGGTTTACTTCTCTTCGGCAGGCACTGGTTCTACTTTTGTTCTTCTTACGAGATTGACATTATCCAATCAGACGTAGGGATCCATTATTGGTTGAAACATGATATACTTTGTTGAATGCCATTTTTGGGGTACAACTAGATCTCTTAAGCCGGTCCCTTTCACATTATATTGTCATGAAGGCATTGAAATTAGGCTCATGCTTGTGTTTGTATATCAACATGTTCACGTTGTTCTGGGACTTAATTTATGCGCCTTTCAATGGGACTCTTTTTATGTGTTGAAATGGAAATAAATGGCAATCGGCGGTATGTTAATGTATCCGATTTAGTTACCATAAATCCACTAAATTGCACATATATCTAATTTTTAATTTGTCACCTTAATATGACACATCTGGGGGCGAACTCGTTTGAAAAGGAGGAAGAAAAAAGGCAGAAGAAGAAGAAGTGGTAATCTGAAAGTCAGATTAGATGTGACTGCAAGTCGAGCCTTTTATACGACTGTGAAAACCGAAAGTTGCAATCACTTCTATTGTTTATCGACTGCCGTGGGAGACTGCATATCTGTTCCGCCATCAGAGCAACTAGTTGAAACGACGCTCTGAAATAACAAATTACTCATACTTCAACCATAAATTAAATAACTTCTTCTCAGGAAGATTGGTAACAAATGACTTTAATGACGGTACTTTTTTGAAAGGAATTAAGGCGAAAATTATGCACTTTCGCTAATACATTTTTAACTGCTACTGGCTTCAAGTTTTTTTTTTTTTGCGACTCTGTATATAGCAGAACTTTTAATTATTAATCAACTAGCATAAGTTAATCTTATATCGGATAAACATAATGGCCGTTTTACAGCATCGTACCACCGCGACGAACTCGTTTTCCTAAATTGAATCAATTTATTGACGTTAACGACTCACATTTGAACCTTATCCTAGGAAACTAAAGCCGAAAGCCACTTCATGGCAACGGGCACACAATTTGCTGTCCAATCTCGTATGTTAATGTGACTACTTATTACAGAGCTCGTTTCGAAGGAGATATACGGTTCGACAGAATTGGTTTTAATTTAACGTATCAAATGTGCCTTTGTCTTTTATGTATTTTTATGCGCTACTAAAAAAAGCTGGTTTGGAATACTGTTGATCTCGTATTATTCTTACTAATAAACAATAAATTCAGCACAGAAAGCACTAAACAGATATCCACGTGGTAGACTAAAGTTAAAGGTTATAAAGACAAAAAACAGTTTTTGACACCTTGCTAAAGTGAATACAAAGACTTGCATGCAAATATTTTTGAAAGATTTGTAATGCGGAATTTAGCAATGATCGTTCCAATTTTTGGTGTGCAATCGGAATTTGTGCTGGTGGACGGTCGAAGAAAGTATTGGGAACGGATATGTCAATGCATATTACTCTTCAATATACAATAAATACTCATTGCCACCATGAGAAAAGACGATCATACAGAGCGTTCGGCGTTTATGTGGTTTTGACTGAAGAAAAGTTCCCTCTGTTTATCTAGTGCACCTAAAATTGACCTGTAATAGTCATCTAACGCATCACCCGTTACAGGCTTCCATGTACGTGTAGTATGGCTGAAGAAAGAATCCTTCTCTAAAATGATATTGATTGGAACTGGTGTGTAAGTTTAGAGTGATGGTTGATCTTATGGCTGATATCTGTAGAGGAGGAACCCAACTTCCGAGTTCACTTGAATGATGTTTATGGTGCGGTAAAATTGAAACCGGCAATATACGCATGTTTCAGCAAAGTTTCAATACTGCCGCTATAGTATTTTAACAGTGTCATTGCTCGACATCACATTGTAAGGAGCACTCAATTTGATGCTCTTGCTCACATACAATGATGGGATTTCAGTTTTAGAAAAATATACACAATCTGTCCCAAATAAACCGGAATCTCACATGGGATCGTGAATGTTATCTACCTATACCCATGGAACCGTGTACGTTTTCTATCGGCTGGTAATTAATTTATATAATATAATAACTTTCCTTAACACCCCGTCATAGTTTGATAACATTGCCTTCAATGGAAACAAGTAAGCCACGCATTTGGGCATCGATCGAAAACGTGTAAAGACCAAAGATGATATTAAACTTTGTTTTAAAATTCGTAAAAAGCGATCGGAATTTTTTGAATTGCTGAAGAAAGCTTATGATGTTTATTTGTGGTTTCGACGATTCAAGGAAGACAAGGAAAATGTGTCTGATGCTAAACATACGAGCCGCCGATCTGACGTGAACAACGAAGAAAACATCGATAATTTCAAGATTTAGTGAATGTTGCCAAAAATTCTTCACTGAGATTCGTAGAAATGGAATTTCACATACCGAAGACAACAATTCATAGTACTCTAAACAGAAAATTTGGTCTAAGGAAACAGAGTTCAAAGTTTGTTCTATATCAATTGAATGTTTCGCGAAAATTGCACCGAATTGAACTTTGCGGCCTCAATGGCTGAGTTGGTAAAAAGGTTGTTGTTTGCGGTTGATTATGCAAACCTAGTTTCAACTGATGACTGTTGTTATTGTGCAGTTCGGCACAATTACTGAGTGATAGGTAGGTTTCCAAAGCGCAGCCGCGTGGTGAAATACCACCCCATTAAGCTATAGGTTTCGTGAAATAGTTGGGAGAATCCTCGAAATCCTCCGCCATTTGAATAGGGCGTTAGAATACTCTCGCAGCTAAGCCGGCTTGTCGTAAGAGACGACTAAAGGCTGAGTGGTAGGTGGGTTCCACCGCCCTACCGCCCGGTGAAACACCACATCATCAAGACATAGGCTCCGTGAAATGGTCGGAAGAAATGCCTGGCCATCTTTCGAAGCTTGGCCGACGGACCTGTGGGGGTTCTTTATATCACACGGAGAACCAACCCACAATCCTAACCAACCTTGAGCGCTAACAGCGCGTCACCTTAACCCAACTCTCCATGCAAAATCCGCAATAGCATACATCCCAAACTTTGCAATAAACACAACCCAAAACCCGCAACAGAATATATTCTAAATCATCCCCGCATACATTTTCCCAAAATTGCTTCGGTCAATTCTTCATCTAAACCATATCCTTTGCTTGCGACCATTCAATTCTAATTTCCCCCAAAAACCATATCCTGTAATGAACGCATATTCCAATTTACAACGGAATATTAACCATCTCCCTCAATTACATCACCCCACATACATTTTCCCAAAATCGCTTCGGTCAGTTCCTTACTTAAGCTATATTCCTTCCTTGCGACCAAGCAATCTTAATTTCCCCGAAATCCATATGCTGTAATAAAACGCATATTCAAATCCACAACGGAACATTAACCATCACCACCAACTATACCGCGCGGCATACATTTCCCCGAAATTACTTCGGTTAATATCTTATCTAAATGATATTCCTTGCTTGCACCCAAGCAATTCCAATTTCCCCCAAAAACTCATGCCCATACCTGCTCGTGTTCCCAAAACCGAATTCTCTGTACACATAGCAGCCGAGGAATCTAGCCCAGCCAGTACGGCAGGAATTCTCGGAAACAAACTCCCTATGCAAGCATAGCGACTCTTCTCGAAATTCCTAGCAAGTGATTTTATTTCTGCTATGACTCAACCGCCACGACGCCATCAATGGATTCTTTCCACTCGTTAGTCAGTCGAGATTCATCCACCGTTGCGTCCGCACACACACAGTCAGATTACAATGACCATAGAGTACGCACAGTCGCGTGTTATCTTTCTTGCTCAAGTCGAGTCGATGGGGAGCCCGCGTTAGTTATTAATCCGCAAATCGCTGCAAGACGGGAAGGGACAGTTTTGAATCCCCACCGAAACTAAAACGAAGAACCGGCCCCCAAAAGAAAACGCGAAAACAAGGTATTCGTACCGTTAGACCGATCAAACCCCGTCTCATATCGCGCGGCCATTGCGTAGCACGCACGTAGTCGAAGGAATAGGTAAGGCACTTCGCTCGGCGCTTGGAACAAGAGCAGCGGCAAAGGGAGAACAATCAAATGATCGTGTAAAATGCAACGGAGTGTTTGTCAGATCCCAAAAGGGACCTTAGACGTCCAGTAATAAAGTGGATGGACACCAGAACACGTGTTAACCTTTTTCTTATTTCCACATCTTTCCTTTCCGTGAGTAAGTGTATTTCCCTATTGTCCACCGCGTTCTACATCCCCCCGTGGAACAAAAAAACACCGACGAATAAAAGCACATATTAAAAGAAACATCAACGAACAAAACAAGTGTTTTCATTTCCCCCTTGGTGCTCGAATTTCGGACGACGGTTTGCGACGAACTCTTTAGTGGGGCAGTACTGAACTAGTGCCATACGCTGACACATATACTTCCTCACCCCCACAGAGCGGTTCCAGAAAAGGTTGGTTTAAGTGGAAGTCGGTCTGTTACGGACTCCGTCTCCGTGTCCTAGCCCAACACCCACCAATTTCCGCAAATTTCCCCTCTCTACCTGTAAAGGAAAGAAAAATCGTCAAGTACCTAATTTGCATAAATTACTTTATGCAAATTATACTTGTCAGTAAAAATAATAAACAAAAAATGTCTTGGCGCTGAATAAAAAATAGAAACGTCAACGGCAAAAAATGAAAATAGAATAATGCTCAGATGAGAATACTCATAACAAGAACAACAGCGACTAAGTTTGTGTTGATAAAAATTACATTAAATAATAGTAGGTTCGTGAAAAAATAATTGTGAAAAGTAAAACCCACCAACCATCATCAACAAACAGCCAGCCGAGCCAGGGGGAGTCAAGAACTGAACGCCCCCTTCCACCTGCACACCAGGGACTGGCAACATCGACCGCTCCACGGTCCGCTCAAGTAACTCAATTTACTTACCCTTTACTTATATTACTTATCACTCACTGTATTACATAAATTGTTAAAATTATACAACAGGTCCCAAGGTGAGATACAACTCCGCCAGGCTTTACATTCCGCGATATCGTCGAGAGAAATCTTCGACGGTGTTTCGGATGTATGGCTGATAGCCCTGACCACGGGGATATATCATGATGATATAATCCGATGTAAAGAATTCCCCGGAAGTAAATTAGTTTCCACTTCGGATCTCCGGGAAGGACTATGTCAGGGAGAACATTATGCGGATATTATGATAAATAACCGAACTTTAAGATATTCGTCATCGTATAATCGGACTCGCTCTTGAGGCTCTGTCCACGCTCGACTAGTACCGGCATTTTGTACTATCAGCGGCATCGGTTTCGCCAATACGAATCTAAACGCCGGCTACCAATATTTGCAAACAACCAAACCCGATATCCTTGCCCTAACTAAGACCCAGGTCGATTCGTCAACTGATTCGACATATTTTCGTTGCTCAGGATACGACTTACATTCGAAATTCCGTTTTAAGTGTGGAGTCTGCGTGTTCGCGCGGTCCGATCTGGCTTGTCAGAGAATGGAGGCGTTGAAACCCAATAACACGGACATCATATGGTTGAGGGTCGTGCTGAAGAGTTCTGTTAAATTTCTTTGTTGTCTTTACCGCCCCCCGAATGACGATCGACCAACGACATTTTTCGAACATCTTTCACGACCGTGAACGTTGCTGCGTCACTGGGAAGCTCCGATCACTCCTTCGTATCGATCGCGCAACCTCTTGCATTACAAGCCAATACCTGGCCTAGGCAGCTTCGCCATGTATGGAAGTATGGCGCTGCCAACTGGGACGATTTGCGAGATTTCTGCGCATCCTTTCCAGGGTCGGAGGTGTGCTTCGGAGACTCTGATATTAACGCTCACGCGGACTCGGTCACAAAGATTATTCTTCTCGGGATGGGGATTTACATTCCACACTCCATCAGACGAAGTTCATCTGATAAGCCTTGGTTTGATAAAAAATGCGAGCAGATTACGGCGGCAAAAAATAGAGCTTTTAAACAAAGGCGCCCCAATCCCACCGATGTTAGCGGAACAAATTTTGTTGGAATCAGAAACGCATACAACCAGGCGATTGATACAACGAAGAAAGTTCACAACGACAGACTGACCAATAAACTCTTTCAGTACCCAAGTGGTTCGCGCTCCTTCTGGTCAGTGGCAAGGGCCGTCAGCAGTAACTTCGCTTCCTTCTCTTTTCCTCCGTTAGTCGTGAGCAGGGGGACGATAGTCACAAATTCAAAAGTTAAATCTAATGTGTTCACGAATATATTTTCCGCGTATTCAAACATCAATGCCGGTCTTTTGGGGCCACATGTGATCGAGTCGGTTCGGTCTTTGATGTGGGATGTGAGGTTCCGCCGGTGTTCTATCCAACGCATTCTACGTGGACTGGACTCTAGAAAAACAACGGGCCCGGGCGGAATACCAGAATTAGTCCTTAAAAACGTTGTCCAGAACTGTCGCCGGTTCTTGGCAAACTCTTTCGCTTATCTTATGAACGAGCGACCTTTCCTGCCTGCTGGAAAATGAGTCGAGTTCAGCCAATCCCAAAGAGGAGAAAAAAGTGTCTGCCACTCTCATGTTTGGAGCTCTGCTCCTAAATATACCCTCGAACTACTTGAGAGCATACAGAGACGAGCGATCCCTCTGATTGGGGACATGGCGCTGGCGACGATCTCTGTCTGTTCTACAGATATTATCACGAGTACTGTTCTTCGGAGATTCGTGATATTGTTCTACGCAATTCGGTTTATATCCGCTCTACAAAACAATCCGGCGATTCGCACCAATTTACGGTTAACTCTCGACGGCACGAACATCTCTGCATCAGATGTCGTTCCGTTACAGAGCGGGAAAGAGGTGGAATTCCCTTCCCACGCGAGTGTTCCCGGAGCGTTACAACCTGCAACTGTTCAAAAAGAAGTGGAACACTTATTTGGTGGTATCTCGGGGCGCCGTGTCGCCGTTATAGGTTCGCCTCTTCCGAGAGAAGTATATTAAAAACGAATAAGATCGACCAGAATGACGATTTTAAGCTATTTTCAAGAAGCTATATTCAAAAAGAGCGGCGCAAGGCTAATAATCTTGCCCGGAAAAACAAGTTATTATGGCAAATTGAACATACCTCGGGACTTGCTAAATAAGGCCACGACCGGATCCCGATTGTAGTGCCGATGATGATGATGATATTCAAAAAGAGTTTTGATGTTTGAATGTCACACGTATTGACGCAGAAAATGTAATCGACGGAATTTCGATCTATAAAACTGAATCATTCCCCAAACAGACTGGGCGTGAGAAATAGGTCACACACGGTAACTTTATGTAAAAATGATTTAATGGGGCTCGAAAGAATACGTCTATTACGCGCTATTTTAATATGGCAAAACATTAACTCTTTTGTAAACATTTTGATTGTTTGAAGCTAACGAGTGACCGCAAGCGGCCATGTAGTGCTCTAAAAAGCCCTACCACCTTTTCCCCCATTCATACATCCTAATCCCAGCGATATTACACTAAAACCTAAAATCTAATCAAAACCCTAAAAAACCTAAACTAAATCCAAAATTCGCAATAAACGAATCAAACATCCGTTTATCGCTTAGCATTTACCCTCACGGCATAATCTAATCTAAGATCGTAATTAAAATCAAAACTCGCAATAAACGAATCAAATATTCGTTTATCGTTTTGCATTTGCCCCACGGCATTATCTAAATTCAAAATCCAGAGATACATTATCTCAATCCGGTAAAATCCCTCATAAATTAAACAAACAAAAACCCGAATTCCTTTACATATCCACATATGCACAATAGTTTCATAAGAATTCAGAAAACTGCATTCTTATCTTAAACAAGCATTGAGCATCTCACTCAGTGTACCAAAATCTGGACATTGGTATGAAATTGTGCATCTTCGAGATACAAATCTCGATTTGTTTCCCTTTATAAAGGAACAGTAAAATGATATCTGGAGGCAGTATTAAAGTGATATCAGAGCAGTCTTATCCTGATATCGGAAGCAGTAGAAAAATGATATCAGTGCAGTAGTAAAGTGATATCTGGGAGCGGTAGTATCCTAGTATCTGAGAGCAGTCATTCACAGTTTAAATTCAATTCACATTGTATCTGTGTCTGTATATGGGAGCGGTCATTCACAGTTTAAATTCAATTAACATTGTATCTGCATCTCTATCTGGGAGCAGTATCCGAATATTTCTCGTGCCTTGGAGGCATCACCTCCAGGAGAAGTCGTTAAATAAAATTATAATTAAACCAAAAGCATTTTTCTCATTATTTTAGACTTGCGCATCGTCACAAAACGTTGGCTATTTTGAACCAGAGACGATTTCCGTCCATAGACAAGGAACCGGTGAGTAGGGTGGTGGCAAGCCCAAAAAGTTAACCCGTACAGCGTCCACGGGAATCAATAGAAGGCACCTGGTTCCACGGTACAGGGACGGTATTCTCGAAGTGACGTCCCAAGAACGATCGGTAGCTGCTCTTCCCTCAAGGTTTGAGGAAGCACGGCGGTAACTGTCTTAAAGAGATCTCTCATCCTTTTCAGGACAAGAAGACACGCTACCTGGGAGCGAGGCCAGTAGTAACAACGACTACTACAGCCAGATTTAGCCAACAGGTCAATGTTTGCTATGAGGATAATGTCAGGCAACATATGTTTATAATTGCTTGCCAGAAACTAGGCGACCCTGGTTGAAAAATGTTGATACATCGACTTGTTAGTCCGGACGTAGTACCAAGCGACTACCGTCCTTTTTTATCATTTCTAAACTTCTTTATTAAAACAATTGTTACAAGGGAACATTTTGAATAGTAGAGTTTTTCGTCAAGAGGTATGAACCATGTCTGAGTACATACGGGCACCATGCATGTGTTTGACAGCTAACGCATTTCTCTCTGCCCTAACATGAATTTTACTTCAAACGGTTGATAAATAGAAAAGTGATGGCATGGTTCTTAGACACCAACTTTTTTGCCAATGTCAAAATATTAACATGGAACATAGGGCAGTTGGTTAATTTCATGCAAAAATCGATAAGAAACATTCTAGCTGGTTCTAGCTGGATTTTGTTTTTTTGAGCAGGCCAAATGTTTTTTTGTAATATATGCATTTTGTGGAAACCAGAGGGACGTTAAAAGGTGATAATGGTGAAACAAGGCCAACTTTACCTTGAATACTCGAAGTGGTAAAAAAATCACACGATTTGATTGCAAATGATCGCAATGATTCTCTGAACATGATGAAAGAAAAAACATCCAAACCATCGTTCACAAGAATTTGGGCATAACAAAAGATGCAAAATGTGTTGCACACATTTAATGTATGACCAAAAATCCGTACCTGTCGATCTTTCCAAGGAAGTGGTGGCAGCCGCCAGAAGTTGTATGAATCTAATCTAGAAACTATCTGCCGAAGTACTGTTTAAGAAAAAAAAAAAAAAAAGATGGGAAGTTCCATTCAACATCGAAACAATGCTCATTACATATTTGGATATTAAAGGAATTATCTGCAAGGGAATCATTCCGACTGGCCACACAATTACTTGAGAAAATTATCTACAAATTTTGAAGCTTCTGGTGAACAGAATCTGTCGTAATTATCTTTATTTATTTTATTTTGGTGAGGGCTTAATTTATTCAATTTTATGTATTTCCACTTTTTCACATTTGCTTTTAGGTTTTGTGTTCTTTACATTTAATGATAAGTTTCTTAATGTTATTTATTTAATTTTATGTTTTTACACTTTTTCACATTTACTTTTAGGTTTTGTATTCATTACATTTAATGTTAACTTTCTAAAATGTTCACATTTAATTTTAGGTTGTGTATTAATCCACATTTAATGTTATTTGACCACACACACAACGACTCCTAAAACACCAGCGGGAAAACGTCGCACGTTTGCCTTTTATTACTCCGAAAGAACTTGCGCCGTGGGGCGTCTACATATACCACACGAGAATAGGTTCTCTTTGCCCACTCGCGCCCTTTTATACCGATCGCCCATTCCCGATCGTACACTCATCCTCAATTTCCCATTTCCCCGCCCACTAAATGCGAATAAGCTTTCCCGAATTTACTCAGCAGTCAATGAACCAAGGAAGAATGGGAGAGTTGCAAATTTAATTATGTAACAATGTATACAAATTTTTTATTACAAATAAATAGTTTTTATCGTCTTGTTTTTATTGTGGTGCGCAGTCGATATAATGAAATTGTACGACGCGAACTCTTGATCGAAACTGAACGGCTCGGACTCCTGTGAATATAGACGTTCAGTCTTTTGATATTAGTTTGTGGGGGTTTAAAGTATTGCACCTAACACGGGCACTAATTTCACTAAAATCCCCAACGATTGCTCAAAGAGAATAGTTCACAAAGTAAATCCAAGCGGAAAATAAAAGTTCGCTGTAGTGTCTTCGTTTAATTTTATTAGTTGATATGATCCTTTACTTTAATTTCACTTAGAACTTAATATAAATCTTATTAAATAGATTTTATATATATCTTGTACAAGATGTAACACTTCGCTTTCTTCTACCGTATGACCGCAATAATTAAAAATTTTACTTGACTCCGGCGGCGGTTGAAATTCGTCGCAGCATGTGTGGTTAGGGCCAATTAAGGATGAAATTTTGACTCAATTAAGGATGAAATTTTGGATTTTATTTTTGCACACAGGACAACCAATAGAGATCACACTTCTGCTCTCTCGTTGCCACGCCCGTTGAAGTATGGTGAATACATCGGTTAATTGATAGTCGACGTACATGGGAGAATGAGAGAACAGAAACACAAAGTACTATGAACCCGGGGTGGGTTTGGTTGTGCGTGCATGAATCAATGCAGCTCTGAGACGAACCCACTGACCCAATTCGGTGAACGTGGTGACCTTAGCGTGCATTGACCTGTAGGGAGATGGAACTGACAAGGAGAGGAAAATTAAGCTGGTGCTGTTCACCTGCGGAAAGAGAGCATTGATCCCCAGCGAATGGAGTGTCTGGAGAAAGTGAATAGGACCCATGAGAACAGAAACACAAAGTAGTATGAACCCGGGGTGGGTTTGGTTGTGTGTGCATGAATCAATGCAGCTCTGAGACGAGCCCACTGACCCAATTCGGTGAACGTGGTGACCTCAGCGTGCAATGACCTGTGTGGAAACAGAATTATGGAGGAGAGGAAAATGTAGCTGGTGCTATTCACCTGGGAAAAGAGATCATTGATCTCAAGCGAATAGATGGTCTGGGAAAAGCCGAAGTGACGCTACATTGGCTAGGGTAATATTATCGTGAGAACCAAACTCGAATAATTTGGAATTACCCCAGCCGTTGCATTATTATGCAACAGCGTCGTTTGATTCGACTTGTCGTTGCTAACCACTTGGATTGGAATTTCCGGTGGAAATCTGATGGTTAGAAGACTGGAGTTGCCGTATGGCAGAAAAGGTAGTTGAATTCAATTATGCATTACTTGCGTAGAATAATGAATTCAGCTATGCGTCCGTTGCAACGTGCTTTTCCAGGTGAATAGATAAGTAGGAAAATTGGGTTTTGTTTAACACGTTGTTGGAGGTCAAAATTAGGCGGGAATAGTGGGTTGGTTCTCCATGTGTTTAAAGAACCCCCACAAGTTTTTGGCTCTAGTTTTTGGATCTAGTATTTGTGCAAAATCGAATAGCTGTTTGCTCACAAATTCGGTCTTTTTTGGCGAACAGCTACACGCCCAATTAAAACTTCGTGTAAACTGTCTGACTTTGTGGTAAGAATTCACGTCGCACAACACCTTCATAATCCGTGAAAATTATGGGTATGGCGTTTTTTTTTTTTTTTTTTGTTTTTTTTTTATTGCGAACAGCGTTTCTTCAGTCTGGACTGAGTGTACACCATTCACTAACTTGATGTCTAGTGTATGTGTCGTACTCATGGACACAAATCTGGTCCCTAATAATGATGCGTTTGTTGAGCCGGAACAAACCTTGAAAATCATGTATTTTGTCATTTCAACACGGTTCCCTTTTTGTAAGGAAATCAGTTCCTTTGGCATCAACAATGCTGCAACCCGGCGGAACCCCACGCCATTAACTAAAATATTTTAAACAGATCTGTGGGGGGCGAAGTCGTGGTGCCGGCGTACGGCACAGGGTTCTACTTCGTCCTCACAAATTACTATAAAGAAGTTTCGCCGGAATCATCAAAGAACAAAAGGACGAATAGCCGCCACGTTTGTCCACAACCAGGAGTAAAGCCAAAAAGGATAAGCACACATGGTCCTCACAAAAAAAAAAGAAAAAAAAAAACCAAAATAGAAGAAACAAACTGATTTGTTTAAGTTAAGTTTATTTCGAAATCAAGGAAAAACACTACTATTGGAATAACTTGTTTGAATTATTAGAATATTGTTCCGTTTCATTTTCTTATTGATACTAAAATTTTCGTGTTATTGAATAACACAATCTTCGCCACGACTCGGGGTATATTGTCGTCACCATGCGCACCGGTGAGCGGGAGATCGCGTGTGACCAGCGTGGTCAATGGATGGAAAACGACTCAACGATATTTAATCGTTTGGGGTGAGTTTTTGGTGGTGTGGTGAAAAGGAAATGAAATTTCCTTTGACCAGTGACCAATGAAAGGCGATCTCGGGGACGCGGTGGTGTATGTGTGTGTTCGTACACATCACCGTGTTCATCGGTGTGTTTAGCCAAGGATAAACAGAACCTGAAACGAGGAAAAAAAGAACATTGGGGAAACGACGTAAGGCATCTTTCGGTAATGAGGGTCAGCTGTCTAAATAGCAGCCACTCATTAGATGCTAAAAGGGATTGCGATATTTCATACAATAGAGATCGTATATCGTCTCTCTGCCGACTGGGAGAATCGGATTCTTTTGTTTGCATATGTTTATGCTATTGAATCCGATCCGACGGCAAAACGAGACGTCGGTGATTGTTTGAAGATTCAAACAAAGAAATATTTCCGCGAGAAGTGCTTGCAACTGCATCAATAGTTGCAAGTCTTCGGGAAGTAATTTAGCTGGATACACAATGACGGTTGTGTATAGCATCTGCGACAATTATGCATGGCATCTATGGCGACGGCTGGATCGAATAATATGTGAATATCTACACTAATTGGAAATTCGGTTTTTGGGTCGCTAATGCAGAGATGCACTGATAATGTACGAATGCCCTTGTAGATGCAATTCTTTTTAGGAATTTTATGTAATGCTTGTATACATTAACGTCCTTGGAAAAGGAAATATTTTCAGGTATGCTGGGTGGAGATTGCGGTGCAGGTGTGGGAAATTGAAATATGCCCGGGGTTCTTGAAAAGGTAGAAAGAAATTCTTACAAGGAAATTATTTGCGAAGAGAATGCATGAAAAGGTAAGTTTAAGGGGGTATTCTGGTCTAGAATTTTGAAAAAATCGATTTTTTTCTTTTCATATTTTTTTATAGTTTATACTTTTAAGAATATGCTGTCCAAAGGAAATTTTAAAATTCTAATAATTGGCGAAGTTATAGCTGTCTTAGTAATATTATGTCACTTGAAGCTACTATATCCTGAAATTTTTAAACGCGTTTTTCTCGAAACTGTCTTTTTTAACACAATAACCACGATTTTTCAAGTTCTACTAAATCGATTTACTTCAAATTTAGTATATATCTTCTTAATAGGCTTTTCTATTGCATGAACTATCCTCATCCCTAAATTTCAATGTTAACTATTTTCAAAAAATGCGAAAAACTAAAAAAAGTCGTACAAAAATACATTTTTTTTTCAGGCAGTCGCCATTTTGTTAAAAAAAATGTTTTTTCAACTTTTTTTAGTTCCAAAGATAGAGGCATTTCTGTAAATTATAATCTCTTTTTTTTCAGATTGCTAGGAGGGTTCAATCGTGGGTATGGTCGCATGCGCAAGTGCTCACTTTTTGAATTTTGAATTTTTTACTTTCAATTTTTTTTTTTTACTGTATTCTTGAAACATTAATAATCATCCTATAAAAAAATGAATAGTAAAAATATTGATTGCTTTTTTTTACAGCACTTCAAAAATTGCGTTAAATTCGTGCATCTAGACCAGAATACCCCTTAAGATTATAGATTTGACCTATATAATGCGTAAAGCATTTTCAGGTACTAATGCGATTGCATCGATCAGAGACACAATCAAACAAACAGCCCAAGACGTATTAGGATTTAAGAAAACAACTAAGTCCAAACCTTGGTTTGACGATGAGTGCAGGGCAAAGATCGAAGAACGTAAACGCCTCAGAATGATCCACTTAGAAGCATATGATGAAGTCAACGCAGTAAGTTACGCGACAATTCGGAAAGAAACAACTAGACTTTTCAAACGCAAAAAACGCGAATGAGAGAAGGCTCGGATCGAAAAAATCCTAGAAAATGCCAGAGCAAAGAACAGCAGAGGTATGTATGCCGGCATAAATTCAATCAAAACCACAAATAAACGCACCAGACGTACATACAGCCGAGCCCCAGATCGCATAGCCCTCTTTCGACGAAGTTGTAGAGGCGATAAATCGACTGAAAAACAACAAGGGCCCCGGAATCGATTGCATACCGACAGAGCTTGTGAAGCATGGAGGAGGGGCAACCGCTCGAAAGATCCACCAACTGGTTAAAATAATATGGGACAAGGAAGTCATTCCGGAAGAATGGAAAACCGCAATAGTCATCCCCATTTTCAAAAAAGGCGACAGATCTGACTGCGAAAATTACAGAGGAATATCATTGCTCCCAACCACATACAAAATATTAACAAATGTCATACTGGCAAGAATCACACCGTACGCAGAAGAAATATTGGGAGACTACCAATGCGGATTCCGTCGTGACCGGTCAACAAGCGACCAGATGTTCACAATAAGGCAACTGCTGGAAAAGAAGTGGGAATACGGAGAGACGGTTAAGCAACTGTTCGTGGACTTCAAAAAAGCCTCCGACTCAGTCGGAAGGCAAAGACTCTACCATATTGTGGTTGAGCTGGGGTCCCGAAAAAATATGCCGCGCTCATTCAAATCTGCATGAACGAAAACAAAGGGCGAGTTAGAATAGAAAACCACCTCTCAGAACCATTTGAAATCCGGGACGGACTAAAACAAGGGGATGGCCTCTCACTATGCCTTTTTAACCTTGTCCTCGAGTATGTTATCAGAAAGGTACAAGACGACAACACGGCCGGATCCACCCTGAACGGGGTCACACAAGTGCTCGCGTATGCGGATGACATCGCCGTTCTGGGCGATAATCTCGAAACTATAAGTAAAAACTGTGAAATCATCATGCAAGCAGCAGAAGAGATGGGCCTAGAAATAAACGAAGACAAAACGAAATAAATGATTACGACGAGAGCAGGTGGACCTCAGAGAACACATATAAACGTCGGAGGCAAGATATTTGAAAATGTCAAAGAATTTAAATATCTGGGAACGATACTGACGACCAGAAACGAAACGTCAAAGCAAATTAACAAAAGACTACATTCCGGCAACGCTAGTTGGCATGCAGCCAGTAAACTGTTGAAATCCAAACTGCTATCACGTAATATAAAGCTCCGTGTCTATAGAACCATAATCATGCCGATTGCTCTATATGGTGTCTCACAAAACGGGAAGAGAACAAATTCCGCGTATTCGAGAATAAAGTTTTAAGGTATATATGCGGCGGTAACTGCTATCACGTAACATAAAGCTCCGTGTCTATAGAACCATAATCATGCCAATTGTTCTATATGGATGCGAAACATGGGCTCTCACAAAACGGGAAGAAAACAAATTCCGTCTATTCGAGAATAAAGTTTTGAGAGGCATCTTTGGAGGTAAATATGACGAGGAGGCAGGACAATGGAGGAGACTCCATAACCACGAATTGGAAGAACTATATCGCAAACCTACAATAGTGAGAGTAATCAAGTCGCGAAGATTAAGATGGGCCGGACACGTGGCGCGAATGGGGAACGATAGGACCGTGCATAGAATTCTTGACGGTAGACCAACGGGAAAGAGACCGGTAGGACGGCCGCGACGGAGATGGGAGGACAATGTTAGGTTTGACCTTGAGGAGATCGGATCGAATGGTCAAGCGTGGAAGGAGAGTGCCCAGGAAAGGGAAGGATGGCGAAGCCGAGTCGGTGAGGTCATGAACTTCCGGGTTCCTACAGGCCAATAAATAATAATAATAATAATAATAATATAATAATAATGCGGCGGTAAATATGACGAGGAGTCAGGACAATGGAGGAAACTCACGAATTGGAAGCGCTATACCGCAAACCTACAATAGTGAGAGTGATCAAGTTGCGAAGATTAAGATGGGCCGGACACGTAGCGCGAATGGGCGATGATAGGACCGTGCATAGAATTCTTGACGGTAAACTAACGGGGAAGAGACCGACAGGACGGCCGCGACGGAGATGGGAGGACAATGTTAGATTGGACCTCGAGGAGATCGGATCGGATGATCGAACGTGGAAGGAGAGCGCACAGGACAGGGAACAATGGCAGAGCCGAGTCGGTGAGGTCATGAACTTCCGGGTTCCTACAGGCCAATAAATAATAATAATAATGCGATTGCATTAGCGAAGTTAGGAAATTGGCTGAATGTTATGGGGGTTTTACGGTAGGTAGACAGTGGGGTTTGGCGGAACCGCCACAGATCCATTAGCAGTGTTCTAATACTTTATTATCTCTGATGATTTAATGCGATTATTGAGCAATATTCATTTCACTTTATTGATGTTGATGGCATGCCACTGTGTTAAGAGATTCATTCATTACTTTCCCCACATTTTTCCTACGCTATTCAATCCGTTCTCACCGCAAAATTGAATACAACCTTGTTGTTGCAAATTAAGTTCCATCTTTAAAGATGTAAAACCTCGAAGAGACGCATAGCACTAGATATGCTGAAGACATTGCAATATCAAGAACAGCTGTGCCACGCCAATGAAATAAACAGAAGAACGTTACACGGTAATAGTTCTGAGAACCCTTTGATCAAGAAAGTATTTCATACAAATTGGACAACCCGAGCATTGTTAAAGAAACTGTTAAAATAAATGATAAATTAAGATTTTCTCTTACCCCAAACTAATACAAGAGTCGTTTGTAAAGTGTGAATCAATAGCGTTGGGAAAAGCACTAACGATTAGATTAGAAAAACACTAACGGATTAGACTACGACCGTGTATGCATGGAGAAGCATTTTCTCGCGATCTAAGCTGAGAATTCCTACGTTAATTACACTGATGCTGTGAATTGTTTTTTCGATTCTCTTTTGTAGTGTATTTTTTACTACGGTTTGCGTGTTTGTATGTTCTTGATGGAAACATATGTGATCCTTGTCACTTAAACCAAGAATCTCTTTATTCACTAACTAACTAATAACAAATATCAACTATCAATTATTTCTATACAACATATAACAAAACAGTACAAGTGTAATTATACTATATTGTACAAAAATAAGATACCAGCCGGCCAGATATTGCTAAAGAATGAATACGGGAAATTAATTGCACTCACTGGTGGCTAATAAAGTATTTATTGTTGTTGATATATTTTTATTATTTGCGGTCAATGGTAATTGAGAGGCGGTTCTTTCAAATGCTGCGCACCGAATCCTATTTGGGTTTTATTACCGCGGGGCACCATATTTGATCAGCAGTTACGGTGGCTTTAATTTATTGTGGGAAGTGATTTGCGGAGTGGAATTTGCACAAGGTCAAAATGAATCGACTTTTCTGAGCCATAAATTCAGTAGCATACATCTAACGCAGCAATTATTATTCTTGAGAAGGTTTATTAATCGATAAACGATAAACATGTGCAAGGCGGATGCTTTATGATGAAATTGTATTTTCAAATATTTGTAATTTACTATTTTATGTGTTAAAGTGCGGTTGCCTCTTGCGAGCTAAGGCTAGCCAACCGCTTGGCTGCAAGGGCACTACCATATATTGGGTTTGTACCACATTAAATGTCCGATTTTATAGTAAACATTTAAAAGCAAATATTATTTTTCCGTAAATTTGTATTCAATCAAAATAGGATCCGTTGGCATCTATGACATCCTTCCAACCTGATACAAGCTCAAATATTCGTTTTTCGAAGAAGTGCTGACATTTTGAGGCAATGAAATCTTCAAAGGCTTTTATGACTTCTGCTCGGTTCCGGAAGACCTTCTGCCGCCAAAATGAATTCAGATTGCGGAAAAAATGGTGGTCTGTTGGGGAAATGTTAGGAGAGTACGGTGGATACGGAAGAATTTCAAATCCCAACTGCAATCGTTTTGTAGCGTTACTTGTGAGGTATGGGGTCTACCATTGTCATGCAAAAGGATCGGGTCGTGCCTATTGACCAATGCAGGTTGCTTTTCAGCCAATTTGGGATGTAGTAAGTCGATTTACTCACCATTTTTGATACATTTATCGTTTCTCCTGGTTGAAGAAATGACAAATGGATTGGTCTTTTCGATGTCCAACAAATTGTCATCATAACCTTTCTTTGGGTGAAGGTCGGGCTTCGGGGTGTGTTTTGGGTTTTCACCTGCGTCCAACCACTGTCCAGGTCTTTTACGGTTATCATACAGAATCCACTTTTCATCACGGTGGACTATCCGGTGCAAAAACGGTTCAGTTCGGTTTCTTAATCTAAGCGAGGCGGTGATTTCCAGGCACCGTACTTTTTGGGACCCATTCAGTTCGTGGAGTACCCACTTATCGAGTTTCTTTACCTTTCCTATGAGAAAAAGGTGCCGACTTATTGTCATTGGGAATACTCCCATGCTTTGTGCAACCTCCCGCATCGTCTAAAGCATCGTGGTCAGCTGACGTTCCGGCTTCCCACGTGGTTCATTGTCGAGGCTGAAATCTCCTAAACGGAACTTTCCAAACCAACGTCGTACGAGGGTTGCCTCTTATGTTTCGGGATTTGGCAACCCTAGTGTTGCAATCCGGCAATTGCCAGCTCTGTCGCAAAGTTGGACATTTTTGAGGTTATACGCACTCAGAATGTTTTGACATACGAGCGCTATTTGTGTTGTTTACAGTAACTTAAAAGATTCATCTCGGCCCAAAAATGGAATTAAATCGTCAACATTTTCGTGCGATTATTTTTTACAACTTTCGCCGTGGATTAACTCAGCAACAGTGCATGGATGAACTTAATTCAATTTTTGGCGATGACGCTCCATCAAGGAACAGTGTTTATCGATGGTATGGTGAATTCAATCGTGGTCGTAGTTCACTCCCAGATGAATTTCGTGAAGGTCGTCCAAAATCAGTTGTTGTTCCGAAAACCATTGATGCTGTGCGCGAACTGATATTGGAAGATCGTCATGTGACCTATCGTGAGATTGAGACAACCTTAGGCGTTAGTGGGACCAGCATACATTCAATATTGCATAAACATTTGACTGTCAAAAAAATTTGTTCGCGTTGGATCCCACACAATTTGTCAATCGCCCAAAAAAAGGCTCGTGTCAATTGGTCGAAAGAAATGCTCAAAAAATACGGTCGCGGTGCTTCGAAACACGTCTATGACATCGTGACAGGTGATGAATCGTGGATTTACGCGTATGAGCCCGAAAGTAAACAGCAGTCGACTGTCTGGGTGTTTCAATATGAGCCAAATCCAACAAAAGTTGTTCGCGCGCGAAGTACTTCCAAGCAAATGGTCGCCTGTTTTTTCGGAAAAACTGGACATGTCGCAACCGTACCACTAGAACAACGCAGAACAGTCAATTCTGAGTGGTACACAACCATTTGTTTGCCAGTTGTCTTCCAAGAAATCAGGAAAACCAACCGCCGAAGACGGCTCACTCTTCACCACGACAATGCGAGCTCTCACACATCGACTGCGACAACTGCATTTTTGAGCACCCAAAATATCGATTTGATGGGTCATCCGCCGTATAGTCCTGACTTGGCACCGAATGACTTCTTTTTATTCCCGTACGTAAAAAATAAACTGAGAGGTCAACGTTTTTCGACACCTGAAGAAGCGGTTGCTGCATTCAGAATGCATGTGTTGGAGATACCTCAATCAGAGTGGCAAAAGTGCTTCGACAATTGGTTCAAACGCATGCAAAAGTGTATAGATCTTCATGGGGAATATTTTGAAAAACAATAAAGTGATTTTCGATGATCAATATTTGTTTTTGTTCTCTAATGAAGATAAAAGACAACCCTCGTATAGTGCGTTCGTTCACCGCTACATCGTCAAATGCATCATTAATGTTTTTCTTTGGCAATGACGCATTATCATCATCATCATCATCATCATCGGCACTATAGGCGGGATCCGGTTTTGGCCTTATTTCGCAAGTCTCGAGGCTTGTTCAATTTTCCATAATAATTTATTTTTACGGGCAAAGTTATTAGCCTTGTGCCGAGCAAGTGGGAAAGTTTAGTCACTCGCTTTCAAAATGGCGCATTATGTCCCATTTTAAATTCATAACGGAAGAGAGTTAGAATTTTAACTGCCGACAGCATGATAAACATTTCCTAGAAAAAAAAACTGTACTTGTAACAAACCCTAAAATGCTCACACGTCAACTTCACACAGCATTTTACTTTATAAAAAAAGAAAATTTAACGTTCTGGCACAGATGTGCATTCGAAAACTTCTCATTTCCGACTGAGCGAAAATCGAACATTTCATGTGGTACAACCCGATATAAATCAAACCATACTGAGAAAAACCGGAAAAGATTTAGAGAGGTAGAAATGACTGCAATGCGCATATTAAACACGCCAAGTTCTTGCATGACCAGAGAGTGAGACAAGAATTACTACTCTCCCACAGGTAGTAGAAACTTCAGAGCATTTGTGAAGAACATCCAAAACTCGGTCGCCTCATCCATTCTTTCGCTAATAGTCGATGGCAGACCAGTCGCTCGTGCCGTGGAGAGAGCGAATCTACTTGCTGCATATTTTGCAGCCAACTCAACTCTGCATGATACCACATCAGTTCCGGCTTAACTTGAACATAAGCAGCACGCCATGAGCCACATTCACTTCCGAACGTATACTGTTGCCCGGGCACAAGGAGCTAAACGCAAACAAATCCGCTGGTCCTGATGGCATTCCCATAATTCTCTTGAAGAAATGTTCCTCCTCACTCGCTAAACCACTGCGGAAACTCTTCCGTTTGTCTTATTCTACTGGTCGTTTCCTAAATAGATGAAAGTCAGGGAACATTCAGCCAATTCCCAAAAAAGGTGACAAATCATCCCTTTCTTCTTATCGACCCATAGTACTAACTTCTATTCTCTCTAAGGTAATGGAATCACCGATTAACCGTCAACTTTCGAAATATCTGGAATCAAATAACCTCTTCTATGACCGCGAATATGAATTTAGCAGCAACAGGTCCACAGGAGATTTGATGGCGTACCTTACCGAAAAGTGGAGACATTCCATCCACTACTTCGGAGAAAGAGAAGTTATTGCACTAAATATTTCGAAGGCTTTCGACAGAGTATGGCATCCAGCAAATTTGTGAAAATTACATTCCTATGGAGTGGACGATTTCCTGATCCAATAGATAAGAGACTACCTTTCTGGCCGTTCCAAGTGGTCCTTGACGGTGTCAATACTGCATTGGATATTTCAAAAGTCTTTGACAGAGTTTGGCATCCAGCCGTTCTGTCCAAATTGCATTCATATGGAGTGGACAATTCCTTGATCCAATGGATAAGAGACTATCTTTCTGGCCGTTCAATTCAAGTGGTTCTTGATGGTGTGAAATCTGTCTCCCATCAAATTAACGCAAGTGTTCCCCAAGTTTCTGTGTTCTCACCCAATCTCTTCCTCATCTTTATAAATGATCTCCTGTCCATTACCCACAACCCAATTCCCTCGTTTTCTGATGATAGCACGTTGAGTTTCTCATACTCATACGAATATTCCCGATCAAACTCTTCAAACGTCATTGCCAACCAGCAGTTTATGCTTAATACACTGAATTCCGACTTCAACAAGATATATCAATGGGGATTATCTAACGGAGTAGAATGCAATGCCTTAAAAACTCAGTGCTGTCTCCTGTCGTAAAAGGCGAACCCCAAAGTAAATATTCTGTCGATGAACGGCACTTGCATCGATGAAGCCAAGGAAGTATCAATCCTCGGCACTCGGAATAATTAGACTCTTAATTAGAGCGACCACATTTTTGAAGCTGCAAAAAATACGGTCAAATGCATGGGGTCCCTTAGGAGATGCAAACAATTCTTCACTCCATCCAACCTGGCCACTATTTACAAGGCGTATTTCTTCCCAAAATGGAGTTCAACGCCCGTATTTGGTCAAACGCATACAAAACTGCACTACACGTCCTCGAGCAACTTATTATTGGGACTTATTGGGGCTCAGCTGTGAGTCAATCAATTCCGTCGTTAGAACATAGGCGCAACGTATCATGCCTGTCTCTTTTCTGTAGGTATTATCACGGTCGTTGCTCAACTGAACTTGCTCAATGTGTTCCGTCTCCTCAGTCATTTTCCCGGGATACCCGTCAATCTGAGAACGTGCATCAATTCACGTTGGAAGTCAACTTCAGGCGTAGGAATAAATACAGATAGTAATTTTTTAGCCGAACCACGCGAATGTGGAATGCTCTACCTGATCATGTATTTCCTCGTCGTTTTAATGCCCAGGCATTTAAGACCAATGTATATCGACACCCCCTTTCCTTATCCACTTCCTCTCCTTCCGCTCGCACTGTGCTCTGACATTTAAAATCCCCTTTTGTGGGCGGGTTTGTTTCAAACAAAGAAAAAAAAACAAATTAACCTGATTCGCGTCATTATTCACTGAAAACCCCCATAGCACGATTCTACATAAATGCCCTATATAAACTACCCTATAGGAAACCACAATCCATCCTGCTGTTTAACAACAGCAGAACATGGGCAGAGAACGCTGTTGCTACGTAGCGAAACAGTTTAGTCTATCTTCAAATTCCTTTTGCGCATTCCAATGCAAAAGAAGATCCCAAGCCGATATTCCCCATAAAAATTGAATACTACAGGCAATCCGCTTGGGAATAGTTTCTGTCCGGTGAAAGGTAGGCGTGAGTATACTTTTCATCCCTCTCCTTTTCCCCTTCTCAGAATGTACTCATAGTTCCGCATTCCGAGAATCCCAAGCTTCCAACGAGGTCACACGGTCACACTTCTTGTTTCGCTTTTCGATGTAAGCGAAACCAAATCAATCCCTAAACCAAGCTGCTCTCCTTTGCAATTTTCCCATTCTCCCAGGGTTCATTGACTGCTGAGTAGATTCGCGAGAGTTTAGTGGGTGGGGAATCGGCAAATAAGTCCAGTGGCCAGTGACAAACAAAAATTATAGACAAATAGTTATTTAAAACACTATACCCAATTTGTAAGTAAACTAATTTTTGTGGAATAAAGGAAAACGTTCAGAAAACGAATGTGCGTTAAAAGCAGTCAAATAAAATTCATATTAGTCACAACAACCCAGGTAGTATGCGATTTATGTGTTAAACCTTTAATTAAACCATCTTGAAGTGGAGAGTAGGTTGGCAGAGTTGAGAATAAAACACGAATCCAGCGAAAATATTAAAGGAAAAAAAGAAATAATACAAAATAATAAATAAAAAACAAGATCCACAAGGAATTAAAACAGAACCGTGAGTACCCGTATTAATACTCTTTCAATTGAGGATCAATTCAAGAAAGGTATCGTGTTATTTACAATCTATAGTTTTCAATCATAATTCGAACCAAAAAATCCTTCTCTGGGTGATCTAGCGGAGCATCATAATCGCCACCCCAACGTGCAATGAGGGATACAACCGGGCAGCTCATCAACATCTATCGCCACCCTAATGTCCAATGAGGGATACAATGCCGCAGCACAACACATCCAACGCTACCAGTAAGAACAATCATGAGTACACAATACCTATATTTAAGTTCATAATTTTGTTTGCACATAATTCTGTAACAGAGGTTACTGGATGCAAATTTGATGTCGATAAAAAACACAGATTCCTTCAAAAATAAAATTCTTGTTATGTTTTGATTACACTTCGTATATACGTTGCTTCACCTAATATGGTATTAAACACAGATTCCTTAAAAAAATGTTTTTTATGTTTTGATTACAGTTCATATATACGTTCACCTAGGCAGAACTTCTGTGGTCAGTTATATGATTGAGATGTTTTCTTTAATCATATAATATATTGTATGAACCATCTTCGGTTGCTTCGATGTCTACGAGTACATCGATGATAATTTCACCTAATTGCGCATTTAAAAAAATTTGAATTGTTCACCTTCTTTATGTGCCATATAATAACCTCTTTATGACGGTTTATTATTTTCGAAGTGTTACCTCCAATTTCTCGTACATACCTGGAAAAATAAGAAAACAAAAAATTAGTTAGTAATAAATCGCTTTATTGTTATTAAAATTTTAAGACCAGAAAACGTGTAACACCATAAACTGTAATTCGAACTCGCAAAAAGCACATCATGAAGACTCTACCAACAAGAGCGCAATTGACACTTTTGTGATGGCCGACTCCATTAAATAAGAAGAGTGGAGTCGGAGAACTAACTTGAGAAACTCAATAAGCGGACATTACTAAAAGTGTCTGCAGAGTGGCAAATAGGTTATTTAGCGGGATATACAATTAGATACAACATTTTACTTCTTTTTTTGTTTAAACAAAGAAACAATAAGAACCCAATGAGGTCAAAAGGCACTGCAAGATTTTTGCAAGTGACCCATACGAGTGGGACGTAAGGAGCGTGGGTTATTAATAAGAGGTGCGCATGTATTAGATCTAACAACATAGTCGTCATGTATTCAATATTACTGTCATCAGGAAAAGTGTATTGAGCCTTGTCGAAAAATGGTGCAAACACTTTCTTTATATTAAAAATGAGTTTTTAGTAGATTAATTTTTATAGACTAATCGTTTTATTCGCCTCTATATTGGTGCTGACAGTGATGACGGAGGAAAATGGGTGATTGCACCTTACCAGCTGACATTTCTGTCAGTATAATGATTTCAAATAGCTTTCATTAACTATAACGGCGGATGTCAAACAGCAAGTGTCCAGTGACCCCGCTCATCACATTCCAATTTCATTAATTCCAAATTCCCTGTTAAAGATCCCAATGACAGTTCTGATGCGATTCGCTGTCATTGACAGTGTACCACTAAAGCCTCTCGCAATAACTGGAAAGAGTCACTTACTTTGTCGCTAAGGACATAAAAGGTAAATGGTCCACAAATTTCTGGAATTATACCTCCCCAGGTTTTATGATCCACTACATGGGTTCGCTGCATTCTCAATTTGCGATGCGTTCCCTTTGTAGTTTTATGTTCCATAGTATAATCCATCGTTTGATAGCTTCAAGCAACTACCCAAGCTCAAATTTACGATTTTAAGCTTAACAAATATACGACTGAAACAAAGTCTGGTAAAGAATGTTTGTGGACAAACAAGTTGATACTAATTGGAGACAGTGGCTTTAAACAGAACTGATGCCAGATTCAAATAAGTTGAAAAAACATCGTTTTCTATCACTTTGATCTCCTCGGTTGATGAAATTTGTTGCTTGGAACTGGAATCTTTAATTAAAGATTAGAAAACTGTATTTTTAATGAGAGCTCTATTCTTAAGCTTACTATTGCCTCGAAACGAACCTAGGGATTTTTATATAAAAACCTCCTAGTCAACCTGCTAGCTGTTCGGCGTAAGACTTAATATAATGTTTTTAAAACATCGCAAGGCCTTGAAAGACTATCGTAGAATGTTGTTTTTAAACAGCAAATATAGTTGGCAGGCTAAACCGAGGAGGTGAATAAAAAATAAAACAAAGTACAAAAATAAAATAAAAGAAAATAAAACAAAAAACCCTGAAGCCGAAAAGTGTAGCTTTAAATATTTGTATATATAACCTGGGTAGGTATAATTCCCCATCAAAGATTGTTTTTTTATAGCATGCACACACAAAATCGATGTTTTTGATTAGTTTGAAAGCTAAATGCATAGTTCCGGTGGAACAAGAGATCCATAAGACACATAAGGTGCAAATGGAACAATAATATTAAGGTGTTAAGGGATTAACTAAACAGTGCCAGTGCTCTTACAATCATTTTACAATCATTTTTATTAAAGATTGACATGTTGGTGTATGTTATTTTGATCAAATAGCTTACTTAGTTGCACAAATAATAAATTTATTTTTGAAAGACTGAAGACTCTTAACCGGGTGAGTCCGCATACCATTAAATTGATAACCGTGGTATTGTGGCCATGTGCCTACTTGAGAACACAACATATATGATCACTTTCACCAAATGAGTCATCCTTGTGCTAAATTGAGATCAGGTCTCGAACTAACGAAAGGATTCAGTTCTTGCACCAACAACGGTATGTCATCATCGGAGATTGGTTCCCCGATACATATTGTAATTCGACTTCGTTCGCTAACCAGCGTTACCAAATGTCCGAATTTCATCACCTGTACGTAGTGTAGATATACTAGCTTAAATGTTATGCTTTTCAAATTAGTTTGTGTTTCAGAAGTTGCTTAACTTATGTGTTCACGAATCATCAGCATAGTGCACTTATGGAGTGAATTAAATGGTAAGCACCGGAAGGAGAAAAAGGAATGACAGTACCTGAAATGGAGTTCTACTAAGGAAGCGGAGCCATTAGAATCAAACTTGACTTTCGCTACGCAGGATGGGCTAAAGGAAGGTCATGAACTCGGTGCTGAAGGGACTGGAGAAACCATAACCTAGCATTTCATAAAATTAAACATTCAATTTGACTGAGATATTAGTTTCCCCTACTATAACCCGGAGTGCAATTGCGTTTTAGAAGTTATACTATAGCGTTTAGGATAATAGTGAAGAACGTGTGATTCGAACTGATGCTATGACAGTTAGAATCACCAAAACTTAAACCAAAGCGCAACCCATCAAGCCACCACCGTGTGTAGGAATTCGATTTCTAAACTCAAGTACACTCAACTGATGTGGAATTGTTATGTGATCGCTATAGTATACGGCTCTGATGCATTTTCTTATTCGATTTTCGTTCCGTGTTCTTCACTATCTGCTTGTGTATTGTGTGTGTATCTGTTTGAAACGCCACACTACTCCCTCCTCAGTAACTTTATTACGATCAGCTTCGTGTGCGAACGACGGAGCGAGCGAGAGAACGAATGTCGGAGCAGGCGAGTGTGCCGGTGTTCTATGCGGAAGTCGTGATCGTGTCATGAAGAACTGTTTTACTACGGGAAAGTATGTGCTATGTGTAGACAGATCACGTCGTAGTCACCAATTATAGCGGTTGGGATGATATGAAGAACGTGTGATTCGAACTGACCCTATGACAGTTATAATCACCAAAAATTGATCCAAAGCGCAACCCATCAGGCCACCGCCGTGTGTACGAATTCGATTTCTAAACTCAAGTACACTCAACTGATGTGGAATTGTTATGTTATCGCTATGGTATACGGCTCTGATTCCTTTCTACAAACCTGACGAGTTGGCTCTCTCAAACGCTGCATAACACCCAATAATATTCTTATTTTATCGCATGATTTTCTGGCAAGGATTCTGATAGTCAAATAAAACTGTCATCATTACCTTGACCTTTGTTCGACTTCAAATTGGTTTCTTCGGTTTCGACTCAGTTGGAAGGCGCCATTCCAAAGCTTGTTGACTGGTTTGCCTGTTAAACTTATAAGCCCTTGTCTCATTACTTGCTATAATTCGTCTTATGAACGTGGGATCGAAATAGAATTGTTCTAGCTTGTCTTAAATGACCTTTACGCGACCGAGTTTTTGAAGAAAATGCAGGAAAAGTCGCTAAAGCACACTTGAGATGAACTGACAAAACCGGGCACTGTAAACAAACTAAATGACAGTTCGCGTTCAAACTTCACTTCTGGATACAAGACACTTGTGCCAAATTAGCCACACAAGGAAATTTTACAATCTGTTTGAGTAGGATTTTTAGATAATTGATTCCCGGTATTTTTTTTGACAGTAAGATCAATTGATCTGCATATACGCGAAATTCGTGGTTTTACTAACTCGGGTAAGTCACCATTACCGATTCTGCACATTTAAAAGTTATATAAACACTTTTGTGTATGGGCATTTCGGTGAAGCAAGCAGTTTCGAGCAGTGGTATGAGTTAGGTTACAGGAATAGTAAGAATCTGACGTTTATAGCTACTCAGCACGCGGAAATTTTTTTCATACCAAACCTTTATTTCTAAATTGGTTCCGATAAAGTCGGTATTGGCGAACGGCGCGTTATCATCCTTAATTTTTTATGGCAGCTGTGTACATAGATGGGTCTAGATAGGAAAACTTTCGCTTTATTAACGTATGGTTTGAAAACTAAGGGTCTGACGTGGCAACCTTAGGTCATCATGAATTGACCCATAAGTTTATCAGAAAATGGAGACTGAACCGTGCTAGATGGGGATGGTTTTCTACGTACGATTCAATCCAAAATACAAGGTGCAGGTAGGAACTCAGTTAGCTGAGTTATCGTTCTTGTGAATAGGGCGTTATAATATACCCACAGCTAGGGCGACTTGTCGTAAGAAGCGACTAAAGGCCGAGTGGTAGGTGGGGTCCCAACGCCCTGTCGCCCAGTGAAATACCACCCTATCAAGCTATACGCTCCGTGAAATGGTCGGGAGAAATCCCAAGCCATCTTTCGAAGCTTGGCTAATGGACCGGTTCGAGAAAAGGTTGGTTAAGGTGGTAAATCCTAAGGTGAGGCACTACCTCGTCACGCTGTACATCGCGCGATACCGTTGGGAGAAATTTTCGACTATTTTTCGGATGGATGACCGATGACCCGGATTGGCACGGAGGCTAATCATGATGGTACCGTCTGAGATAAAGAATCTCGGAGGAAAGCTAGGCTCCCGTTCTGCATATATTTTGTTAAATAACCGACATTTAAGGAAACCGTCATCGCTTAATCGGGTTCGTTCTCGATACTCTGTCGACATTCGACTGATAACGGCATTCCGCAACATCAGGGGCATTGGTTTCACCAATACGAATGCAAATTCCTTCCACGAATATCTGCAAACAGCGAACCCGGATATCCTTGCCCTAACTGAGACCCAGGTCGATTCGTCAACTGATTCGACATATCTTCGTCCCTCGGGATACGATTTGCATTCAAGATTCCGTTTTAAGGCCGGAGTTTGCGTCTTCACATGACCGGATCTGCCTTGCCAGAGGATGGAGGCGTTAGAAGCCAATAACTTAGACATCGTGCGGTTGAGGGCCGTACTGACGAATTCTGTTAACTTTCTTTGCTGTCTTTTTCGCTCCCCGAATGACGATCAACCGGCAACACCTTTCGAACATCTTTCGCGTACCGTCGACTGGATACAGATCAATCACTTGGCTTCTGAAATTGTAGTCTTTGGCGATTTTAATGTACACAACCACGACAGGCGACAGAACCGTCGAAGCTGGGAAGCTAGTGGAGATGTTGGCCGCAAATTGAGTCAACTCGTTGATGAACCTACACGAGAACCGGATACCCGAGGCGATTATGCGAACACCCTGGATCTGTTTTTGACATAGGAGCCGAGAATTTATACCGTGAAAGTTGCTGCGTCACTAGGAAACGCAGACCACTTCTTAGTCGCGCAACCACTTGCATTTCAGGCGAATGGCCGACCTAAGCAGCTTCGCAAAGTGTGGAGGTATCAGGATGCTAACTGGGACGATTTGCGGCATTTGGATGGATCCCATGGATGTATTCCATGGTCGGGGGTCTGCTTCGGAGACCCCGAAGTTAACCCTTGCGCGGAGTCCGTCACAAAGGTTATTCTTCTCGCGGTGGAGATCTACATTCCACATTCCATCAAACGAAGCTCATCTGATAAGCTTTTGTTTGATAAAAAATGCGAGCAGATTACAGCGGGTAAAATATAGATTTTAAGCAGTGGAGCTCCAATCCCACCGTGCAACCAGGCGATTGATACCGCGAAGAAGGCTTACAACGACAGAGCGACCAATAAACCTCTTGAGTGTCCGACTGGTTCGCGTTCCTTTTGGTCAATAGCAAGGCCTGTCAGTAATAACTTCGCTACCTCATCTTTCCCTCCGTTAGTGACGGTCAGCCGAACACTAGTCACAAATTCAAAGGATAAAGGTAATGTGTTCGAGAATTTATTTTCCGCGAATTCAAATCTCGAGAGCAATTCTTGGAGCCACCTGTGATCGAGTCGGTACGGTCTTCGATGCGGGATGTGGGGTTCCGCCCGCATACTATACCGCCCGGAAGAAATACCAGCAGTAGTCCTTAAGAACTGTGCTTCAGAACTATCGCCGGTTCTTGCCAGGCTCTTCTTCTGATCTTATGCACGGAGGACATTTCCTAGCTGCTGGAAGGTAGCTCAAGTTCAGCCAATCCTAAAGAAAAAGTGTCTCGCAGAAAATTACCGACCGAAAGCATTACTGTCTATGTTATTTAAGGTGATGGAAACGGTCATCATCGCCGGGCTAATTAAGTATTTGGAGTGCAACGGACTTCTGAATGATCGTCATTATGGATTCCGTGGAAGGCGGTCCACAGAAAACTTTTTCACCCATATAACCGATATATGTGCATCTGCAATTGAAAGGCATAGTGAGTCAAGGGTGGTCGCATTGTATAGCCCCAAGCCTTCTGATCGCGTCTGGAACGGGGAATTGCTGAGCAAGCTTCGTTCATACGGCCTTCCCCAACAGCTTTGCGATTGGACGAAGAGCTTCCTCGAAAATCGATCGATCCGAGTTGTTGTGGACGGCGAGTTTTCGGATCTGTATCTTGTTATTTCCGAGGTGCCTCAAGGATCTATTTTAGCTCTAACCTTGTTTTTGTTTTATATAAATAATTTGTTGGGGTCGACGAATAACAAAGTGTTCAGTTTTGCGAATTATAGTACGCTAATTTCCTCGTTTTCGATCGGCCATTAGTGCATCAACGTCGCACCAGCTGAGATGTAGCCAGATCGACCCTCTTAATCGGGATATAGATAATCTCCTGCAGTGAGGAAAGGCCAAGCACGTCGACTTCAATCCAACGAAGACACAACATACAACTTTCACAAAGAAAAGTGGACATTCACAAAGAAAAGTGGACATTCACAAAGAAAAGTGGACATTCACAAAGAAAAGTGGACATTCACTGTGGAAAAGTGCTGATGATGAATAGCCAGGCCCTCTGGGGAAGGCATGAAATTGATCGGCGTCACGGTCTGCGGAAATGTACGTGGCATAAACACGCGTCGAACCTCGCTAGGTCCGCCTCAGGAAAATTGGGTTCCTTCTTAGAGCCAGGAAATATTTTACTCCGGCCCAACTTTTCTTCTGTAGAAATCTCAATTAGACCGGCGCTGGAATATTGCTCTCATGTTTGGAGCTCTGCTCCTAAGCATGCCCTTGACCTACTTGAGAGCATACAGAGACGAGCGATCTGCTTCATCTGCGACTCGGCGCTGACATCGGGATCACATCGAAGGTGCGTAGCTGTCCTCTGTCTGATTTATAGATATTATCACGGATACTGTTCTTCGGAGATTCGTGGTAATGTTCCACGCAATTCGGTTTATATGCCTTCCAGAAGACAATCCGATGAATCGCAACCATTTCGGTTCATCTCCCGACGGCGCGGACATCTCTGTATCAGAACTCGGTCTGTTAGAGAGCAGGAATGCTGTGGAGTTTCCTCCCCGTGCGAGTGTTCCCGGAGCGTTACAAGCTGCAAGTGCTCAAAAAGAACTACAACAGTTATTTGATGGCATCTCGGGGCACCGTGTCGGCGCTTAAGGTTCGCCTCTCCTGAGAGAAGTATAATAAGAAAGAAGTATAAAAATAGTATATATATATATATATATATATATATATATATATATATATATATATATATATATATATATATATATATATCGGGTTTTCGAATAGGGAGTTGAAAACTTTGAGGCACACTTTCACGAATCAATGAACTGTCACTGTCAATTTATTCAGTAAACTCAACATTTTCATCATGGTTAAGTACACGAACGAACAACGCCTGCTAGTTATAAAAATTTACTACCGAAAACAAGTTGGCAAGTCCATATTGGAGAACCCATTATATATATATACAAATATATATATATATATATATTTTTTTTTTTTTTTTTTTACATTTGTATATGTGTGTATAAAAGAAGAAAAGTATTTTGTGTAAGATTTTGTCGAGAACGTTGAGGAATTTCGAATGTGGTCCTCAGCCTCGAATCAGCGCCTCTTTCTTGGTGGGCTTTTTTGAATTGGAAGTCCCAATCTGGCTCCATTCAAGCAAGATTAAGTAGAAGAGAGTGTGGCGGGCTAAAATTGAATTGCCGTTAAAAACGCAAGGTGTTATTCCAAAATTGTTTGCCAGTTCTTAAACGGAGCTAGCGAGAATAGGGCAACGACCAAACCACGCCAAGCGTGTGGGAATTCCGAGAAGACAAAGCAGAGGATGTCAATTGAACTCGCATTCAAATGTATTTCGCAGCCATCATGCGAGACTGAGGATGAGAAGGGGAGAGCGCAAGAGAGAAAGAGGTAGGTGAATAAGTTGGAACAGCGGTAAAGAGAGGGCGAAAGACAGACGTGGAACTATTAAATTAAGATGTGCATATCCTATCTTCAATATAATTTAATGGTGTTTCTCTTCTGTTTTTTTTTTATTCAGGTAGCCAACTGAGTAATATTGTCTTATCTATTTATGTCTTACACTTCCTATTCTAACTTACGTATAGTTTATTATAATTTCTAAGGTTAACCTAGATATATTTATGAAAAACCAAAAGTAAAAATAAAAGCCACGTGAGTGTGTTCGAATAATAAACATTATTGTAGCAGCTGTTGTGTCTTATTATATTAGATTTTACAGCACTATAAAAAATCATACATATTCAAAAATGAATGCTTCGTACAAATGAATTAAATGGAAAAGCAAAATGATTTTTAATTTTATAATTTGCGTTTTCAAAAGGGTATAAGCCGGATTTGAAAACTTGTATGGAAATTGCTCACATGGATCATTTTAATTAACACTTAAGCAGATAAAACGGGTTATTACGATTAGGAAAAGTGAAGTGACGTACAACTGCTACAAAACAGAACATTAAAAGTTTATTTAAACCCTTTCGGAGGTATTGTCTTACTGAAACTTCTCCTGCCGATATTGAGTTACTGCTTAAGCGACCTTCCTCTATAAGTGACTAAGAGAACGTATGTTTTCGATTATATATGCTCGTGCTTCTCCAATAATATGAATGCCATATCGTACTTTGAGAAATAATGATGCAGCAATCCTCAAGCGATGTATGAAATGTCTCCAAAAATGGCATGAAATTCCCGTAGCAGATCTGGTATATGTAGTATACACAAATATATATATTTATATATGCGCAGTTGAACAATTTACCAGTTTAGATTGACAGTCAGATGCCAGAAACCCAGGATTGTAATGCATGTGAAGAAGCCATTAGTACTTAAACAAGTCGTCTGAAACTTTCACGTCTACGCTAGACACTTAACCAAGTTAAGCAGTCAGTTCAATTTCGATAATATGCGTCGAATATCTCCAGCGATTGCGCATTACCGGTATTTTGGTTTCTCTTATGATGAAAGTAGAGGAATTCATTGAATAAGCTTTAACTGGAATATGTTCTCTCTACCTTTCCTTAGGTCGTACACCTTAGAGTTCGCAAACGACATGAATTCATTCAGCAAATAGCTCAGTAGCGGCGGGTCACAGCTAGCGGCTTTTCAAACAAACAACAACAAAAGCATTTAAGAGCCGTCCACATTTTCTTTGAAAACATCTCGACAAACTAATAACACTTATGGCTAAGTCTCTTATGTCGAATGTCATTAGGAGTCCTTTGTGGTGGTCAGTCATTGTTCGCAATAAGGATAGACATTCGCCACGTCCAAGTCGTGTGTTTGAACACAAAGAATTCAGTTTTAACACCGAAAAGGAGCCCTAATGCAGCCGTGTGTCTATTGAGCCGATTTGCATCCACTCTCCAAACAGGGAATTATTTAATCCCACCCGTCTGTCTGTGTTCTAACCAAGTAGGGGACAATTGAGCTAAGTGAGCATTTTACCACCAGTACTGGCCCTCGCTGCATTGCTTGCTCTTCGCCATCCCGATAGAAGATACTTTTAATGGAATATTACGTATGCCGTACCGTGGTCAGCTACCTATGGTATAGTTGTGTAGTATCCGCAAGATGCGATTCTCTGTGTGTTGATGGAACGACGAAAATTTGCATTGTCGTGACATTACCTTATGCACATAGAGACAAGACAGATGAGTGTACACTATTTGAGAAGTTTCCTATGAATCCAAGTGAAAACCAAAGGCGGCGATGTGCAAGCTATTTCTCTAATTGTCTTCCTTTTTTTCTTCTTGCATTTGCGATATTTTATTAGGAATATGTATGATTGTTGTGTTTTTGCTTTTATATATTTATGTTGTTTTTTTATTTTGGAATTTGCTCTCTTCGGTGTCTCCCTGTTTATTTGGTTGCTAAACCATCGCGGTAACTAAAACCGAACTAAAGTAAGCGAAGATGGAAGCAAAAACGAATCTCTGGAGAATGTTTTGCATATACGGTAACCTGCTAACAAGGAACATACTAGTGCGCTGCAGCCGTAACGTACATCAGGAGTTGCAGCCATCGCACCACACCGATGTGTAGATACGAAGTTAATATTATCACACATCTTTGTGAATACATTTTCATGAGAAGATATTTGCTAATTGAATCAACACCAAAAAACGAAATGCAACACACAAGTTATCACAGATGTGGGTAAGTCTACACGAAACTCGGTGGACATTCTATAGAGGAGCAATCATTAGAGAAAGTTAAATTTAAATTGAAGTTCAGTGAACTTTTTTTGTGTGTTTCACTTTACTGAAACTAGCTCTGTCATAACAGAGAAACATCTGCAGTAGTAAAAAACAATTGACAGTTTAAACCATCCTTAACTCGAAGTTAAAAGGGCGGTAGCAAATTCAAAGTCATAAACTTGTGGCCTCTCTTGCATACAATCAATCATTTCCCTATTACTTTTTACTTTGACGGCAGAGTTCATGCAATCCACGTCCTAAGTGAAATATAATTAATTTTAGCTTCTGAAGCTTAAAAGTAGAAACATAAATATAACAAAAATAATATGTTTATTGTCCTAAAATAAAACAGATTCGCTTGGCAATCCTTCGTACCTACAACTACGAAACGATTGATTGATTGATTGCTTGGATTTGGAAGCTAAGATTACAGAATCATACAGTTACGTGAGTTCGTTCATATTGAGGTATTATAAAATACTGTACAATATATGATAGTATTCATCACGATCAAAAGTTAAAGTTAATATTACCAAAAGCTGAAACTGAATACTTTAAGTTGTGGCGGTTCCGCTAAACCCCACGGTTCACTTAACTAAAAAAAAAAACCCATAACCTCCATTCAATCACATAATTTCACTAATGCAATCGCATTAGCACCTTAAATGCTTTACGCATCTAGGATGATCTAAGATATAATCTAAAAAGCTTCAGTAAAAGAATTCTTACCTTTTCTTGCATCTCTTCGCATACAAATTCCTGTAAGAGTTCTTTCTTACCTTATCATAAATTCCCTGTAATAAAATTCATCGCTTCGCATATCATACGACTGCATATCAGGGAATCTTACCCTTGAGTTGGCTAATCCCAGCCTCAATATGTGCACATAAAAACTATCTATGCACACATCGGCTGTCGACTCTTTTAGCCAGCGATAAATAGTCCAACACCAGCTGCGTGTAATTAGCACCATCCGCGTTGAGACTATTTCCCTAACTCACACCATGAGTAAACAAAAGACCGCTGTCCTTCAGCAGGCATTCTAGCGATACGCAAAAATTCAATCATCCTAGTACCCCAAATGCACCTACCATCTAATGAGTTGCAACTTGTTTACTCAGTTGAACTCTCAGGCCATAAATTCCTTTTATCCTACTCTCACATAAACGAAGATCTCCACGATCCCTTTTTCCTTTCTTTGTTTCAGGGTCATTCCCATGGCCTTGTGTATGAAAAAAAAAAAACAATGTGATCTTCACTCACACATACACATACATTGGCAAGTCTTTCTTGCTTGTTTTTACCACGAGAGAAACACTTTCTCTCTCGGGAAAACTCACCCCAAAACGATTGAATATCGTGGAGTCGTTTTCCATCCGCTGACCACAATGGTCATGCTGCTCCCGCTCTCCGTCACTGCGGAGACGCGCAAATATATACCGGAGTCGTGTTCGCGTTGTACAAGTAACTTTAGTTAAAGCTGGTCAAAGTATTGATTGAAATCCGTCATTTTATGTGTTGTTAGATTTTGATATACATTCAAAACTAAAAGAATAATCCCCACAAGTCCTAAGTGAAATATAAGACCCTTTTCATCGTTAAATAAAGAAACAAACAATAAAATTAATTTAAAGTGGTGATCACCAACCAACACTAGTGTTTTATTTCTCTCGGCCGACTTCCTGCGTTGGTGTTTCTTACCCTTCGGCGGAATCGTGTAGTGTTCGTCGGAACAATTAAGTTATGATAGAGGAGGAGGAAGTGAACGGAATGTACGTGTTAGACACAATACTTCCTGCCTACAGATAAAACTATTTAAATGATTTTCAATAGTCTAGACCTTTCATTTTCGCCCGAACAAATCTTTGCAGAACGGACGGCCGTTGAAACTAATATTCTGAAATGTGTGTGTTAAGCTTTTTGCACCCAAAATATGATGGGTTAAGTATAAGTATCTCAACCTGTTCGCAGTTAACTAATAAATAAAAAAATCAACACAGGGTGAAGGTTGTCACGCCGCGAACGAATATCGTTACCAACGCATCACTCCATGCCCACATGATGTGACGCCGAGCCGAGACATTATAAAACGCCAAAGACGCCGCATGTAAAACAACATCGTGGGATTGCCAGGTACACGCGCCGATCTACGAATACTTGCCTGACTCCAGCGACACTTTTTGAACATCTTTCACGTACCCTAGACTGGTTACAGATCACGCGACTTCTGATATTGTCGCCCTTGGTGATTTTAATGTTCACAATTCCGACTGGTTGGTACATTTTCACAGAACCGACGAGGCTGTCAGGCTAGCGGAGATGTTCGCTGTTAGCTGCAATTTGACTCAGCTCGTGGTAGAATCTACGCGAGAGCCGGATACCCGAGGTGATTATATGAACACCCTGGATCTGCTGACACCCAGCCCGAGCATTTATATCATGGAAGTTGCAGCATTACTGGCAAACGCAGATCACTTCTTGGTATCGGTGGCGCAACCAGTTGCATTTCAAACGAATAACCGACCTAAGTAGCTTCGCCATCAATGCAGGTATAGGGCTAACTGGGACGATTTGCGACATTTCTTCCCATCGTTTCCATGGTCGGAGGTGTGTTTTGGAGACTCCGATGTTAACGCATGTGCGGAGTCTGTCACAGAGATTATTCTTCTCGAGGTGGAGATTTACATTCCACATTCCATCAAACGAAATTTGTTTGAAAAACCTTGGTCTGACAAAAAATGCGAGCAGGTTACAGTGGCAACAATTAGCACTTTTAAGCAATGGCGCTCCAATCCCAACGATGTTAACAGAACGAATTTTGTTAGAATCAGAAACGCGTGCAACCAGGCGATTAATACTCCGGGGATGGCTTACAACGACAGAGTGACCAATAAACTCCTTGAGCGCCCGACTGGTTTGCGTCCCTTCTGGTGAATGGAAAGGGACCTCAGCAGTAACTCCGCTTCCTCCTCTTTTCCCCGTTGACAGATAGCGGGACACTAGTCGTAATTTCAAAGGTAATGTGTTCGCGAATTTATTTTCCGCGCATTCAAACCTTGACGGTGGTCTTTTGGAGCCACCTGTGATCGAGTTGGTGTGGTCTTCGATGTGGGATGTGAGGTGCCGCTCGCGTACTATTCAACGCATTCTACGTGAACTGGACTGTGAAGGCAACGGGCTGGACGAAATACCAATAGTAATCCTTAAGGACTGTGCTCCAGAAATGTCGCCGGTTCTTGCCAGGTTATTCTTCTGGTCTTATGCATGGAGGACATTTCCTACCGCTGGAAGGTAGCTCGAGTTCAGCCAATTCTAAAGAAGGCGAAAAAGTGTTGTGGGGTCTCTAACAAGAAAATGCATCAGAGCCGTATACCATAGCGATAACATAACAATTCACATCGGTGGAAAATACTTGAGTTTCAAAATCGAATTCTAAGCACGGCCAGTAGCCTGATGTGTTACGCATTGGTTCAATTTTTGGTGATTCTAATTGTCATAGCGTCAGTTTCGGATTGCACGTTCTTCACTATCATTCCAAACGCTATAATTGGTGACTCACCGACGTGATCTGTGCACACAGCACACACATTCCCGTAGTAAAACAGTTCTTTACGACACGATCACGACTTCCGAATAGAGCACAAGCACACTCGCCTGCTCCGACGTTCTCTCGTTCGCTCCGTCCTTCGCACATGAAGCTGATCATAACAAAGTTACTCAGGAGGGAATAGTGTGGCGTCTCGAACAGACACACACAACGCACAAGCAAATAGTGAAGAACACCGAACGAAAATCGAATAAGAAAATGCATCAGAGCCGTATAACATAGCGATGACATAACAATTCACATCAGTGGAATATACTTGAGTTTCAAAATCGAATTCTAAGCACCGCCAGTAGTCTGATGTGTCGCGCATTGGTTCAATTTTTGGTGATTCTAACTATCATAGCGTCAGTTCGAATTACACGTTTTTCACTATCATTCCAAACGCTATAGTGTCTCGCAGAAAATTACCAACCGATAGCATTACTGTCTATGTTATCTAAGGTCATGGAAACGGTCATCATCGCCGAGCTAATTAAGTATTTGGAGTGCAGCGGACTTCTGAATGATCGCCAATACGGATTCCGTGGCAGGCGATTCACGAGAGACTTTTTGGCCCCTATAACCGCTATATGGACATCCGCGATTGAGCGGCATGGTAAGTCAAGGGCGGTCGCATTGGATATCTCCAAAGGGCATTGCTGAGCAAGCTTCGTTCATATGGGCTTTCCCAGCAGCTTTGCGACTGGACGAACAGCTTCCTCGAAAATCGATCGATCCGAGCTGTGGTCTTCGGATCTGTATCCTGTTAATTCGGAGGTGCCTCAAGTTCTATTTTAGCTCCAACCTTGTTGTTGGCTCACATTAATGATTTGTTGGAGTCAACGGATAACAGAGTGTTCAGTTTTGCGAATTATAATACGCTTGTTTCCTCGTTTTCGAGTGATCGGCCGATTAGTGCATTAACGTTGCAGCTGAGATGTAGCCAGATTGACTCTCTGAATTCTGATCTGGATAAGCTCCTGCAGTGGAGTAAGGCCAATCCCGTCCATTCACAAAGAAAAGTAAAACATCGGTTCCACAGCTGATGATGAAAAGCCAGGCCCTCAAATCTGGGAAAAGCATGAAACGCATTACTCTGCGTCATGGTCTGTGCGAATGTATCGTGGCATAAACACGTGTCGAACATTGCCAGGTCGGCCTCTGGAAAACCCGGTTAAGTTTTTAGCGCCAAGAACTATTTTACTCCGGTTCAACGTTTGCTCCTGTATAAATCCCAAATTAGACCCGCGCTCGGATATTGCCCTCACGTTTGGAGCTGCTCCTAAGCATACCCTCAAGCTACTTGAGAGCGTACAGAGACGAGCGATCCACCCGATCGGGGGCACGGCCCCGACGTCAGGACTACAGTCGCTTTGATATCGAAGGTGGGTATTTGACGTCTGTCTGTTGTACAGATATTACCACGGATGCTGTTCTTCGGAGATTCGTGGTATTGTCCCGCTCAATTCGGTTTATGTACGCTCCACAAGACAATCCGACGGATCGCACCAATTCGGAGTACGTCTCCTGATGGCGCGAACATCTCTGCGTTAGAACACATTCCGTTACAGAGTGAGAAAGCTGTGGAATTACCTTCCAGCGCGAGTGTTTCCGGAGCGTTATAACCTGAAAAGAACTGCAGCAGTTATTTGATGGCATTTCGGGGCCATTTCGCCTCAACTGAGAGAATTATAATTAAAAAAAAAATGAATAAATAAAAAAAAGAACGCTGGATGATAAAAAGGAAAAGAGTATCGGAACATCGCGCCGAAAGTATTCGGTAGAAATCGCGTTAGGGCGTAGAGGGAAGGCGTTCTTTTCTTTTTTCTTTTTGGTACCTCTGGGTGTCGGTTGGTATCTTTCCTTTACTACAGCTCAACCAGCTGGCACAAACGACGGCGGAAGAAAATATACCCCACCTCATTCAACAACAAATATGTAGTTCGAATTGGGGCGCTAGTGTTGGTATTAGTAATGGGCCTCGTTCCCAGGTAGTGTGTCTCCTGTTCCTGAATAGGATGAGGGATCTTTTTGACCGCTCCTGAGGGGGCCCTTTGCGGTCGCCGCCGTGCTTCCTCTAACCTGAGGGAAAAGTAGCGACCGATCGTTGTCGATGCTAGTGCCGCAAACTTCTCAGGGTAACCGCCAGCGCTTTCTACTGGCTTCCGTGGGGTAAGTGATCTTCAGCATCAGCGACAACCTGTGAAGAAAAACGAAAGGGACGAGAGCCACAGCTTTACGCACCATATCAGAATAAAACTCCGTTTTATTTAGGCGTACGGGGTTTTCTTTGTGTTGTTAAATCATTTATTTATTATCCTGGTGGTCTCCTGCAGCACTTCCTCCAGTGACCATGTACGTCTATCAACTGCTCGCTCGTTCCTGGGGTACTTCCTCCAGGGACAATGAACGATAAGCGAGATTTTGTATCTTAAACGAACGTTTCAGATGGAACATCTCGGTTTCGGGTGTGGTGTTTAATGTGCTCATTAGGGCAATGGTTCGGTTTTAGCGTAGATCATCAGACGCCAAAGGCATGATCTGTGTTTACTACCGCATTTCTTTCCCACCATCCCTCTATACAAGTAGTTAGAGAATACCTGGACTAACGTTGTCCACATTATCCTTGGATACCACCCTTTTTTCTTTTCTTTTCAGATATCGCGAGACCGAGCCCAACATCCTCACGGATGTGGGTGATTCTGGTTCTCGCAAGATGACCAGAAACCACAGATAAGATGAAGGACACATCTGTCCTTGACTCGCTAAAGTCGGCCCTCTCGCCAAGCCATTTTTTATTTATTTATTTTTTTTAATGGTTCGGTTTTATGAGTTCTCATAAAACTATTATGCATAACTAGGATATGCATTGGAATTTAGGTTTTTTGTTTTGTTATCCGTCTGGCTTATGCAGACAAGAGTTTGCGAGTCCTCCGGGTGGCTTTACAAGTCATAAAACATCTGGCATGTGAAGATATGCATTAGGGTGTTTATGATTGCTCGAATTGTGTGTCGGCGGAAAATAGTTATGCCTTTGTTTAGACACATGCACGTTTTGGGCTTTGGATCTTTTAGGAATTTGAATTGAATTGAATTCAATGTTTGAGAGTTTGAACGTTTAGTTCGATTTGGTTGACATTGAATTCAATGTTGATACGAAGAAAGGGTGTTTTGTCGCCGTTTTGGGAATTGATTGAGTATTCACTAACTTCCTTTTATTTGGGAATTGGCCTGTCGAATAAGGAACATCTAACAGCTTCCGCAGCGCTTTAGAGAGTGAGAAAGAAAGACCTCTTCAAAAAAGTTGGGAGAATTCCATGCGGTTGAAGCTGGACTGACTAATTATTGGAAGAAAAAATGTATCGCGTCGTGGCAGTGGAGTCATTGCTAAAATAAACTCACTGCCACTTACGAGGAATTTCGAGAAGAGTTGCCATGCTTGCCTAGGAATTCAGTTCCAGAGAATCCTCGCCGTATAAGCTGAGTTGGATTCGTTGGTTGTGTATACGGAGAAATTGGCATAGCCAAGTATGATCAAGGGTCTTGATCGTTGTGATTGTTTCGTGGAAAATTAACTGTCGCTTGGTCGCAGACGAGAAGTTTGATTTAAGGAGGAAATGAAACGAAGTGGTTTTCGGGGGAAATTGGAATTGCTTGGGTGCAAGCAAGGAATATCGTTTAGATAAGATGTTGACCGAGGTAATTTCGGGGAAATGTATGCTGCTCGGTATAGTTGGTGTTGATGGTCGATGTTCCGTTGTAGGTTTGAATATGCGTTTTATTACAACGTACGAATTTCGGGAAAATTAAGATTGCTTGGTGACAAGGGTATATGAATTAAGTAAAGAATTGACCGAATCAATTTCGGGAAAAATTATATGTGGGGTGATGTAATTGAGGGAGATGATTTAGAATGTATTCTATTGAATTGTATTCTGTTGGGGGTTTTGGGAAATGCCTTTCATTGCAGATTGGGAGATGGATTCTTGCAAGTTCGGGATGGATGCGCTTGCAGATTGAGATTGTTTTTGCATGTTTATAGGTTAGGGTAAGGTGACGCGCTGTTAGCGGTCAAGATTGGTTGGCATTGTGGGTTGGTTCTCCATGTGGTATAGAGAACTCTTGGTATATACCCACTTTAGTGTGGTTTTCGTATTCTTGTGCATCCGTTGGTAAGGCCACAGCCTACCCGAAGACAGCCAAATAACTTCCGTCAGCAGTTTCAAGAGATCAAGAGATCTGAAAACTGGAGTCCACAACTTCGGTGAAAATAAGGTTACTGCACGGAATAGCTCAATATTGTACCCTGAGTTTGGCTCTCAGCCCCGTTGTTGAGTTGGCACACGATTCAATGAGAAATTTGGCTGCTCAACCAAAGTATATCTGTATAGTGTAAAATTTATCTCTCAGAAAACAAATTTTGATGTATACTCTCATATAATCTTTTGAAGTTCCTCATGGACCTATACTCTCACCAAGTGTATATTTGATTTTCATATCGATCTCTCTGTTCTTCACAAGCAAATTCAGTAGCTTGTTGGAGAAAACGCGTTTAATGTCTTATATTTTTTCGAACATATTCGACCAACCTCTTCGAAATCCATTATCAAATAGCAAGGTGTTTCAATAATCTCGATCGCGTTATTAGGTAAAGATGTAATCTAGTCCTGTTCTGAACATTACCAACGTTTCTAAGAAAAAGTACTTTGTGATATCAGAAGACCATTTCTAGTAATACGAATCTACATACCGTTCACGAATATTTATTGGCAATGAAGTTCAATATTCTAACTTAAGCTGTATTCTAATTCAAGTTGACTCGTCAATCCGTGTTTTCCAGGATCCATTTTTCATCGGATATTTGGTATTGAAGGCAGAATCTGCGTTTGCTCGTCAGCTGGAAGAAGCATTAGAACCCAGCAACTTGCATGAAAATCGTTCATAGAGGCGTTTATTGTCATTACTAATCCCCACGTGGTGATAGTCCAGCGACACTCATCGAGGTTCTTTCACATATAGTTGACTGGATGCAACTCGATTACTCAGGTTCAGAGATTGTCGGTTTTGGCAACTTTAATATACGCAACTCCAAATGATTAATACATACTAATAAAATTACTAAATAAAAGATTTGACGCAATTTGATACTGTGAACACGTTGGATCTGTTTCTAGCATTCGAGTCAAGTACCTATTCTATACTTCATGTAACCGTCTACAAACTCTGAAAATGGTTCCTCACAAATTATGAAAAGAATACATGTAAAGCTATGATGGCTTTTAGCTTTTACGAGCAACACTTACATGACGCGTCAGCCATTATTTCATCACTAGGACCACCCCTTCCACATTCTTCTTATACACTTAAGGTGACCACATGTACACGTTCTTTCATTACTACCGTATCAACATTTGTAATTAACTTTCACGCAATGTTTAAAAGATGTATCGCCTATCCAGACAAAAGAACAATACAGTTGTCTTTTGAAGTATCTTTGAGATAAGCTTAAAAAGAGAAGAAAACAAATGTATTGAAGAACTTTGACAGCCAGCCAACAGAGTCCAATGGTAGCCATTTTGCTTCAAAGTTCCGCCTTTATGTTAGTTTTTTGGTTCTGTTTCTTTACTTTCCTTTCAGCTGCTGTTGTTCTCCTCGTCATTATTAACTCACTCATCTTGATGAGAAGACGAAAAGGCAAGACAAGGTATGACAGAAAGTAAGAAAGAAAAAGAACCACACCTGAACACACTTGCACACAACACACTACACAATATTAAAGCCACGATACTATGGCTGGCTAATTTAGAATCAACCAAGCGTATGCAGAGTGAAAATTACGGTCCTTTAAAGAGACGTCATGGCAAAGAAAAGAAAGAATAAGAAGAATAAAAAAAGAATGAACGATCAAAGATATTCTGTGATAATGGCTGATAGGGTTGACTGAATGTACGAATCAGCATCTGAGACCCCCGTCGTGAATAAGCGCCACTCGTGAAAGACCAGCTTAAGTATCTTAAGGCTGAGTGCCAGTTTTGTTGGGTTATCATAGCTAAGAACCTAGGATAGAAAATTTCACTGTAGTTATCTGCTATCTCTCCGAATGAATGCCATTAGAAGAAGAGGAAAGCAACACAAGAACCACTTGGATAGAGGAATGGAACTTATACATCAAATTCATCGGTCGACATTATCGTTGTCTATCATAATTTCACGTAGAATCGTAAAAATGATGAGTTATCTCGTCTGTGCTGTTATTACCCTTAGATATTTTTTAGGTCTTATTCTTTAGGTGTAATGTAGCCACACATCCGACTTATCCATTTCCCACAATCGCTCTAAATAAGGCATAACTACTACTACTACTGGTGTTCGTTAGTTGTCACATTCTAAAGGGATCATTAGCGGCTGGGAAGCAACGATAATTACCTTGACCTAGGCCGTCATGTCAATCGTAGACTTCAAGATGAATGTGTAATTTTCCACGTCATACTTTCGGACAAATTTTGATGCAGAACCCCGTAATTATGATAACCGGAATTCTAATTTTCTACCAACAGTCTTTCGTGTGGCCAGCGGCAGGGGTTGCTGAACGCATTCGAGTGCCAATCAACAAAAAAAGGAATTCAGTAATATTGGAGCGCTGGGAGAGAATTTTTAACATGATTTTTATTATAATTGGGGTCGAGGTAAATAATTATTGTCTACCTAGAGGGCTCCTTAGACGGATGAATTGGAGGTAATTTGAGAGACGACATATTTTGTTTAATGCCGCAGATAAAACTTTCACGGGGTACAGCTGTAAAACAAGAGTTCGGCGTCAGCTCTTTTGTTCGTCAGAAGATATTTCCTTTTCCCAATTGAATGTTCCTTCATCTTGTAGACTGGATTAATGATCCAAAGCGAGATGTTGGACACAAATAAGCAATATATTTCTGTGGACACTATTATTGTACATCTCAGGGAAAGCGACATATCATTCTGTAGAACTAGTTGAAATTGGCGTGTCACCAAAGATGTTGTTTACAATTATTTATTCGTCATTGGTCTTCGGAGTACATGGTTTGGATTCCCTAAATGTTCCCCTAGAAGAGGAAACATGGTCTAAATGTAGGAAACAATGTATAAGCATCTGTGTACTCAAGATTAGTGGATACAATAATTTAATGATCTCAAGGTGGATTTGAATCACCCACTGTCATTGTCTTGCATTTTAAACAATCAGCCAGAACACATCTGTGATTGCAGCTACATTATAATAAGGATAATGATTATAGAAAGATTGTAGTAGTTAAAAATCTTCGTCGAACGTCAGGCTGACCAACTAGGTGCTTATGATTAACACATGTTACTTCAATTAGCGTTTTTACGTCATTAAGATGATTAAGCGATGAAAAAAATAAAATAATAACCAACAGCATCAGGACCTATGGAGGACTGAAAACCTCTTCCAATTAATTTGCGTTCCCCAATTTGCGACAAGTTCAGAGGGATAAATAATAAGTTCAACGCTCTACCCTCATAACAATAGAGTTGGCATTTAAGTTTCCAAAGGCTTAGTTGGATCCTTATTGCAGAGGCCACCGACACGGGTTAGTTAACGGATTTTTTATTTAATTCGGTAACACTAGGAACGGTTGTGGAAACTCAAAACGGTGTCACAGAATATTGGGTCTAATGCAGTTACATTTTAATCTCGCCCACTCCATAGACGATGAGAAATGAAAACGTAAAAAATATATACCGTTGTTGAAAAAAAGTGATTTTTATTGCAACAATCCTCAAATACACAATCGACTTTAACTGTATACACTATTACGAATATATTATACTTTTACAAAGGGATGCAGGGCGCCGGGGGGGGGGGGGGGGGGGGGGGGGGGGGCACACACAAGTCTTTGATTTCGGCGAAGGCCAGGATGATCCTTGTTCAATCCAAGTTGACATACAATCTCCACGTAGCAGTCTCATAGGACGCGGGTACGCGAGGAGAAATACAAAGACCTCAGAAAACCTTGTCTGTGAAATAGAGTAAAGTAGAGAGCGAGGTCCGCACCAGGCGCGGAAGATCTACCAAATAATCCGCAATATGACGCGGTACACACCACGCTGCATTTACTGCAAGGATAACGAGGATAATAGTTATAGTTTTGAGCCAACGATCTTTCGTTAGCAACAAACTTTGTATAAAAGAAAAAGAACGCGATCTTTCCGTTTATTTATCTATATTTTGAATGTATCTTAAGACTAATTTATAATTGTGTTTTTACTTAAAATCTAACATTGCAATCTTAATAGATTGTACCTCAGGTAGTAACAAGAATGTCTACCTGTTAATAGGTAATTTACGTATTTTAAAATATAATTGTATTCAAACGACATTATAGAGATATATGCTTATTACAAGATGTCTACCTGTTAATAGGTAATTTAGGTATTTAAAATATAATTGCATTCAAACGACATTATAGAGATATATTCGTTTTGTTATGCTTATTTTATATTCATGTCATGTTTCTGTTATGGATATGTAGCAGATAATCTGATCACCGATCCTGAAGGCATTCTGGAGCGATGGGAAGTGCACTTCAATCAATTGCTAAATGGTCAGCTCACAGAAGAATTTGAGGCTCCACCAATACAAGATCAAGACTAAATGCTGCCGCCACCAAGCATTGAGGAAACATTAAAAGCCATAGGAAAGCTCAAATCAAAGAAAGCCGCCGGAGCTGATGGTGTGTCAGCTGAGCTGATCAAACAAGGGGGGACAGCGTTACATCACGCAATTCATGAGATCGTGGTGCATGTATGGGAGCAGGAGGAGATGCCGGGAGTCTGGTGTCGTGATATAATTTGCCCCATACATAAGAAGGGAGATATCACACTGTGCAGCAACTATAGTGGTATAACATTGCTGAGTACCGCCTATGAGATACTCTCCACTATCCTACAAGAGCGGATAGCTCCATATGCTGAAGTCATCATTGGTCAATATCAGTGTGGCTTCATCCCAGAAAAATCAGCGATTGATCAAATATTCATCCTTAGGCAGGCGATGGAATAATGTCAGGAATTTAAGATTCCATTATATCATCTGTTTATAGACTTTAAGTCCGCCTACGACAGCATAGCCAGGGTAGAACTATATAATGACATGAGAGAGTTTGGCATGCCAAACAAATTGATATGATTTTGTAGGTTGACCATAACCAACGTAACTAGTCAATTAAAAATAGCGGGATTGCTGTCCAAACCAATAAACATCTTTAATAGACTCCGACAAGGGGACGGTCTGGCCTGCCTCCTTTTCAACCTGGCGTTGGAGAAAGCAATCCGTGAATCTGGCGTTACAACTAGAGGGACTATTGTCACCAAGTCCAGCCAGATGCTTGTCTACGCAGATGACATCGACATCATCGGTAGATCCCAATCGGCTGTACAGGACTCCACATTAATTCTGCGAAGAGAAGACCTAACGTCGGTCAAACTATCAGGGTAGTGGAGCACCAATTTGAAGTAGTGCAATCCTTTAACTACCTTGGGTCAATAGTATCAGCCGATAACAATATGGAAAAAGAAATACGCGAACGGCTGATCAAATCCAACAAAACCTACTATAGTCTACCAGGGTTCTTTAAATCCCGAAATTTATCCAGAACATCCAAGTTACTACTGTACAAGACCATGGTCTTACCAGTACTCATGTATGGATCCGAGACCTGGGTGCTTAATAAAAGGCACTCTGAACGCTTGGCCGCGTTCGAGAGGAAGGTTTTAAGGAGAATTGTTGGCCCCGTATGTGAAGAACAGAAGGACGATTCTGGAGAGGGTGCAGCCATGAGTTGTACGCGATCTACCTCTAAGCTAATATTGTAAGAAAAATGAAGCTCGGAAGACTCCGGTGGGTGGGACACCTTGCTCGAATGAGCGAAGAGGAGCCTGCCCGAAAAGTCCTTTGTGTCAGGATGTATGCAAGGAGACAGCGTGGCAGACCTTGTCTGTGATGGGGGATGGCGTAGACTAGGATGCCCAGAGCCTGGGAGTGACAAACTGGATGACATCGGCTCGAAATCGGTACCGGCGGAGAGATTTGTTAAATAAGGCCAAGACCGGATACCGGTTGTAGTGCCGATGATGATGATGATGATACTTTTACAAAAAAGTAAGACATAAAAGTCCCAAATGTTACACTGCTTCAAGCGAATCTGTCTTGTCATTTCAAACAGCTTGCCAGAAAATACTAACACCAACTCGTCGCGGAATGTAGTCTAAGATTATAGCAGATGCTCTACAGAGATTAAGGCCTTCACACATCCGTAAGAAATATGTGGCTATTCTCCCACTATCGTTCCATCCCTGCTATGAAAATACACTGATATTACAACGATTTGATCCACATGTGATTTCACATATATGTGGTTCGACTAAAGAATGATCTTCTGTGTGTTTTTTTTTTAAATTGAAAAGTATCACCGAAATTATTCTAGGGTCCATAAGCAAGTTTATTTTAACAATACATGACAGTAGAATACAGATACGTCGAAAGACTTCGCTTGGCTTGGACGCCCAATTGGTTTCACTCTGTCCGTCTCTTTTAGATCAGTCTGATGGGTATTGAATTTTAGTTTACGACGAATATATGCCTGGGAAATTGTGTACAAGTTGAATGAAAAGAAGTGTTTTTCGTCTAGGCCGTCATTGACTTTCAGTTTTGAACAAATACACGCCTTATAAATAGTATCCAGTTGAATTGAGTGAAGTATTTCTTACATCTCATACGAAATCTAATTCATTTATCCGCACTGTTGGCAGTTTCAATATATGGTCGTTCCATCTAAGAGTAGACATAATTTGAGTCACAAGAATTGATAGTACCTTGACTTCCATGATGCAAGTATGGCAGAAATAGATTGACTGAGACAAAGAGCCATGGGAGACAACAGCACTAATTTCAGAAGCGTATTGGAGCTAATCAGCTAACTGAATTGAGCCATCATATAGATCGTTTTTTTTTATAGATTGAATCAGTACATCACCAACTCCATAGGAATGTAATTTTGCCAATAAGGCTGGAATCCAAACTTTGAGGAATGCTTTTGAATAATGCTTTCTCCGAAGTGGTGAATGAGGTGCTTAAGCTTAAGTACCGTTTGAAAAAATATAAGGGGTGGTGTAAAATTTGTTTACATCTGCTCAGTATTTATTTATTTAATACCACTCCGATGTAAAAGGGGATGTCCCTTGTTGTTATGATGGGAAATCAAGAGAATATCCTGTCATCGGCTTCTCTTTTCAAATCCAAGCTGAAGTGAATACAACTTGACAATCAAAGAAAAGAGACGGTTAAAAAACGATTAAGAAACTACATGATTAAAAAACTACAAGGGCGCTTACTGAATATTGTGCAAGGCATTGCCATGTGCCAAAACGCAATGCTAAAAAATTAAAAAAATTGTTTAGCATCCCATGAAATCGCCTGTGGAACGGCTCTTATGAAATTCTTATTAGTTTCTATTACGGAGCAATTTTCTCCGTAGTATCTCACTCCGTTGACGATGAATGCGCGACTTACCTCCATTTCCGTCTTCACAGAATCGAGGAAACACATCCCCATTTACTTCGACGCAGTTTAATGTCCAGACACACGCGGCAACGCAATGTCGGTCGTTAGATACCGGTCCAGTCGCTAAGGATCACGGGTCACGAATTAGTTTGTGCGCATTATTTGCACTCATATTATCTAGGTTTTAAAAAACATTTAACATTCTAGTGCATAATTTATTTATTGCCTTATTTACTGATTTGAGGAGAAAGGAAACAAAGCGGCGTGTCACAAAATAAAATCGTATTGCGTGGATTCATGTATTGAATCCTCATCGCGATTTTATCCCTTGTTTTTGGCAACCAGGACGCAGTTCTGTGAGTGGAACATGCAATTCCATATGGCGGAATCATTAAGCCGGTTCGCATTATTTTTACCTAGAAAACCCAATTCCCTAAATCCCCCATATCACTTATTCTACATGAAATAAAAAATCTATCAAGCTCTCTAACAACAGCAAAACATGTGTAGAAAAAGACTTTGTAGATACTTATCCTGTGCCGTCAATGTTCCTCCAAGAAGTCGATTTCCTCTTTGCTCCTTCGATTTACTCGAAGTTGACAAGTGATTGTGAAATATTTTCTTATTAAGAATACATAACTTTGATTTTCGACCTTTTTATTTCCTTAATATTGAAATAAGTTTCCTTGCCCACACCCGATGACGTTTATTAGATTCAAAAGTCAAAAAGCCACATGGTTTAGTAAGAATGAATTAACAATTGATTAATAGACAGTTCATGATGCACTGTCAGCTGGTTTCTGACAGGTGTGGTGAATATGTTTGTCGGGGAGTGGACTAGACGATGAACGTACTAGATTCTCTCCCGCTGCATATAATTGCGAATCCGCAACAACATGCGTTGACGACACTGTTTCTACATAGCGAAACACCTTGTCTATCACCAAATTCCTTTTGCACATTCCAATAAAAAAGAAGATCCCAAGCGATATTCCCCTGTATAAAAAGTACAAGCTATTCGCTTGCGCCCAATATCAATGTCCAGTGAAATGTATGCATGAGTATACTTTTCATCTCTCTCCACTTCCCCTTCTCGGAATGCACTTGTGGTTCTGCATTCCGAGAATAACTCAACTTCAAACGAGGTCAATCAAATTTCATTGTTTTAAACAATCAAATTTCATTGTTTTAAACTAAAATCGAATGTAAATAGAAATTGATGTGTTAATAATAAAGAAAAACAGATTTGAAAAAGAAACGTTTGAATTTCCTTGGAGTGGAAAACTAATCACCATTTGTTCGCGGTGGAGTGTTCTGGTGGAAGACTTTCGGTAAATCCTCATCGTTACCAATGGTGATCCAAGACTAAGTGATAAAAAAGGGTATCCAGCAAAGCATAGTTGGGAAAGCAAGAACGAAGTAGAAGGACCAACCTAACCCACGAGAACTACCGTGAGTACACTCAACCCTAATAAATAAATATATTAATTTACATATTATTGTGCAAAAAATTCACAAACAGAGTTGTGTCTTGCAAGGTAGGTTATTTTTTCAGAACTATTTTAAGTCACGTGGACATATTTGTGCCGGGCGGTGTTCAATTTGTCTTAGCATTATTCTGGAATTTACCTTGCTTACTGTGTTTCGGGTCGGATCGTAGAGTCAGCACAGACTTGCTTTTAGTTAGGTAGCCGCTTTTCGTTTGCACAAGGATCAATGCATGTGTGCATCTTTTTACTAACTAAAGAATTTACCAATATAACAATATGGTTGTAAACCGTCGTGGCAGTCATACTACGAGGGTAGGTCAATAAGTTCTTAGAAACGCCTATGATGGCGCTCGTAGCATCGTAAATGGTCTGTTTTTAGTATCATTCCTCACTAGCACTGGCGCAAGACTAATGACCTTGCCCGGAAAAAACAAAGCATTATGGAAAATTTAACAAGCTTCAGGACTTGGTAAATAAGGCAAAGTCCGGTTCCCGGTTGTAGTGCCGATGATGATGATGATTCCTCACTAGCTATCTGTCAATTTTCTTTCATGTTTCAATTTTGCATGATAAATTGGGTATGAAAAAAAATATCTGCGAGATGGGTGCTGAGTTTGCTCTAAGTTAAGAACTTTTGGAGCGCATGCGTCGCAACCCAGAGGAGTTTCTGTGCAGATTAGTAACTGTATATGAAACGTGGATACACCACTACACTCTCGAGACCAAAGAAGAGTCAAAACAGTAGTTTGTTGAAGGGGAACGAGCTCGAAAGAAGGGAAAGACGGTTAAATCAACTGTAAAGGTTATGGCTACTGTGTTTTGGAATGCACGTGGTATTATCGGCATTGACTATTTGGAAAGGGGACAGAGGATAACTGGACAGTATTATGTGTTATTATTAGGTCAGCTAAATGAGAATATAAAAGAAAATCGTCCTTATTTTCTAAAGACTTATTGACCAGCCCTCGTATAAGCGGTACAAATGTGAATAGCTGCCTTTTAAGCAATGGTACTTTAAAGGGGTATTCTGGTCTAGAATTTTGAAAAAATCGATTTTTTTCTTTTTATATTTTTTTCTAGTTTATACTTTTAAGAATATGCTGTCCAAGGGAAATTTTGAAATTCCAATAATTGGCGAAGTTACAGCTGCTTTAGCAATATTATGTCACTTGAAGGTACAACCACATCATTATCGGCACTACAACCGGGAACCGGTCTTGGCCTTATTTAGCAAGTCATGAGGCTTGTTAAATTTTCCATAGTGATCTGTTTTTTTTTCCGGGCAAGGTCATTAGTCTTGCGCCGGAGGCTCCCCGCCGGCGAATCGAACCCCGGTCTCCCGTGTGACAGGCGAGTATACTAACCACTATACTATCGATGAAGCTACTATACCCTAACATTTTTAAATGCGTTTTTCTCGAAACTGTCTTTTTTAAAACAATATCCAGGATTTTTCAAGTTCTACTGAACCGATTTACTTCAAATTTAGTACATGTCTTCTTTATAGTCTTTTCTATTGCATGAACTATCCTCATCCACAAATTTCAATGTTAACTATTTTTATATGTTAAATTTTTTTTTTCAAGGAGTCGCCATTTTGTTAAAAAAATTGTTTTTCAACTTTTTTTAGTTCCAACGATAGAGGCATTTCTGTAAATTAATAATATTTTCTTTTTTTTTCAGATTGCTAGGAGGGTTGAGTCGTGGGTATGGTCGCGTGCCAACTTTTTGAGATCCCCCACTTCATCAGCTGCTAACTTTTTGAGTTTTGAATTTTTTACTTTCAATTTTTTTTACTGTATTCTTGAAATATTAATAAACATCCTATAAAAAATGAATAGTAAAAATATTGATTGCGTTTTTTTTAGAGCACTTCAAAAATAGCGTTAATTTCGTGCATCTAGACCAGAATACCCCCTTAAAATAAAAAAACGTTTTGGTTTTATCTCAAATATTTTATATTTTACTGATTTTAAAAACATGTCGTCCTTATTGGGAAACCCATTATTTCATATTGGCAAATTATAAACCTATCACATGCTTTAAAACGGGTTTCTCTAAAGGGAGAAGGTAATATTTCTTTACCATCTCAAGTCTTTGATTTTCCGATGCCTTCGTTCAATGTCTACGAAGTATGCTTCCGCTCCCAGTAAACGCCTATATTAAAATCGACTTTTTTATTTGTGAAATGTTGATCTGCCGAAGGACAGTACACAGCACAATAAAATATCAGACAATCCCAACAAGTAAAGAGGGTATGTAAAGTACAGAACTCATACTCGTACTCCACCGTCCAACACGTACTATTGGTACTTCAAACCATCCAGAGGAAAATCTATACCCAATCGATTTCAACATCGCATCTCACTCGCCAAGCTTCCAACGATCTCCCGTTATCTCCAGTTAAGTGTCAGCACTTGTTTGGCAAAACTGCAGATTCCTATGCGTCAGCCAAGTATCTGACACTTTCCAGCAATTATTGTGCAGTCGAACTTACCTCTTGCCCTCAGAAGTTACACAAGCTGGTTGTGCAAGCGCACCTAGCGACTCAAATTGACATCTAACATGTGCAACGGACATCGAGTAGGTGGCACAATGGTACAATTACCAGCAAATCACCTCCTACCTTTAATTCTAATTTACCGGAAATTAAGACATGAAACGTTTTAACGGTACCCAAACAGCTTTTCACAGATTCACCTCTCGAAAAGCAAACAACCTTCTTTCAACAAGATCATTATCACTTGCAGATACACCTCCGTGGCCTGTGCCGGGCCCTGAGATCGACCCTCATTCGAAACCCCCAAAATTTTAATGCGCACGTCATTCACAAGCTCACTTTGGCGTTTTGCTCCTCAACCAGCCGCGATAAATTAACGTTCAAGTACGAGTCTCTCCGAACCTGAAACATCCAGTTAGTCCACATCAGTACTCAACTCGTCCGCTGCGCAGCGCATATGTGAAATTAATTAAAGATGGAAAGATAATTGATTAGGAAGGACGATTAATAATCCGCGAGTTTTGGTGTCGACGAAGACCAGGCACGATACCTTGCTTTCGAAAGGTGGAACAATTAAAGGACCTACGACAGGGTTCACAATCCGTTGTCGTTGTTGAGTGACCGTTCTCTTATCGTTCAAGGAAACACACATCTAGTGGTACCGATATCATAATTTTGCCTTACCCTCAAAGGTAAGGTATTTTAATGGGCAGCGAAGGCCGGACTGTATGTCCGAGGCACTAGTTATTCTGGCGCATATCATAAGCGGTACGCCCAGAAGACCAAGACCAAAGCAGGAGGACGGAAACTTGCAGAAATATGTGAACCAGAATGGGAAAGTGGGAGCAATAGGCATTGCAGGCCACTCAGGTATTGTAAGGTCGATATCGACCCTATCTATCTAGTAGCGATGGAGCCAGACTGATTGCGGCACCGTCGCCATCAAAACGCGCGTTCATGCTCAACGAACCTGCTAAAATCGATGTTCAATTTAAGACAGCATCTGCTATTAATTACATTTTGTTACCGTCTCCACTTTTTCACTCTTCCCAGCTCGCTAACTCCGGGCGGACGCTCATGACTCCTTTCTCGCCACATGTTGTACGGTCAAAACATAAATTAATCTACCTATACATTTCTGCAAGTGGTGCACCTTCTTCCGAACGCTATCTGCGTAATGAAATCAAATTAAAGCTCGCATGTGTGCAGCATGGGATTGCACGTCCCCTCTGAGGGATACACATCATTACCGTGAGTATACCTTAAGCACGGGCAAGAATTTGTCAATTACCGTCTAATTGCCAATAAAACAGATCTGTTTGCAAAGTGTGCTGTTTTTCCACAGAGCCCAATGGGATGGGTAAACGTGAGTCTGTTATTGCGAGACATATTTGAATGGCATTCTCAAAAGCCGGTGAGAAGCATTTGATAGAAAACGGTCGGCAACACTTGCCAACTGAGTTGAGTTCATAACATTTTATATATTACTCGTTCGTAATTATTGGAACAGTCCAATTGGCCATTTATCAAAGCAATTAACTTCATGGTATAGAAAACAGAGCTGGCGATGTGGCGCACATGTAAAACCAGAGAACCGGAAAACTAGCATCACATTAAAACCTGAAGAGGAGTTTCCATGGCCTTACTCACTAGAGGTTTTCCTATTATGAACTGCAGTCGACGTGGTAGCATATATGTATTATAAGAAACAACTTTATATCACTCACCTCCATAGATATGGTGGTAAAGAAGTTATGGCTTTAAAAACTATACTTACGCAGGTTCAATTCACGATTGAGAAACAAATTTTGTGTGGCTTTTCTTCTCGTTTGTTAATTGTGATATGCTTCATCATAAAATTATTATGGAATCAATTTTTTCATCAGGCTCTCGTGTAATTTGTTCGTCTCAGCAATCTTTAATAGATTATTCAATGTCAAAAAACTACAAAGGAGCATCATCATCATCATCATCGGCACTACAACCGGGAACCGGTCTTGGCCTTATTTAGCAAGTTCTGAGGCTTCTTAAATTTTCCATAATGATTTGTTTTTTTCCGGGCAACGTCATTAGTCTTGCGTATTATACGTCAAGTCCATCTAAAAAAGACTGAACAGTTTTGACGATTCAGCGGGTGTGCCAATGCGAAGGTAGTCATCTGTCCAGTAATTGTAATAATTTAACCGGCTTAGACATTTTCCATGTTTTTCTGGATGTATACTTGGGGAGGGGGAACGCAACTTTCGATTTTTTTTTTTTTAAACAAAAGTAAAAAAAGATAACCAAGGCCACTGCGTTTTCTAGACAGTCTTAGAAGATCACTCACCAAGGTACAACCCTTTATATGTAACTTCGAAAGTGGCATTGTCCAGATTAAAACCTATGAAATTAAAAGACATCGTAATTTAGAGCCGCCACAAAAACATTAAGGACCTCGTAACGAGTGCCGTATATACTTTTTAAAACACAGGCTCTCAAAAAATGGATGTAAGGCGTAGACTCTTGACTTAAGAGCATTAACGTTAAAGTGGGAGAACAATGTCTAAGGACGAGCGTCTAAAGCCAAGCATGAAATCATAATTGTCTGACAGCCTCCGAAGGTAAGCCTCTACAGACAAGCGCCTAAAAAACCAAGCATAAAAGAGAAGGGTCTAAATACAATCTGTGCAGATAAGCGTTTTACGGTAAACGTCTTAAAACAAGGATCCAAATACAAGTATCTTAAGACAAGCAACTTAAAGCAAGCGTCTTAAGACAACCCTTTTATGATGGTCGTCTTAAGACAAGCGTTTTAAAATAAGTATTTAAGACAAGCATCTTTGCAACATTATTGCAGGGACGCTCTTTGCTGTTGGCTGGAACAATAGCTGTAAATGGTTTTAAAATAGCAAATGATTACCTCGATTGGTCGCTGGTAATCCCAAATATCCTTTTCCAAACAACGCAAACAATGTTAGTAGATTTACTATTAGGAAATATTGACTTTATTTAAAGTGATTGATTTCATTTATACAGATAAGTGATCTGAATTTTCCAAGCAGCTAGGCTGAGCAGTTAACGATAAAAGAACAAAAAACATAAAGATAGTTGTCAAGTGACAACCAACAGAATTCATAAATGTCAGCAATCAGCTGATTGCTGACATTGTTAAAGGTGATGCCACATATAATTCAAGTGGTGCCACAGATTTAATTATTGCGAATCCGCAACAAGTGCAGAATCAAGAGGTAACTCGATGATCTTGTATAACTCGGTATCATCAGCGTATAGGGACAAGCTGGAATTCTTAATGACTTTTCGATGTCATTAGTGGCCAGTATAAATGGGAGAGGACCCAGGTGGCTACCTCGAGGGATCCCAGAGGGGGCAAGGAAGGGATTGGATATCATGGATCTGAACTAAACGGAATAACGTCTATTCTTTATATAGGAAGAAATTCATTTCAGCAATCCAGGTTCGAAACGGAGGGCAGATAATTTGAAGAGGATTATATTGTGGGAGGTTTTGTCGAATGTTTTATTGAGGCTGGTTGAGACCATATCGACCTCGTAAAAACCCTCTGGCGTCTAAAAAAAAAGCATAAAATAGAAGGATCTAAAGACAAACGCCTAAAGAGAAACCTGTTCAGGCAAGCGTTTTACGATAAAAGTCTTAAAACAAGAGTCTAAAGACAAGCAACTTAAAACAAGCGGCTTAAGACATGCCGTTTTTGATGAGCGTCTTAAGACAAGCGTTTTAAAACAAACGGCCGTATAAAGACAAACATCTAAAGATAGCCTTCTAAAGACAATCGTCTAAAGACGATTGTTTAAAGAGAATTGTCTCAAGACAATTGTTTAAAGACAACCGACTAAAGATATTAATTTAAAGACTACCGTCTAAGAACAGCCGTCTGAAGACGACCGTCTGAAAATACCGTTCATGGAAAAGTATATAACAAAAGGGTTTAAAGACAAGCTTTTAACGACAACCCTCTAAAGATAAAAGTCTACTAACAAGTGCCTGAAAAGAAGGGCCTAAAATGGTGTCTGTAGATAAGTTTCTAAACATAAGCATTTCATTTGTACAAGGACAACCGCCTGAAGACAAGCGTCTAAATACAAACGTCCGAAGATAAGGGTCGGAAGACAAGCGTCTGTTAGACAAGCGTCTGAAGGTAAGCGTCAAAAGGCAGAGATCCAAAGACAGGCATCTAAAAACGAATGTCTAAAACGAGGCCTGTACAAAAAAGCTTCTTACGATAAGCGTCTTCAAATAAGAGTCTAGAGATAAATGTCTAAAGCCAAGCGTTTAAAGAAAAGCCTATCAGGACCAAAGTCTCCTCAAGAGTCACAACAATAGCCTCAGCACAAGCGTTTAGACACAAGAAGTGTCTGATGACGAGTGTCTGAAGACCAGAATCCAAAGACAAAAGTTTAAAGACAAGTGTCTAAAGGCATGCGTCTGAAGAGAAAAGTCTAAAAAAACCGGTGAAAGACAAGTTTCGAAAAAAAGTGTCTAAAACATGCGTGTAAAGCTAAAGTATAAAGAAGAGTATCTAAGATAGGTTTTAAAAGTCTCAAGATATGTGCATAATGAGGAAGGTGTAAAAACAAGCTTTTCAACCTAGGAACCTGAGCTGAAATCTTAAGAGGTCTTAAGAGAAGGATCCAAAGACAAGGGTGTAAAGCCAAGGGTCTTAAGCCAAGGATCTCAAGGCGAGGATCTTAAAACAAGAATCTTAATACAAGGATCTTAAGAAGAGGATATTAATGAGAGGATCTTAAGACAAGTATCTTACGACAAGAAACTTAATTTATTTATTTATTTAGGCTTAATCCAAGCAGCTTAAGTTAATATAATATAACAACTTACAGACTAACTTAAAAACTAAAGTAGTAATTAAAAAAAAATATATATATATATATAATAAAAAAAAAGAAGAAAAATACAAGGAAGGAGAAGAGGGCTTGAGGTGTGTCAGTGAGGGGTATGTCTACACAGTGGTGTGGGGCGGGGTTGGAGAGCTGGGGGGAGAGGTTTGAAATTGAGGTGGGGTGGGGTTAGGGCGGGTTTATTCTGAGACGTCGTTTGAGGGCAGGAGTGGAGAGGTTGAAATCAAAGGAGGTGGGGAAACAGTTGGCATGTCGTAGCATACGCGAGATGGGCTCGTTAACGCCGTAAGACGTGTGATGAGTGGGCACGTAAAACAGACGAGGGTTCCGCACATTACGGGGGTTTGTATAAAATGATAAAGAGGAGAGCAAGCTTGGGCAATTGATTGAGCCTGACAGAAGGCGATGGATAAAGATGATGTCAGCATGGATTCTGCGCTCCTCAAGCGTGTTAAGATTGATTAGAAGGAGCCGGCCTGTGTATGGTGGGAGAATGAGTGGGTTTTCCCAGTTCAGTCCACGGAGGGCGAAGCGCAAGAAACGACGTTGAACGTCCTCGATCCTACGAATGAGAGACTGTTGGTACGGGGACCAGACCTGACTGGCATATTCGAGTAGTGGCCGGACAAAAGTTGTGTAGAGAGATCGGGTGACGTAGGGGTTTAAGAATTCCTTCGACCAGCGTTTTACAAAGCCAAGGGCGGCGTTGGCCTTTAGGATTGTGTAATCGATATGTGCGGTAAATCTAAGTTCCTTGTCACATAGGACGCCCAGGTCGCAAATTGATTCAACCGATGTTATCGGTTGGCCTAGCAAGAGATAGGAACGTGGCTGGGAGGGGGAGCGCTTCCGAGAGAAGGTGATTGTGTGACATTTGGTGATATTCAGTTCTAGGCAGTTATTTTGGCACCATGTCGAAAAGCTGTCTAGATCCGATTGGAGAAGTGAGGAGTCAAGGGGGTAGCGGATTGTCTTGAAGATTTTGGTATCATCCGCGTAAAACGAGATGAGGGAGTGATTGATGCACGAGCCTATGTCGTTAATGGTAAGGATAAATAGTAGGTGGCCGAGATGACTGCCTTGGGGGACACCTGAGGTTGGAGAGAAAGGATCGGAGAGGGTGGATCTAAATCGCACCCGACAGGTTCGAGAGTTAATATAGGTTGAGATCCACTTAATCAACAACGGTTCAAAACCAAGGGAAGATAATTTAAAGAGAATGAGGTTATGGGAAATCTTGTCGAAGGCCTTGCTAAAGTCGGTATTGACTACATCAACCTCATCGCCGTTCTCTAGGGCAAGGAGTGTGTGAGATGTGAATTCGACAAGGTTGGTAGTAGTGGACCTGCTGGAGAGGAAGCCGTGCTGGTTAGGAGAGATGATGGGGGTGCAGCGAAAACATAACGCTTCGTATAGAAGGCCTTCGAACAGTTTAGGAATGTGCGAAAGCTTAGCCATGGGACGATAATTGGATATATCGATTTTTGGCCCCTTTTTGTGTATGGGGGTTATGTAGGAGGATTTCCAAAAGTCGGGAAATAGACCTTGTGCAAGGGATAGATTGAAGATTGACGCGAGCGGGAGAGAGAGAGAGAAGAGGAGCATTTTTTTAAGAAGATAGCAGGGAGTCCGTCTGGGCCGGGACTGAAATCGTCTTTAAGTTGTTCAAGTTTTTCTTTAACTTGGTGCTGTTGTATGTGCAGAGGGATGAGTGGGCCAAGGGAGAATTAAGACATGCCAGTAAAGTAGGAGGGGTTAGGCTCGAACGGGTCGTCCGTGGATAGTTAGGATAGTTTGAAGAAGGACACGAAAATATTGGCTATGGTTTGGGAGTCAGATGAAGTAGTTGAGTGGTAGAAAAGAGAGTTGGGATAGGCATCTGATTTTCGTTTATAGTTGATAAAGTGGAAGAAAGATTTGGGGTCATTGATCAGATCCAGTTGGGCTTTGGCAAGGTAATGGTGGTAAAGGGAGCTATAAAGCTCGGTGAATTGGTAAAAGTAACCGAGATAGTTGGAATAGTCCAGAGGAGAACGCATATTTAAGAAAGTGTTCCACAACTTATTTCTCTTGATACGGAGTGTGCGGAGTCTGCGGTTATAACAAGGGGGCGATGAGAATGATAACCTGTTTCGGGAATAAGGGACAAATAGGGATATGGCGTTGAAGATAACTGTGCAGAGTGAGGCTGTAGCGACCTCAACACCAATATCATTTAAGCGGGGTAAGGTATTGCTGAGGTACTCATTTATGCGCCGGAAATTGGCTTTTCGGAAATTGAAAGAATGTTGGTAGGGGAGGGGAGTGGGTTTCCTGTGGGCTGGGTGTTCGCGGAATACGGATAAGAGAAGTGGGGGGTGGTGGTTGTCAATGGTTGAGAGGATGTGGGGACTAGGGATAACTGAAGAGTTGCAGGGGTCTGTCGTGAACACTAGGTCGAGTTGTCTGCCCAGATGATTTAGGATATTGCTGACTTGGTAAAGGCTAGAGTCAATGAGGTTGTCTATTAAGAGACACTCCTTGGTAGTGGAGGGGCTAGAGATATAGTGGGACTCATCGTCAGACAACGACCATTGGAGATGGGGGAGATTGAAATCGCCCAGGACTACAATGTCGTCTTGGGTAGAACTCAGTTCCGTTAAGCAGTCGATTGCAGCAATAGCGAGTTCGTACGCCTCGGTAGCTGGTGGGATGTAGAAGCAAATGATATACAATGACTTTGAGCGGTGTTCAATTTTTATAGCGACATAGTCGAGGTAGGGTGAAGAGGAGAAGGTGATAAGAGAAGATGTTAGTCCGTTTTGGACGGCGAGCAACACGCTTCGGCAGGGGGTGTCAGGCAAGGAATGATGGACATCGTCGTCACGAAAAACTGTTGGGCGGGGGGGCAGTTCTAGGCTGTTGATACTGGGGATGAGGTTGGTTTCGGTCAGGGCGTATATATCAAAGGGAAAGGAGTGGGTATTGTGTAAGATCGACTGGGTTTTGGAGCGAAGGCCTCTGACAATCTGGTAGTATATGGTTAGGGGACAAGAATTGGGAGACCCCATGGAGAGTGGGGTGGGCAGCCGATTAGGGCCGAAAAAGTTTATTTTTAGTGGGTTCGCTGCGTGCTGAACCAGATGCCATTTCCGAGCAAATGTATGTAAAAAAAGCTCGATGTCAAAGGTTACAAAAGAAAATTCGGAGGGAAATCAAATCAACAACTTAAACGCGAAAGTCTGAAAACAAGAGGATAGGTCCTAAAGTCTGAAGGTGAGCGTGTAATGAGAGGGCTGTAGAGACAAGCTTCTAAACCTAGGAATCGGAAAATGAAAGTATAAAGTCAAACGTCTAAGGAAAGACTCCTTATTACAGGTGTCTTAAAACCAGGGTCTCAACATGAGGAGAATATCTGAAAACAAGAATGTTAAGGCAAGAGTCTAAAGAGGAGTTTATAAAGATGAGGGTGTAAATTTCCGTTTCTCAAGACAAGATACAAAATACCATAGTCTAAAGATACCTTCCTTCAAACAAAACATTAGTAGCGAGAGTCCTATATCACGCTTAAGAAGTAAATTTCCTGAAATCTAGGATCTTAAGACCAGAGTTTGAACTAAATATACTCTAAAATGTGATAAAGATGTAGTAAAAATGTGTAAAGATGAGTGAATAAGGACAAGCATATAAAAACCAGATTGCGGGGACAATTCGAGATTGTGGAGACAACAGTCGAAGGACACGTTACCCTTCAGGAAACGCATCTGTAGTATGCCACTTTAGACAGAAAAATGTTCGGTAGAAATGAGGTTAAAGATCCGATTGCAAAGTACATATCATTAAAACAAAGGTTTCAAGACAAGATGGTAAAGGTAAGGGACTAAAGATAGGGTTCAAAGTGCAACAGTTTAATAGCAAGACATTAACATGTCTAGAGACACGTGTCTCCCGTCAGGATTTTAAATATAAGTTTCTTTATACAAACTATGTTACGTATAACAAAAGCCGCACCGTTCTAAATACCAGAATCTCAAATAAAGATTTTGTAAATCAGTATATACGGACAAAATGTAGAGACAACGGATGAACGAGGAGCCACTCAAAGTTCGACACACAACTAATGACTCATTCTAAGTACAAAAGCCGTACATCAAGATTCTTAAAAGTTATAGAGTCAAGATTTTAAAATTGCAAAGAAAAAAGTTATTGAACAGCCTACGATACGTAAGGTACTTGCCTTTACCTGGGGGATTTCAGAAATGCTATCGCTTCAGTAACTTACCTAGCTGCTTGGAGAAAAAGAGCCTGGTCAACAAATTAAATAACAAGAAGTTGCACACAAAAATCACGGGCATTTAAATAGAAATGGGAAGTTGCGCAGAATCTTGAAAGTATGTAAACGTTGTATAAGCGCCTAGAAAATCATGTATAGAGATATTAGGTCATGATAAGTCAATAGGTATTTGTGCATGCCGTAATATACCATTACTATTTGTATCTCACAATATATTATAAATACAGAAAATCTCCAAAAACAAACAATAAGGGAAGAATTTGCCTCTGTAGCTGTGATGATAAGGATATACAACATGCATATGACTACTCATTAGCTGGTTCGACAGTTGTGTCTGTGATATTGCATCCCTGAACTGATTCCTTATTTTTGTGATCAAATATTCCACATAAACAAAATCCAATAAAATTCAACTCATCGTTGTGACGAAAACAGTCGAGATGTTTTAGATAAGACTTTATATCTGTCAGCAGAAAGTTGAAACCTAATGAAATGAATTGTCGGAAATGTGCGACTAAATGGAATCAAGGAACCTATAAAAGAACTGTTATATGAATTAACCCGAGTTCCTTCGCAGCGCAGCAAAGTGATTTTTCTAAAACCGCAAAAATGTCACTTGCTTGTGCACATGCCGGTACACATCGTATCAATGCCAAAGACCAACCTTGATCAGTCACATCTTATGAGCGACTCAGACCACTAAGTGGCATTCCACCGACAAGCCACCCAACTATTCAATCGATTAATTCAATTATAATTCAATTGAATAATCTTGATAAACACAGGCGAGGTTCTATTTGCATATGTAAACAGCGCATTCAACGGAAGACCAAAAGCAGCTCGTAGATATATATCCAGTGATCAGTGTCCACGATCGACACTCAAATAAATAACTCAGAAACCTCAGTCCATTCAAAATCCAATTCAGAAACCATAAAACCAAAGAATCCATCCGCCAGATGAACATAAATTGTGCTGCGGCTGCAATATTTCATCATTAGTTGAATGACTGCCCTGACGCAATTGCAACTTAGGCTAACCGCGACGTTTAACGTTGCCCCCTTCCGCTGATTTCTGTAATTACCACAAAATACCGGCGGCTCGTTGAAATACATCGGACACCTTGTCTTCACATAAGACAAACTACCACAGAATTCGACAACAACATTTGAAAATGTTGACATATGTTAGCGATCACTTTTTGGCAGAGTTTGGCAGCCGGACGATTGTTGTCGTGCCCATTAAAGTGATCGCGCGCAATAGGTTGTCAATAGGTGTAAGAAAGATACCGTCAATGCTTGGAAAGCGATAGCTCGTCCACGGCTGGACACTAAATCGTGGTCTCATTGACCTAATTAGACATAACGATATTTTGGTATATGCTGTCAAGACGGATCCCCCATATGGTAAATGCAATGTTTTAATTGTTCGGATCTTGCCCCATAGATTATCCATAAGATCATGATATGACACACCTTGCCGGTCTTGTTTGTGGCTTCATTTGAGGCGATCGTCCCTACGAAGATGTATTAAAGGCCTCCCCATTCATTAAGCGACTATGTCACCCGGTTTTATGATGAAGAAATATCCATCAATCACGCGACAGTATTAAACGATCGCGACCGACCTTCCGATCGCCTGCCTTACTGTTGCAGGTTGCTTTCAAATTAGCACCAATTATAGAAGATATTCGTCTATAAGGAGCCTTGCAGGTCGGCCAGGCCATATGCTGGCTCTGCACACTAGCTCACGATCTATTGGTGGAGGTAGTACGGCTTAAGCTGCAACTATTGGATGATGATGGATTTGGCTACAGAAACTAAAAGTGGTTCTTGGAATCGACTCGTAACATGACGCTTATGGCAACTCTACCCGGTAACTCATTTGATTGATTGCTGCATAAATTAGGTGGACATGTGTCGAGAGTTGAACGTGTTACTCGACGGCAGGGCACAATTTTAATTGGCCAAAGCATGACAATGATCTGTGTATTGACTTGTTGGTTGTTCTTTTCTACTGAATAAGTTGTATGGTGTTTCATGTGCTAAGAATTATTTGCTTGCAATTGCGGCATAGTCGCGATTCCACTGAGGTGCGAACAAACAAGCCAAAGATAATTCTAAAATAAACCCCATAACCAAATGGAGAAGACATCCTTAGTCTGTGGTTATTGGGTCACCAGCAGCATTTCTGTGCCACAATCAAAAATTAGCTCTTGTTTTGATTATTGAATCGATTTTCTTTATTGTTTATGGGGGAATTAATTTTTTCATTAATTGTATTGAAGTTGTACACTGATTAAACACAGATTTCCGTTCCCGAAAAAGCGATCCCTAGCCTTCGGTTTGCCTATCAATTAATATCACCATGACGTAAAACATACACGGTATAGAAGATCATTGTACCCCTCATCCATGCGTAGACTGCGTTAAGGGAGGCGATAAGATAATCGAACGATAAATATAAGAAGAACGTGTATGACTGAAAGGCTTAGTTCTATCTATAGTCTCTAGAAACTGTGAGTTGCAATAGGTACGCGAAGGTTTGATTGAGGTTTTTCAGGGTAGATTCTGAGGCAAGGCCTTAATATTTAACTCGTTTGTAGACAACTAGCGGCACTAAACATCGTTATATAAATTTAAAGCTTGGTAAGCATATAATATTCAGCACCCAAACCAGATTGGAATATATAGCAACAGCTTATGAAAAGTTAAATCGATATAATCATATATTAAACGCAAAATACGGATATTTCGTTTCTTCGGCAAGAGCAGGAGCTTAATAACTGCCCTAAGCCCACAAGATGTCTCAATGTGATGAAATGTGTTTGCAGAACTGCGTTTACCCTGTCAGATATCTCATTTTTTGAATCGCCTGCAATAATAAGGGCATGAAAATCGTCATACTTGAAATATTTTAACGGTTTCGATTTTGAATGCCACAATTAGATCTGTTGAAGCTAACTGTTGGGATTCCGATTACCGCCATTAAAAAACGAATAACTAAAGAATTACACTATAAGAATAATAATAAAGAATAATATCGAGGGACAGGAATAGGCAACCAGAAATCGGAAAACTAGCGTCCAAAGCCCAATATCGAAAGTTTAATATCGGAAGACTGACATCGAACAACTAGCATTGAAATATCAACACAAGGCTGTCATTGAAAGCATAGCATCGGAAAATATATATCGAACGACTACAATAAAAAGACTGGCATCGTACAACTAATCTCGATTGACTGTAATCAAATAGCCGACGTCGAAAGCCTAACGTCGGAAGTTTTATGATGTTTCTAACAGATACACACACAACACATGAGCAAATAGTGAAGATCAACACCAAACGAAAAATCGAATAAGCAGAAAAGCCGTATACCAAGCAACAACATAGCGATACCACATCATTTGAGTGTACTTGAGAATAACGATCGAACCAGTACATGCGGCAGTGGTCTTATGTGTTGAGACATTCTACATTTTCTTCTAACCTTTATAGCGTCGGTTCGAACGATATGTTTTTCACTATTTGCCTCAGAGCGGCCATGTGTTCTGTTAGAAACGCCACCGACTAACATCGGATCAATAACATCAAAAGACCAACGTCGATAGACTAATATCGAAAATGATAGTCGGAGGACAAATATTGGAAGCCTGAGATGGTGTGACTAGCGCCAAAATGTTGATAGTGCAAGACTAACATTGAGAGATTTCCGTTGATTCCAACAGATATACATGACCACGCAATCATAATGAGAACACAGCGGAAAAGTGAATCAAAAAAAAAAAAAAAGATAGTCAAGCTATATACCAGGGTATAAAACATAGCAATCTACAGCTTAAGTAATGAGTTGAAACATCCTCTTGTAAAGGTGGACGAGATCCAATGTATTGATGATCTGGCTCTTACTTTTTCATGGTTCTACTTCGTCGTTATCCCTGTAATTGATGACCCCAACTTGATCTGCAAACTAAGACTATTCGCCACTTCTTGGCTCACTTCCCCACTGATGACCCGGGTACTCTGCCTGCTCTGTGATCGTAATATAGATATTGGGGAAGGCGTAATGTGGCGTTTCCAACAGAGAGACATGAACCCGCAATTATAGTGAGAAAGGGTAAACTGACATCCAAAGATTGACGTCGTAAGTCTTTCGACGAAAGTTTGATATCGAAGGAATATCATCAAAACACTGCCGTTGACAGGTAACCATCCAAGGACTGTCATGCAAAGTTTGACATCAAAGGCCACAGTTTAAGTAAGTTGAAACATTGCCTTGGATTTAACTTTTTCTAATCATGTTCTTTACTACTTCGTCACAAAACCCTATAATTGGCGATCACGCATGATCTGTATACATCCCGACACTTCCCATAGTAAACCAGGACTTTACCTCGCGTCCTTTCCCAGGTCACTGGGCTCATTTCCTGGCCAGCCTACTCCTCCCACTCCGTGTTTCTATACAAAGTGATTGCAATGTTGTAATTAGGGAGGGCGAATTGTGGCGACAGACATCTACTAATTCGCAGCCGTAGTGAGAGCACAGCACAAAAGGCGATCGCAAAAAACAACCATCAAAGTGTAGCAAATCCCAGCTAAAGTAGCGAGTTGAAACGTCCTCGTGGACAAGTGGTCGTGATGTGGTGTGTTTGTGTTTTGGCTGTAACCATAACCGTTTCATATTTTGTCACAAAACGCTATAAACCAACATCTGAAAACTGACATCTAAAGAGTGATGTCAAAAAATTAACACCGAAAGACGAATATCAAAAGATAGACATCAAGAGACACACAACGAAATAGTGATATTCACAGACTGATGTCGAAAGAATAGTATCGAAAGACTAATATCGAAAGACTGGCATCAACCGATTGACATCAAACGGCTAACATCGAAAGACTGGCATCAACCGATTGACATCAAACGGGTAACGTCGAAAGATTGGTGATATCGAAAGGCTTCAAAAAACCAACGGCGAAAGACTGACATTCAAAAACTGATATTGACAAACTTGTGTCGAAACACTGACATCGAACGGCTGACATAGAAATCATCATCATCATAATCATCGGCAACCGGGATCCGGTCTTGTCCTTATTTAGAAGGTCGTTCCACCGGTATCCGGTCCATATCCAAGATTTATTAAATTGTCCATAGTAATTTGTTTTTCTGGGCATGGTTATTAGCCTTGCGTCAATGACATAGAAATACTAACATAGAAAAACTGGTGTCACAAGTATATTATCGAACAATCAACATCAAACGACTGCCCTCGAAATTTCACATCAAACGACTGACATTAAAAGACTGGCATTAACAGTCCGATATCGAAAGGCCACCATCGAAAGATCCGAATCGATAGACTGACATTCAAAGATAGATATCTCGAAAAACTAGTAACATGGGCCAAGATCGAAATATTGAAATTGGAAAACTGATTTCGAAAGACTGAGATTCAAAGACAGACATCTAAAAACTAACATCCGAGGACTAACATAGAAAAACAGGTATCGAAGGTAAACATTGTAAGACTGGCGTTCAAATATCGACATTCAAAGACTGACATTCAATATGAAAAGACACACATTGAATGATTGATATTCAAAGGCTGGCATTCGAGGATTGCATTTCAAACACAGACCTCCAAAGACTGACATCGGAGAATTAACATAAAAAATCTGGCATCAAGGGCCAACACCAAAAGAATGAAAATGAACGACTGCCATTAAACGACTAACATTGAAAGATTGATATTCATAGACTAACATTGAAAGACTGACATTCAAAGATCGACATTCGAGGACTGCCAGTCAAAGACTGACATTTAAAGACTGACATTCAAAGACTGACATTCAAAGACTGACATCCAAAGACTGATATTGGAGGATTAACATCAAACACCTGGCAGCAAGGGTCAATATCAAAAGACTGGCACTGAAAGTTAGACATTCAAAGACTGGCATTCAAGGATTCACATTCAAATACAGACATCCGAAGACTGACATCGGAGGATTAACACGAAGCACTCGGCATCAAGGGTCAACATCAAAAGAGTGAGAATTCAAAGACTGGCTTTGCAAGACTGACATTCAAAAATTGACATTCAAACGCAGACATCCAACGACTGACATCAGAGGATTATCACCAAACACCTGTCATCGAGGGCCAACATCTAAAAACTGACATCGGAGGACTAACATCGAAAAGCAGGTGTCAAAGGCCAATATTGCAAGACTGCCATTCAAAGATTGACATTGAAAGACTGATACTCAAAGACTGACATTGAAATACTGACATTTAAAGACTGACATTCAAAGACTAACATTCAAAGACTGGCATTCAAGGATTGACACTCAAACACAAACATCGAAAGACTGACATCGGTGGACTAACATCCAACGACAAGTATCAAAGGCCAGCATTGAAAAGCAGACATTGAAAGGCAGACATTGAAAGGCAGACATTGAAAGACTAGCATTCAAAGACGGACATTCAAAGACTGCCATGCAAAGACTGACATTTAAAGACTCACATTCAAAGACTGACATTCAAAGACTGACATCCAACGACTGACATCAGAGGATTAGGACCAAACACCTGTCATAAAGTGCCAACATCAAAAGACTGACATCGGAGGACTAACATCGAAAAGCAGGTGTCAAAGGCCAACGTTGCAAGACTGCCATTCAAAGATTGATATTCAAAGACTGATACTCAAAGACCGACATTCAAATACTGACATTTAAAGACTGACATTCAAAAACTGACATTCAAAGACGAGCATTCAAGGATTGACAGTCAAACCCACACGTCCAAAGACTGACATCGGAGGACTAACATCGAAAGACAAGTATCAAAGGCCAGCATTGAAAGGTAGACATTGAAAGACTAGCATTCAAAGACGGGCATTCAAAGACTGCCATTCAAAGACTGCCATTCAAAGACTGACATTTAAAGACTGACATTCAAAGACTAACATTCAAAGACTGACATTCAAAGATTGACATTCAAAGACTGACATTCAAAGATTGATATTCAAAGACGGGCATTCAAAGACTGCCATTCAAAGAGTCACATTCAAAGACTGACATTGAAAGACTGACGTTCCAAGACCGGATTTCAAAGACCGGCTTTCAAAAACCGGCATTCAAAGACTGGTTTTCAAAGTCTGGCTTTCAAAGACTGGCTTTCAAAGACTGGCTTTCAAAGACTGGCTTTCATAGACTGGATTTCAAAGACTGCCTTTCAAAAACTGGCTTTCAAAGACTGGATTTTAAAGCCCGGCATTTAAAGACTGTCATTCAAGTATTGACATTCAAACATTAACATAGAAAACCTGGCATCATGTGCCAACATCAAAAGACTGACATTGAAAGATGGACTGTCAAGGACTGACATTCAAAAACTCATATCAAGGACTGGCATTCAAAGACTGACATTTTTCGATGTCAGTCGATGTTAATCTTTCGATGCCAGTCTTTTGATATTCGTTTCTCGTTGGAAGTATTTTAGTAGTATTCTTTCGGTGTTACTCTTTCAATATAAGCCTTTCGACATTATTCTTTCTATATCGGACGACACACATCTGAAATATGAAATCGAAAGACTGCCATCTAAAGACTAACATAGAATGATTGATATACATAGACTGACGTCGAAAGATTGGCATCAAAAGTTGTCGATCTTTGGATATCAGTGTTGGTTTGTTAGCTTAACCATGTCGGTCTTTCGCCATTAGTCCTGCTATGTCAGCCATTTGATGTCAGTCTTTTGATGTTAGTCGTTCGATGTGAATATCTTGATGTCAGCTTTTGTATGTCAGCTCTACTATGTCGGTCTTCGATGTTAGTGCTTTGATGTCGTTAGTTCGATGTTGACCATTCGATGATAGTCTTTCGACATCAGTCTCTGGATGCTAATTTTTCGAAACCGGTATGTCCATGAAAGTCATTTGGTGTCAGTCGTTTGATGTTAATCATTCGATATTAACCCTTCGATGGCAGTCATTCAACACTACTGTTTCGATGATAGTCTTATATCGGACAACAGCTACCGAAAGTTTAGAGTCGACACACTGACATCGGATAGCAGACATCGAAAGCCAGGGTCTCCAAGGAGACACTTATATAAGAAAGTAATGACATAGAATTCAACAATTTTACGAAGACCGGAATCTGCGAACTACGATCAAGCAACAAGAATACGAATGTAGATATATAAATTTAGATCCGCCGTTGCGCCTGAAATGTGATATATGCTTATGTGTAAGTGCTTAGCTTCAACTGACAGTACCATCCTGATTTAGCTGTTGAGCAATAAACTTAATGATTCTTCCTGCGCAACTCTGCACAAGTTTGAACTTCATGTCCTATAATATTACCGGGTCATTATTTTATATAGAAATTTGCTGAACGCAAAGAATCAAAAAGTTAATGATATCCATTGGATCACCAGGATCCTTTAAAAGCAGCCCTTAAAAGACAAGCTTTGTGGTGCTATGCCGTTTTACGATTAAGAGATTCGAACTCATACTATGAAGAGGATAGAACCAGAGAACCGACGCGGGAGACCACGAACGCATCTACGGGATGTTATTATTTACTAATTAAGCTGTATGATACTTACGTGAATGCCCCGGTATACGTCACTGATGTCAATTATCTTATATCTTGTGTTCTTCACTGTGGTTCCATGTGTGTAAGCGCCACATGGCTACTTCTGGAAAATACTACTCCCGGTAAAAGACTACTGGTGACAGAGTCTAACGGTTATAGGTGACCGCCAATAAACACGAATATCAAATAAAATTACAAAACGTAATCTTTTATGTTTCAAGTTTATTACTAATAATCTCTACACAGACATTAAAAAATGAGATTTGACACAAAAATAATTCTGCATATCCGGCTTATAATAAAGATTATTATTATAATTCTCAGAGGGTGAGGAAATCACAGTGAAGTATATAAAAGTTCCAAATATAAAACAAACAGTGTATGTTTTACCAGACGATCGTGGGAACCAAAGAAGTGGTAGACAAGCGCACTTTTTTAATATAACTTTATAAAGATCCACCTTCCTTAAACGTATTTGGCTTGCATATACTAAATCTATACTCACAAGTTTGTAGACGCAAATGCCACACTTTAAGAAGTATATAAGCTTTATTAAAAAATAGTAAGGTGGCTTTGTTGGGGGGTGGGAGCGAACATACAGGGCAAAGTCTGTGCTTTTAACCCGGCGAAGGTCAGGACGATACTTGTCCCTGTTCCAAGTTGACATGCAGTCTCCACGTGGCATCCCTGGATAGCTACTTTGGCAGGCGCCAAGTAGTGAACCAATGCATGCAGCGACATCCTGAGAAAGGTTGGCGCAAGGCTAATAACCTTGCCCGGAAAAACGAATTATTATGGACAATTTACCAAGTCTCGGATATGGACCAGATACCGGTGGAGAGACTTGCTAAATAGGGCCAAGACCGGATCCCGGATGTAGTGTCGATGATGATGATGATGATGAAGGTAGCTTTGTTGAAAGAAAATTTTTGTAAGCTCTGTTTACGGCCAATTGAGGGACGTTGCTGAGTAAAGCTTGCTCCACCCTCCAGTCCTGGCGAGTCGACTTAACTGGTAAAAAGGCTTTTTTATATACACTTCTCATCAGAGACAAAATACGATAGCTATAGGTAACTGCTTGTAATTTTAGTATTTTGGAAAAACTTATACTAAAAGAGAGTTGCAGAGAAGTCCGGTCGGTACAAAACGAGTTCGGATAGAGAGATATGGCCACAGAAATATTAATCGTAAATTGACGGAATTCAGTGTGTTGTATTTTGAGTAGCAAACATACGAAACCCTTAGAAATGATATAACGAACAGTTTCTGAGGCAAAACAGGTAAACGGGATAGAAGCATTAATGTTGGTGTCATATTTTCAATTAACTGAATTTCTATGGAGTGGAAAACAAATACAATACTATATAAGACAGTAAAATAATGACTTATCTACCTTTTAACCTTTTCGGATATTGTTTCAGGTATGACACTCAAAATTATGACCATAGTCTAATGGTATTTCCTTCATCTATTTAGTCGCATTACGTTGTAAATCATCTGGTTATTATTCATCCTACGCGAATAGCGACTCCTCTTGTGCAAACTTGACTTTAACAACCTGCAGCATTGATCTACGGTCTCAAGTACAATGAAATACGACTAATCTTCCTAGACGAGCTCATTATTTTCATTAAATACGTCTTAGCCACGGATTATGCAAATATAATTATTTCACGAATGATTTACTATTGCTTGTCGCCCATGGATGGCAGATCTGGTCTCGGCGGACGCACGCGTACTCAGAGCTTAGTCAAGCCCAGACAATAGTCGGGTAACGTTCGGATTGGTCACCCTTAGTCTGCGATTTATGCTAATGGCGAGTCACCGTTTATATAAGTTTTGTTTGTTAGTAAATTTGAAACTTATGGTAATTTTTTCAGACAGATTTTTCCCATCGTTACAATTGATTGCTGGAGACTGGTTTGTCGGCCATCGGTGACATGAGTTGACGAGGATCTATCTCGCACCTATAACATATGCGGTAGGGTATCATCTACGCAATCGATCGTACTATTTTGAACAGCAGCAATCTGTTTCATTAAGGTTGTAGGCAATTTCGTGACTAACATGAAATGGGTGAGACCTAGCAGGTTTCTATATATATTAATTTACTCTTGAGTTGCATTTGCAGTTGAATGGAACAGTGTGTGATTGACCGATTTATGGTAGTAACTAATTTTTGCCCACAATTCCCTTTTTTTCGCTCATTATTATCTTACAACTTGCCTGACGGTATGGTAGTCAGTTACTGTTTTGAAGTTGATGGGTATCACCGTGCGTCCACCGATCGTATAGTCTGGATCTCTTGTGGACCTGCCCTGTGTCTCTTTAGCTGAATTCGCACGGTGATAGGGAGAAGGGTATGTAGGACAAATTTGTAACAGTCAGCCTTAAACAGTGGTCAATCATTTTAATTTTTAGCTTCCCTGCAGACTATTAAGGCTCATTAAAGTTGATTGGGTTTTGCAACTCGTAGATACATTTTAATGATTAGCTTTGATGCATGGGGATGGAACGTAATCCTTTTTGTCGAGTTGTATTTCGTTGCTGATGTTGTGGGATGTGTGGTCCACTGGTCGGTGATAAAATATGTCTTATATAGTTGTGTTGGGGTTGTTAACTGACGCTTGGGTTCTTGATATTTGATGGGCTACCGAGGTACTTTGGGATTGGTAATGAGTTTCCCTTGGTTACTATTTATGTTGTTTCGAGTATTTGGGACTTCTAATTCATTAAGAGAACTAGTTGGATTGGAATGGAGCTGCAATTAGTTGGTCACATATACATAAGAGGATGTTATTATAATTTGTGCGTTTTGTACACGAAGTGCTACTATCCTTGACCTTTCTGAATGATGCATATAACCCCGCTGCAAGTTATTTTATTCTTTCATTGGATAAGTTAGAAAATGAGTTGGCATTTCACAAGTCAAGAAGGGTTTATTGATTAAATAAGTAGATAAAAGTTCGTTCGAAGACGGTAAACACTAGTAGAAAAAGAAAATAGTATAACTCGATGTATTGATTATACTTCTTAGAAAATAATTTGGTAATATCGGCCAAGTCTGGTCAAGCAAGAGTGTGTTATTGAGACCTGAACATATCACGCTTCAGGACTTGCTGCCAAACTCTTTTAATTTGGACCTCTCTGCCAAGTGGCAACACCTGTTCAAAAATGTGTTCGATAAATCAGTAAGTAATTTGTGATACTATACCTTGAAAACACTCTTGTTAATTATCATCACCATCATCGGCACTACAACCGGGAACCGGTCTTGGCCTTATTTAGCAAGTCCTGAGGCTTGTTAAATGTTCCATAATGATTTATTTTTTCTGGTCAAGGTCATTAGTCTTGCGCCAGGGGCTCCCCGACGGGGAATCGAACCCCGGTCTCCCGGGTGACAGGCGGGTATACTAACCGCTATACTATCGAGGAGCCCATTGTTAATTATATTCTACCAAAATACTGGTGCAAAATGATTTATGACCTGTAACATACTTTATCCATTTTAAGGAATTTAATCATTAGCAAAACATCGAAATCAAAATTCTTGTGGCAGAGGAAAACGAACAAGGAACACAATTTATCTATCGACGGGTTGGAGACGGAATATTTAAAGGCACAGTCGCTCAGCTTGTCAGGTCAGCAGAAACCCACTTGTACTGAAGTTTTGCGTTCTAGGTCTCTCCCTCTCTCTCTCTCTCGATCTTTTCGAATTCCAGCACACCAAAACCTCATTCAGAATAAAACTGAAGAATCCTTCCTGACAGCATTCCCCTCCAAAGAGGATTATTGGACTTATCTCCTAGAATAGAGCACTGGCTTGCCATATACAAACTGGAAAACTCAAAAACACACTAGACACCAACCGGCTTTGTATGATTTTCTTCTTCCTATTCCTCCTTCTTTATTATTAGAAACCTGCTTTACAATAACCCACAAAATTGATAAATTAAAATAGATAGTCTGTCCTGTGTCATATATTCAAAGACTGAGTCTGACATTTTCGTGGAGTTAATTGGTTTCGATGATTGCAAGAAAACCAGAAAATAAAGGCAACGATAAAGAGCAAACTAATGCTCGTTTCGCAAAGACTTGTACCACTATTATTTCCCGAATAGTTTCTGAATTTGGTGATTCTGACAGATTATCTACACGTAATCATAGTGATGAACATAGCTCAAACGAGAGTGAAAAATATTTATCTGTGCCGTATACGTACCAATCCATTCCAGCCCTGTGAGTGGGGCGTTAGAATATACTCACAGCTAGGCCGGCTTGTCGTAAGAGGCGACTAAAGGCCGAGTGGTAGCCTTGCTCTCGAGGCTCGGCCCACGCTCGACTGGTAACGGCATTTTGTAACATCAGGGGCATCGGTTTCGCCAATACGAACGTAAACGCCGTCCACCAATATTTGCAAACAACGAAACCTGATATCCTTGCCCTAACTGAGACCCAGGACGATTCGTCAACTGATTCGACATATCTTCGTTGCTCAGGATACGACTTACATTCGAGATTCCGTTTTAAGGGCGGAGTCTGTGTCTTCGCGCGGTCCGATCTGGCTTGCCAGAGGATGGAGGCGTTGGAACCCAATAATATGGACATCCTCTGGTTGAGGGTCGTAATGAGGAGTTCCGTTAAATTTCTTTGTTGTTTTTACCGCTCCCCGAATGATGATCTACCGGTGACATTTTTCGAACATCTTTCACATACCGTCGACTGGATACAGATGAACGAGCCAGCTTCTGAAATTGTTGTCCTTGGTGATTTTAATGTGCACAATTCCGGCTGGTTGTTACATTCTATCAGAGCCGACGAGGCTGGGAGGCTGGCGGAGATGTTTGCTGTAAGCCACAACTTGACTCAACTCGTGGAGGAACCGACCCGAGTGCCGGATACCCGAGGCGATTGTGCCAACACCCTGGATCTATTTTTGACATCCGAACCGAGTATTTATACCGTAGAGGTTTCTGCACCACTAGAAAACTCAGATCACTGCTTGGTGTCTGTCGCGTAAGCACTTGCATATCAAACGAATAACCGGCCTAGGCAGCTTTGCCATATATGGAAGTATGGGGCTGCTAACTGGGACGATTTGCGAGATTTCTTCGCATCCTTTCCATGGTCGGAGGTGTGCTTCGGAGACTCGGATGTTAATGCTTGCGCGGAGTCGGTATCAGAGATTATTTTTCTGGGGATGGAGATGTATATTCCACATTCCATCAAACGAAGTTCGTCTGATAAGCCTTGGTTTGACAAAAAATGAGAGCTGATTACAGCCGCAAAAAATAGAGCTTTTAAGAAATGGCGCCCCAAGTCCACCGATGTTAACAGAGCGAATTTTGTTAGAATCAGAAACGCGTGCAACCAGGCGATTAATTCCGCGAAGAAAGCTCACAACGACATGGTGATCAATAAACTTCTTCGGCGCCCAACTGGTTCGCGCTCCTTCTGGTCAATGGCAAAAGCTGTCAGCAGCAACTTCGTATCCTCCTCCTTCCCTCCGTTGGTGGCAAACAGGGGAACATTAGTCACGAATTCAAAGGATAAAGCCGATGTGTTCGCGAATTTATTTTCCGCGAATTCAAACCTCGATCCCGGTCTTTTGGAGCCACCTGTGATCTCGCCGGTACGGTCTTCGATGCGGGATGTGAGATCTCGTCCGCGCACTATTCGAAGCATTCTACGTGAACTGGATTGTAGAAAGGCAACCGGCCCGGACGGAATACCAGCAATAGGCCTTAAGAACTGTGCTCCAGAACGATCGCCGGTTCTTGGCAGACTCTTCCGCTTATCTTATGCACAGAGGACCTTTCCTGCCTGCTGGAAAATCGCTCGAGTTCAGCCAATCCCAAAGACGGGAAAAAAGTGTCTCCCACAAAATTACCGTCCGATAGCATTACTGTCTATTTTATCTAAGGTAATGGAAAAAGTCATCAATACAGAGTTGGTTAAGTATTTGGAGTGCAACGGACTTCTGAATGATCGTCAATACGGATTCCGTGGCAGGCGGTCCACAGGAGACCTTTTGACACTTATAACCAATATATGGACATCTGCGATTGAACGGCATGGTGAGTCAAAGGCGGTCGCATTGGATATCTCCAAGGTTTTTGACCGCGTCTGGCACGGGGCATTGCTGAGCAAACTTCGTTCATATGGACTTTCCCAACAGCTTTGCGACTAGACGAAAAGCTTCCTTGAGAATCGATCGATCCTGGTTGTTGCGGACCGCGAGTATTCGGATCTGTATCCTGTTAATTCAGGGGTGCCATAGGGTTCTATTTTGGCTCCAACCTTGTTCTTGCTACACATAAATGATTTGTTGGAGACAACGGATAACAAGGTGTTCAGTTTTGCGGATGATAGTACGCTTGTTTCCTCCTTTTCGAGTGTTCGGTCGATTGGTGCATCTGCGTCGCATCAGCTGAGATGTAGACAGATCGAATTTCTGTATCAGGATCTGGATAGGGTCCTGCAGTGGGGAAAGGCCAATCTCGTCGACTTCAATGCAGCGAAGACACAATATACAACATTTACAAAGAAAAGTGGATCATCGGTTCCACAGCTGATGATGAATGGCCAGGCCCTTGAGGCCCGGGAAAGCTTGAAAATGCTCTGCGTCACGGTCTGTGGGAATATATCATGGCACAAACACGTATCGAGTATCGCCAGGTCAGCCTCAGGAAATCTTTTTAGAGCCAAGAATTATTTTACTCCGGCCCAACTTCTTCTCCTATATAAATCTCAAATTAGACCCGCGCTCGAATATTGCTCTCGTGTTTGGAGCTCGGCTCCTAAACATACCCTCGACCTACTTGAGACCATACAGAGACGAGCGATCCGCCTGATCGGGGACTCGGCGCTGACATCGGGACTACAGTCGCTATCACATCGAAGGCGCGTAGCCGACCTCTGTCTGTTTTACAGATATTATCACGGGTACTTTTCTTCGGAGATTCGTGGTATTGTTCCACGCAATTCGGTTTATATGCGCTCCACAAGACAATCCGTCGGATCGCACCCATTTGTGGTTCATCTCCTGATGGCGCGAACATCCCTGTATCAGAACTCGTTCCGGTACGGAGCGGGGAGGCTGTGAAACTCCCTTCCCATGCGAATGTTCCCGGTGCGTTACAACCTGCATCTGTTCAAAAAGAACAGCAACAGTTATTTGGTGGCATCTCGGGGCGCCCATTCGGTGCTATAGGTTCGCCTCTCCCGAGAGAAGTCTAATAAAAAAATAAAATAAAAAAAAATCACTGATATGTATAGAAATGGGGCACCCTGGTACACCGCTGGCCTTGGTCTGATACTTTTTGCTTGGGTTCTAATCTTTTAAGGGTGCGTTCGAATCTAATACTGCGGCGGTTAAATATTTAGCTCTTTTAAAAACGTTATATCTTTTACACACATCGTTTATATTTCTAACAACATTCCAACATCACTTCCTCACTGGGCACTGGTTCATTCTTAAGTTCGCCTGCACCGCTTGCTCGCTTCCCCTACTTCATCGTTCCTTAAAAGCAGTTTATCGTAAAGGACTACTGGGGCGGAGTAGTGTGCCGTTTCCAACAGGCATACAGACGGATGTTAGTGCTTCGTTTCTCTCATCAATACTTTCTTATGGGTATTCGATTCCCCGACCCTGCGGACCCACCGCCAGATCCGACTAGAATTGGGGAACGAACCCAAACCAGCAGTAACAACACATTTTGGATTATTCCGAAATCCAACGCAATTATACCGGGGTTACATTTATACCGGCTTTCATAGACTTGAATTCTGCGATACATATATCGATGATATTCTTATTGCTCCAAAAAATGTGTTCGAGCACCCCTACTCCATGCGACAAGTATTCGGACGCCTCTGATCAAGTAGTTGGGCTGCAGCATCAACGGACAATGTCAGTCATGTAGACGCGGTTTTGTCAATCCACGAAGCTGCGCGAGTTTAGGCGTTATCTGGGCATATTACATTTTTACCGTCCAACCCTTCAGCATACCAGGACCTGCTTACTGAATACCTGATCAAGGCTAAGAGAAACGATAAGCGATTAATCGAACTGAGTCAACTGACATACCTTTCCGAGTATTCAAGGAGCAGCTGGTTAACATCACTTTTTTCCGGCACGGTTTCGAAGGAGTCCTATTGTCTATACACTGCACTGAGGGCGACTCTCGATAAAAAAATGTGAACCGCTGGGGATCTTCTCAAAGAAATTGAATCCAACCCAACGCGGTTACAATCCATATGACCAATAGTTACCAGCTACATACACCGCGGTAAGGTACTTTTAGCTCATGATTGAAAAGCGCCACCTTACACTTAAAACAGACCACATGTCGCTGACCTAGGCCTTGAAAAACAACGTCGTAAATTGATTTCTTCGACAAGAAAGCCACCCCGAGTTCACTGGACAATTTTGCATTCAGATTGAGTACGTTTCAGGAGTACAGGATGTAACTACAGACGCCTTCTCGCGAATCGACTCGATTCAATGTATTGTCATCTTCGGCAACGGCAACTTGGCAAAGGCACAAATCCCTATTGAAAACAAAGATAGATTAAGTTTTATGTAAACTCCGTTTCAGCGACTCACAGGACGAAATTTGACCCAAAATCTCGACAGAGATCACTCGGCCCAGTATATCGGAAAAACTAAGAAGGGGCACTTTCCAGACATACCACACTCAGCCAATTCTGATGGACGTCCAAACAATACAGCCGCCCGACGTATATCTATCTGGCTATATATGAATAAAGACCTTACTAGACGCATGCCTACATGCAGGGCCAAAGCTGTAAAGGAGACCGACACAATGTGCTGCAGCCAAGAAAAACTTTCCGAGACGCATTAGTGCAACTGTGGGGGTTCTCTATACTACATGGAGAACCAACCCACTATTTCAGCCTTATTTCAACCGCTAACAGCGTGTCATATATTCCCCAATTTCTTCTACCAACATTATTCACCTGAGAATCATTGTTTTCCCAAAGGACGCATAGCTAAACTCATTGTTATATGCAGACAATGCATAATTGAGTTTAGCTAGCTTTTTTCCATACGGCAACTCCATTTTGCTAACCATGAGATTTCCACCGAAAATCACATCATGTCGGTTAGCAACAACAAGTCGGATCAGACGACGCTGTAGCATAATCGTGCAATCGCTGGGGGATTTATCAAAATATTTAATTAGTTCCCACGATAAATTACCCTAGCCAATTAGCGTCATTTCGGCTTTTCCCAGAACATCCATTCGCTTGGGATCAATGATCTCTTTTCGCAGGTGAATAGCACCAGCTAAATTTTCTTCTCCTCCATAATTCGGTCTCCCTACAGGTCACCACATTCACCGAATTGGGTCAGTGGGCTACCTCAGAGCTGCATTGAGTCATGCACACACAACCAAACCCACCCCGGGTTCATAGTACTTTGTGTCTCTGTTCTCTCATTCTCCCATGTTCGTCGAGAGAGCAGAGGCGTGATCTCTATTGGTTGTCCTGTGTGCAAAATTAGAATCCAGAATTTCATCCCTAATTCAAGCAGTCACTATATAACGTTTGAAATAAATAGTGACGAAGATCGTGTGATTCGAACTGACGCTATGACAGTTTGAATCACGAAAGAAATTGAACCTAAGCGTTACCCATCAGGCTACTGACCGTGTTTTGAATTTTACTTTTTTTAAACTCGACTATACTCCACTGATGTGAATTATTTTTGTTATCGCTACGTATACGGTTCTGATGTATTTTCTTATTCGATTTTCGTTCGGTGTCCTTCACTATTTTTGCTTGTGAATTGTGTGTATGTGTTAGAGATGCCACAACTATCCAACCGCAGCAGCGTACACACGCTACGCTGCATCGAGTCATCATTGAATCACCACCGCAGATAGTCACGCCGATACGTACTACAATGATTTCAACGAGCCTAAGTTCAGAGTCAACTCGCGGTTGAGCAATAGTTGTGTTGGATATTTTCTTCGTAAAATAATTTCGTGATCACGAAAGTAATCTCTTAAATGGTGTATTATTTGCCAAGGCGTATTTTTTTTCAATAGTTACATTGAGTCGCGAACCTTTCCTGTAAAAAAACCAAATACAAGTTCTTCAATTTAAATCTAGTAATAACTTATTATAATGTACCGTGAACCAAATTAAGAGCCATCACCAGGGATTAATAAAGGACATAAAAACAACAGAGTAAACTGTGTTAATTATTTCGTCTATTTTCTCTGCGAACAATTTGACTACGTCTGTGCTGGCGGGTAAAGTGAATCCGTGCCCATGTTCGGCATAATACTTCGTACCCCCACACAACCGCAACCTCCGTCGAAAAGTTGTAACTACGCCATTTGGTTTACACACGGCCAGATCTAACATTGCTATTAACAGTGTGTGCAGGGTGGTTCGCAAGAGCATTCTATTCAATTTGACTCGTTTGACGCCTTGGTGTTCTAATAACGGTTGCTGTGGATTGAGAATTGTAGTTCAATATAACAATTTTCAAGCAACTGACCGGTTTAGTCGGCTGTTAGAAGATTATCACTATAGCTTACCTTCCTGAATCCAATGAGGTGATAGAGCGATGACACGGCCACTGGCACTTAGGTTTGAACACGAGCTTCAATGGCCTAAATGCATTCCCCGCAGATTTAACATATGGATCCATTCTGCGAATCTCCGAAGAAAGAAGAAGGATCTCTTGAGCATCCATAGAAGGCACCAATTCATCATAATCGGCACTACAACCGGGAACCGGTCTTGGCCTTATTTAGCAAGTCCTGAGGTTTGTTAAATTTTCCATAATGATTTGTTTTTCCGGGCAAGGTCATTAGTCTTGCGCCAGAGGCTCCCCGGCGGGGGATCGAACCCCGGTCTTCGGCGTGACAGCCGGTTATACTAACCACTATACTATCGAGGAGCCTAGGCACCAAATACGATCCTGAAATGAATCAATGGTCGAGCATTGCCTGTCGACGTCGAAGGACTACCGTCTGCTGTGTGTCGAAAGATTAAAGCCCTGCTACGGCGAGGATGAGGCTTTGGTTCTACCTATTTCTGTACTTGTAGCCATGAAACCGGGAGTTCGAATCACATTCTCTTCGCTATGATCATAAAACAGTACAAGCTCTTTGTTCAATTTGCATTTTATTGTCGTAAGTAAAAACGTATTACAGTTAATAGCACGGCACTAACATGTCCGTGTAAACAATTAAACTTCTCAAAAGTTGTCGCGCGGGGGGGGGGGGGGGGGGGGGCGAACATACAGGGCAAAGTCTCTGAGTTCAACCCGGCGAAGGGCAGGGCGATCCTTGTCCCTGTTGAATCCAAGTTGACATGCAGCCTCCACGTGACAACCCTGGATAGCTACTTTGGTACCCGCCAAGTAGTGAACCAAGCATGCTACGACATTCTTAGAAAGGTTGGCGCAAGGCTAATAACCTTGCCCGGAAAAACAAATTATTATGGACAATTTAAGAAGTCTCGGATAAGAACCGGATACCGGTGGAGAGACTTGCTAAATAAAGCCAAGATCAGATCCCGGTTGTAGTGCCGATGATGATGATGATGATGAAAGTTGAGATGATGTTTTTGTTTAACGAAACATGCGCACAAATGAAATTCTAAAGTAGTCTTAAATGTCAAAGCGCGTATGGAGCTACAGAAGCGGGAGAGGGCTTCCAGGATTGTTCTGCGACCCTTAGAAATAATGTGAGGAACGGATAATAACCACTGAGTAATTATCAAGGGCAGATACCTACACTGCTCTACCCCGAGTCGTAATAATGATCATCGGTCATCAACAGATAAGAGAAGAAGTTAGTTCCACTAATGACAATAATACCGCATCGTAGCAGCATTCACATTCAAGACAACATTTACTACCAACTAATGGTACAAATATCCTTAGGACAATTTACTCCTTCGCTTAATATGTCCATCAACAATTCCGGGCTACCACATCATACCGCATCTCAGCGACAAACTGCAGAAAAATTCAAGATATTGTCAAAGAGATCAAATTCTTATCCATAAACTTGCCATAAAATCAATAAAGTTATAGCCGGCCGTTCGAGTTATATTGGCCTTCAGTAATGCGTGCTCGGATTGAGCCGGAAGATGGAGAATTCACTCTTATCTACCAACCAAACTGGACTCGGATAGGAACCCTTTGCGAACGAATCTAAAAATAATTGTAATTAAAAGGAAATGATGAAGCAACGCAAAAGTAAATTACAAAGGTATGGACGATTGGTATCCTGTTAGCTTGTTCACGAGGTCCTTCAACTTGCTTCAGTAGAGCAGCCATCTTGGACAATTTTAACTCGAATTTTATGAGCTTAGTTAATGATGATCGACCTTGTCACGGTTGCGATATTCAGTTTCCCATCAACTTTTGATGCTAATCTGAGAGTGCTCATTCTCAAATTCGAAAGTTGTGGTGCAAATGTAACATGGTGGTATGGGCGTACCCCTGAGTGATGTCACTCGACTGATCTGCTTACTCTACCACCCAGAGTGAATCTGACACGCAAGTATCGCCGCAGATATTCCGAATAATTTTATGTCTTTTTAACGAACTGATCAGCCCATCCATAGTGCAATGCGTAGACCTTCTGAGCTGCGATTGCTCAATGAGCAATCGTGTTGAATTCCAAGCCGTACTAGCGGAACTATTGAGGAACAAAAGAACGCAGGAATTCAATTTCGTGAAGATGTAATGGCGTGGACTGTGCACCGAATCACCGCGTATCTACAGGCGCAGCGTGTAGTCAGTTTTCAATTAAACGTGATTTATGGAATTTTGCGCAATTAATCCATTGAGCTGGGTGGTGGTGGATTCAAGCGTTCATTATATAAGTTGCAAGTCTCACGCGTGCGTCTAATTCTCTGAGATACTCTAGCACTGGGATAGAGGAATTGAACTAAAAACTTGGCACAGAGTTATTATGATAGACTGCGTGGAGGAGGTGGAGTTTGGGGCGGCTCAAAAAGAGGCCGACAGGTAGGTCAAGAGCCACTGGCCTACAATGCGGAAGAAGTAAATTTTGATTGAAAGATGCGCTCACAACAACGGCAGCTGTGGAAGCTCATCTCATCGGCAACCGTGTTGATGGCTATACTCATGGAGGTGGTGGTTTGGGCTATAAAAATTCGCACACTGCCAGCAGTGGGTGGTATAGATGCGCTTCCCAAACATCTTTTAAAGATTTCTTCCATTTATATTAGCCAGACTACTCTCAGAAACTAACGGCATGCTGCGGCTTAAAGTGCTTCTTTCATCCAAACAACATTTTGTGGTGGGGAAATACCCATGTACACGTATTTGTTTTACTACAGGTACTTGTAATCCTTTCCCAATAGTTTAATTAAATTTCTATTTTCCGTAAGATGAGGAGCAGTTTTCGAGGTGGAGCACCTGGACGTATAGCGACTGTAAAAGGAGTCTGGTCCGCCGTTAGAAAATGCTTTTATTTGCTTTTGAAATTTAGATATAATAATTGGCAATAACAATAAAAACGGGAAAACAGCGCAGAGTCGGAGGATAGATTTTGTAAGTACTCATTACGAAAGGTTACATAACGGGGCGTGATTTCAAAATAATTTTCAGTAGTTTTATGTAGTAATTTAGTTTTTTTTTTATTCTTTTACGAAACTTTAACTTCATTGCTAAGAAAATTGAATTGTACTGATCCCTAATTGGAATGAACAGCTTTTAACAAAGTCATTATGTATCTGATTACAAGTCATAACCATATTTCCACCAGTCGGTTTCGACTGAAATTTGGGACAGTGAGCAAATGATTTGGTCTCCCATGTATATTTTAGGTGCCGTGATAAGGAACGACACTTCTCAAAGTCGAAGGTGTAGATCGTACCTAGATCTTTGGGTAGAATACTGATTTTTTATGCACCCCTTTTAATAGCGAATAATGGTAGCTTTATCCGCCGAGCGTTGAGATGAAGACGTACAAAACAAATCTTTTCCGACGAGTGATCTGAGAGTAAATAAATGAATACTGCCTTGGTGATCGTGAAATAATTATGTCAACTTGTATTTAAATTTAAGCCGCTTGTTTTTATTCTACCAAACTCGTAACTTACATTCTCGCACATTTATCTGTTTTATGCTATGAACGTCTCTTCCGTACTGGATGCCCATAATGTCGCCAGCCACTTCTATAAGATTGTCAACCCGAATACTATTATCTGTTTCAGCTCCATCGTTTCACCTGTCTGTAGCAATGGTTTTCTACTTTAGCCATCAATGAATCAACTAAATTAACATTCACGATACATGTTATTCTTCTTGATCTTGTATTTAAACAACCTCCAAACCGCTAGACTTTATCGGAGGTGCCGACTGGTTAAATAAAGCACTGGCCGGAACTCATCCCGACACACCTCGTTAGGCAAACACAGCTATTAATTTAAATTCCATGAAAATCAAATATTTGGCAGTTTATGGTTAAACCAGCCGGCAGTCAACTTCTCATTTGCATTCAGAAGACATAAAACCATATTTTCATTCAGCGTAAATCCGAACGAATTTTTTGGATAAGGTGATCATTGACAAATACTGATGGGAGCGCGTAGTAGGTGAGCAAGTAACACAGACATAACTAGCGCGTCTTGTAGAACATTTATGCAAATGCGAACAGTGTTTGGGCATTACGGTTTTAAAGACTCACTGGAGTCTGGCTGTTGTGCGACGACGGGGGCAAGGGGTATATTATCCAGTGGTATTCAGAATTGCCTGTCCTATTTGCATGTTAAATTGAAGGCAATATTGTTATTATCATGGGTAAGCTAGACTAGAAGGAATGCTGCTGCGTCAGACTGAAATGTCATAAAAGTTGCGGAAGCGAAGACTTTACTATACTTCGCTTTAAACCACTTTAACTAAGAGAAGAAAATAATAGAACAGTTTTTTTGTTTTATTCTTGGAATGGCGTCTGTCTTGTTTTGGATGTTTGCTAGTTTCTCTGACAACTTCCGGCATTCGGATCTTAATTTAGGAAAGGTGGGTTGCCATATTTACGTCCATTTCAAATTTAACCCTTATGTCAATGACCAACTTTAGCGACAATAATCATTTCGTCGCAATTTCACGATTGCTCGGCCTATTAGACGAATTTCGGCCCCATGTCTTAGATCATCTCCATTCAAAGGTTTCTGAATGATAATTACGAAATTTCAATGAAAAAAAATTTTTTTTTACTTTCAAATTGACATTTTAAAAAATCGAAATGGGTACCCGGGTACCCGGTCATTGACATAAGGGTTAAAGACCGCACTTGTTTAAAGGAATTGCCAATGATGATTCATTTACCAAGTTATATTGTTCCGGTCCTGGCGCAAGACTAATGACCTTGCCCGGAAAAAAACAAATCATTATGGAAAATTTAACAAGCCTCAGGACTTGCTAAATAAGGCCAAGACCGGTTCCCGGTTGTAGCGCCGATGATGATGATGATGATGATTGTTCCGGTCATACTACCGTCACGTACGATAGTCCTCATGAAAAGGGAAGTCTCTTTATATGATTTAAACACTTGAAATTAATAGCTCTACCAACCTTCCCTTCCTCTACGAGCTCGGTTATATATATAACAGGTCAATTGAAAAGTCCCCGGCCGTCCATAGTAAAACACATTTTTTTGGCAAAATTCGTTTTTTTTATTCAACATAATTCCCTTCGACGGTGATACACTGATTATAGCGACCCTCAACTTTTCGACACCTTTTTTGTAGTACGATTTGTCCTTTGCTTCAAAATAGGCCTCAGTTTCGGCCATCACCTCTTCATTCGACGAAAATTTCCTCCCAGCGAGCATTCTTTTGAGATCTGAGAACAGGAAATAGTCGCTGGGGGCCAGTTCTGGAGAATACGGTGGATGCGGAAGCGATTCGAAGCCCAATTCATGGATTTTTGCCATCATTTTCACTGACTTGTGACACGGTGCATTGTCTTGGTGAAGCAGCACTTTCTTTTTCTTCAAATGCGGTCGTTTTTCGGCGATTTCGTCCTTCAAACGGCCCAATAACGCTGTGTAATAGTCGCTGTTGATGGTCCTTCCTTTTTCAAGATAGTCAATGAAAATTATTCCGCGCGCATCCCAAAATACAGACGCCATAACCTTGCCAGCCGACTGTTGCGTTTTTCCACGCTTTGGGGCGGGTTCATCGTGTGCAGTCCACTCGGATGACCGTCGATTGGACTTCGGAGTGAAATGATGGAGCCATATTTCATCCATTGTCACTCGGGTTTATTACGCTTGATCACCTCCAAACACTGCTCCGAATCATCAACTCGTCGTTGTTTTTGCTCAAAACTGAGCTCGCGCGGCACCCACTTTGCACAGAGCTTTCTCATACCCAAATATTCGTGAATGATATGATGTACACGTTCAGTTGATATCTTTAGAGTGCCTGCTATTTCATTCAATTTCAATTTACGGTCATTCAAAATCATTTTGTGGATTTTTCTAATGTTTTCGTCGGTAACAACCTCTTTTGGGCGTCCACTGCGGTCACCGTCTTCGGTGCTCATTTCACCACGTCTAAACTTAGCATACCAATCCTTGATGGTTGATGTTCCTGGGGCGGCGTCTGGAAACTCGTCATCAAGCCAAGTTTTTGCTTCAACTGTATTTTTTCCCTTCAAAAAGCAATATTTTATCAACACGCGAAATTCCTTTTTATCCATTTTTTTCACAATAACAGAAGTTGCTTCACTCAAAATACTATAATTCACAAACTAATGATCCGACATCTGTCAAATTTATACACGCGTCTTTTGAAGGTTAGGGCTAACTAAAAATCATATCGATTTAATTCGTAGTGCCGCGATCTATGTGCCCGGCCGGGGACTTTTCAATTGACCTGTTATATATAGGTGTACAACTTTGCTTCCGCCCTTTTTTTCCGAAATTCGAGGCTTTATTGTAAAAAAACTGGTTATATATTTATGATTCAAAGTATTGTCCATCGCTGGCCCCTACTTTCGCCCATCTTTCGGGTAGCATACGAATCCATTTCTTCATATTAAAGCAGAAAATTAAAACCTCCCGCAAATGACGAGAATTTGGCTCGTAAGCTGACATGTTTAATCGAGGATAACTTTCTGACGCAGACATAAATCTACTAATATTTCGATGGCGTTATGTTTACAAATACCTAAGCTTATTTTATGACAACTATGATCCATTTATTTCAACTTATATATATATATGTTCGTACTTAAAATTAATTTTCCTTACCCGCATGTACGCCACACGGTTGAGAACCCGTCACATCACCCCCACCCTGCATGGCACTGCCTAACACATGATGAATAAAAGAGAAATTTTCCTTAGACCCAAATCATGGCTAAACAGAATTAAAGAAAATCAATAGTTTCTCGCTTTATCATCAGATGTTGCTTTTCTCCAAAAAACCCAGGCGTGGGTATCCCACTTGAAATACACCTAAATGCGAACATTACCATCCTCAATTGAATGTCACCTTCGCTTGTATATCCATTCCTCACCGATAGGAATTGGGGTTCAAATTCCTTCAAGGACAATGAAAACGCGATTCTCAAACCGTAACTGCCCGTCTATATTTAGTATTACCATACTATTACTCTTTATTGGCCTGTAGGAACCCAGAAGTTCATGACCTCGCCGACTCGACTCCGCCACCGTTTCCTGTCCTGTGCACTTTTCTTCCACGCTTGACCAGCCGATCCGATCTCCTCAAGGTCAAACCTAACATTGTCTCCCCATCTCCGTCGCGGCCGTCCTGTTGGTGTCTTTCCCGTTGGTCTACCGTCAAGAATTCTACACACGGTCCTATCGTTGCCCATTCGCACCATATGTCCGACCCATCTTCATCTTCGCGACCCGATTGCTCTCACTATTGTAGGTTTGCGGAATAGCTCTTCCAATTCGTGATTGTGGAGTTTTCTCCATTGTCCTGCCCACTCGCCATATTTACCGCCAAAGATACCCTCTAAAACTCTATTCTCGAATACGCGGAATTTGTTTTCTTGCCGTTTTGTGAGAGCCCATGTTTCGCATCCGTATAGAGAAATCGGCATGATTACGGTTCTATAGGCACGGAGCTTTATGTTACATGATACCAGTTTGGATTTCAGCAGTTTACTGACTGCGTGCCAACTATCGTTGCCGGAATGCAGTTTTTTGTTAATTTCCTTCTACATTTCGTTACTGGCAGTCAGCATCGTCTCTACATGTTTAAATTCTTTAACTTTTTCAAATATCTTGCCTCTGAAGTTTATATGTGTTCCCTGAGGTCCACCTACTCTTGCCGTAATTATGTATTTTGTTTTGTCTTCATTTATTTCTAAGCCCACCTTCTCTGCCGCTTGCATGATGATTTCACAGTTTTTAATTACAGTTAGTTTATCACCCAAAACGGAGAAGTCATCCGCATATGCGAGAACTCGTGTGACCCCGTTCAGGGATGATCCGGCCATGTTGTCGTCGTGTACCTTTCTGATGACATCAATTACAACACAGTAAGATTGGCGGACGTGCATCTTAAACTCGAACCATACAATTAGTTACGACACATTTACCAACGCACTTTATTAGATAATTAAAGATCCTCTGGCAGACATTAACCAGATGTAACAGAAGAAAAAAAAAAAGAAAACACTCGTCGCGACTCGAAAGTGCATGCGCGCATGTTGGGATATTAAATCTGACTCTTGTATGCTGGGCGACATTGGCCCAGCCTCGGGGATTCCGATGGGTTTCGACGCACACCATCGCTGGGGAAACAATCCTTCCGTCACGCTGTGACCAATGAGAACCGATCCGCGTCCCATTGGAAAGTTCTTGAAATATATCGTTACTATTGGAAAGAATGTCTTCCTATTGGAAGGAAGGACAAACGAAACGCGCGTTGAAGAAAAAATAAAAAGAAAACCTGCAGCTGTTCAAACAATGACGTGCATAGACAGAAAACGTTTCTATCATAAACGATAGGGGGTATATTGTATATACCGTAATGGTATCTAAAAGGGCAAGCGCTAAGATGTGCATTTGTTTGGATTGGCTAATGCAAACACATTAGGATCGCATTCAATTCATTGCTGGTTTATCGCCTATGCAACCGATCTGGGATAATTGCAGCTGTATTAGCTAGCGATTTGCATGTCTCGATCGTGGGATCAGCAGTTGCTTGAGAAAAGCAAACTCAGTAAGATTGCTGTGAAAATGATTGGCATGAATACCGACGAGGGAACCGTGGACGATTTCCTAATGGTTGGCAATGGAATGGGTGCCGACCAGAGGAAACAATTATGCTTTTAGGAATACAGCGATGTGGTTGATGCTGTGGCAAGGTGATGATCTTGCCATGGGACGCTTTACAGGTATTTAAGGTTATTGAAGGGTAGCTTAGTGCTGCTTGATTGCAGGTAAGTACCACGTACTTGAAAAGGTAGAGGAAGGCTGGGTGGGGTTAAAGTAATGGGTGGTTCTTCGGCGCCTTGAAGAAACCCCACAGACCATCCCCCTGTTTCAGTCCGTTCCGGATTTCAAACTGTTCTGAGAGGTGGTTTCAATTCTAACTCGCCCTTTGTTTTCGTTCATGCAAATTTGAATGAGGGCGGCATATTTTTTCGGGATTACAGTCTTTGCCTTGCGACTGAGTCGGAGGCTTTTTTGAAGTCAACGAACAGTTGGTGAGCCGTCTCTCCGTATTCCCACTTCTTTTCCAGCAGTTGTCTTATTGTGAACATTTGGTCGCTTGTTGACTGGTTCCGACGGAATCCGCATTGGTAGTCTCCCAATATTTCTTCTGCGTACGGTGTGATTCTTGCCGGTATGACATTTGTTAATATTTTGTATGTGGTTGGGAGCAATGATATTCCTCTGTAATTTTCGCAGTCAGATCTGTCGCCTTTTTTGAAAATGGGGATGACTATTGAGGTTTCCCATTCTTCCAGAATGACTTCCTTGTCCCATATTGTTTTAATCAGTTGGTGGATCTTTCGAGTGGTTGCCCCTCCTCCATGCTTCACAAGCTCTGACGGTATCCAGTCGACTCCGGAAGCCTTGTTGTTTTTCAATCGGTTTATTGTGTCTACAACTTCGTCGAAAGAGGACTCTGGGATCTGGGGCTCGGCTGTATGTACGTCTGGTGCGTTTATTTGTGATTGATGGGTGCGCACATTGAGCAGGTTGTCAAAGTACTGCCTCCATCTTGTCACGATATTTTTTGTGTCTGTCACCAGACAACCGTTTGTGTCTCGGATTATTATGGTTCTCCCTCGGTAGACATTTCTAATTGAATTTATGCCGGCATACATACCTCTGCTGTTCTTTGCTCTGGCATTTTCTATGATTTTTTCGATCCGAGTCTTCTCCCATTCGCGTTTTTTGCGTTTGAAAACTTTGGTTGTCTCTCTCCGAATTGTCGCGTATCTTACTGCGTTTACTTTATCATATGCTTCTAAGTGGATCATTCTGAGGCGTTTACGTTCTTCGATCTTTGCCCTGCACTCATCGTCAAACCAAGGTTTGGACTTAGTTGTGTTGTTAAATCCTAATACCTCTTGGGCTGTTTGTTTGATTGTGTCTCTGATCGATGCCCATTTATTGTCCACACTATTGGCTTCCTCTTCCCCACTACTGTCATTCTCTAGGATGCTAAATCTATTCGTTAGTTCGTCTTGATATTCTGCCCTTTTGCGTAGGTCTTTTAGTTTATCAATCTCGAACTTTTTGCTCGTCTCCCGCGACTGTCCACGTGGGTTTGCTGCGAGCCGACTTCTAAGTTCGCCTATCACTAGAAGGTGATCGGAGTCGCAATCTGCTCCTCTATATGATCTTACGTCAAGGATGTTCGAGTGGTGTCTTTTGTCTATGAGGAAGTGGTCTATTTGGTTACGCGTTACGCCGTCGGGTGATAGCCATGTGGTTTTATGAATTTGCTTGTGCTTGAACATCGTGCTTTTCACTAACAGATCTTTTGACGCTGCGAACGTGATAATTCGAATACCATTATCATTTGAAACGTCATGTAGGCTTTCGTTACCTATTGTTGGTTGGAAGATATCTTCTTTTCCAATTTTTGCATTGAGGTAGCCGAGGAGGATTTTAACATCGAATGATGAGATCCCACCAAATGCTTCCTCTAGGGTCTCGAAGAATGTGTTCTTCGTCGGTAGATTCTGTTGGGGCGTGTGCGTTTATAAATACATAATTGTACCATGGGCCCTGTATTTTTAGCACCCACATTCGGTCATTAATAAATTGCACATCTTTTACATGGGGCGTAATGTTCTTAAACACGAGTGTATAGCCACGTTAATCATTTAGACTTTTCTCAAAATTTCGATGGCGTCGGTTTTTTTTTTTTTTTTTTTTTTTTTTTTTGTAACCAAGAAATTAAATCAATCGACTTTGGCCACTCACAAGGAGCGATAATTTTTTGCGTCGTCGCGCATTAAAAAAAAAAAGTCTGTGAAAGTAGTCCTTTAAACGAAGTTTCATACTTAATTGTAATTACAATATATATTAAAATAAAATTACATAAAGAAATAAGTGGCTTTATACTCGTGTGGGCCAAAAGCCATAAGAGGCTTCAATCAAGTTTTTCACCATCATCGCAAAACCCCTTAAGGCTATAATCTAAAAGTGCGAAAACCATTTTCCGAAAGGGTCTCACTCGTTGTGGCAGTTAACTTCTTCCGCATTTCATTTTATTTGGTTGATCTACTCTTGTTTTTTATTATTCCATTTCACTTGTTAGTTCCAATTTAGTTTTTTGTTAAATACATTTCACGCTTACAACTACAACTGACTCTTCAGAATTTTTTATGACGATTGACTCATTATTTATATTTATAGTTTTAAGGAAGATGTTAACCCTTTCATAGTTTCACGACCAATCAATTGGTACCAATTAATTTGGATACCTTTATATTTTTTGGCGCTTACTTTGTTTCTTCAAGTCAGTATTTCATTCTTCTGGTTACTTGTACTTTTTCTTAGAATACTAGCAACTTACTAGCCCAACAGCTACAACATCACCTAGCTGAATAGTCATAGTCCCGGGAACAGCGGTTATGATGTAACAATGCCGAAGTTTATCTGTTAGCTTTAAAGATATACGAATAAACTATTGTTTTTAATCTTGAGTCCAAGGACATAGATTCGATGGGTTCCGTGAGAAAGTAAAACTTCTTTGTTATGTGGTCTTATAGTGTTGATGCTGATATCATAAAAAATGCACGACATTTATTTGTTTATGTTTTTTTCTAATATAATTTATTGCTTATTCATTCATTGTTTAAGTTATTTATATTATTATTTGCTTATTCATCAATTATCAATTATTTAAATTATTTATCAATTATTTAAATTATTTATTCAAATGGAATTTTAATAGTTTTATTAATACAAAGCAATAAAAATAAAATAGCGATGTTTTCAAAATAGTAAAAATAATGACATCATCCACTAAGGCAACACGATAACCGGGAGAACCAACATTCAAAAACGAAAACAAATTATAACCTTCAATGCTTCGAAATTTATTTCCACAATGAATCGTTAACCATTATTGTTTTAATCCCCTGTACAAGATTCAAAGTATTTAACCCGGTTGTCTAAAAACCTCTCAGACGTTATTATCCACCACTGAAGATGGTTACCATACCGAAGGTTACCTCTTCAACTGGTGTCCAAGTCGAAGTGCATATCAATACCCCATACCTCGGCTCGATCGCCACGAATTAATTGACGATTATTATTGTGCCTGTAAATTTCTAGCAAAGTTCGGGTGGGACTGCGTTTATTTTGAAATGAAAATGTCCACAGTCACGTCGAAAAATAGCGAATGGCCTGCTGGGATACGGGAGATCCTCGTCAAGACCCTAAAAGCAATCCCCCATGTTGTGCGAGAGCGGGTGGCTATAACTTAGGCCAGCTCACGCATTCCTTTTGTCCGTGCCCTTCTCACTCCGGTTGTGCTGTTTTGTTCTGGTTTTGTTTTGCCTGGCTCTTTGCTGCTTTCAGTTGCGTTGTAGTTTATGCGTTTAATCGCATTACTTTGTGCGTCTAGGTACGCGCACATGACTGCATGCAGTTGCCCTTGGCTTTCGATAACCTTCCCTCTGATTGAGAGTTTTTAATCGGTTTTAGAGCGGCTATCATGATTGTTCTCTGCAAGGGGCAAGTACTAGACCACAAGTGTGCACCTAAAGACCTACGGAAACGAAAGCTCGCCTATAGATGGGGATTGTTCTGTTCCATGCGGATAGGCGACCTGACGAAGTGAACCAACCTCAATGTTACAATTTTTATCTGTCCATCTACTAGATGCACTTTGTTGGCTACAACTCCAGGGGAGATTATTTCCTTATTAAGGGATTATTTGTAATTTGAGCTGAATGCAAAAACTCAACAGAGGTTCGCACAATCCCTTCGATGTACGTTTCAGAAAATACCCCATTGGCCGGGTTTATTGTCCAGCGACTCTGAACGATGACATGCACATGCTCTTGCTCATTTAAATAGTATGAAATTTGACGACTCCTTGAGTGCTTAAGTAGTTTTAAGTAGACGTATGTGCCAAAGGAGCATCATTTCTCGGAGAGCAGAAACCTGTGACGCCGCTTGAACACATATAAGGACGGCTCTTGTCTCAGCTCAAGGGATTGTGTGATAGAAATTCTGATCGGATTATGGTGATCGGAGCTGAATGCTTTGTGAGAAAGGATACGTGTCAGACTGCACAAATGACGAAGTTGATTCTATATCCAGTTGGAGGAGAATCATTTAAATGACCTCGTGAAGGTGTTGATCTGGAGTAATCTAGAAAGGGCTCTGATTATTTATTTCTATATACGAAAATGTTGCAATAAATTCAAAATCATATAGGAATCAAGTAAGTTCATTGCATTATAGGAGATTCTCATGTGTGCAGCGAATTCACTTTTCCGATCGGAATATAAACAACTAGTTGCACGGTTCTGCCTAAAAGGAACAAAATGGTCATAAATCACAATATGGCAGTGCTTACCTTTAATGCACTTCTCTGCCGTTTGAATGGTGGAAAAATAATCCGCAAAGCTACTGGAACCGATACCACAGCAAAATTGTCAGCAAAACGTCACCCATTAGATTCCTGTGTCACTTACTTCATACGTGCGAATACGCTTGTAACCTGCGGTATGAACAGTATCGGCTTTCTAAGTTTCCCGTGTCAGTTTATTAACGCACTACCCAGAGCAGAACGTACTGCAGTCGCTCTACTTAGGCGATGCATTACCGTATCTTGTATCGTTGCGTCTGTACTTCGATCTGGCGTCTAGGTGCACATTTCAATCGATTTACTCATACGAATTGGGACAGTCTTAGAGTTGTACGACTTGCTAAGATATCCAAGTCCCGAGGTAAAGTGGCGAATGGCGACTACGAGTAAGTTTGTCATTTGATACCCTAAGTCGAGTCTTGTTTCCAGGGGAAATGTTGAAGTGCACTTTCCGTGTCATCTCTTAGTAATACTATTACTGATCGAGCGAAAGGGGTCAAAGTACTGGAATTATTTTACAAAACCTCAGATATACACTAGTGGTTCATGGGAAAGCTGTCGTGATATTTGACTTATTGTTTCAAGTGTTATCACTCGAACTATAACTCGAACGAATGGGGATATCCTCCCATCACGCAGCTCTGTCTAGAAAACCACTACTCACAACGAAATGGACAGCGGTGGCACCTTGCGACACATTACAAGGCAATCAGTTTACTTTGTTCTGGAACTGTTGCCTGGAGCATGAAATTCGACACTACACGCCACAATGCGAAACATTTTCAATCAGAATTTTCCATTTTAATGAATACTTCGATTGAGAGTATCGTTTTCATTCAGCAAAATAATGTCGTGTTTCTTGTTAAGACGGATATTGATTGAAGGGAACGTTCTCCATATGCAGAGGATCTGCACAAGTGTTCTTGGTTTTTAGTCAAATTACAACCACAATACAATCACTCGAACTGTCAGTGGATGGCAACCAAACTGTCAGTTATATACGCCGGTAATTACAAGTAATAAAGGGAGGGGTGAAGTACCATTCGAATCTCGATTTAAGGACGCGAAGAGTTTTAACATTCAGGACTAGGGTAGCTTTGATTATGAATCTGTGTAACATCTACAAGGTGAATAGATGACTGATCAAGAGCTTCAAACGCTTTCAAGGTAATTTAACAACATTTCCAATATTTTCTTTACTTTGAAACGAAATTGTTTAAGACTAATGTTATTTGTTTTTTAGACGTATTAAACGTCTTTACTCATCCCAATAATAGTTAACTTATCACGAAATAAATTATCACTCTTACTCATTCCAAAGATATGTAAATTTCCACCGCTCAGTGTTTAAAAATACATCTAGTGATAAGTCTCTTTTTGTTCAATGTTAAGATAACGATGTAACATAATGACGATGATAATTATAAACCTCTCATTACTAAGATGACAATGTAATGTAAATAGAAAACAAAAAAAACTTAAGGCAATCAGACACTTATTCAGTCACTCATGTACTCACATACTTTACTATCTGAATAATAAAGCAACGAGTACCGGTCATAGGTCGAAAAAAAATTAATTTTTATAGTTTTTATTAGAATAAAACTTTGTGGCGGTTCCGCCAAACCCCACTGTTACTTACCTGCAGAACCCCCATAACTTCGACCCAACCTTATAAGTTTCGCTAGTGCAATCGCACCTTCACGCATCAAATAGATCAAATCTATAAAACCTAAAAGTCCCTGTAAAAGAATTCTTACCTTTCATGCATTTCTTCGCACACAACACGCGAGTGTTCCCAGAGCGTTACAACCTGCAACTGTTCAAAAAGAACTGCAACAGTTATTTGATGGCATCTTGGGGCGCCCCCTCGGCGCTATAGATTCGCCCCTCCCGAGAGAAGTCTAATAAATAAAAAATAAAAAAAAAAACAAATTCCCTACAAAAATTCTTTCCATTATACGGGAGCACAAAACAAAACCTATTCGGTACCTTCGGTTGCCAGGCAAATTCCAACCTTCCCACACCTGCACCGCAATCCCCCCGCAGCAAAACCATTTCCTTCCCAAGGATAATTAATGCTTTCAATGGGCATTCATACATGTATCAATGCATCTCTGCATTAGCGACCCAAAACCGAATTTCCAATTAGTGTAGATATTCACACAAGAGTTCGAGCCTGGCGTCGCCATAGATGCCATGTACAATTGACACAGATTGTATATACAAACCGTTATTGTTTAATCATCTGAATTGCTTCGCAATGACTTGCAACTATCGATACAGCTGCAAGCACTTTACCCAGAAATGCTCCTTTGTTTGAATCTCCAAACAATCATCGACTTCGCGCATAGCCGCCGGATTGAATTCAAAGCATAAACAATGCAAATATAGAATCCGTTTCCCACAAACGAATTTCCCTGCATATACAAATGCAAGCAAGGGATTCGTTTAGTCCACCAACCCATTAGCACCTTTTCCCAATTTCAATTCAATTCAATTCAATTTTTATTTAGTAGATAATTACATTTATGGTATATTTTACAACTAGTACTTAAGAGATTTAGGATAGCAATTCCTTTACAACTATAATCTTAAATCTATATAACGACAATAGCACAATTTTAATGAATAACAAATAATAAATTAAGGGAAAACTACAATAAAAAACCCTTATTTGAATCTTAAGACTAATATTGCACGAGCTTCCGGTTATTTTATGTAGTAATGACCTCGATATAATTTTCATAGACAGAGTACATATGTAGTGACTTAGGATAACGCAAGACGGGAAACGAGAACATTGTCAGAAAAAGAACAATTGACGAAGAAGTTTCGATTGATTTTGTCAATAAGGAACTCTACCGGTTTAACGTTGGCGTTTTCATGTAGTTCATGTGTCGAATAATGCCATGGCAAATTCAGCAACATTTTCAATATTTTATTTTGACACCTTTGCAATTTTATTTTGTGTGTGCGAGCACAATTACACCATACAGGCGCCCCGTACAGGAGTATAGCTTGAAAAATGGTTTTAAATATTATAATTTTATTTTCGATGCTAAGCTTTGATTTTCTACACACTAATGGATACATAACTCTTACGACTTTGTTTATTTTGTCAATTGTGGTAGTGATGTGTTTTTGAAAGATGAGTTTTTTATCTAGAATAATACCTAGATATCTACACTCTTCGGACCAATCAATATCAACTGCACACATACTGAGTTTAGTGCCATTTGGTAGGTAACAGTGTTTCCTACATCTCGAAAACCAGACAGCTTGTGTTTTATTACCATTTATTTTTATTTTCCATTTCCTGTAATATACTGCTAGCTTGTCAAGGGCTGCTTGCAAAGAGTTGTAGACATTAGTGAATAAGGCACCCGAAGAGAAAATGGCCGTATCATCGGCAAACATAGCTACCTGAATGTTTTCACCTAAACATGGTAAATCTGCGACAAACAATGTAAATAATATGGGACCAAGGACCGAGCCCTGGGGTACACCATGGTGGATTTGGTGAGTAGAGGATATGTCGGTTCCTAAACTCACAACATATTTTCTCGAACGAAGAAAGCTCTGGATAATTTTGATAAGCGGTATTGGCAGCTTAAGTTTTAGTAGCTTATAAATCAAGGCATCGTGCCATACCGTATCAAAAGCTTTTTCGATGTCTAGAAGAACTAGTCCCGTTGACTCCTTGTCGATGAATTTACCAGCTATGTGGTTTTTAATGCGCAAGACTTGGTGGATTGTGCTGTGACCACTACGGAAACCGAACTGAAAGTTTGGTAAGATGTTTTTGTCTTCCACAAAACGATCAATCCTTTCCTTAATGATTTTTTCTAAGAGCTTACTTAGACAGCTAAGTAGACTAATAGGTCTGTAGCTTTCGGGGCTGTTCTTCGGTTTGCCGGGTTTCGGGATAGGTATTACTTTTGCTGTTTTCCAACAGTCCGGAAAATAACAATTCTTAAGACAAGCGTTGAAAATGAATGTTAAATAGTTACTTGCAGCAGGTGGAAGTGCTTTGATTAATTTGTTGTTAATATTATCGAGACCCGCGGCCTTTTTTGATTTCGATTTTTTTATCAATTCTTTAACTTTGCTGATATTAGTTGCGTAAGTACTTTCAGCTGGTGTTTGAGAAAGTACATAGATAGTGTTAGCAACTTCAGCTTCAGTATACGCGTCGCTTAGATGCATAGATATGGAGTGGTTCTTACTAAACGTGTTAGCAAGTAGGTTCGATTTCTCCACTGAAGAAATAAACAACTTGTCGTGAACTTTAAACGGAGGAATACTGCACCCTCTCTTTTTCATAATTTTTGATATTTTCCAGAACGGTTTGCTTGCTTTGTCAAGAGAGGAAAGGTGTTTATTCCAACACTTGTTCCTATATGTTGAGATTTCGTTTTTAATGATATTATTTAAGACTTTAACATTAACTAGAAAACAATCGATTCTATAACGCAGCCATTTTCTTCTTTCAGAGTTTCGTAGCCTAATCAGATGTAAGATATTTTCAGGAAGCGGTGCCTTATCAACTGGAGCAGTGGAACATTTAGGTATCGCAAGATCGGCCGCTCTATTGATAATAGAAACAAAATTGTTGCATAGGATATCAATGTGCTCGCTGCACGTTATAGAATTTAGGCTGGTATCACCTAGAACCAAGTTCGTGTTTATATATGATTTATAACAATTCCAGTTGGCGGCGGAATAGTTGTGGTATAAACTGGTACGATTTACAACTACTGTATGATTCACTGTGAGGCTGATCGGAAGGTGGTCTGAACTTAACGCATTTAGAGTTAATGGTACTGTGCAGTAATTTGGAATATTAGTGATATATAGATCAAGAGTTGAGGGGTTCTTGTTAGCACTCGCTGGGATATAGGTGGGAAGAAGTGGATAAAGTATGGAAAAACTTGGGCTGGATTCAGCAACATCTAGTAAAATGTTACCCCAGCTGTTTGCCCTAAGACAATTCCACGACTGATGTCTGCAGTTTAGATCACCACCAATAATTACCTTGTTTCGAGTGTTAACTCTATACAATTTTTGCAGATCCCGCTTAAAGTAAGTAGATTTCTCTAGGTTTCTATTTCCTCCAGGGAAATAGACCGAAAAAAGACTCACCTTGGAATTGTCACTTAATGTTACCTCTATACTAATTTCCTCAATTAACTTAAGGCGCAATGAAGGACGCAAGGAATGTTCTATACATTTTTTCACAACAATGGCGACACCTCCACCACTAGCATGTACCCTGTCTAGGCGATAACAAATGTAATTTTGATGTGAGAAAGAAATGTCTTGTTTGAGCCAGGTTTCTGAAACAAGTGCAATGTCAATATCAAAATTTATCAAGAAACTAAAAAATTCATGCTTTTTGTTTTTGATGCTTCTCGCATTCCAAGTTATGATGTTAAGAGAATTTCTTAACATGTTTTTTCCGAGTATATGTACTTAATAGCTAATGAAGTAATGACGTTAAATTGGTCAGCTTTGGTTTGACAAGCACTAAGCTTGGTTACAACTTCATTAAGAAGAGAGTTTATCTCGCTAAATGAGAACAGGTTATCATTAGTTAATGTTTCTGACGGATTTTTCTTCGTGTATGTCGTATCACTATTGGAAGGTTGCTGGGTTTGATGGAGGCCAGAAGCCCAGGTGGATGAAGGAAGTGAAGGTTGACGCACAGATCGGGGTAGTGGAGGAAAATTATCAATGGATAATCGGTCGGGCACTGTCTGCTGTTTGTCACTCGGAGGCTGTAGGAAGGTTGTATTTCCTGTACCACGTCCGCGTGGGGATAATTTGCGGCGAATGTCTATGTACTGCTTTCGGCTTATGCATTCTGGATCGGTGGATTTATGTGGCCCACTACAATTTGCACACTTGATGACCTCATTTGTTTTGCAGTCGGATGTTTTATGGTTTCCCGAACATATTGCACAGAAGCTATTTATATGACAATGCATCGAGCCGTGACCATAAAGCTGGCAATTGTGACATTGTGTGACCTTACCTGGATTATGTTTTTTAAAGTCCCAGCGAACGATGGTTTTGAACAAGGTGGAGTAGTTCCGTTTTAGTTCGTTTAATTTAACTGTACCGCGTTGAATGTAGACGATGTACAAGTAGTGTTTGTACAGGGCTTTTGTTGACGGATTTAATGTGATGGTTTTAACATCTAGGCACTTAATCCCGAGTGCAATTAACTCATTTTTCACTATATCGTTGCTTATTAAGTCTAGCCCGGATAACACTACCTTTAATGGACGATTTTCCTTACGTGAGTGGGTGAAAAACTCACATTTTAACCGTAAGAGTTCGGTTCTGATTTTATTATAAATGTCCATTGTTGGGGCACATATTTTTTGCCCAAGCGAAATGTTTTTGATTAAGTATTTGTCTATCTTAATGTTGCTCAAAATATCACGCACTTGGGCACTAGTTGTTTTTAATACCACAATTGGCGGAACGGTTTCTTTGGGAAGTTCTGCGCACTGTTCGTCATTGGTCGGATCCATTTCAGGAGAGTCTTCCATCAGACTTTGAAGTGGTTGAAAAAAGTTAGTGTTTGAACACATTTTAGATTTTTCTAGAACTTTATTGTTCACTTTTGAAAGTTTATCGGGAGGTGTTTGGCCTCCAATAACGGGGTCGTAACGCAACCGTTTGCGCTTGATTTTATTTAATACACGTGGCCCAGGGGCCATAACTTAACGGTTATAACACTTGTTCAAATTTTTGTATGCGGAAAACGAGGCAAAGAAAACAAGATAATGATAATTAAATTGTGAAAATTATTGTGAAAATAACGGTCGATTAAGATAACTAGCACGAGCAAAACTGTGATACAAGTTGTCTGTTTGAAAGTCAGCCAGGTACTCCACCTTTTCCCAATGTCTATTCGTATACTTACACAAGGGCATCACTCATCTAAGACTTTTATGATGCCCTCGTCTCATCTTTTCTCTTACCACATTTCTTCGAAGCATCGTCGTCTATTTATTTAGACGCGATGCACTTCATAGACAACGATCTTCTCGATCACGTTGTCCTTGCCGCCTGCCTGCCTTGCTTTGCCATTGCCTTGGCGCATGGGTAAACAACACAGATCTGAACGATCACACATATACCACCATGATCTCCATTACGGGATCTGGTTTTCGATTCTACCAAGAGAGACTTTGCGTTTCTCTGGTGGTAAGTAAATACATATCCTTAGTGGAGAGGATATCTACCACCACACCACAAACTCACCCCAAACGAGGGTTGTATCACTGAGTCTTATTACATCCGGCGACCACGCCGGTTGCGCGATCTCCCGCTCTCCGTCGCGCAGCGGAGAAGCGTATATATAGTGGAGTCGTGCCGAAAGGGAAGTGTTTCATCTTGTATTAAATTTATAAAAATCAATTTAATATTAATAATAAGTTCAAAGTAAAGTAATAAAAAGTCGGTGATCGCCTTTCAATTCGTGTCTTTACTTTTTTACGTCCTGAAGTGCTTTCGGCGTTCCTAATGTGTTTTCCTGTTCACCGGTGACATGCTGTTTTCCTTCAGTGTTTGGCGGAACATTTTTGGAACTTTAGTGGCAGACGGATGGGGATAGGAGTGAACCGAGTGCCCGTGTCTGGCACAATATATTCTTAATCCCTACAAGTTAACTCATTTGTTCGACTGTCAAAAATAAATCACCGATAAAAATGACTCTAAATAACAACATACCTCAAACATTTCGCCCAACAAGAGAAGAATACAAATTTATTGAAATTATGATTTATACAATCTACGAAGTTCAAAAAATACTGTTACTTTTTGATCACACCATGTATTAGTCAGGCCGTTATTTAAATTTCACAGATTAGTTTGAATCGCTTTTTTCAAAACACTTTTACTAGATTAATAGAACATGTAATGGCACTGTAATAGGGTACATTCGAAAATGCTACTAACTGAACATAAACAGTTTTTGACAATATCTGCTGAGTATTCCGGAAAGTAGAAATCAAAGGAAAAGATTGGCCTCAACTTTCCCAAAATGGATTTGTTTGTCAAATATAGTCATTTCGGAGCAATTCGATGCACTGGGGAACAGCTTGATATTCCATGTCGAAAAGTATCTAATTAAAGTTGTAGTCATATACAAATCAAGAAATGTTGTCCAAGTTTTTTGCAATAAGTGCCCTAGATGTACTATAGAACAGAAAGCCTTTTTATACGTTGAGCTGCGTCTAGCAGCCGATAGGTAAACTGAACAAAAAACCATCTAGGATGCATACCCTCTCCATCGTATCGAGGACATACTGGACCAGCTCGGTCACTCACACTATTTCTCCACGCTCGACTTAGCCAGCGGCTATCACCAAGTCTTGGTAGATTCCAAGGATCGAGATAACAGCCTCATTTCATTTCATTTTTAAAACATTTTAATTTCTTTTTAGATTCTTAGTTTCTAAATTAAAGGCTAGACAAAAAATGCTTAAATTCTTGCTTAATTATCTTATATAATAACTTACTGGTCCTTCGTAGACGCTCTAAGCTAAACATTACTTAACAGTTGTATAATTTGCCTTTCGGCGAGATAACACAGCCTTCAGCACAAGCTATGCGCATTATGAGTTTCGACGTATACCATTCGGTTTAAAGGCAGCACCAACTACGATTCAGAGACTCATGAAGCATGTCCTTACTGGATTGCCGGGAATCGAATGCTTCGTGTACCTGGATGACATTGTCATATATGGTAAGAACCTAGCCAACCATAATGACAAGCTCCGGAAAGTATTCGAACAATTGAGACACCACAACAAGTGTAGATTCCAGCAAAAGGGAGCTGTCTACCCGGGACATGTTCGTTCAGAAAGGGGGCTTTGCCAAATCCCGATACGACTGTTAGTGTCAGGGATTTCCCCACTCCCAAAACGGTACGTCACGTCCAGTCATTCCTAGGATTGGCGAACTACTACCGGAAATTTGTACCAAATTTTTCCAGGATAGTACGCTTCTTAACGAACTTTTTAAGGAAGGGCGTGAAATTCAGCTAGTCAGCCAAATGTCAGCAGACATTTGAGAAAATAAAGGAAATGCTGGTTTCGCCGCCACTGTTGGTATATCCAGACTTCACAAAACCCTTTAATCTGACCACGGCTGCGAGCAACTAAGCACTGTGAGCTGTGCTGTCCCAAGGCGCGATAGACAAAATCCAGCCTATCGTCTACGCCTGTCGTACCCTGAATAGAGCGGAAAGGAATTACTCCACCATCGAAAAGGAATTGTTAGCCATTTTGTGGGCGGCTAGGAATTTCCGCTGCCATTTGAAAGGTCGGCGCTTCACTGTTTATACGGACCATAAACCTCTGAAGGGAGTGTTTAACCTGAAAGGTCCCACCTCACGTCTAACTATATTTCATCACAAACTATCGGAGTTTGATTATCAAATCGAATACAATCCCGGTAAGTACAATACCAATGCGGATGCTTTTAGCCGCATCCCTCAAACAGTTGATGAAACCCCTTCGCTACAACAGTGTAGTGTGGTGACGCGTGCCCAGGCTAAGAACCGAAGGGCAACCAAAGGATCCCAGGGACGTCCGAACGACGACGATTCGCCTCTACACGGGGATCCTATTCCCTCCTGCACGGAAAAGGGAATGCGGATAACCAGCCCTGAAGAGATCCAGCATTTACTACTTCATTACCATGATCACCCTTTAGGTGGACACCAATGGGTGATCAAAACACATAATAAAATACGTAGACATTGCTAGTGGAAAACCATGATGCGCGACATCAAGCATTACATTAAAGTATGCAAGATATGTCAGCGCATGAAATATTGACCAAACCCGCGTATTCCTATGGTAATCACCGACATTGCCAAGAGGCCCTTCGAGAACGTCTATTTAGAGATCGTTGGCCCTCTGGACCGAAATCCAGCAAGCAATCAGTACATACTTACGTTCCAAGACAATTTGCGAAGTATTTATATAAATTGCTATGCCCTACCCAACGCGGAGGCAGAAACGGTGGCTTCGGTCTTCTTTGACCCGATAGTTTCTGGGTAGGGTCTGCCGACGGAACTAGTAACCGACCAGGGTAACAGTTTTCTAAGGAACCTGTTCAAAAGCGTATGAAGGTTGCTCCGTGTCAGGTAACTGCAAAACTGAGCTTAACATCCACGGTCGAATGGATCCTTGGAACGAGCACATCGACCACTCGTAGAATACCTACACAGCATAGTGGATAACAATCCCCAATCATGGGATCAGTACCTAAGGGCGACCACATTCGTGGCAACACCAGCGTACACGAGGGTACCAAGCTTACGCCGATGGGTTGTCTCTTTGGTTTCACCCCGGAGATTCCGTCTAACATCAAACAACCTCCGGAACCGTTGTACAACCACAAAAGCTTCCATAAGCTATTAAAGTACAAATTACAATAGACGTACGAAATAGCGAGGCGTAACCCATCGATCCCGAAACAGAGGTCAAAAGGGTACCCTGGCCGTCAACTGCACTCTTTCACGCTTCAGCTGGGCGACAGGGGTTTTTCCCCTTCGATGGAGTCAAGCCGTAGGGAGGAAGTAGAGAATCTTCGTTATATATCATCCTTTTTCTTTTCTGATGGAACTCTTTTTTTGTTTTTTCTTGTGGTTATTATTTCCTTTTTTTTTTGTTATTTTTTTCTCTTTTCTTTCTATTGCTATTTTTTAGCTATTTATTGAAAGAGACCGACAAGGGGGGGGGGGGGGGGGGTGCCAACAACAACAACGACACAGCTGGAACTGCGGTTCCATCCGTTCATTCTCCGGCGTGTCATTCCATTTCCAATAATGCAACGCACCTTTGTGAGGGGGAGGTTTGTTAAGTAGTAACCACCGCATTTGTCCCAACGAGAGACCATTAAAACATAAACAAAACTACATAAGATATAAAACATTTAAGCAAATTTCAAATTAAACTTAAATAGAAAACATTCATGTGCATTTTACAATTAAACATTTATCTTACAATAACAGTCATTTACAACATAAAATAAATATATTCATTTTAATTAATTTACATTTAGCATTACAAATATAAGACATAAATCTTAAATTGAAAACAAAAATAATAATAGCTGATACATAAACCCAATTTTCCCCCCAATTTCGAATAGTTTCGAGCTTAATCGTCATCGGGAACCTTTCGTTGTGACAACGGTAAGAGGCTGAGATCGGAGAATAAACGAAACAAAAAGAAAGAAACCAAAAACCGTTGTTGACAGTTTTTTTTTGCCGGTTGTTGAGAGTTGATACTGTGTGTGGTGAACGTTATCATGAAACCTATGTGGAGCGCGTAAAAAAGAGACATTGCAAGGTTTTTGGGGAGCTAAGTTTTTTTAATTGATTAAGGGGGAAAAGGAAGCAAAGCAGTGGTGGTCGAGTGGGCGAAATTAAAGTAAAAGTATTTCTATTAAACGGCTCCTCGATAGTATAGTGGTTAGTATACCCGCCTGTAACGCGGGAGACCGGGGTTCGATTCCCCGTCGGGGAGCCTCTGGCGCAAGACTAATGACCTTGCCCGGAAAAAACAAGTCATTATGGAAAATTTAACGAGCCTCAGGACTTGCTAAATAAGGCCAAGACCGGTTCCCGGTTGTAGTGCCGATGATGATGATGATTTCTACTAAACGAATCGAAAATAAAACTAAATATCTCTGTAACGTCCAAGTGTGTTATCATTTTATTACACACGATTGATCAATAAGTCAAGCCTTCATGAGAAGGCAAGTGGTCGTTTGGAGAAAGTCATTTCAGGGACATTTCTGGAACTGGCAAAGCAGTTGGAGAATCTAGAACGCCACCCTTAGAGTAGGAAACCTAGCCATCTGAGAAGAACTAGTAGGAAAAACCGGGGAAACTGTGAGTAGCCCTTCTTGTACTACCGTATACTTGCTAGTGAAACTCACATAGTACAGGTGTAAATCATTCAAAATCGTGAGTGAAGCCCTCTGTGCGACCATCGTCTATTCAACTCAGCAACTTATCAACGTAATGCACTTTTTAGCTTGACCTGGATATAGTCATAAAAACGAAACTTAATAGCCAAGCCTTGTATCACATTTAGACGATGAATATCCTTCCTTTTGGCTAGGCAACTGTGGAACCGATATTTTTCAAACTAATCTAAATCATCAATCGACTTAATTACTGAATGCACTCTACATCGACGTTCCCGATTACTGTGTTGCGATATCTTTTGCATACCTCGACTTGCTTCTCGCCTTAGATTGTATGCCTGATCTAAAAGGATAGGAGTCCTGATTCTAACATAAACGATTAGGCCAGAGATACAAATGCGTACCATGAGGATCGCGAACTATCCCAAAACTTTAATATCCTCCTTGAAAATTAAATTACCTTGAACAAGTCACCGGGTATGACCTCTATTTCGGAATTTGTTTGTAAGGTAAAACCCTCTGCAAGTACTAGCCCCACCAAAAACCTTGACGACGCTACTTCTGCAACAGGAAATACAAAACGTCAACCAAAAGAAGTAAAGAAAAAAGGGGGAAGCAAAGAGAAGCCTATGGACAGCCAACCAGATGAGAAAAAAATTTAAGAATAAATTCAGCTTAGTCAGAGAATTTATGTTAGTGTGGAGCAACTTTGTTTTGGGGGCACCTCCAATCTTGAGCTCAACATATCCATGGACCCAACAGTAACAAGCGCAGCCACCAAGTATTTCTAGCAGTCGCATCAGCAGGATCTGGCAAATATGCGGTGCACACCAAGAGCTTAGGTGCATACATGTGATCAGAACACGGGGGAGATCCGATCGATGCACTGTTACTGCTCCCTCTGCAGCGCGATGGCTCAATGAGGTAAGTCCACGTAAAGTTTATGCACTCGCGGGCCACCTCTTGTTGGCAGAGATATTAAATGAAAGGCAGACAAACACAACGTTGCCTCAAAATTGCCACTTGAGTCATGATTTTATGTGAAATGTGACCGCGTTTAATTGAGAAATGGCAAAAATGTTGAAGGGGATTGAAGTCACATATTGGGGAGCCGTTGGGTTACATTCAGCGGATACGGGGATAGTGGGACCAGTGAATCCATTGATTAGTTATGAGAGTTTGTTTAGTACATTCGTATGCAAGAAATCGTTGTTTTGATATTGTTTTTCTCGTCTCTCTTTGATTGGGACACGCATTCTGCATCTCAGAGTCATTCGTAGGAGAGAGTTAGTACTTCGCATTTTGCTAGCTTGGGGTTCTAATTTTAATAAGCAATTTGTTGGTGGATCTGTTATATGAGTAGACTGTCGAATAAAGAATTCCCTAACAAAATTGATTTTCTGTCGAGTTTAGTTGTTTTATGATGTTGTACTTACGAAGAAACGCGGCGACCAGAGAACATGCAAAATGGATACGCACCTGAAAAAGAAATAGAAACATTAAATTGGTTTTTGTTATGCAGGGACAAGATGTAAAGTGTAAGATGTGCTTTATAAAGAGTGTCTTAAAATGCAGGCGATAAGGTAAAAAGTAATTTTGGTGATTTTGGAAAACACATCTTGTTCATAAAGATATTGATTTATGAAGTGCGCAGTAGAAGTTTATTGTATGGGACAGAATATCAAGTACGTGACACACGCATGTATATACATCATATTATTGCATGCATATGTATATATATGCAACGTGATTTAATTTCATTAATAGTGTGCTCAATGTTACAGGTCCGGGACGCCGTGCTTCCTCGTTAGAGGGAAGAGCGTGGACCTTTTATTTTTCCTTTTATTTTATTATTATTTTATTTGTTGAAAATGTTGAAAAACGAAAGTTAGTTTTGACAAACAGTCGAGAATTAAAAGCACCACAATAGTCAAAGAAAAAACTATTCTTTCTCTTTGATATTAGTTAGTTATTATTTTAAACTCCTTCTAAACTGATAACAGAAGAAACCTTTACTTAAATTTACTTTACTGCTAACTCAAAACTTATAACTCGCTTTTAAAAACTCAAACACAACTGAAACTCAACTAACTCAAAAGTGACTTTACAATACAATTTTTCCTCTTCTTATAGAACATTGTGTTCTAATTGGTTGGAAATTATAATGTGAACAAAACTAATTTTATCAAAGTATTCCTTTAGTCTCTGTGACTTTTAAATTGAATAAACATGAACAAAATCAGAGTATTTCTTTTAGTCTCTGTGACTTTTAAATTTTGAATAAACTTTGAACGAAAATCAAAGTGCTATGTTTTGAATGAAAAAAAGGTGCATGTTATGAAATGTGCTGTAACAAGCTTGATATAGAATATTGTGAAAGTTTATTACTGTTATATATTAAGTGAGAATTAGATATGAACAGAGGTAGTTTTAACGGTGTGTTAGAAAAGTAATGAGATTCAGTGTAAAAATCTAATACGGGTAGTATTCTGGAATACAACATCAATTTGTTCTCCCTTGTTGCATAAAAAAACCCAAAGGAGATATGGTGCAAGGCCACGAACATGATCTGAGCGTCCAATTAGCCAAACCATGAAATTACACGAGTAAGAAATACCCATACGCGTAATTCTTTTGTGTAGCATTTCATTTATAATAACCCTAACAGTCAACTATCAAACGGTATTTTTGTCTTTTTTTTTTGTGGCACCACCATACCGTACAATTAGCGCGAAATCTTGTGTGACTTTTAGAACACCTGTCATATGATGTGATTATAAAAATGTCTGGTTCCTATTGAATCAGTTGATTTGATTGCAGGCACATTTCAATTTTTTAAACAATACAAAATTCTTTATATAAATAAATCTGAATAAGATGTGGCGCAAATATATTCCTTAAATTTAGACGAGTACAGGACAGAATGTCGGTGCTAAAAATACAGGGCCCATGGTACAATTATGTATTTATAAACGTACACGCCCCAACAGAATCTACCGACGAAGAAACGAAGGACACATTCTACGAGTCCCTAGAGGAAGTACTTGAGCACAAGCAAATTCATAAAACCACATGGATATCACCCGACGGCGTAACGCGTAATCGAATAGACCACTTCCTCATAGACAAAAGACACCACTCGAACATCCTTGACGTAAAATTATATAGAGGAGCAGATTGCGACTCCGATCACCTTCTAGTGATGGGCAAAATTAGAAGTCGGCTCGCAGAAAACCCACATGGGCAATCACGGGAGACGAGCAAAAAGTTCGAGATTGATAAACTAAAAGACCTACGCAAAAGGGCTGAATATCAAGACGAACTAACGAGTAGATTTAGCATCCTAGAGAATGACAGTAGTGAGGAAAAGGAAGCCAATAGTGTGGACAATAAATGGGCATCGATCAGAGACATAATCAAACAAACAGCCCAAGAGGTATTAGGATTTAAAAACACAACTAAGTCCAAACCTTGGTTTGACGATGAGTGCAGGGCGAAGATCGAACAACGTAAACGCCTCAATATGATCCGCTTAGAAGCATATGATGAAGTCAACGCAGTAAGATACGCGACAATTCGGAAAGAAACAACTAGACTTTTCAAACGCAAAAAACGCGAATGGAAGAAGACTCGGATCGAAAAAATCATAGAAAGTGCCAGAGCAAAGAACAGCAGAGGTATGTATACCGGCATAAATTCAATTAGAAATGGCTACCGAGGAAGAACCAAAATAATCCGGGACACAAACGGATGTCTGGTGACAGAAACAAAAAATATCGTGACAAGATAGAAGCAGTACTTTGAAAACCTGCTCAATGTGCGCACCCATCAACCACAAATAAACGCACCAGACGTACATACAGCCGAGCCCCAGAGCCCACAGCCCTCTTTCGACGAAGTTGTAGACGCAATAAACCGACTGAAAAACAACAAGGCTCCCGGAGTCGACTGCATACCGTCAGAGCTTGTGAAGAATGGAGGAGGGGCAACCGCTCGAAAGAGCCACCAACTGGTTAAAATAATATGGCACAAGGAAGTCATTCCGGAAGAATGGAAAACTTCAATAGTCAACCCCATTTTCAAAAAAGGCGACAGATCTGACTGCGAAAATTACAGAAGAATATCATTGCTCCCAACCACATACAAAATATTAACAAATGTCATACTGGCAAGAATCACACCGTACGCAGAAGAAATATTGGGAGACTACCAATGCGGATTCCATCGGAACCAGTCAACAAGCGACCAAATGTTCACAATAAGACAACTGCTGGAAAAGATACGGAGAGACGGCTCACCAACTGTTCGTTGACTTCAAAAAAGCCTCCGACTCAGTCGCAAGGCAAATACTCTACCATATTGTGGTTGAGCTGGGCATCCGGAAAAAAATGTGCCGCGCTCATTCAAATCTGCATGAACGAAAACAAAGGGCGAGTTAGAATAGCAAACCACCTCTCAGAACCATTTGAAATCCGGGACGGACTAAAACAAGGGGATGCCCTCTCACCATGCCTTTTTAACCCTTATGTTAATGACCGGGTACCCGGGTCGCAATTTCGACGCAATTTCACGATTGCTGGTTTGCACGATTGCCATTTCACGATTGCTCGGTGTTGTGTGTGATATTTTAGGAGGCGGCGTAGTAATTGTGCTTTGCCTCTTTAATGGAAATTCGTCAATCTTCGGCTGCGGGATGTTTCGATGGGGGTTTTTTTGTTGTTGTTCGTCATCCAATGATTTTCTAGATTCGTAGGATTTAGGGTTTATTGGCTCTTACTAGAACCGTCCGTTCTATGGCTTTACCTAAATCCTACCGGCTGCGCCATTTTGTTGTGTGTGATATCATCTGTGAAAGCTACGAAAGGGGGCGGCTTACCTTCTTTGGTTGGCTTTCTGGGTCATTTCTGTAGACGTTCCTTTTAGTTGAGTAAAACGGGCAATTTTTGTGTATTTAGATTTTGGTTTTATTTGTTTAAGAATTAATTTTACAGACGGCCAGCGGTTTGGGCTCTTGTGATCTACTGATCACGAAATTCAAATTCACCGCCCTTTTATAAATTTTCTAGTTGAGAATTGTGAACTAATTTTTGTCGAAATTCCCAGAAGCACACATAATGACTTAGTACGTTTCAATTTGGGTTGTGTTCTGGGAATTTGTTAGAGGCTTTAGTTGGATGGGTTCTAGGAAGGGAAATCATGAAATGCGTTTTGAATTTAGCATTTCATGATGTCAAGGTTTTTAGGAATTGAGTCAATGGTTAAGTTCGTTGTACATGTGACTCAATATGGGATTTGAATATGAAGCAATGGAATATTTGGGATTCGGGTTTATTATGCGGAATTGAATCAATGAACGATAAATTAGCTTTGGGTTAATTTATTGCTCATATGATTCAATGTGAAATTAGGAAATTTAGAGTTTGATAATATTGAGGATTTGGGTGGGAGTAGCGATTCCGGATCGCTACATCGGCCTAGTAGACGAATTTCGGTCCCATGTCTTAGATCATATCCATTCAAACGTTTCTGAATGATAATTACGAAATTTCAATGAAAAAAATTTTTTTTTTTACTTTCAAATTGACATTTTAAAAAATTGTATTCTGAGCCACGACCGGGTACCCGGGTACCCCATTTAAAAAGCATTGAGAATGATGAAGAATGATGCAAAATTGAATGTTAAATAGTTAATTAATAATTAATTATTGATAATTAACTATTTAAATAACTAATAATTAATGAAAAACAATAAAAATGCATTTAAATTAACAAACAAATTTATTCAGAGGGACTTCTGTGACATGCATTACATTCAACCAACGTAGTTGCGTGTTCGTCGCAAACCGGCATTTCACATTGCCGACACGTCTTTCTTGTTTTTCGCCGCATTTTCAGAGCCTGCGATAAACAAATGTGGCAACAACCAGTGACCTTTTTTCTTCCTGTACTATCCAGGGGCGGACATGCTGTCTGGGTCGTCGGCACGAGCGACTGAACCTTGCCGATGATGGACTCGATTGCAAGTTTTGTTGAGTAATGCCACATGATTTGAACATTTTCCGAGCGTTCATGAATACTTGGCAGGGCAAGTTGTTCGCTTACTTGGAGCAAAAACATACGACGGGCGTTCGTCTTTTTCGGCAGCATGGAGTTGTTCTCTTTATAAATGACGAACGCCGCGAGTGCGCTTACATCGAGGACATTGAAGAACATTGCCAAGGGCCACCTATTCGTCCGTCGGTGTGTCGTGTATCTGCCGGCCATTTGGTCCATTGTATCAACACCAGCTATGTACCGATTATAGTGCAAAATAATCTCGGGTTTTTTCTGTGCGTGGTCAGCGACTGCCATGTTCGAGTGCATCGTCGAAAGCAGTATAACTGCTTTATTTTTCTTCGGCACATACGAACAAATCGTCGTTTGGTCGTGAAAGCCGAACAGTGTGGATAATTCTGCACGATCCTTTGATGCAGCCATCTCCTTTGGAATATAGGGTTTGTTTTTTCGTAAGGTTCCTACGACAGTCAAGTCCCACGACAGTCCCACCTGCAGTTGAAACTGCGTCGACATCTCCGTTCGTATCATTGTCATCTTCGCTTTCAGAATCGTCAATGGTTGCTTAAAAAACATTAATAATAACAAACCTGTGCGTCAGTGTCTTATTTGTTCGGGTGATGACTTTCCGGGTGAACAGTTTTCTGACAGTGTTTGGCGGAACATTGTCGAAACTTTTAGTGACAGACGGATGGGGATAGGAGTGAAACGAGTTCCCGTGCCTGGCACAATACTCCTACCCCACAATCCCCAATGAGTTTCATTGCTCCTTTTGTGCATTGAGCACGTGTTGTTCAGGACGGGTACACGTCTTGTAATTTGTGACTAGGTTGGATGGGATGAAAGCTTCTTGCATCACTTAATAAGCTTGTCACATTTGGTGTCAGTCTCAAATATGTACTACTACTACTACTACTGTTTATTAGTCTGTAGGATCTCGAAAGATCATGCCCTCACTAACCTAGTTACGCCACTCTTCCATATCCTATGCACTTTCCCTACACACTTCACCGCCTGACCCGACTTCCCCAAGGTGACGCTTTACACTGTCCTCCCATTTTTCCACTGTTCACTTTTCCGTTGGTCTTTCTTCAAATATGTAGTCATCCCAATTAATAGTAGAAATAAGGTTTCTTGAAGAGCTTTTGCTGTTATGATAATTACTAAATCGTCCTTATAGCTTGTGGTATCTACTCCTGGTTTATTTGTGTTTAGTATATCACATTCCATAGGAGCGGTCCGAGGACTGAGCCCTGTGGTACTACTCTTTTTACGTGGTGGTTTTTTGGGCCACCTCTGTTTCATATATTCGTACCGTGCCAATGAAATATGTGTCATCAGGGGGTAGCCTGGTACTCTCTGTTGATGCAGCGCATTCATCACCATTGTTTCCAACGGGCTGAGGTAAATGCATTCTTGAAGCCCAGTGTGATGATTCCGCAATACTGCTTTGAGCCACCACTCCATCAGGATACCGCCAGAGCTCTATCGGCGATATTACACATTTGGGAGATTGAATTCAATGTACTGCTTTTGCGTCTAAGACCGCACTACATATTTGAAAGCCCTCCTCTTGGATATTCTGCTCCAATCGCGAAAGAATGATAGTCCGTAATACCTTCCCAGCTGTGCTCAGTAGGCAAATGGGATTGTATGATAATGGTTCTTGGGTTGGTTTGTTACGTTTTGGTATCAGGACTAGCCTCTGTTCCTCCTAGGATTTTGGATTAATACTTCTGACTGGGTCGGTATAAAGTTTTTCAGTAATTCGTTTGATATGTTATCCAGTCCCGGGGCCTTTGATACGTTGATCCTTCGGATGGCTCCTTTTATTTCCTCCGTGGTTACTGACTTCGCCACTACTCGCTGAGTCCACTACCAAGTCTCGAATACGGAGATTTTCATCGTTCGGGAATAGACTGATCACATTGGTGTTCATCAGTTCAGGACTTTTAGGTACACATCGAACGTCTTTGTTGAATACAGCTTTACAGCAATTGCTTTAAAATCATTTTGTTGGAGATCTCTAGCTCCTGGGCGAAATTACGGCTACTATCGTGTCGGTCTACATTGATCATTTCCACGAATTTATCGACAGTTTCGGCTACCGGTCGGAATTATTAAAACTAAAATTGTCCGTAATTGGGTTTGATGCTAATGGATGATAAATCAAGGACAATGGTCCTTGAAAACCAATGTAAAATATATATATTTTTTTTTTTTGTTAGCTACCATATTTTGTACTCTATAACTAACAAATCAACCGAGCAATCACAAAGCGGTCAAACATTTTTTTTTAGGAGGGAATGTCACTTTTCCTAAGAACAGAAATCTGAAATTGTGTTATAGCTTTACGAGATATATATCACTGCTGAAGTTTAACGAAAAAATTATGGATTTCTTTATCTCCTAACTAATATAAAGCCGGTTTATAAAAAAGATAAATAAAAACTATTGTGGGTATTTTTTGGTTATATTGTCTTTAGTGGTGAGGTGCCTCAGGGGCACAGGTTCACCACTATACCCGGGCGTCTATCGCTCTTTTTATTTCACTTAAATGAAACTCCGTAGTAGACTCGTTTTTTTTATTTATTATTCAATTGCTTAAGAAACTAATCTAAACATTAACATGAAACGTAATTACGTATATCTATTTACACAACTTTACAATTAATGCTGGTGATTTTCGGTCTTCACCCCAAAGAACACAACTGTGAAAATTCAAGTACTTTTGTGGTAAAACTTGTATTCAATGGTCGAAAGAAAGATTACAACGATTAAATAACTGAATTCATTTGATGTGGTACAATTTGTATGTAATAGTCAAAAGAAAGATCACAGCGGTTAAAAACCTGAATTCATTTAATACGGTACTAAGAGGCAGGTCTTTCGCGATTCATTCAATAGTAGGAGGACCCTTTAATTCAACCCGTTCACAAACTGGTACTTGGATCGACTGATTTAACGTGGAGGCCCGACTTGCCTTCACGGAATCTGTAACGCGATTAAAGATATCGACCGAAGCGACAGAACACCAACATTTTCATTCATCGCCCCGATGTCCATATAAGGGATGATCTTAGAAGATGATCACCGAAAGGATGTGCACACACACAGATGTTGGTGACTTCGCACTCTCATGCTGTGAATGGGCAAGCGGACAGTGGATACGATAATTTCATAAGGGGAACATTAGCTGGCATGTTTGCAGCTGGTGCCATTATCTCGACATAGAGATTTTGTTGCTAACACGATCAGCGACTAGGTAAAGCAGTTATGCTGATCGTGCACATCTTGGCGGCATCTCTACGTAGTCGAATTCTCGATGGAAATTTTCCATTTATGAGAACTCGAATTCCTTGGGCGGTCAGCCGTATGCCTTAATGTATTTGTCGATCGGATGACCGACCGATGTGGGCATGTATATAAAAGGAAAATATGAAACAACTCCTGCACGTGTGCGGCTGACGCGTAGGAGTATATCTTATTGATGTGGTTTGGTTAATGTTGGTTGCTTTATAGTGCAACCAAATTGCTTTTAAGGCACATGATGCGTTTAATGCAACCATGCCCTTGTGGAAAAACACTTATTTGTTGCTGGTGGATTTTGCATCAGCGCAATTATAGTTCTAAAGGATTTCTGAAGATATTGGTACAACTATGGAAGCTGAGTACATGTTTTTCATGTGTTTAAGGAAACAGTTTCCTCATCATAGGTTGTAAGGCAAGTAGTGGCGTTCAATAGAACTACCACAATACTTGTTTTATATCGTTTTGAATGCTCTAGGTTGGTAGTTTTTACATGGTTGATGGGAAGATAGTTAGTGGCGTTCAAGGGAACCGCCACACTATGAATCGGGGGCTGCACTTTGATACTTGTAAGAAAAATTTCCCAAAATCAGGTTAAAAGGCGTATTGTAGGTCTTATTACAGCAGTCAATTCTTGAGGTATGAAGTACTTAGTGAACCAAATAGTGATATTAAAGAATCAATTGGAGAATGTTTCATTAAAATAACAATAACATTTTTAAGGATCAGTGGTTTCTTTTAGATGACCAATGGTATATTGAGCTTTCATCAACGATTTATTATTTAACTAAATGTTTAACAAATGCGTTATTGTTACAAAAATTAAAAATGCAACCCTGATTTTCTGTCCATTTTTACACATCTCAAAAGGTTGAATTTATTTGTAATGATTTTCTGTGATACCTTTTATTCAACTAACTTCTTGAGTTAAAAATACCCTGCCAATTGATCTTCGCCATTATTGTGGTTTTTGTACAAGAAGACAAGATGATACCGAACGAATTTATATTAATTCAACGTCAGAGGAATAATGAAGAAACCCACAGACCAGAGCTACACAAATGAGTGGGCTGATTTGCTTCTTGTTCCACTTTTCAAAAAACCATCACGGTACAATGAGATATCGGTTGTAACAGAATCCCGAATTCTTTCACATCTTCTAACGAATTTACCAATCTAGTAATCTACGAAAGTCTAACGAGTGAATGTGAGGCCTTCGGCTGGTTGGGTCGTCCCCTTCGACCTATCAGTATTCGTTGTGGTTTATTCATAGTACTGAACGAGTCGTCATTAATCACTCATAAGTGTATTTTGATAGTTTTGCCAACTTACAAACTCTTCGTGTTGCGATATCAAATCTCGCGCGCCGTTAGCAGGAAGGTTAAACATATCCAATGCCAATTTTATTGTTTGATTCCGATAGAGATATTGTTTAATACAACAAGCAAAACGATGAGAAATTGATATGAATTCCCAGACGAGAAGACACTACTTAATTATATTTTCGTTAGTCGTGGCACTGTGGAGTGGTTAACTTAATTTCAGGCTTCCGCTTTCAATGCCAGCAGTTGTGCTAGTTCTGGTGAGAACAAAATAAATCAGATTGTGCCGTTAGTTGGCTTGGATTTGACCTACACACACAACAATAATCCGGTTTCCAATTCTAACTAGTGATATACATGTATCTAGATACCTAAATATATACCACTATCAGACGGTTCTCAGATTCATGGCCCTCAGCGTCTTTGTAACAAATATTTCAAGCACCGCAAAACAATTTAAAGAAGGGAGTGTAGCACTGTTTTGGATACAATGGCGATTGTACAATAGATTTATTAGAAATGGACAATAGCAAGGCGAACTTCAACGCAGTGCAAACATGCAAATTATAAAGTCGAAGATGGGACTCAAATATCTTTTGGGTAAAGTTACGATCACTTCAATGTGGTTAACCGACCTCTGCACTCACTCGCGTGTACAGACAAAATAATGGTCGTTAGGGAGGATTTGTCAAACGGACAATTTGGCAACACTCCACGCTTGGGCAATAAAATCAATTCGGAATGGAGGTCTTCTTAACGAAATACTATGAAAACGTGGGCGGTGAGTTTTGATAACTGATGCCTGCCAAACTGGAAAGTCGGCGTTTATTATGTTAGTTGTCATCAGTCGGTATTATAAAATAATCAATATTTTGCAGGTGAGGAGCACTTCGAAAAAATAAGGCTTACACCAAAAACATCTATTTCTTCGCATTATTAAAGAATACGAATATATTAACCCTTATTATAAAATGTATATTAAAATACCCTCAGTGCGTCAGTTGGTACACATATTGCAACATCCGTATTTATTTTCATCTGGTGAACTGTTAAATGGCTAGGACTCCGTGGCGATCATCGTAAACACTTAGTAAATCAGGTCAAATAACCTCATTGATAATGTTGATAAGAAGAATTCCACGGAACATTCACATTGCCTGCACGGCACGCTTGTACCTACGTCTCACAAGAGCATTCCCGGAAAAAAACCTGTCTGACGAGATATACTTACAGCCACATTGCTCACATAGTCCCGTCACGCCACTAATGAATAAGATCGCGACTAGAATCCAGCCTATGGATACAAAAAAGGATTCCCGCTGGTGTCGCGCCGCTTGGTTTCCCTCTGTCCGCAACCATTAAACAAGATCTTAAATAAATTCTGCAATAGAATGAACAACTATGATCTCGGCAGTGTGCCACACCACCTAATATTCTTCCGGGTTCTGACCTGCTGCTCCAGAAAACTCCCAGAGGTTGGGTCCGGAAACCCCAAACCAACCGCACTAAACTCGCAACTCAGCAAAAGCTGTTCTCAGCTTTCGCAAACCAAAGTCCCGGCCCCTTTGGAGATTAGCCGTAGAAAAACTACGCGCCTAATCGTGGACACCGGCGGTGAGATCAGCCTTCTAAAAGTCAAAGTACTCCACCCAAAATATGTTGCGGATGCCCGAAAAGCAACTACCTTCCAAACGCTTTTTGGCAGGGGAATGTCTAGGGGATGCTGCAAGGGTAATTTCAAATTACACCAAGAGATCCCCTGTAGTTTCCAGATAGTGGACTCCTTGCCGGGGTTTTCGGAAGACGGCCTACTGGATACTGAATTCCTGTCAAAAAACTGCAAGGTCAATGGACGGGTGGTTGTTGAAAGTGTGGGGTTGAAGTTCTCGTGCCGACATACGACACGAATTTCACTTTCTTCCCCAACGTAGTCACTACGAAAGCAAATCTTCACCAGAAGAAAATCCAGGAGAAAATAAAAATTCACTATGGTGGTTTTGTTGCCCTAGTGTTCTTTTATTTGTTGGTATGATGTCCTATATTATTTATTTACATTATCCATTTACAAGATGAAACAAATATTGTTTTGTTTTTCCTTTTCTTCACTTCGAATTTATCATTAATGTTGTTAAATTGATTTTCACAAACTACATACAAGATGAAACACTTCTTTCGCGAAACTGTGGCCGCAGTAATTAAAAGAAAGATATTTGACTTGACTTATTATCTGGCCGTAGATTGGTGGGGAATCAGGAGACTTGCGCCCCGTGTAGGTGACTATATCGACTGGCTAAAGGCGACGTGACCGATCGCGATGATGAATGTGTAATGCCTGAGATGGAATTAGGGATGATTAGGTAATTCTGGATTATGCACAACGATCAGCCAATGGTAATCGCGCTCTCCTGAGCCTCCTTCAATTCTCTACGCTCGTCGAGGTGAATAAATACTTGCGTATTCGTTCGACGTCGATGGGCATAGAAAAGATGAAGAAATCAAAAGGAAAGCACAATAACCCAGGGTTGATCTGGCTCTGGTGTGTGTGTATCCATGCAGCCTCTGAGGATGACCCACCGACTTAGTGCGGTGACTGTGGTGATCTCAAAGTGCAATGAACTACGGGAAGATAAAAATGGGAAGGAGAGGAAAAATGTTTTGTGAAATTCACCTGCAAAAAGAAGTCATTAATCCCCAGCGAATAGTGTGTCTGGAGGAAGTCAAAAGGGACGCTACGTCGGGTAGGGAATTATAATCGTGGGAAACAATTAAATAATACGATGATTTACCAGACGGTTGCATGATGATGCAACCGCGTCGTTTGGCCAGACGATGCCCTTGCTAACCGACATGAATTGCAATTTCCGGAGGAAATCTCATGGGGTTAGCGAAACGGAGTTTCCGTATGGCAAAAGGAAGCTGAATTCAATTATGCATTGTCTGCATAGAATAATGAATTCAGCTACTGCGTCCTTTTGGAAAACATGATTTTCAGGTGAATTACTGGACGATGGGATAGGTGTTGATGTGACGCGCTGTTAGCGGTCAAAATTAGGTTTGCGATAGTGGGTTGGTTCTCCATGTAGTATAGAGAACCCCCACAAAAGTTTCCCCGAACAACCATAAATACTGAAAAACACAGGGGTGGGCAGCGAAACAATGCCGGATCCCGTTGGCCCAACAAGGCCATATCCCGAAAGGCCAAAAAGCGTAAAAGAAAAGAAAGTGTCGGTAGAACGCCGACAAACCCTTCGGAGATCGAAATCTTTCTGAACAGACCGGTCAGACACAAGCTTCTCTTCAGTATCTGATAAATCTTCACCTTTTACTAAAGACTTGCACCGAGAGGAGCAATTAAACGAGTCTAAATATAAAATTTTACGGCCAGCTCCAAAACGACACGTCCAAACCTATAGACGCAACACTATAAGCGCAAATTATAAGGCACCAGGTCGCTCACGAAGGATAATTGGGCAGTGGAGTTGCACCCACATAGGGAATATTCTGTAATTGCCCTAGAGTTGGGAGTTAACACGTCAATGGGAGTTACCTCTGATGACGAATCGAACGACCCCGTACCCGAGAACAAAGCTTCGGAGGAAACATCTCCAATATATTAAATCTCTGTTCTCGGATGGAAGTCGTTAGATGAACCTACACATATTAAAGGGTGCTACCTGACGTGTACCAGTACCAGCTCGCATAAAATATCTTGAAACTGTATGTGGCGATTGTACAATAGATTTATTAGAGTATATTAACCCTTAGTATAAAAGTAGTATAAAATGTATATTAAAATAGCCTACGTGGCTCAGTTAGTATACAAATTGCATAAAATATCTTCAAACTGAATGTGTTCAGACAAATGCCAGCAGGCATTTGGGACGAAAAGGGGAATTTAGTGTCGCCATCAAAAGTGGATCTAGCCAAACCATACCAAACCCCTTTAATGTGACCACGGGTGCGAGCAAAGAAGCACTCAAGGCCGTATTATCTCAAGGCGAAATAGGCAGGGACGCGCCTATTGCCTATGCCAGACGCACGTGGAATATTGTGAAATAAAACTGATTCACTCTTGTGAAGGAGGTATTAGTCGGATTGCGTGAGCGGCTGAGAATTTCCGCCGTTATTCACAGGGAAATAGAGGCACGGTTCACCCCGGCATCTAAATAGGAAAAAAAACGAGCGGTAATTCATGAAAACCATCTAAGGTTCTATGGTGGGCAGGCTCTACGGCGTGCAAGATCACATAAAATGGTGGTGATCGTATCCCCGTTTTCCTGCCGTAGGATCTCTTTTCTACGACAAAGCCATGAAGGAGAGGAGGGAGAGAACATACGTTTTTTTCGCAAAGCTTTTTTCTTCTTGTTTTCATTATTAACATTACAAACAACCCACCAACATATAGTGGCAATCAAAGGTTTAGTAAACGCAGTCATTGCAATTCGAAAAACGAACGTGGTGGTGCACAATAACAGGTCGAAATCTACGTCATCCTAACGATGAGATTACGAGGGTGGGCTGAAAAGGTTCCTCAACGTGAAAATAGCAGCACTCGTCAATAAAAGCTAGTGGATGGAGTTGTGCATCTTTTAAAAGTTACTCTCCAAAATGTCAGCCATTTTAGACGCGTAGTTTTATATTTGACAGCCGTTTGAGTGGGTCGATGTGAGGGTTTTTGTGAAAATGGACAAAATTGAGTATCAAGCTGTCATTAAATTTTTGATTTTGCGAGGCAATATGCCTATGCAAATCAAAGATGGGTGGGACTCTGTGTGTGGGGACTCTTCACCATCATTTACCACAGTGAAATTTGGGGCAGCTGAATTTAAACGTGGTCGTGAGAGCTTGGGAGATGATGAACGGTCGGGATGTCCAAAAACTGCAACAACTAACGACAACACCGCTAAAGTTCATCAAATGGCGCTAGACGACCGCCGAATTAAAGTGAGAGAGAGAGCAGAGGCTATGAAAGTGTCCAAAGAACGTGTTTGTCTCATATTAAATCAAGATTAAGGCACGAGAAATCTGTCCGCGTGTTGGGTGCCGCGTTTGCTCACGTTAGACCAAAAACGTGTTCGAATGAACATTTCCAACGCTCTGCTGGCGCAGTTTAGGCGCAATAAACCCGAGTTTTGGCGTCGATTAATTACTGTCGATGAAACTTGGATACACCATTATACCCCGAAATACAAATACAGTCAAAACAGTGGACTGCAAAGGGGGAATCGGCTCCAGAAAAAGCAAAACCTGTTTTTTCGGCTAGGTGATGGCGACTGTTTTTTAGGGATAATCATGGAGTTATTTTAACCGATTGTCTTCAAAAAGGAGAAACCATTACAGGAGCATACTACACATCATTAAGTGACCAACTGAAGGCAGAAGTTGCGGAAAACGGCCACATTTTCAGAAAAAGAAATCCTGTTTCACCAAGACAACGCGCCGTCTCACACCTCAGCGGTTTCCATGGCGAAAATCCACGAATTACGGTTTGAACTGCTTGACCATCTAGCCAGATCTAGGCCCAAGCGACTCCTTTTTGTTCCCTAATCTAAAAATTGCGCCCAGAGGACCGAGATTTTGGTGAAGTGGGGAGGCAATCACCTTCGTGAACAGTTATTTTGCAGAGAAAACCCCCGAGTATATTTGGACGGCCTGGAGAGATAGTATAGTGGTTAGTATCCCCGCCTGTCACGCGGGAGACCGGGGTTCAATTCCCCGTCGCGGAGCCTCTGGCGCAAGACTAATGACCTTGCCCGGAAAAACAAATTATCATGGACAATTTAACAAGCCTTAGGACTTGCTAAATAAGGCCAAGACCGGTTCCCGGTTGTAGTGCCGATGATGATGATGAGAGATGAGAGCATCGCTGGGAGAAGTGCGTAGAGTTACAAGAAAACTACGTAGAAAAATAAAAATAAATTTTAGGAAAAGATGTTTTGTATCCTTGTTAAGTCGGAAACTTTTCAGGCCACCCTAGTATACACATATATATACATATATATACGTGGCGCTTCTAGCAGATACACACGCCCAATAGTGAAGAACAACACCACCAAAAGCCGTATACCATAGCAATAATATAGCATTTCCACATCAGTCGAATGTACTTGAGTTTAGAAATCGAATTCGTGCACGCGACAGTGGCCTGGTGCGTTGGGGTTTGGTTCTATCTTTCAGTGATTCGAACCGTGATAGCGTCGGTTCGAATCACACGCTCTTCGCTATCGTCGCAAACGGTATAACTGGTGACCCCGGCGTGATCTGTACGACATGACACACACCCCCAACTCACACAGGACTTTACTACGACAATCAAACGACTTCTACGCAGAGCACCGGCTCACTTGCCTGCTTTGACATTCTCTCGATTGCTCTCTCGCTCGCTCTTCGCTCAGTCATTCGCATTTCAAAGTTGATCGTAACGAAAGTTACTGGGAGGGGAGTCATATGGCGTTTCTAGCAGATAACGCGACCAATAGCGGAGAACAACACCACCAAAAGAACATCCATTAAAGCCGTATACCATAGCAATAATATAGCATTTCCACACCAGTCGAATGTATTTGAGTTTAGAAGTCGAATTCGTACACGCGCAGTAGCCCGGTGCGTTGAGCTTTGGTTTTATATTTTAGTGATTCTAACCGTGATAGCGTCGGTTCGAATCACACGCTCTTCACTATGGTCGCAAACATATATAATATATATATATATATATATATATATATATATATACATATAAATACATATATATCATCATCATCAACGGCACTACAACCGGGAACCGGTCTTGGCCTTATTTAGCAAGTCCTGAGACTTGTTAAATTTTCCATAATGATTTGTTTTTCCGGGCAAGGTCATTAGTCTTGCGCCAGAGGCTCCCCGAGCCACATATATATACATACATATATTATATATAGTATTTATATATATTTATTGCTTCTGTCTTTCAGCGTATCCAAAAACGATCGGTCGCAATCGGTGCCATATAATTCCTGAGGGCTTAACGGCCTCCAAGCAGTAATGTGAGTGTGAGTACGCGAGTATCTGGGCACCGCAGGTTGATGAAAAATATAAGAGTGTGCTCTTTTTGGCTTTGGAGAAGACGGAGTAACTTGAGTACTGATATTTTGGAAGCGGCATTAAAGAGAGCCTTCACAATTCATAATATAATTACCTCAGAAAACTGAATCGAGATATCCTTGCTATCGCCTAAGTTGAGCTGGACATTTTCCTCATGACACGGAATTCAGTCTGCTGTAGCCTATGACCAACTTCATCCTTCGCCTGTGAGTCAACTTTCAAGAGCTCCAGCTCCACTTGCACCAGATCTTCCCTGGCCTCCTCCATTTCTAGATTTCGAATTCTTGACGACCCTCGGCACTTCTTCTTTATGATCAAACTGGGATTTTGTCGATTTGTCTCAATGCTTCTCCCAACCCGGCTTCTACACTGGCGATGCATTTTTCTGAAACATCCCTACCGTTTCCAAGGCCCGACTCGAAGAATGTACAGTTACGGCGGACGAAGGGATTCCAACAAATTACACACACGCCACCATATCAGAGAACTCAGCAGCAAAACAGAATCGTAAAAATCACCGCCGCCGTATACCAGGGCATTAACGTAGAAATTAAAATTTATGTAGCGCGTTGAAATATTCTCACATACTTGCAGCTGTGGCCTGATGTGCCGATGCTTTAGTTTCAACATGGGTTCCAATCACGCTTTTCACTTCCATCATAAAAACTCTATAGAGATCTTAAAGTTTTATGTCTACACGCCCGAAAACCTTACTTTTTCTAAATGGTCTATATAGGCGAACATGTAAGTTGTAATGGACTTTTTTTAAAAATTAAATTAAGGCTTTATTGTAAAGCTTTGGTACAATGTTTCTTATCCAAAGTATTATCCATCGCCAGCAATGACCTTTCACACATTTCGGGCGGTGTGCATATTCTATGTATATAAAAAGCTCGATTTCTGACGCGATCCACGAATTAATCTATTTTTTAGTAACATAATTGTCCCTTGTTTGATCTAAAATAATAAAAACGACTATAAAATTCTGTTAGAGGTTTATTTCGTCTACCATGATCTTCTTTAAGTGGGCTTTCATTTGAAACTCAGCACACCATGCAGGCCAATTGTCCTTATAGTGTAAATATAGGGAGCATTGTCTTTCATGTGTTTTCCATCTTTTTTTGAGTATCTTGGCAATCACTGACATGTAGTGAACCTCCTCGGGGTCCCAGGTGCAGATTCTTCAATATCATCATGAGCACATAGATGCAAAGTATCCGTATATCGTACTTGGTGAATGCATCTCATTTCACCCAATTTTTTTCATGATGCGCGTCAATGTGAGAGTTCATACAGTTCTATTAGTCTTCAGAATAAATAAAAGAAGACTTTCTTCAGCCGAAACGCACAGACAGGCAAGGCTGTCTCTGATCATGTGTTTCCTCATCATGCTACTTAAGATCAAATGTCCTTCTCTATCTACTTGATCTACACTTTTCCTTTTTTTCTGCCTGCGGTATGGAGTTGAGATGAACGTATTTCAAATAACACAACCGATGAAACATCTGCACCTACCACCAATATGTAAATGTAAGTGCTTCCACGATTGCAAATTAACCAAAATATGCAGCGCAAAAACCTGAAAAAGATGAGTTCTGATGAAAGCAATCACTCCAGGATTTAAGTACTCCATTATCAAATGCTCATATTAGCAAACATTCGAAAGCACTGAATCATAATACACAGCAGTTTCCAGTCTTGTTCACCTGAGAGCCTTTCCAAATTAAGAAATTATCCAGCTAATAAGTGAACCCATCAACGAGCGCATCTCTGAGAAGTATCCTTCAATATTTGACTGCCATTGTCTACATTATTATTGAGCTCAGTTAGCAGTCCCTCCGACTTCTCCTTCATCAACGGTGATGGATAACGAGTACTTAATTAAAAGTCAACAGGCCGACAAGGCAGAGGCTAGAATTATGAGCTGAAAGCGAAAATTGGCATCGGGTGCACCCATCCCAATACTAAAAGTACTTAACAGACGTCCTCGAAATAAGTCATTAACACTTCTCCATCAGCAGTTTATGAAGAAACGATCTCAGTTCCTAGAGGTGTAAAATAAACGCGTCTAGAATGCAACGCAGCTACATGCAGTTGGGATATCTTACATTGAACTAGAGGTAACTAAATACGACAAACTTGTAGACAGGGTGGGAAAGAGTTGGGGTGCTTGGCATAAGGAATCAATTACAAGCGGATTAACAGTATAATGTTGACCAAATATCTCGACTCGTACTGGTAAACAAAACAGTGTTACATTTCAAAACTATCAGACGAAGGTATGAGCCTAGCTGATCTATGACGACTTGGGAAGCCATGGAACTGTTCCTCCTCTTCCACAGTTCTATTTACATTTAAAACGATTTTGTCATGCTGATTAGGGAAAGTTGTTGTAGAGCAAATGACAAATAAATGGTAATAGCAAATAAGTGCAAATAATACACATGGCGAACCTGTATTTCATTTACCCAATAAAGCCTCCTTCATGAGGATTAATTATCTCACTTTGTTGGAAATATATATCTCCATTTTTTTATAGGTTTGCTGATTTTAAGTTTGGTATACACTTCGGGGTGCTCACGTCAAAGCTATAACAATTCAACCAGCGATCGCTTAGCTGGAACTTATAAGACTTGAACCATAGCCCAGATGTGTCAGGGCGAGGTTAATGACGTGAACCCTCTTCCTATATTACACACATAGTCGGGGAGGAGCATTAACCTCAAAATTAATGTAAAAAAACCAAAATTATAGATGTTTATGACGATTCAGCACAATGTTTTGTAAAGTGGAATAAGATGTAGTCGGAACTTCTTTCGTAGACGTTTTAGCAGTTGAGAAAATACGAATTTCTAACAAGATGGCCATGCGGGAATAACCGTTGGGCATCAAGTTTACTATAAATTAGCTTTCACGGTCATGTAGCAACCTAGTTTAATATAAAGGTGGATCTATAAGCCAGTTCATTAACACCTGGATGAACCGTTTATATTGAAAATATAATTATCTCCTCACTTTCATAAACGATGGGTGCCATAGACACAAAGCTGTTCTCCATTGTACCACGAATGAACATACTAACTGTAAGTAACTGCCTCGCCCACCGCCTTAACAGACTGTAAATTGCAGTGCTAGAGTGAAGTGTTCGTTTTCATAGATAAAGTGGAAGGTAAGTTTTGACATGTGATAGCCACAGTCCAAGAGTACTCGTTAAAGAATAGATGGCTTTGTTGTTTGGAAGAAAAATTATCGATGAGGAATGTTGTTAAAAAAAGTTATTTAGATTAATTTTGAAAGTGGAATACGCTTTGTCATTTAGTACTTAGATACTACGTCGTGCCGAGTCTAAAAATAGGCGAACTCGCAAACTTTATGAATAATCTGGATGGAGTAGTAAGAAAAAAACATCCAGTTGTCGGGGGATTTTATGGCGATTTTAACATACAGGCGAACAAGGAAAGACCCGTGTGGACTCTTTTGCGCTCCTTCGCCTGATCCTGCCAAATATATATAATTCGGCCATATTAAACAACTGAAGAGACTTGTCGATAATTCACCTCACCTTAGGCGGCGTTTCCTTATTAAGGAGCCTAAAATGGAGTCTATTGGACATAGCGACCATTTCGTTACTGTTTCTCGTAACGAGATGAGGCACAACACGACCCACAAAAATAAAAATATCCAGCACAGTGCATGGAAAACCACAATGTTTGATGAAGCAATGATAGACTTCCGCTGCGTTTGGCAATGGTGTAGTGCTCCAAGAAGCCCTACCATCTTCCTCCCACATACATTTCTACCCACCTACTATATTATGCATCCATATCCCCAAACTAACAATCCAATGTTCAAACATCAAATCCTTCCTAAAAACTAAACACCACAATGCATATCTTCATATGCAGACACACACATGTTGCTACAAATCCTTATCTTCATCTGCATTCTAGCCAGATGGGCATATTCTAAAAATAGATATCCCATTCCTTTTCTCCAGTGCTCGACTCCAGTCGAAGTACATTTCGATATACTGCTTGCATTTCGATGCATCCGCGATACATAATCCCGATAAGATTTTATATAAAAGGGCGATGAATTTTAAATTCGAGGATCAGGCTCAATTGCTGTAAGGACGCCAATAAATGTATTTAAATAAAATTAAATTAAATTAAATACAGTAATAAATAGTCTATTTTAATTTGAAAAGTATTTTTTATTGAGCCTGTCCGATTTCTCCTATTCAACAATCGGTCGTCACTCTTCCCTCAGGTCTGAGGCAGCATAGTGGCGACCGCAACGAGCCTTCTCAGGAGCGGTCTATTAAAGAGATCCCTCGTCCTTTTAAGGACAAGGAGACACGCTCCCTGAGATAAAGGCTACATTAATGGTACCAAGTCACAGGCGCGCACACACGTACTAGCACACGTAAAAACATACGCACGTAGAACACTCGGACCAGAACAAATATTAGACAGTTCAATGTAGATACTATACTCACAATACAACAACTTTTCTTCGATATAATAAAAAAACACTGTATAATGTATTCTATCTCATTTTCTCTCCAGCTAAATCCTATACGTGTAAATGTTTGGCCTTTTTTAGTGTGGCGTTTTCGATTCATCGAGTTTGAAATCACAACGATGTTAAAGAATTTTTCACTTCAAAAAAAGAATGAGTCTTTCCTTAGCCTAACCACGCGTAATCTCTAAACAAGTGTTTCCTCATCATTATGTCGTAATATTCAAACATTCGAGGGTAGTGTGTGAAATCTCCTCCTGTCTTTATCAAACTTCTTCCACCCGTTCTCAGTTTTGACATTTAAGGGTACCGCAAATTCGCTGCTATGTGCGCGATATGTGTACGAAAATGTTTACTGCGGGTACCATCATTATCATCATCACTATCATCATCGGCACTACAACGGGGATGCTGTCTTGGCCGTAATTAACAAATCTCTCCATCGGTCCCGATTTCGAGCCGATGTCATCCAGATTGCCACTCCCGGGCTCTGGGCGTCCTGGTCTATGCCATCCCTCCATCGCAGACAAGGTCTGCCGCGCTGTTTCCTTCCATACATCCTGCCACAAAGGATTTTCCTGGCAGGCTTCTCTTCGCCCATTTGAGCTAGGTGTCCCGCTCACCGGAGTATAACGAGCTCGATTTTTCTTACAACATTAGCTTAAAGGTAGATTGCGTACAACTCATGGTTCAAAAATTCTCCTTAAGACCTTCCTCTCGAACGCGGCTAAGAGTTCAGAGTGCCTTTGTGGGGGTTCTTTAAAGCTTACCCAAAGAACACCCCATATTTGCACCGCAATCTCCTCGCATACCTGAAACATTTCCTTTCTCAAGGACATTTAATGCATTCAACGCATTATCTAAAAATCCCAAAAAAAAAATTCTCCCAGCATTCACGCATTTAATGCGTTATTCAAAATCTCTGAAAGAATTCCTTAAAATACTTACCCATCATATCTATTTTCCGAAAGGAATTTTTCATATAATCCCAAACCATCCGGCACCCTTCGTCATCAGATAAAATGCAATGTCGGACAGCTTGTTTATTCAGCTGCAATAAACTGACCCGCGATTTGTTTGTCCAATAGACAAACAATTACCGCATCTCGCGCAAGTTATGGGTTTTGGATAATCGACGAAACAAAAGTCACGACGCCAAGGGAACGGCGGCCAAATCTTCTTCTTACACCAAAATTCAAAACTCACAGTCTTTCCTAGACTTCCTTCCACTTTTATTTTGTACATTTTTATTAATTAGCATTAACTTAACATTGACTTTGTTTTATTTTTATTCTGGTCTAGCCTTAACTTAACATTCACTTTGTTTTAACAATTCTGTTCTAGCATTAATTTAACATTCACTTTGTTTTACAATTATGTTCTATCAATGAAACCGAATTCTCCAGCATTCCCTAATGCAAACAAGAACCCGGTTCCTAGCGCAGTCAGAGATGCCATAAACATCAAATTAGCACCTAATGAGATACAGCTTGTTTACTCAGCTGAACCTCATTACACACGATGCCCTTTGCCTTCCAATGTTGCAGGATTCTTTTCTCATGACCTCGTTGCATGAGTAAACAATGATCTACACGATCACACACACACATCACAGGAATTTAGCCAGCAAGATTCTCTTACTGGTTACTCAGCAAAGAGAGAAATATTCTCTTTTCTCCGCAAACTCACCGCCGAACCGGGGGTTGGATCAAGAATCGGATCCTAACCCTCAATTGAGTCGTTTTCCATCCACTGACCGAGCCGGTCGGTTCTCCACCCCCGCTTCCCGCAGCGCTACGGGCACGCGTAGATACCCAGATTCGGGGTCGGGTCGCTTATAGTAGTTAAGTTTGTAATAATTTTATTTGTGCAAAATGTTTTGAATTAAATATATCAACGAAGTGAGATGAACAATCGAATAAAACAAATTAACTTTATCCAAATCAATTGTCAGTGCTAAGTGCTCAACAAAAAATAAGTTGCATCCGATCGCGAAATGTGCGTGTAAAGAGCATATCTACTCTATCTAATTAACTTCATTTATAAATTGATAAGAAAGAAATTATAACATCATAAAACAATAAGTTCATTGTAACAGTTTAGTATCCAAAGTTAGAGTGTACATCCAACAACTGATTTGTTTCACCAATTGCATTTAGTAACAATCATATTATCAATAAAGAAACTATTAATAAATAAGCAATCCAGTGTCTATCAATTAATTACTCCTTGTGGACGGTCTTTGTGAAGATTTACTTGTTTGGTGGTCAGCGCTTAGTGATGATGGGGATGGAAGTGAACCCGTGTCGTACGCCGGCACAACCTACTTCCTCCCCCACACGTTTTATTGAGCACCCAGGTCTAGGATCCATACATGAGTACTGGTAAGACCATGGTCTTGTACAGTAGTAGCTTGGATGTTCTGGATAAATTTCGGGATTTAAAGAGCCTTGATAGACCATAGTAGGCTTTGTTGGATTTAATCAGCCGTTCGCGTATTTCTTCTTCCATATTGTTATCGGCTGATACTGTTGACCCAAGGTAGTTAAAGGATTGGACTACTTAAAATTCGTGCTCCACTACCCCGATAGTTTGATCAACGTTAGGTCTTCTCTTCGCAGAAGTTGCCACCATGTACTTTACTGCGGGTACCTTCACTACATTAAAGCGCAAAGTGATCCCTCACTGACGGTATCCGCCAGGTTTATTCTTCTCGCCTCAATTTCTCATACCGAGATAAAAACTGCTCTAGTGTAACGATTTTTCAACGATGAAAGGGTGGAGCCAACAGTTAAGACAATTTTTAAGGGCCCAACGTTTCTCAACCGAACCATGGTGTTGAAGCTCTTGAACAAAACTAGAAAAAATGTATAAGGGTAAAATGAGATTAAGTTGAAAGACTTACATCTGGGACGATTGCCTGTTACCAATGACTTATAATAGTGGGGTGAGGTTTAAGTATCGTACCGAACACGGGCACTTGGTTCACTTAAACTCCACCAACTCGACACTGTACTAATAAAACGCACCAAACGATTGTTCCGCCGTAAATCCGAGAGAAGGCAATAAATAATAATGCACTGGTGTTGATTTGATGGTAATCCCTTTTTTCATTGGTATTGTTTTTTTTCTTCTTTTTTTTAAATAACTTATAACTTATTATTAAATTGAATTTTATAAATTTTAATCAAGATTAAACAAAGCTGTAGGAATTGATAATTTGACTTATGCTCTGTGACTCGTGAAACTTGTGCGGCCACGACCGTAGTTGAATATCGACTGACCCGAATTAGGGATGAAGATGGGTAATTTAATTTTTTGTACACAGGACAGCAATAGAGATCATACTTTTGCTCTCTCATTGCCACGTCCGTCAATGTGTGGTAAATACTTTGGTTAATTCGATAGTCGACGAACATGGGAGAATGAGAGAACAGAAACACAAAGTGCTATGATATCGGGGTGGGTTTGGTTGTGTGTGCATGAATCAATGCAGCTTCTGAAAATGACCTACTGCCCTAGTGTTACGGCTGTGGTGATCTCAGAGCGCGTTGTACCGTAGGGAGACAGAATTGTGGAGGAGAGGAAATGTGGTCGGTGCTATTCACCTGCGAAAAGAGATCATTGATCCCAAGCGAATGGATGATCTGCGGAAAAGCCGAAGTGACGCCAAATTGGCTAGGGTAATTTATCATGAGAACTAATTAAATATTTTGATAAATTCCCCAGCGGTGGCATGAATATGCAACAGTGTCGTCTGCTTCGACTTGTTGTTGCTAACCGACATGATGTGATTTCCGATGGAAATCTCATGGGCTAGCAAAAATGGAGTTGCCGTATGGCAAAAAGGTAGCTGAATTCAATCATGCATGAATGAATTCAGCTATGCGTCCATTTGGGAAATATGATAATCCGGGTGAATAGCATGAACGGTGGGATAGGGGTTGATGTGACGCGCTGTTAGCGGTCGAAATAAGGCGGAAATTGTGCTTGAAATTGTGGGTTGGTTCTCCATGTAATATAGAGAACCCCCACAGTGGCAACACATGTAGGGTGCCACTATAAACAGAGTTTTGAAAGTATTTATTATAATTGTTGGCGATGCATACTTCCCGGCGCACAAGCACTCAGCATCGACACACAACCACTGGGCACCAGCGCACAAGCACTCGACGTCGGCGCACAAGCACTCGAGAAGGAGGAGCATGGCAGACAGCTGTATACCAGTCGCGACAAATCACTCAACAGGAAACGAGTGATTTATCGAAACCAAGCGAACGAGGAGACAGCTGCTGGCAATAAAAGGCGAGCGCGGCGCTGAAGCAGTGGGAGTCGTCAAAGGAACTCCTGCCCAATCAGTCTTGTTCAAGACTAGTGTAAAGAGATAGATTTTTAATCAGCAAATAAAGAACATAAGCGAAGTCTTGTTCTAATAGTAAAAATTAATTAATCGTATTGTTTTCTGGGTTTGTCTTCTTCCGTTTGGTCGTTTCCGCTTTTTGGTAAATTTCAGGATTTTGTACTGGGCAAGACTCAAACGCCCGCCAATCCAGAGAAGAGTCCGGCTCTGGAGGTACAATCTCTCAAATTAGGGAAAAGGCATCGTTGGCCGGCCAGTGCCGGAAAATACAGTCCACTCAGAGAGAGACTGAAGCAGCGCTAGAGAAGCGCCATTTGTTGGTTTCGGTTCTCTTTTCGTTTTAGCAACAATTTTGGTCCTTTGAGCCGGATTTCGGCGATAAGACGACGATGCCGATAACGAGATCGGCTAAGGCAAAGAGGACGCTGCCGCTCCCTACTGAAGGACATGGATCAAGCGCCACAGGAGAAGAATCTCACACACGACTTGGAGGAGATTATGACGGACCTGTCGGAGCGCTCGCCAGAAGAAGGGGATCAGCGCACGTGACCGAAGAGACGAATACGATGAAGATGCCGATAACGAGATCGGCTGAAGCAAGGGGGATCCAATCCGAACCCCACACCCCCAGGCGGGGTCCAAGTTAACGTACGAAGCGTTAACCCAGAAGACCAGCGTAGCCAGAGAAGGCAGGGCCCAAGACAACCGTGCCAAGGTCGAAGCGTGGCGCGGAACGCGAAGCACTAGCTCAAGAGGAAGCTCGATGAAGTCGTCGAGGCGAGCTGATGCCGCAGCCAGTTTAGAAGTCTCCATGCGAGAACTGGAGGCGGCCGAAGCGAAGGCGAAAGCGGAAGAGGCGAAGGCGAAGGCGGAAGAGGCGAGGGCGAAGGTGGCCCAGGCGAAAGCGAAGGTGGCCCGAGAGAAGCTCGAATTGCGGAGGATAGACTCTGAGGACGAGGCGAGCCAGAGCGAGGCTGATGAAGACGAGGACGAGTACCAGCGGAACCCCTTCAATCAATGGGACGAACTGCCGAGACCGCCCGGAGAAAGGCAAGAGGAGCTGGCCCAAGAAGACAGGTCACCACACCGCGATCAAGGAAGGAGCGAGATCCAGGATCTGACCCAGACCATAGCCAGGCTCTTGCGGACACCCCCCGGAGCAAGTACCTCGAGGCAAATGGTGGAACTACCTGACTTCAACGGTGCCAGCGAAGAGTGGCTGGCTTTCAGGAGATCGTTTGTTGATACCTCCGTCGGATTCACCCACGCGCAGAACTTGGCGCGTCTCCGGAGAGCCCTAAAAGGAAGAGCAAGAGAGGCTGTCAGAAGCCTCCTGTTTATCGCCGAGGACCCCCAAGAGGTAATGGAAGGACTAGAGGCTCGCTTTGGAAGGCCGGGAGCGTTGGCCGTAGCAGAGCTGACAAAGCTGAGAGCCCTGCCTCGGGTCACCGAAGACCCGAGCGATATTGGAGTCTTCGCCAGCCGGGTTATGAACTCCGTGGCCACCATCAGAGCGCTGGGCAAGCAGCAGTTTCTAAACGCACCCGAGGTGGTAAGAGAACTGGCGACAAAGATCCCGTCATCCATGAGGTGCAGGTGGTTCGCGTACTACAACAGCCATGGAGGAGAGGACCAGCCGGAGCTGAGGGTTTTCAGCGACTTCATGAAGGTAGAGGCAGACATGTGTGCCAATTTCGCCCCACCAGAAGTATCATGGGAGCCGAGAGGAGGCTACCATCAACGAGCATCATCCCAAGGACGACGCAATTCAGGAAGGAGATCGATCCACGCCGTTCGAGAGAATGATGCACCCGGGAACGGAATCAAACCAGAGTGTCCGGTTTGTCTGAAGGACCACGACACCCCCAGATGCCCCACGTTCAAGAAGGCCAGTAATCGGGAAAAATGGAATCTGGCAAAAACGGCAAAGCTTTGTTTTAAATGCCTTTGCTCCAAACACCGAAAGGCAGACTGCAGGGCACCACCGTGCGATAGATGTTCAAGGGAACACCACGTCATCCTCCACCCGGACGAACTTCCACCAGGAATAGCACCCAGAAGAGGAAGAAGGTCATACCAGGACACCTCGCCATCAGGCCACGATCACGAGCAAACTAGAGGAGAGGTGGTCACCTCCATGCGCACAATTAGTAGCACCAAAGCCTACCTGAAGATGGTTCCAGTGGACGTTTACGGACCCAAGGGGTCGGCTCGAGTATTGGCTCTGCTTGACGAGGGATCCACTATTTCATTACTGGACTCGTCGGTCGCCGAGAAGATCGGTGCGAAAGGCAGGCGAGAAACGCTCGTTTTGGAGACAGTCGGGGAACTGGGCATCAGGAGGAACGACTCGCAAAAAGTCCATGTGCGAGTCAAAGGAGCCCACGGCCGGACCGGATACTCGATCGAGGTAAGAACCCTTCCTAACTTTAAACTTTCGAAGCAGGAGGTGAAGAAGGAGACGATTGAGAGATGCGAGCATCTACGAGACCTCGGAGACCAACTGACCTACACCCAACAGGAACCTAAATTGCTCATCGGCCAGGACAACTGGGGCCTGATAGTCACAAGGAGTCTGAGGAAGGGGAGACGCACCGAACCAGTCGCTTCGCTTACCAGCCTGGGATGGGTCCTGCACGGGTGCGAGGCCAGGAGCAGCGTGCCGGTGAGATTCGTCAACTATGGCAGGACTAAGGAAGACGAGACAGAATCGCTCGTAAGACGCCATTTCGAAATCGAAGCATTGTTAGTGCAACCACGACGCCCCAAGAACGACGCCGACCGAAGGGCCATAGAGGTTCTGGAAAAAACCACGAGACGACTGCCAAACGGAAGATACGAAACGGGCCTTCTATGGAGAAGCGACGATGAGATGCTGCCCAACAACTACAGCCAGGCCTATCGGCGCCTTCTGAATATCGAGAGGAAACTGGGCCAAGACGAGGACCTGAAGAAGATGTACCTGGAGCAAATGGACAATTTGCTAGAGAACGGGTATGCAGAAAAGGCTCCGGCGAACTCCATCACCGGAAGGACCTTCTACCTCCCGCACTTTGCAGTAATACACCCGACGAAGAAAAAACCGCGGATAGTACTCGACGCAGCAGCCAAGTTCGACGGCAAGAGCCTTAACGACGCTCTACTCCCCGGACCGGACCTCCTCCAATCGATCGTGGGGGTGCTGGTCAGATTTCGAGAAAGACCAGTCGCCGTTGTCGCTGACATCAAGGAAATGTTCCTCCAAATCCAGATGCGCGAAGCCGACCGCGACTGCCTAAGGTTTCTTTGGCGCAACGGAGACACAAGAAGCAAACCGGAAGAATATCGGATGACGTCCGTAGTGTTCGGAGCCACCTCATCACCATCAACCGCGATCTATGTGATGAACAAGAACGCAAAGGATTTCGAGAAGGAACATCCGGGAGCGGCGCAAGCCATCCGTGAAAACCACTACATGGACGACTACCTACAGAGTTTTGCGACGGTAGAAGAAGCCAGGGACGTGGCAAAGGCGGTGGAGAGGATACATGCTAAGGCGGGATTCCGACTCAAAGGGTGGAGTAGTAATCAACCCCAAATTTTCTCAGGTTTTCAGGAGCAGCCCCAGTCAGAAGCCGTGGAATTATCGAAGGAAGAGAAGACCCTCGGGCTCAGATGGATGATGACGGAGGACATCCTGGCTTTCAACGTAGAGTTCCGGAACACCCCCCCACAAGTCCTCACCGGGAGAAGAATGCCTACCAAGAGGGAAGTCACGAGCGCGGTGATGTCAACCTTCGACCCACTGGGGTTCGCAACGCCAGTGCTCATACAGGGGAAGAAGCTGATCCAAGACGTCTGGCGCGCCAAAATCGGATGGGATGATGAGATCCCAGAGGAACAGAGGACCGCTTGGACCACCTACTTAAAAGAGACGTCCATCCTCAAAGGTCTGAGGATTCCTCGGTGCCTGTCGAGCAGTCAGGAAGAAGGTCAGCTGCACACTTTCAGCGATGCCAGCGAAGAGGCATACGCAGCCGCAGTTTATTGGAGGACGGTGGAACCCGATGGAAGACTGAGCGTAACCCTGATCGCCGGCAAAGCCCGGGTAACTCCGACAAAACCAGTGTCCATGCCCCGACTAGAGTTACAGGCTGCCTTGTTGGGAAGCAGATTAGCGGCCACAATAGAGAAGGAGCTTAGGCTCCAAATATCGGAGAAATGGTATTGGACCGACTCCAGCACAGTACTGCAGTGGATAAAATCGGAGCCACGCAAGTTCAAGACTTTCGTAGCCCATCGATTGGCGGAAATCGAAGAGCTGACAGGACCACGGGACTGGAGATGGGTGCCGACGAAGGAAAACCCAGCGGACGACGCTACCAGAGGGATACCAAACGAGTTCAGCAGCACAGCGAGATGGTTCAAGGGACCCGCGTTTCTGTACGAGGAAGGAGACAAGTGGCCAAACCGGCACTTCGGGGCGAGCCCGGCGACAGTCACTGGAGAAGAAAAGAGCCCCCAAGTGGTAGCCGCGGCGAGAGTGGTCGAACCATCCACACCGAACCCGGAACGATTTTCCGACTGGCTGCGTCTGCTGAGAACCACAGCACGCGTGTTTCAATTTATAGACACTCTGAAAGAGAAGAGAGAGTGGCGAATATCAGCCAAAACATCTAAGTCCCGGAGGCAACAAACACCCACGTGTTCCAAAGCCGAGAAGAAGACATTCACACCCCTGCGTCAAAAACATCTGGACAGGGCCGAAGAGCAACTGGTCAAAATGAGCCAACAGGACATTTTCGCAGGAGACGTGGCCCGCCTGCGAGAAGGAAGACCACCGGAAAGCTCGAGTCGGCTGCGCAAAATAGATGTTTACCTCGACGAAAATGGAGTGATGAAGCTGAGGTCCCGGACGAGAAAAATAACGATCGACGGCTGGAGAACAAATCCCATTGTGCTGGACGGGAAACATCATCTGAGCCGCCTCTTGATCGGCCACTATCACAAGAGGTTCGCCCACGGCAACACCGCAACCGTGATGAACGAGCTTCGGCAGAGATACTGGATCTTAGGGCTACGAGCATCCACAAAAGGAGTGATACACCGATGCCAATGGTGTAGAGTCCACAAATGCACCCCCCAAGTGCCACCCACGGGAGACCTACCGATCGAACGACTGCACCACCACCAACACCCGTTCACTGCCGCCGCGGTGGACTACTTCGGACCAATGCAGGTCGCTATCGGAAGAAGGATCGAGAAGCGCTGGGGAGTGCTGTTTACATGCCTAACCACGAGAGCCGTACACCTGGAGCTGGCCAATTCTCTCAGCGCCAGTTCCATGATCATGGCCCTGCGACGGATGGCCGCAAGAAGAGGGACTCCGAGGACCATCTGGAGCGACAACGGGACCAACTTCACCGGGGCAAGCAAGGAGCTGGAGAAGTCCAATAACGGGCATATCATCAGATGGAAGTTTATACCACCAGGATGCCCCAATATGGGTGGAGCATGGGAGAGGCTCGTGCGATCGGTAAAAACGGCCTTGACCGCCACTCTACACTCCAGGACGCCGCCAGAAGAGGTACTGTACACCCTGATGACCGAAGCAGAACACGTCGTCAACTCACGCCCACTGACCCACGTCAGCACGGACCCGAACGACGAAGAGAGCCTCACACCGAACCATTTCCTGCTAGGGCGCTCTTGTGGTGCGATGGCACCCGATGAGTTTGACGACCACGACCTCGTCGGTAGGACGAACTGGAGAACGGCGCAGCGACTGACGGACCACTTCTGGAAAAGATGGGTAAAAGAATACCTGCCGACATTGAGGCCAAGAAGAATCTCCGGCCAAGATACCACCGACCCGCAAGTCGGAGATATAGTCCTGGTAGTGGACTCATCGCTGCCCCGCAATACCTGGCCCCGTGGGGAAGTGCAAGCGGTATATCCCGGACCCGATGGAAGGATCAGAGTTCTGGACGTGAGGACGACATGGGGAACACTACGAAGGCCAACCCGCCGCGTAGTAGTGCTGGTTCCAGCGACAACATCGCCGCCACACGTTGAAGTGCTTCGCACTGCGGGGGAGACTGTTGGCGATGCATACTTCCCGGCGCACAAGCACTCAGCATCGACACACAACCACTGGGCACCAGCGCACAAGCACTCGACGTCGGCGCACAAGCACTCGAGAAGGAGGAGCATGGCAGACAGCTGTATACCAGTCGCGACAAATCACTCAACAGGAAACGAGTGATTTATCGAAACCAAGCGAACGAGGAGACAGCTGCTGGCAATAAAAGGCGAGCGCGGCGCTGAAGCAGTGGGAGTCGTCAAAGGAACTCCTGCCCAATCAGTCTTGTTCAAGACTAGTGTAAAGAGATAGATTTTTAATCAGCAAATAAAGAACATAAGCGAAGTCTTGTTCTAATAGTAAAAATTAATTAATCGTATTGTTTTCTGGGTTTGTCTTCTTCCGTTTGGTCGTTTCCGCTTTTTGATAAATTTCAGGATTTTGTACTGGGCAAGACTCAAACGCCCGCCAATCCAGAGAAGAGTCCGGCTCTGGAGGTACAATCTCTCAAATTTGGGGAAAAGGCATCGTTGGCCGGCCAGTGCCGGAAATACAGTCCACTCGGAGAGAGAGACTGAGGCAGCGCTAGCGAAGCGCCGTTTGTTGTTTCGGTTTTTCTCTTTTCGTTCCAGCAACAATAATATTGCGAAAATGTATATCGTGTAAAAAAGAGACTTTGGTACCACACAAAGTAGTCTTCCTAAATGTTTAACCTTCTATGTTAGCTACTTCTAGAGCTACCCTCGCAGGAGGGAAGCCTGGATTTTTTGGAATCCCGAACATTTGTAGAAAAGTAATTCAACAGTGTATTTAAGCCCAAATAGCGAAAACCATTAATCCCTGCAAAAGTTCTAACCTATTTGAATAAGTTCTCACATTTACTACAGATGGCGTAACTCGCGCTCGACGCTAGTTGAATTTGGAAAATCATTTGGAGTTGATTACACAATAATTTCGAATCATTAGAGTTTATTAGGGAGGAATCAAAAGCAAAGCACACTAAGTGCCGTTTGAATTGAAGCCAGCGAGAACTTATTCAGATCAACGAGAATATATTCAAAGTCATAATATTTTTGAAGTCACTACCTTCCCACGATTTATTTCGTTCTCCTCTCCCCCTCGCATCGTTTAGCTTGGATTATTTAAGTCTCTCAACATCGGGCCTAATTCATAACAAAATGCTCTTTACCCATGGACTAATTTCTCTGTTATATCAGTATTCCCCATTACCCAAATTCTGAAACTGTTCTGAACTATAACAAACGACACCTACCAGATACAGAAATGCCATAGGTCTGACGCAGAAAGGAAAAAGTTCAGATTGAAATTATGGAATCTGTGAGTCTTAAAATGTACATTTTATCACATGCTCAAGTATTCTCACCCCACAGTGATACGAATCAGTTCAATAAGATAAATCTTTTAATGTAACCTATGTCGGACAAGCACGCATATCCTCGGTTTGTCGTTAAAGTAAAACCAAAATGTTAATCCGCACAAAAATAACAAGAAAAAAGCCAAGTTCAAAGTTAATAAAACACCAACAAATATCCAGCGGTCGACAACAAATTTTCGAAATGGTACAAATGAAATAATTCTCTTTCAATGTTCATGGCAATGCTAACTGTCGGAAGCTACAAACCACCGATGCGTCGTATATCAGAATACGGGGGTATCAAGATCAGGTCACAAATTAACGACCAACGCAAATTCTCACTACGGCATTTATATTCGTGTTGTGTTGTGTGTAAATTCGACAACATGCTCCGGCGTCCATTGTCCAATAGCCGAAACCAAATCAAAAGAGAAGAATCTCCAATAAGGCTCGACATTTTTTTTTTTTTGGTTTCGAAACAACCAAAAAATGATAAAAACAAAAATAAAAATATACAAATTAAAAAACAAGGAAATCAACTCAAACAGGGCCACCAAAATCTTCACCTCAAATAAATTTCATCGCATCTCCTTAAATAAAAACAAAACATTTTATACAAAACAGAAAGCATCGATTCACCTGGCAACCTGAAGGAGAGGCTTACACTGTCGCCTATACAAACAGAAGACGAAGAGCTGTCTTCTTTGGAAGGCACCAACTAAAACCACCAGGGATACAAGAAAAAAAAACCTCTTGCAATTGTTACCCTGCCCTTGGCGTAAACGCACGAGTATCGCACTAAAATGATCCACTTGAACGCATGTATCTGCACACATGGCCAGTTGGAGAGCCTATAGGCAGTTGAGGACGAAAAGTCGCGCAATGTTCAGGTCCATTATGTTGACTTTAGCCGCATGCTTGATGGGATGCCCTCTCGGGTTAAGGCGTATGAGTAGGGCGACTCTTTTTCAATCTCTCGTAACAATATCCGTATCAGAGGGGCAACATCCGTATACAAACGAAGACCTACTCAAAGCTTACCCTACTCGTATTTTTTCCCTCTCATTCCTCACATTTTTTTATAATCCGACTTAAGCCGATAAAAGGTTTGACTAAAATTTGTGCACATGTTTCATTAAGCGGAAAAATATCACATTTCAATGACTAATTTTTCTTGTATCAACTTATTTGCCTACCTCTGTCTCCTGAGTCCTTTTTGGACCGCTTTTGGCGGAGGAGGCTCTACTAAGCAACTTTTCTTCTTTTCTCTGCGGTCTTCCTCTTTTCTTTTTTTGGCTTAATAAAGAAGTCGCCGTATAATAAATTCTTCCAAATGAAAACGATTTACAATGTGTGTTGTTAGGTCCTCTCATAAAAATACCATCCAAGCAACGACACCGAAGACGTCGACAGCAACAACCAGGACATGATACATACAGCAGATTGGAACCGAAGAGCGACGACTTATTCCTTGCGCCTTCGCACAGTATATGTGACCAAATTGCCCAGGTCAGTGTGGTTATATCTGCTGACATATTTTGGAAGAGCGACTCTTTCTTACCCAAACATTTTCGAGTCGACTTACAAGGGCCCCTTTAATGAGAATATAGGTGTTGGGCAGGAGGATAAATCCTTTTTTTTTCACAGGCCACACAGTCGGAGAATAAAATTTCTTACATCGCATCTGATTATATTTATCTTGAACAACAAGCAGGTCAAATTTGACTCAAAGTCGTTTTAGGGGAACGAGTCAATTACGGTTTATTATATTTGAACATGCGAGGGCCAATTATTAGGAAAAGATTGGGAGAGGAGATTTGTAAATTCATGTCATACAAAAAAGAGGCCATTTTCATGTGATGAACCGTTCAGGCCTTTTTATTTTTCATTTGGGTTAGTAAATGCAATGTAACTGCATCTAGTCTACATATCCTTACAATAATTGTCATTACGGTTTAAATAGTAATAGATACTCAGTGTGACTTGTGGGTGGCACATTTCCTAGATGCATGAAGGAACTTTATACATAAACGTCGCGTTTAGTGTCTGTAATTTTTTAAATATTTGCAGGTGGCTACAGTTGGTTCGAAAGCTAGAATTTAAAAAATTACCATCGAATTAATCGAGAATAAATTATGAAAGTACGAAAGCAATATCTACGAGCAAAATATTTTATGCATTATGAAATATCCGGAATCAAAAGTTTAGTTAAAGACTTTTATAACTTGGGTCAATATTATAAACAATAAAAAATGAGATATTTGAAGAAAAAAAAAACATTAGCTTACGCTTCTGTGGTGTATTATAGCTCGCAGGTGCGTCGCCTCTCAGAAGAGGCGAAGGTATAGCGCTCTGATATAACGGTTGGATTTCCTCTTGAACAGTTTTCCGTTCTGTAACGAAACAAATTTTGCGGCACGAATGCACGTCGGAAGACGAACCGCTAATTGGTGGGATTGGTTGGATTGCTTCCTTGGGCGCAAATAATCCGATTTTTGAGGGACAATACCACAGTTATCCGTGATAATAACTGAAAAACAGACAAAGGTCCGCTATGTCTCTTAGATGTGAAAACGAATACCATCCCAATGTCAACACTGCGTTTTCCATCAGACGAATTGCTTGTTTCTGTATGATATCTGGTAGATCCGGGGTAAACTCATGAGTAGAGCTGTGGCGGTTCTTTAAAGCCTTCCTAAAGAACCATCCATTTCTTTAAAACAACCTACCTTTTCCCTCACTCCATAAACCACTGTACTTACCTGCATTCGAGCAGTGTAAGCTTCCTTTCAAATAACTTTCACCTGAAAGTAAAACCCCAGCAAGCATGCACATCAAACAAATTGTTTCATTCATATTACATGAACCGTGCCAGACCAATCGGCTCGGCTTGTCAGCAATTATAAACGATAAACACTCGCTGGCCAGCGTAATTGTTGACATAGCTGTAGCCGATGTTCTTGCTATGGTTCATGATTGGATATTGCTCCAATCCCATGGTTCGCTACAGTTGCAACCAATTTCCTTTATCGGTTATCTACCGATCATGGGATTTGGGCACGAATATGATTGACGTTAGACAATCATACCCATGATCATGTCTAATGATTCCTTGTCTAAACAACGACCAGCCACTGTTCTCACGCTGGCTATTCTAAACGAAATGCTTCTGTGTACTCTACGTAAACAGAAGAAATTATTTTTGCCTGCGTGCCAGCATTCCTGTGCATTATCCAATGCCTTAAATAAACATGCACCCAAATCTAGTAGCCTTTGCCGTCGCAGCGAAGCTATGTTGACTTAACGTCAATCAAAAATCGATCCCCTATCGTACGGTGGCGATAGAGCCAGCCCGTACGTCGATCATCATATTTGACCAGATGCATGTTTGTTGTTCCTTTCCTGCGCCCAGCGAGTGTTTCGTGGGTCTTTCTTGCAGAGTAAAAGACATTCACCCTATCTGGAAAGACTGTTTTCCCCTGCGATGACATGCGTGGAAACTCATCGCAATCACCAGAGGCTGGGTCAACGTCGCCCAGCTCGGCGAGTCAGATTCCTATTACCGCAGCGGACAGTCGCACCCGCTTAGAGTTCCGCCGTTTACCAGCCCCGCTACTGAGTAGCCAATTTCGTTTTTTTTGCGTTTAAATATTCGAGTTGGAGTGCCGTTTTTCCTTGCTGTCAGCTGGTCGCGGAATTCGTTTTGTACTTTTTAAGTGAACTTTCCGTTGTTCCTTTTAAGTGAATTTTGTGTTAAAACTTTCAACGATCCTGAAGGAGTGCAGGCGTTATCGCAAAGGATTAAGTGATATTAACATTGTAAACTCCCAGTTTAAGTGCATGTGCAGATGCCATATCGTGGATAAAAATAAAGAACACTTGATAACGAAATACTTGCGTGCCTATTTATTTCTTTCGCTTGTTTGGAGTCCATTTATTTTGTGGACATATTTTTAGTGAAACAACGGTAAGTGTTGGGGAGTTGATAGGATCTAGTGCCCATGTCTAGTACATATATCAACCACCACAGAGCTCCAAACATGGGAACAGTATTTGTTACGTTATACGAGGGTTGCCTCTTATGTTTCGGGATTTGGCAACCCTAGTGTTGCAATCCGGCAATTGACAGCTCTGTCGTAAAGTTGGACATTTTTGAGGTTATACGCACTCAGAACGTTTTGACATACGAGCGCTATTTGTGTTGTTTACAGTAACTTAAAAGATTCATCTCGGCCCAAAAATGGAATTAAATCGTCAACATTTTCGTGCGATTATTTTTTACAACTTTCGGCGTGGATTAACTCAGCAACAGTGCATGGATGAACTTAATTCAATTTTTGGCGATGAAGCTCCATCGAGGACCAGTGTTTATCGATGGTATGGTGAATTCAATCGTGGTCGTAGTTCACTCCAAGATGAATTTCGTGAAGGTCGTCCAAAATCAGTTGTTGTTCCGAAAACCATTGATGCTGTGCGCGAACTGATATTGGAAGATCGTCATGTGACCTATCGTGAGATTGAGACAACCTTAGGCGTTAGTGGGACCAGCATACATTCAATATTGTATAAACATTTGACTGTCAAAAAAATTTATTCGCGTTGGATCCCACACAATTTGTCAATCGCCCAAAAAAAGGCTCGTGTCAATTGGTCGTTAGAAATGCTCAAAAAATACGGTCGCGGTGCTTCGAAACACGTCTATGACATCGTGACAGGTGATGAATCGTGGATTTACGCGTATGAGCCTGAAAGTAAACAGCAGTCGACTGTCTGGGTGTTTCAAGATGAGCCAAATCCAACAAAAGTTGTTCGCGCACGAAGCACTTCCAAGCAAATGGTCGCCTGTTTTTTCGGAAAAACTGGACATGTCGCAACCGTACCACTAGAACAACGCAGAACAGTCAATTCTGAGTGGTACACGACCATTTGTTTGCCAGTTGTCTTCCAAGGAATCAGGAAAACGAACCGCCGAAGACGGAGCACCCTTCACCACGACAATGCGAGCTCTCACACATCGGCTGCGACAACTGCATTTCTGAGCACCCAAAACATCGGTTTGATGGGTCATCCGCCGTATAGTCCTGACTTGGCACCGAATGACTTCTTTTTATTCCCGTACGTAAAAAACAAACTGAGAGGTCAACGTTTTTCGACACCTGAAGAAGCGGTTGCTGCATTCAGAATGCATGTGTTGGAGATACCTCAATCAGAGTGGCAAAAGCGCTTCGACAATTGGTTCAAACGCATGCAAAAGTGTATAGATCTTCATGGGGAATATTTTGAAAAACAATAAAGTGATTTTCGATGATCAATATTTGTTTTTGTTCTCTAATCCCGAAATATAAAAGGCAACCCTCGTAATAGCCCTCTGAATGATTATGCTAATTCTCGCCCTTCACGAGGGTGGACTGAAAACTTTGCGGCCTTAACGTGAAAATAGCAGCACTCGCCAATAAAGTTACGGAATGTAGTAGTGCATCTTTTGACAGTTACTCATCAAAAATTTAGCCATTTTGGATGGGTCGTTTTTACTTGACAAACGTTTGAGCGAGTCGATGTAAGTGTTTTTGTAAAAATGGACGTAATTGAGTATCGAGCTGTCATAAAATGTTTGGTTGTTTAAATCGGCTTTCCACCTCGTTCTTTGTCTTCCATGTCAAACTCACCGTTTCTAAACTTTTGAAACCAGTCGCGACAACTTCTCTCACTCATTATCAGCCGCATCATATGCTTCTACAAGCAACTTATGAACTTCAGCGGTAGATTTCTTCAAATTAAGAAAGTAAATCAAAAGTTCCCACAAATGACGCTTATTTGGCACAAAACTAGACATTATTGCACGAAAAAAATTATGAAAAGCTGATACAAAGTTAATAATATTTCGAGGTTATATTGTTATCACGTTTTCAAACTCATAATATTACGTTTGACATCTGACAATTTCTACATAATTTTCTGGTGGGGCCATCTTCTGCCAAACGGAAACTTATTTGTACACCTAACTGACACGCATAATTAAATCGTGGCATTACGTTTTTTTTTTAATTCTGTCTATTCGTTTTCTCTGGCGCAAGGCTAATAACCTTGCCCGGAAAAAAAAATTATTATGGAAAATTTACCAAGCCTCGGGACTTGCTAAATAAGGCCAAGACTGGATCCCGGTAGTAGTGCCGATGATGATGATGATTCATTTTTTTCAGTCCTCAACGATGTGTCTTCTGATATCACTAGAGTACACCTCCCTAGTGTGCAGTTATTAAAAACAAAGCAAAACCCGCAAATGTATCGGCGGTTACGTTTATTCATTAATTGTGGACCTAAGCTTTCATATCACTACGAGTCGGTTTTTTCCTTTTGGTTCCATTATTGCAATGGCACAAGAGTTTCGCGTCGACCTATGCAATCCCTAGTACAATTTTCTTGCCATATCTGTCCACCAGTCCAACCAAAGTTCTTTCACTTCTTACACAGTCAGTAGATAGCGATATTTCAGATGTTGATAGCGATATTTCAGATCACAATCTGCTGGGATTTAACTTGGCTTTAGTGTGTCGTCCTATATCACTCCATAGAAACGTATATTCGACATGATATTGTTCTTCGTCTTTGACACATTATAGGTTTTATTCCAACATGGAATTTAGCTTTTCGCTAAAACTTTGTAATCGATAAATAAATTTGATGCTTTATGAACAAACCCTATTGTTAATGAACGAGCTCATTGCTCTATAAACAAATTCAGTGATCTATAAACGGATTCGATGATCGATAAAGGAATTGATACTTGATAAACAAATTCTATGTTCTATTTTTATGGAACCGTATTCTTGTATCCGCACAGAGAAATTATTATTAAGTTATTGTGAATGATTTATGATGCATAATTGCGAGTAACTTTTTAATTAATTACAATCGAAAAGCATAATCAAGAACCGTAATGTATGACATGTGTAATACGACATAGGCCCCCAAGAGAGAACGTAACAAACCTATGATATTTCAACAGATTTATCTTAAGCCAAAAAGCAACTAAAATTTTCTCGTAAATGCAGAGGTCTAGTTTTATATCTCACGTTTTGAAAAAAATAAAACTTCAACCACAAATTTAATGTTTTCGTCTGAAAATGTTTCCCCAGCTCCAACATCAGATAAATGTCTGCTCCCACTTCTCATCCCACATCTTGGTTTAATGTTGCACGGTAAGATTTAACTCCTTATTCGATTTACCCAAAACTACCTAAAATAAAAACGTTTCTAAATATAACGAACCGATGAACCACACCATCGAAAATATGGCGAAGGCAGAAGATGAGTTCAAAAAATCCATGTCATTAGAGCAGCAGGTCCAATTTCGAAGTCATTATAGTAAATAAAAGTCGGACCAACGCCTGCGGAGATCACAGAGAGATCCTTGGAATTGCCGGCGAACTTGCAAACGGGTAACAGACAGGAAACCAATAAAATCGAGAAGAGAGGTGTTTTCTGACAACTAATGGCTCATATTGGGTTCGGACCGTCTGAAGAAGTTACGCTTACGAAGCACAATATCGCTGCCTTAATTATTATAACGCGCACCATTCGCCGGCGGATCGATTCTGAGGGCACCAAAAACAGTGATTGCCTTTGACTTGGACTTGTTTGAGTAGCTCTCCACTTTCAATGAAAATTATGAGATTTAATAAAAACAAAAAACAAAAACACATATACTCTTGTACATATAATATATTGTACATATAATCGGATCGTAAGTTTCTACCAATTAGTGGTAAATTGAAGGGCGGTTAGGAAAATATTCGGTAGATGTTAGGTGGTGGAGGAAATCCAAGACGGACAAGGTTTGAAGTATCACGGTGATCCCTATGAAGGAAGTGTAGTTACTTTCTAATCGATGTGGAAATAAAGCTGGCTAATTGCGATCTTGAATACGTTTTCAAAAACATATAATTAAAAGCAACACGTATGTCATTCTCTCACAGCAGTATAAAGTACCAATGGCATACACGTTTTGTGTGTTTAGATTGGTATGGTGAAAACTGCTGCCGGCCCAACTCAACTATTTATTCGTAATATCGTAAATTATCTGCACTGCTCATAGATTCATTGAGTACATTATACTCGTTTAAAATAACATATATCCAAGTGTAAAACAAACAGATATGTGCTACAAACAAAACCAGTCAACATCCGCGCACTATTCTATCGTGGTGAAGGTGATAATTGACAATAAGGCAGCAAATGCAAATAAGGCCATTCTCACTTTACTTTAACCTTTAAGAGTTCTCAGAATCCCTTATAAACGTGCGTTTTATTAAAAAGTGAACAGAACTTTGGTATTGTTCCTGCCACTCTCGATGATTATACTATCCATCTCCTCCAAGAGCATTGTGCTTTATAGAATGAAGTATGCTGAACGAAAAGGGAACCAACATTGTGAGGTATGGTTGTAGTGCTCCAAAAAGCCCTACCATCTTTTTCCGCCATTCCTAATCCAAAATCCCAGCAATATTACCCTAAAACCCAAAATCCTATCAAAACCCACAGAAACCCAAACATAACCCAAAATTCGCAATAAACGAATCAAAATTCGTTTATCGCATAACATTTGCCCCCACGGCGAAGTTTAATCCAAAATCCGAATTAAAATTAAAATTCACAATAAACGAATCTAATATTCGTTTATTGTTCTATATTTGCTCCACAGCATCACCCAAATCCAAAATTCAGAGATTGTTATCTCTATCCTAAAAATTCCATTGAGTTAAACAAACAAAAACTCAAAAGCAGATACATTCACACATCTGCGTAATGGTTTCGTAAGAATTCAAGAAATTGATTTCTTATCTTGTGTAAACACAACATCTCGCTCGAAATATTCAAAAGATCGAGATTGTTGCACGAAAATGTGTATCTTTGAGATACAATTTTCGATTCCTTTTCCTTTATAAAGGAATGGTTTCGTGATCTCCGGGCCGCAGTTTTAATTCGTATCTTGTCCCTGGAGGAGATACCCCAGTGGGAGAAGAAATAAAATCTGAAAACTAAAACACCCGGTTTTTCATTTCACCTGGCCTGGAAGACCAAAAGAAGAAAAGGACATTCGACCCATATCTAAGGACGTTGCTCTTCCCTTTGGATCAAAGGAAGCACGGCAAACGAACCCTGTTGTGCGACAGGTTTTCGGGAACTTTTATAAGAGATCTCTTAGTCCTTTTAAGGATTAAGACACACGCTCCCCGAAACCAGAAGTACAACAAAAAATTATGGTGGCAGCGGTTTGGGATCCCAACATCCCCTACCAATAAAATACGAACTAGGCAGTGGATTAGACTGGTCCAAACATCCCCTACCAGAGGGAGAATACACGAGTGGGATATCTATAGATCCCGCTACCAACAGGAAAATTAATTCCGATAAAAACAGCGTGCCCGGGGCTAAACACCGGCAATAGTTACAAAATAGTAAATTTTAAATATTCTAAAGTGGTAAAAGCGTTCCTCTGGGGCATACACCGAGGAGAGGTAACAGTGTGAAAAACAACAACGAGCAGCCAAGGATAGACCGGGATTCCTGATGCAGCGGCAACACCAGGACCAAGCAGCTAGTGACGACAAACAACAGGACACCCAACAAACCTGCAGCTAGAAATCACAGGTATTATTATAGTAAAGTGAAAAGTGAAAAAAAATTAAATCATACGATTCCGGTGATAGTGATTGGCTCCCCAAAATAAATTCCTTTTAATTTTGAAAATTTGTAAATTGAAAGGGGATGCCAAGAACAAATTAAATTTTGTTATTTTTCTTTCTTTTAAATACTTTTCCGTAATTTGAAATAAAAATTTTCTTTTCACATGGGGATCAAGAAAACCCCCTAAATTTTGATTTGTGGATTTAAATGAAATTTGATCTTTTATATTTTTTTTTTCTCCTTCTCTTCTAATGAGAATATACATCACAAAAATACAAATATCCACACAAGTGCCATAATGGGATAAAAGTATAGTAAATACAAAATCAATCAAGTGAACTATAGACATTTTTTTTAGGCAAAATTTCAATATATCTTGTTACAAATAAATTTATTCGATCATTTTATCAAATTTTTACACATAGACAATATGCACATATTTTCCAAAACTATTTCAACTTATAGAAAACATTTTTAATAAACTTATAAAACCATTTTTAATTTTTATAAACATATACATATACACATTTATTTTTCAAAAATATCAACAATTTTATTCTTCAAAAGGGGACAAAATAAAAAACCCCCCACACAAAAATTAACTACAAATTTGGTTTTATTATTTATTTTTTGATATATATTTTAATTAATTATACACATAAACATATATACATACATTTTCTTTTGGGAAGATTTTTCTTACGTGACAAGCTAAAACAATAACGAACAAAATTTAAATTCTTGGTCCTTGTCCTTAGCGTCTTGTTTGGAAAATTTTCTTTGGGTTGAATCTTTTCCTTTGACTCATCTGTGGCTCTTCGAAAATCCATTTTAGGTTTAGACACTTTTCCCATAGGGCGAAAAGGTGGATTCTCTCACCTTAAGTAGAACAAAGGTTTTCTAATAGGATCAAAACTAACTGAGTTTGAAGACACTTCTCTTGTCGTTGGTCTTGTCTTTTCTCTTGGCCATCTTACCCAACAACGATGAAGATCTCATCTCTTGGTTCTCTACCCCTTTTCACCATCATTTGGGAAGGTCTGTTTCACAAATATGTAGTGAGCGACAAAAATAAACCGGGTACACGTTCGCAGAGACCTGAGCCCGAGCTCATACAAAATCGCGAGGACGAAACTTCGGAAACGTTACGAACGGAAATACGCGAACAAAGTTCTAGAATGAACTACGGATTCGGATTAAGCGACATACTGGGACTCGTGCCGGTATTTAACGGTCATCCTGACGAATTAGAGGGTTTCGTCTCTTGTGGAGACATTTTGTTCTCACAAGCACAAGATGACAACCAGAAATCTTTTATTCTAAGGGTGGTAAAAACCAGATTGCAGGGACCGGCGCGTGATTGTATCAGGCATAACATTATTTCTACTTGGGAAGATCTTGTTTCAGAATTAGAGGGAGAATTTAAAGCTCTAATCTCTAGGTCTGCTGCCCAAAATAACTTAGTGGCAACAAAACAGGATAGCAAGGAGGGTGTGAAAGAATTTTCAACTAGACTCACACATCACCTGCATGAATTGGACAGCGCCACATACGCTAGTTCATCTGATCCTGCAGTCAGAACTTATCTTCTGGCTGAAAATCAAAGACTCGCTTTAAATACGTTTGAGGATGGGATACGAAATTCCAGCCTCAAAATCTTAGTAAAAGCACATAGGGCTTCAAATCTAAAAGCGGCCATTAGCTACGCTTTGGAACAATCTCAAAGATTGAACAGCGATAACACAATGGTAACTTCCACTAACAATTTTAGAAATAACCAACAAATTGTTTGCCAAACATGCAACAAGAGGGGACATACTTCTGCGACTTGCTATCGCAACACTAATTTTCCTAATTTCGTCCCCCAACGCATTAAGACAGAGGTTGAACGTCTCCAATGCACATACTGTCGAAAGTATAATCACACTCAGGCAGAGTGCAGAACCAGGTTAGCTCATATGCGAAACCAGGACCAACCTTCAACGAGTAGAAATCCTTTCAGAACTCAGCCCAATCAATCTCAAAATAGGACAATAACAAACTCGCCCCGCATTGAAAATCGAAATACCCGACAAAATCAAAATATTAACAGGGTATCCAATTCACAACAGGGAAACGAATTCACTCGGGCAGCGAGCAACGGCAATCCTTCTCGAGTGCAGACAATCGCCGATATACACCCCATCCCGATGTAAATTTTCAAATGCGCGTATTTTTCTGCCCTGAATTTAAGGAGCCAGTAATACGTGTAAAATTTAATCCATCGGATAAACAATACTCGACTTTCCTCATCGATACAGGCGCCGACATCAGCCTGATCAAATTAGATAATCCTTGTATTGAAGATAATTCAGACTCAGTGACTATATCCACCATTGCTGGGAAAACGGTCAGCACATGCGGAAAGGTATTGGGGGAGTTCGAATTCAGAACTGACAGGCACTCCATACCCTTTAAGCATAATCTATTTGTAGTGGGAAGCAACGTAGACTTCCAACACGATGGCATACTGGGAAGCGATTTCCTTACGAAGCACCAGTGCCACATTAACTTTGAAAAGGGATTCCTTAAATTCGCTGTAAAGAAGGGAACTATGGTAGAACTCGAGCAGCCTTTAGGGAACAATAACGAGGTCAAGGAAAATATTCAGAATGCCACACCTTACGAGGCGTCTTCCACGGAAAACATAGGCATTCATGTAAAATTGGATAATACCGTTCGTGAGTCAACATCCGAATCCGTTTGTCTACGGGCCGGATCTGATGCTGTGACAAACACAACGAAATCAACCAGCCTTGAATCTTCCTCTCCCCATTTAAGTAAAGTTTGTGGTAACAGAAAAGGTAAGGAAACTGCCGAAAAACTGAGTTCAGGAAAACATGAACCTGAAACTCTAATACCGTCAGTAAATTTAAAACGAAACACCACGGTCGACTACATAAAATTGCATTCACGATCTCAACAAATAATGGAGATTCCCTTTAAAGAAAAATCCAGTCAAGAACTGATTATTAAAAAATCCGAGATCATGCCAGGGATATATCTGGGTAATAGTTTGACAACACCACAGGACAACAAAATAAAGGTATTACTAATGAACACATTAGACACCGATCAAGAAGTAAGCACCAACGACATAGAAGTCGAATGGGAAGATCTGGATGACTACAATGTGTTACAGGCGGATGAAACTAAGAACTTTCTAAAAAATAGGCTTGAACGGCTAGAATCACTCCTAGAGTTGCGTCATTGTAACCAGGAGGAAAGGAAATCTATCCTAGACATCTGCCGCAGATTTAACGATCTCTTTTACTTAGAGGGCGACCATCTCACACACACTGACGCCATAGAGCATCAGATCATCACGGAAGAAGGAAAGCCCCCACTTTACATAAGACCATATCGCCTCCCAGATAGCTCGAAGCAAGAAATCCACAAACAAGTGAACGAAATGCTTCAGGGTGGCGTGGTACAACCAAGTTACAGTCCTTGGAATTCCCCTCTCTTACTAGTACCCAAGAAGGCCGGACCTGATGGGACAAAACGGTGGAGAGTGGTTGTCGACTTTAGAGCCTTAAATAAAATAACAGTCGGAGATGCATATCCATTGCCCAATATTACAGATATTTTGGACCAGCTAGGTAAAGCTAAATATTTTAGCACTTTAGATCTAGCAAATGGTTTCCACCAAATACGCATGGACAATAGAGACAAGGCAAAAACAGCGTTTAGCACACCCTTCGGACATTACGAATATAATCGAATGCCCTTCGGACTTAAAAACGCACCCGCCACATTCCAAAGGCTTATGAATAATGTACTCATGGGTCTCCAAGGAATAGAATGTTTCGTCTATGTAGATGATATTGTAATTTACGGATACGATCTGAACGATCACAATTCCCGACTTACCAGAATTTTCGAGCGATTACAAAGGCACAATCTGAAAATGCAACCAGAAAAGTGTCACTTCATAAGGAAGGAGCTCACCTACTTAGGGCATGTTATTTCAAAGGAAGGTATAAAACCAGATCCAGAAAAAACTAAAGCGGTGAAAACGTTTCCAACGCCCAAGAAACAAAAAGATGTAAAATCTTTTCTCGGTTTTGTAGGCTACTACAGAAAATTTATCCCAAATTTCGCCGAACTGGCAAAACCTTTAAGCAGATTGCTCAGGAAGAATGTTCCATTTTATTGGGATGCCTTTTGTGACGAGGCATTCACAACTCTAAAAAGAAAGGTTATTACCCCACCAATACTGGCTTATCCAGACTTTAACCGGGAGTTTATAATAACCACGGATGCTAGCAATGTTGCGTTAGGAGCAGTGCTATCTCAAGGTACAATAGGACAAGATAAACCTATTGCTTTCACTAGCCGAACCCTAAACGACGCCGAAACACGGTATACAACGTCTGAAAAGGAATTACTAGCAATCGTTTTTGCATTAGCACAGTTCCGACCATATGTCTACGGACGAAAGTTCACAATAGTAACTGACCATAGCTCTCTACAGTGGCTTATAGGACGAAAGGATCCTACATCCAGACTTATGCGATGGAGAATTCTACTCGAAGAGTATGAGTACACAATCGTCCATAAAAAAGGAAAGCAAAATGCAAATGCTGATGCTCTCAGCCGTATAACAATGACTACCCCAGTCGATTCCATCAAAAATAATATCCTCGTCACCACACGAAGTAAAGCCAAACTCGAAGAAGATGTGGCTGCACAATCATACAAAGATACTACCAATCTTGTATGGCAAGAACAAACAGGGTCCATCTATACCAAGAAAAAACTTGGACTACGTATTATAATCCTCCCATTGATAGACTCTGCTGAGGAAGAAAACCTGGCAGGAAGAATCCCAAACTTCACCAAGCCAGACGTAGGTAAAATTACGTTTCATGAGCAAGATGGGTTATGCGCCATCACATTGCCATTGCCTTTCAGAAACCTAAGCGACCAGGAAACCACTAAGAGTTCCCTAAGCGAGTTGAAGAAGATTTGCGAAGACCGGAATTTCAATTCCATTGGAATTTTAGTCCCCTTCATAGAAAACGAATCAAAAGTAACACTTAATAACTTGCTAAAAGAAACTTTTGCTCACCTCAACGTGACAATGTACGTTTTCTCCAATAAAAAGAAGCTTCTAACAGATCCTAACGAAATACAAAAGTTACTCGCGGAATACCATAACTCACCTTTCGGAGGACACCAAGGAGCCACCCGAACAATCAAAAGATTGAAACAAAAATATTACTGGCGCACAATGACCGCTGACGTTGCAGCGTATATTCGAAAATGTGCCTCCTGCCAGATAAACAAAAGTGGAAGGAATCCTAGAATTCCTATGAAGATAACCACAACAAGCTCAAAACCTTTCGAAAGAATTGCTTTAGATATAGTAGGACCATTACCAGTCAGCTATAATGGAAATAAATACCTACTAACGTTTCAAGACGATTTGACTAAATTTTCAGGAGCTTACGCACTGGCCAGCGCCGAAACCAAGGACAAGGCCAGAATTTTCGTTGAAAATATCGTCTGCCAGCACGGCATACCATCTTCTCTATTAACTGACCGAGGTGCAAATTTTCTCAGCGCACTTTTTAAGGACATCTGTTCCTTACTCAAGGTCAAAAAACTCAATACAGCACCCTATCATCCACAAACAAACGGAGCACTAGAACGGAGCCATAGAACTCTGGTGGAATACCTCCGCCACTATGTAAACCAGGATCCTCTCACTTGGGACACCTGGATACCTTACGCAATGTTTGTGTACAATACTACACCCCACAGTAATACAGGCTACACGCCGCATGAATTACTATATGGTTTCCCAGCCGAAATACCCAGTTCTCTCAGACAAAACCCCGAAAGCACTTATAACTACGACCATTACGCAAATGAATTAAAAATGCGATTACAACATGGTTATCGTACAGCTAAGGGAATACTGATAGAGAAAAAACAAAAATCTAAGGCATACTACGACCAAAAAGTAGGCCGTAAGAAATTTAATGTTGGCGACAAGGTTCTATTAAAGAATCACTCAAGACCTAACAAACTAACCTCCCTGTGGAAAGGCCCCTATGAAATTGTAAAGATCCTATCCGAAGAAAATTCAATCCTCAAAATAGGAAAAGGAACTCGAATAGTCCACAACAATAATATAAAACTATTTGTGGATTAGGCAATCACGAATAAGAAACTCCAAAGAAAAATAAAAGTTGGAGAAAAAATGTATATATGTATAGATAACCTTAAAAACAAAAAAAAAAAATAATAATAATACCACGATAATGTATTTAAAATTTGCGAAAAAAAAATTTTCTATTCAAATAATTGTATACGGATAAAATAATTTTGTAAATAGTATACAACACTTTTAATACAAAAAAAAAGGAAAAGTTATAGAATTAAATTGTACGTTCAAATACATGGAAAAAATTATATAAATAAATAAACGCCCGACTAATAAGGACAATGAAAAAAAAAAGAACAAAAATAATATATGTAAATAATGAAAATTTATACGAGTATATAAACAATGAAAATTCTATGTAATATACAAATTGTAAGAATAAACCATAAAAACCTTACTTATCTATGTATCTTTTTACAAATAGTACTTTATAAAAATATAAAACAAAAAAAAAAACCCAAAGTTAAATTTAATATAATGAATTCAAATACTTATGTAATTATAAAACATTCTACAATTAACCTTACACGCAGAAAATAAGAAAATATTTACTTTAAATCAAAACGAAAATTTTCAGAATCAAATGTTTCCTTCTAATACAATGTTTAACCAACATGAAAAAAAAAAACAAATTATATGAAATTTTAAAACCAAATGTCTATTGTACATATAACCAAAACCAAACTAAATGAATATACCCTTAACTCAAAACAAAATACTTTATATAAGAAAACTTTATTTTGGATAACCAACAATTACTGTTAAACACACCTATACTAAGAAAATTCAAACCTTAAAAACAAAATTATATTTGTACAAAATTTCAAAAGAAAATATTTTTATTATATAAATAACCATTGTGGAAACTTGGATACACGACCATAAATACGAATACATAAATATTAAGAAAAAAAACAAAAAACAAAAATTACACACTTATAATAAATATTGTATACATAAAGCTACTATGTTAGAAAATATCAGGCATATGTAACGGAATCACGATACTATCATCCTTATTCCCAATCACACCATTTTCCAGAAAATTAATCTCATAAAGATCAATTTTCTTTTTTTCAAGGAGGGGAGGATGTAGTGCTCCAAAAAGCCCTACCATCTTTTTCCGCCATTCCTAATCCAAAATCCCAGCAATATTACCCTAAAACCCAAAATCCTATCAAAACCCACAGAAACCCAAACATAACCCAAAATTCGCAATAAACGAATCAAAATTCGTTTATCGCATAACATTTGCCCCCACGGCGAAGTTTAATCCAAAATCCGAATTAAAATTAAAATTCACAATAAACGAATCTAATATTCGTTTATTGTTCTATATTTGCTCCACAGCATCACCCAAATCCAAAATTCAGAGATTGTTATCTCTATCCTAAAAATTCCATTGAGTTAAACAAACAAAAACTCAAAAGCAGATACATTCACACATCTGCGTAATGGTTTCGTAAGAATTCAAGAAATTGATTTCTTATCTTGTGTAAACACAACATCTCGCTCGAAATATTCAAAAGATCGAGATTGTTGCACGAAAATGTGTATCTTTGAGATACAATTTTCGATTCCTTTTCCTTTATAAAGGAATGGTTTCGTGATCTCCGGGCCGCAGTTTTAATTCGTATCTTGTCCCTGGAGGAGATACCCCAGTGGGAGAAGAAATAAAATCTGAAAACTAAAACACCCGGTTTTTCATTTCACCTGGCCTGGAAGACCAAAAGAAGAAAAGGACATTCGACCCATATCTAAGGACGTTGCTCTTCCCTTTGGATCAAAGGAAGCACGGCAAACGAACCCTGTTGTGCGACAGGTTTTCGGGAACTTTTATAAGAGATCTCTTAGTCCTTTTAAGGATTAAGACACACGCTCCCCGAAACCAGAAGTACAACATGGTTTGCAATATTGGTACTTTAAAAAATATGGAATCTAAAACTACCAGTTGAGACAATTGGAAGACAAAGTGAAGCATATTCTGTATTTTCTTTTTTAATTCACCAACTCGAAAAAACATCGGCACTACAACCGGGATACGATCTTGGCCTTATTTAGCAAGTGTCGAGGGTTGTTAAATTTTCCATAATAATGTATTTTTACGGGGAAGGTTATTACCCGTGCGCCGAAAGGGATCATGTGATTCCCCTAAATGCCTATGTGCTGTGTAAGAGGAAGAACATAGAGGAGTTTGGGAAAATTGGGTTCGATGCACATTAAAGTCATGTAGTTGTAGATTTAACCGCGTGGTAACATATAACGTGGCAAAGCGTGCAGTTCAACTGGAGAACGAATTGTTTACCTATATGTTTAAAATTGTATTTTTGGATGAATTGCTATACATGCTCGGATTAGTGGTTTTCGAGGGCAGAAAATTCCAAAATCCAAAATCACATTGTCTTTACAATAAGAAATCACTTTGTGAGCATAGGTTTTACTGCTAGCTTTTACGCTTAAACACTTGAAGGCAAGGGCACAATTACCAAATTCTGATGAATTAAACTATAACCATATCCCCTAAATGTAATGTAGGCACCAGCTGGCGAAAATATTATTCACTAAGTCATACTACCTAAGACAAACAAGACTAAACGAAAATCATATTCAATAAGTTAAGCTGTCCAAGACAAACGCCGGTGGACGAAAATATTATTTAATTAGAATATCGTATATGTGATTGTGGCGGTTTCGCCAAACCCCACTGTACACTTACCCGAAGAACCCCAATAACTACAACTCAGCCATCATAACTCTCTGCTAATGCAATCGCATTAAGCACCTGTAAATGCTTCACGCAACAAATGACCAAATATATTTAGCTAAAAGCTTCTGAAAAAGAATTCTTACGTTCATTCATTAATTTGAATTAAAAATTCTCTCCAAACTTATCATAAATTCTCTGAAAGAAAACTCATCGGTTCACATATAATGGAACCGCATAACCAGGGAATCTTAACCTTGAGTTGGCTATTCCCAGCCTTAACATGTGTACAATAAATTTACCTACATACACATTGGCTGGCGACCCTTTTACCCAACGATAAACAGCCCAACGCAGCTGCATGCAATTAGCGCAATAGACGCTGAAACTAATTCCCTAGCATGTACCATGTACAAACAAAAGAGCGCTGTCCTTCAGCAGGCATTCTGGCGATACGGCAAACAATTCAAATCTTTCAAGTATTCCAAATTCATCTACCGTCTAATGAGTTGCAACTTGTTTACTCAGTTGAACTCTTAGATCATAAATTCCATTTGTCCTACATATTCCTGAATCCGTTTAGCATTGACCTTCTCACATAAGCAATCACAAACCTAATTAGCATCCAATTAGATTCGGCTTGTTTGCTTAGCCGAACTCACACCTCATGGATGCACATTATCTCCTTTCTTTGTTTCAGTTTCGTTCTCATGGCTTTGTCCCACGAATGAACCAATGTACACACATACATGTGTACCACCATGATCTTTATTACGAGATCTGGTATTCTGTTCCACAGAGAGAGACTTTACATCATTCTTGTGGTAAGTAAAAACATATCCTTAGCGGAGAGGATATCCACCACCACCGAATCGAGGGTGAATAAACATCCAGATTCCAACCCTCGATTGAGTCGTACTCCAACATCCAACCGAGCCAGTCGGTTAACCTCCCGCTCCCTGGGAGGCGAATACACCGTCGGATATAGTCAAGTAACCGCGATCGTGAGCCTTAAGTTTTCGTGTGCCTTCAAATTAACCGGACTAATCACTACTAAATTAAGACTATATAAACCATATAGGAACGTTGCACAAAATGTATTTTAAATTATATTTGGTTGTCTCCTCTTCAATCAGTGTTTAAATAAATAAAAATAAAAGGACCATTTATCTCTACAAACACACGTAGCGGAGAAATGATGGTCGAGCTATAAAATGTCACTGTTTCTGTTTTTATCTTTGTTAAACTAATGTTTATACGCGACGGGCAAACGCGCGTAGCGGAGAGATGGTAGTCGAGCTCTGAAATGTCACTGTTTCTATTTTTATTTTGTTAAGCTATGGTGTTTAAACGCAACAGACAAACGTAAAATGCTCAAGACACTCGACCGCGCTCCTCGAGCGTAGAATTCCGACCCTTCTCGATGGGTTGTTAAAACTCGACTGACTCATCATAGGCAAGAATCCGTTCATCGTGCCGTGGCAGTGGAGTCATATCTAGATAAACTCACTGCCACTTACTAAGAACTCTAAAAGGGTTGCTATGCGTGCATAGAGAATTTAGTTCCAGAGAATTACTGCCGTACGGGCTGAATTAGATTCCTCTCTCGCTATGTGTACGGAGAAATTGGTTTGAGAAACACGACCAGGTATGGGCATGAGTTGTCGGTTAGACAAAGGGATATGGGTCTTGGTCGTTGCGATGGTTGTTTCGTGGAAATGCAACGCATCGTGCTGCTGGCTTACCAGCAAGGGGAATTGGTGTTGTTTCAATTGGTTTAGTTGGGATGGGAGCCAAAATGATTTTCGGGGAAAATAAATGTTGCTTGGTTACAAGCGAGAGAAGTGAGCCAGAATGGTCTTCGGGGGAAATTAATGCTGCTTGATCGTAAGCGAGGGGTATAGTTTAAATAAGAAATTAACCGAATTGGTTTTTGGGAAAAATGTATGCGGTTTGATATAGATGAGGGAGATGATTAATATTCTGTTGCAGGTTTTTGGAAAGGCGTTTTATTACAGATTGGGGAATGGATTCTTGGTAAGTTTGGGGATGTATGCAATTGCAGATTTGGGTTATAGTGGCGGGCTGTTAGCAGTCGAAGTTAGGTAGGAATTGTGGGTTGGCTCCCCATGTGGTATAGAGAACCCCCACAACCTGATCCAATAAAACGCGAGTGATTAAAATATAAAAACTCGAAGTAAGCTAACAGCGGTTGCAAAACGTGTACAATATATCCCCAAATCTCATGAGAGGTCAACAAATGTTTAAATAATCTCCGGGTGTAGTACAAAAAGTATTTTGTCGATTAGAGTGCTCTTTTTTTTTCAATATGCGGGGTGACCTGTGGGGTAAGTGGTCTGACGCGCCTGCGTGGGTGCTGATTCTACCACCAACCCACCAACACGTTCACTGTCACTACCGCGCAATTGTTGCGCCCAAGCAAAAGAATCTGTTCACCAAAAATTTAGAAAAGGAAACACTAGGATGTAGTTTGTAGTAGACGTTTTTATCGTTTATTGTTCGCTTGCGAGCCTGGCGTTTACAAACAGCGATTTCCGGAGCTCCGGTCATCGAACACAGTAACTTAATTTTGCTCACTATAGTCTGTAAGTCTTAAATAGATTTGGAACGCAAAGTTTTAAATAGGTTTTGGAACACGGAACTTATTTCAGATATGGTTGCCGGAAACGGTTATTAACATTTCGCTCACTATAGTCTGTACGTCTCAGATAGATTTGGAACGCAAAGTTTTAAATAGGTTTTGGGACACGGAACTTATTTCAGATATGGTTGCCGGAAACGTGTGCTCCCGGTGGCGGTTGGATCTCGACTCGCTAACTGGTAATAAGAGGGTGATGCGCACTCGATGGCGGTTGGCTAACGACTGACTGATGAAATGGAAAAAAATCTATTCATCGCGTCGTGGCTGCTGTAATCATAGCAGAAATAAACTTGCTGTCACTTCCGAGGAATTTCGAGAAGAGTTGCTATGCTCGCATAAGAATTCAGTTCCAGCGAATGCTCGCCGTACAAGCTGAGTTGGATTCGTTGGTTGTGTATACCGCGAAATTGAAATTGCTTGGGGGCAAGCAAGGAATATCGTTTAGATAAGATATTAACCGACGTCATTTCGGGGAAATATATGCGGCTTGGTATAGTTGGTGGTGATGGTTAATGTTCCGTTATGGATTTGAATATGCGTTTCATTACGGCATATGAATTTCGGGGAAATTAAGATTGCTTGGTCGCAAGGAAAGAATATGAATTAAGTAGAGAATTGACCGAAACAATTTTGGGAAAATGTATGTGGGGTGATGTAATTGAGGGAGATGATTAATGTTCGTGGTAGATTTGAATATGCGTTTTATTACGGCATATGAATTTCGGGGAAGTTAGGATTGCTTGGCCGCAAGGAGGGAATGTGAATTCAGTAAAGAATTGACCGAAGCGATTTTGGGCGCAAGACTAATGACCTTGCCCGGAAAAAAAAAAAACAAATCATTATGGAAAATTTAACAAGCCTCAGGACTTGCTAAATAAGGCCAAGACCGGTTCTAGGTTGTAGTGCCGATGATGATGATGATTTTGGGAAAATGAATGCGGGAATGATTAGAATATATTGTTGTTGAATTGTATTATGTTGCGGTTTTGGAGTGTGGTTATTGCGAACTTAGGAATGTATGGTATTGCGGATTTTGGATGGGGAGTTGGATTACAGGTTAAGGTGAGGTGACGCGCTGTTAGCGGTCAAGGTTGGTTGGCATTGTGGGTTGGTTGTCCACGTGGTATAGAGAACCCCCAGAGACCCGTGTGACAAGTACCAGTATAATGGTGCTTATGGCATACAATTTTTTAAAGAGTAATTTAAAACATTATCGCCATTAAAATTAACAAAAATTGTTTCAAAGGCGCGCATCTATAAACGTGAAACCATTTAAATATAAAAACTCAAAGTTGCAGAAAAACACATTCTCAAATCCACGACAAATGCCAAAATGATCTCCGGGCGGAATGGAAGGAGTATTTTGTTACCTGGAGAAAACTTTTTTGTAGAATAGAATGAATGGTAGGAACGCTATAGGATTCCATTTGACGAAATTATTTGCTCAACATTATAATTTATATTAAGGTAGATTTCAGCTGAACATATATAGGTATGTATAAGGTATGTAAATCATATAGGTATGTATAAGGTATATACATCTGCTCCCTTACATATCATCATACTGAATTGTAAATTATGTGGGAGTTTTCCTTTTGCAGTTGTAATACAATTGAAATTTCCTTTTAATCCCAAAATCCCTATTCAACAAACGATCTATTCACATTTAATATATTGTATAGTTAATGATTTTATAAAGTTAAAATCCTTTGGTTAACTTAGATTTGTGAATTATAAACACATTCCACTTGTTTACCAAACTGCCTTTAAACCGAAAGCTTCGTAATTCTTTAGCATTCAACCGACTTGCAGATTATTCTACCTAGCGATCGTAGGATAACATTTCTTGGCATGTTGCTACCCAATAACAAGCAACACAATCATAAGTAATTTATACGGCTAAAAATACCACTGGCATATAAGTACTCAGATCGCAATAGTGGTCAATAGAAAATGCAATTTTTATCTCTCCATGGGGTATACTGTTTAAGATCTCTTCAGGAGTCAACACCGACCCGACACCGGCATTTCTTGCACCTATGACAGGAAACATTCAAACAGAGTAATTGCACTTTTAAGACCTTTTCCCATACATAAGACAAGAACTTATTCACAACTGGACCACATCTAATCCAATCAAAGCCAACTGAGCTGTAAAATTACTAAACACATTAGCCAAACACCGCGTCTGAAACACATTCTCCTCCGTGCAACTCACAAAATCAATGAGTAGAAAATAAAATGAAAAAAAAGATGTAATCAAAAATAAGGTAGAAAATAGAAAAAGCTGAAGAACTAGGAAACAAAATCCAGAACAAGAACAAGAAAATATCAAGAACGTGCAAACTGTTTATAATTACACCGCAGATACATTCGCAGAGCGATAATAGCTGGCTAGTGTAACAGGCATCAACCGACCGAATGTGTTTCCTGTTGTCATCTTCTTGTAAATCGGCAAATCGCAACATTGTGATGGACATGGATTTGCCTCATCATCTATCCAGGGAGATTTGGGCACGACCGTCACGGGAACGAAGAGAAATTAATAAGATCGAGCTTAGTGGCGAGCGTTGCACGTAGCGGGTTGCGCGTTGCGCGCTGAGCGTTGAGCGCTGAGTGTTGAATGTCCAATGTTGAATGTTGATGTACGAATGTGGAGAGATGCTCGTACCTGCAGAAAATGCAAATACACCATAGCCAGGTTGGATGAAATTTTGTGAGAAACCACGAGACTACCAGACAACAGATACAGATACAGATACAGAAGACAAGAAACGGTACATTGTGTTTGCATCGGGTGCCTAATCGAAATAGTCATAAATCTCACATTAGCTGAACCGAACAAATTTCTATCGCTTGTGATGTGAATGCTCTGGCCAACGTTACAAGCCAACCCTCTTACCGACCGCCCGACCCGCCAACCGACCATCCATCTAACCAACATTTACCTGATGTTGATAGAAACGTCTTCCCCGCCAACAAACAAATTTACCTAAATAGCCAAATGTGTATCTACACAAACTGGAACCGGGATTAGGCCGGCTTCACGTCTACGAATGATGATGTCCGATTCGATTTGAACTTTATGCACGAGTGTGTGGATGCTTACTAGCAACCTGGTCAGATAACTTGGCTGCAGGAAATTATTTTCAATTTAACATATCTCGCTGGATGCTCGGCATTGGACGGACGACGCTTCCAAACCTAAGGAAGACTTGCTGGCCATGGAACAGGCGTATCTGTTACACAGCGACTGTGGTCCATCATAGTTTTATCAAGAAATATCCTCACACATTCGACAAGATGGTTTATTGCTTTAATTTACCGACGTGAAGTGATATTGAAAATTAAATTATAATGGATCTGCGGGACACGATTCTATCTGATGCGAGGTATTGTCAATGCCGCCTCCGCCACCTGCATTTGGTTGCATCTGATAGGTGATGGTATCTTGCAAAACACCAAGTGACCCCTATTGCACTGTGGAATGCAGATCGAGTGTTTAAGTCAGATTTAATTGAGATTAATTGACGGGATTTACTGGGACACCAGCAGGGAGAATACCGAGGGGTTGGAGACAACAAGCCTCGATAATGAAGTGCGAATGCGAAGATGTATGACAAAAGCAGGAAGAACAAAAACATGAAAACTGGATGGTGGATGGTCGATGATGACAGTTCCTGGAGCCTACCATGGTGATGGCAAAATCTTCTGGCACCAGGAACTTACATTAATCAGCTCTGACACCTCTTTTCTCCTTTTATCTTTCTTCTCATTGTAAACGAATCATGATTGTGGCTTAGGAAAATCAAACACTCACCTCAATTATGCAATTTAATGAGAAATCGGCTTTCGCATAGAATCTTGCATTCGGTCGGCGACAATTGGGGCTTCCCCCGATCTGTAGCGCTGTATGAGGATTGGTCAACTATTCGTTTGTTTAATTTGTGATTCTAAGCACGATTGCGGTACTGTTAATCAATCTTTATCGTGAACATTACACACAAACATATTTGTGAAGTGTTATTTAACCGGCTTCAGGGCGTGGTACGATCAATTTTATTCGCGGTCGACAACCAATGCAGATCACAGAATTTAAGATAATTAGATCATGCAGTCAGTGGTGGTGGAGAGAACCGGGGGACTTGTAGATTGATTAATCACAAATAGTTGATGTGTCAGATAATCCCTGTAGATTAGAGGTTTCTGCAATTACTCAACCGAGTACAAGATCTTACACCACGATAAGTACCCCATGGTGGTGTTACCCTCAGATCATGCGCGTGACCTGCAACTGTGTTGTCACACGTTGGTCTAAATATCTGTTATCCGTCACTCTGCTAAAAGTTTTTTGTTTCTTGTGTCTGAATTTATGGCAATATAAGTATTTTTGTAATCACGATTGGCAAATTTCACATGGCAGTAATCAATAAGATTTGATCGATTGACACGACAATCGACGACATCTTGAAGCATTTCATTAAAATTATACGAAAAAAATGCTGGGCTCTAGCGCGTAAACGAACAATAAAATCAGCAGAAAATATGTCTATTATTATGGAGCGTATCATTTAAGGTTGCATGATAAAAGAACCAATTCTAGTAAGTTTCTGACGAACGTGTGCTCTCCCGGCAGCAACAGAGGGACCTTTTCCACAGTTGTGCAAAGAAAGGTCAGAACTGTGATGGATGTGAGGATGGTTCTTTGGTGTTCGGACAACTCTGAAAGCATATCGTGAAATTAACAGAGACGATCAAAATTAAAAAGCAAAGACATATTACCTATGCCGTGCGAGAGCAGGCCGAGATCATTGGTTGCCTTTATGATAAGAAAGTGGAAAATCACTTAAAGAAGCCATCTGCGCCGGCTGAAGCAAGCAGTGGAAACTTGCAAATCCAACCAAAACAAAACTCGCAAATAGACGTAAGCAGGGTCACGGGGCTGATCAATGATGATTCACCCAATTACAATTGGTTTACAATTGCCAAGAGGGGCAGCAAGAGCGGTCCGAGGTTGTAGGGTGAAGATACTCCAACAGGTGATACTGGGAAGGCCAACATTACGAAAAAAAGAGGCCACGCCCGGACGCTATAATAATATCCAAAACCGGGGTAAAACATATGCAGATATATTGAAGTTCATGAAGGCCAAGCCCGAGCTAAGTGAACTCGGGAATAGCGTAAATAAAGTTCGAAAACCAGCAAAAGGGGAATTGCTGCTAGAACTAAAACGCCGACCAGAGGCCACCACCGACACACTAAAAGCAAAGGTACAACAAGTATTAAAAGAAGATGCTAGTGTGAAAACAGTGTCAGCGGAAATCACGCTCAAGATTTAGATGATGTCGCCACTGTGGAGGAAATCCTGACAGCCATCGCTATAGAGTTCCCTGCACTGAACGCGATCCCAAAGGAAGCGGCAAAGAGTTTAAGTATGAAGCCAAATGGCACGCAGGCTGCCATGATCCGCTTACCTAGAGAAAAGGCTATCATGCTGCTGGCCACAGGTTTCGTACGGGTTGGATGGGTGAGATGCAGACTTCGAGAACACATCTCACCCACCCGATGTTTCAAATGTTGGCAATACGGTCATGTGGCGAAATCCTGCAAATTCGAAGAAGATTGTTCGGAAAACTGTTTGGAATGCGATGAAAAAGGCCACAAAATAATGGGTTGTAAAGCACAACCCAAATGTATGTTCTGCGAATGAGGATGCGAAGGCGGTAACCACCATTCAACAGGGAGTCACAAATGTCGAGCATTTAAAACCGCGATGTCTAATCTCCTCAATAAAAATCAACAGGTTTAAGTGCATTCAAATTAACTTAAACCATTGTGGAGCCACACAAGATCTGTGGCGGTTCCGCCAAACCCCACGGTCCACTTACGTGAAAAACCCCCATGTCTTCCATCCAATCATATAATTTCGCTAATGTAATCGCATTAGCACCTTAAATGCTTTACGCATCTAGGATTATCTAAGGTATAATCTAAAAAGTCCCTGGAAAAGAAAACTTACCTTTCATGCATCTCTTTCTTTCTTACCTTATCAGGAATCTCAAACCAATTCGGCACCTTCAGTGCCAAGCAAATCCCCCTAGACGAATTCCTGAAAACAAGATGATTTGGTTTGCATACAATGTAACCATCATAACGGGGACCATACACATTGCGTCGCCTATTTCCCGTGCTCACCAAGTGTATCATAAATCACCATACATTGGCTGGCGACCTGCACCCAAGGGACCAAAACAAATATACGCATATCGCGTCTTTTGGCACCAATTGAATCCTACGGCATAACCAAATGCAAATATGTATTGTATACTTACCCTCGGCAGCGATGCAATAAACACCAATTCACGGTAATCTAGCTGAAACCCATTAGCACATTTCCACATTGCATTGCCGCCTATTTATTTAGCAGCAATGCACATCTCAGACAAAGACCCAAAAGTTTCTTTTGTCTTTTCATATTTCGGGATCTGCTTCTCATCAGCAGCAGTATAAGCAAACACAAATCCAATTAGCATCCGATGAGATTCGCCCTGTTTGCTTAGCCGAATTCACTCCTCATGGATGCACATTATGCCCCTTCTTGGGGTTTCAGATTCGTTGACGTGGTGTGTCCATGAAAGAACCCATGTACACACATACATGTGTACTACCAACGATCTTCGCCCCAAACGATTGAATATCGTTGAGTCCTATTACAACCGCCGTTCGCGCCGGTCGGTTCACTTCCGCTCCCCGGTGCGCACGGGGATGCAGATATTTCAAAGTCGAGAGTCGCATCCTACAACTTCAAAAATATATTCGTTTGTACAAGTAAAATTGCCTCCTCAGTTTGCTACCACGAATTTGTTAAAAATGAAGAAAGAATTATACGAACCGTAAAACTACGTTGTTAAGCGTGTCTTCTATTCCGATTTAAAATAAAGTTAACAAACAACTTCTAATCAGTGCTTTTATTTTTGGATATTTCCGACGAACTATGTGTTGGAGCTGATACGTAAATTAAATTAAAAATTAAAGAGCCAGTTACATCCCACCTGTGTGTTTCATACTCCGTTCCTGGTGAACCTTTTGCGGCGTTGCTCAGTGTTGTATTCGAAGGAACTATCGGTGTATGATGGGGAAGAAGGGAATCAGCGCCGTGCGCCGGTGCAATATACTTCTCCTCCCCACAGATCTCCTTTCCCAAACGGTTAAGGAATATGGTGCGGATGTGGTACTCATCAATGAGCAGTACCAGATGCCTGGCACTGGTACTATAACATGGGAGGAAGACACCACCGGATCAGCGCCTATCTGGATGACTGGAAATACCCCCATGGAATGCAGAAGTGTCCAGCGACTGAAAGGAATCGCCTATGCTAATATCAGAGGAATTCATTTCTACTGTTGTTACACTCCGCCAAGGTGGGAAATAGAAAGATTCAAATGCTTTTTCGACAGGGTAACACAAGAAGCTAGAGATAAGAGCTCCCTTATAGTTTCAGGAGATTTTAGCACTAGGGCAGTAGAATGGGGAAGCACAAGGCCCAACAGTAGAGATCGGGCACTACTCGAAGCCTTCGCCGTCCTAGATGTGGTGTTACTTAATGATGGTGTTGGTGACACCTTCATAAACGAGAGAGGCCGGTCCAATGTCGACATCACATTTGCCACCTCCACGTTGGCAAGAAGTGTGGAGTGGCGAGTTTTGGACACCTACACCCACAGTGACCACCAAGCTGTGATGTACGAAATATTACCACACAGGGTATTCATCACTGGAAAATTGGCAAAGAAAGCCCAAAAAAGGGGTGGAAACAGAAGGACCTCGATGCGGAACTCCTCGATTATATACTGGAAGACCAAATAAAAACAGTTTGACGCAGAGGTCGATGCGAACAGGCCGTCTTGAAGTCTTGAACTGGCTAACTATCGCACGTGATGCTTCTATGCCACGAAAAAGACAACCATCAAAGCAGTGCAGTGGGGGAACCCAGAAATCGCCCATGTACGATCGGAGTGCAACAGGTTACGACGCTTGCTACAAAGAGCAAGAAACGGTAACACCTACCCACAGTTGCATGCGGAATTCGTCAACAAACAGTAAGAGTTGAGGAATGTAATCCGCAAAAGTAAATATGACGCGTTCTGCTCCCTAAGGTATGAATTAAATAACAACCCATGTGGCAGCGTCTACAGGATACTCATGAAAAGACTACACAACAACAGTAGTCAAATGCAAAAAAGTAAAACTGACATGGCCAGAATCGTTGCGGTCCTCTTTACACAGTAAGATGAGGTGGTGAGGGTGCAAGAGGAGTGGAGTATCACTGAAGGAGAGATACCTCCCGTGACCACCGAAGAGGTGCTCTTGGCTGCAAGGTTTTTCAAAAATAAACCAAGACCCCGGGACTGGACGGTATCCCTAACGCTGTAGTGAAGACTGCTTTAACAAAAAACCCGGAAGCCTTCAGCAGTCTTATGGCGTTTGAAATAATAGTGAAGAAGAACGTGTGATTCGAACTTACGCTATGACAGTTTGAATCCCCAAAAATTTTACCTAAGCGTTACCCATCAGGCTACTGGCCGATTTTTTAATTTGATTTTTAAACTCGACTATACTCCACTGATGTGAATTATTTTTTGTTATCGCTATGGTATACGGCTCTAGTGTATTTTCTTATTCGATTTTTTTTTCGTTCGGTGCTCTTCACCATTTTGCTTGTGAATTGTGTGTGTATCTGTTAGAGTCGCCACAGTCTCTTCACAACCTGCCTTCAAACAGGACAATTTCCTAAACGATGGAAAAAACAGCGGCTTGTGCTTATATCAAAAGGAGTCAAGATTCCAGAAGCGCCGTCGTCCTATCGCTCGTTGTGCATGTTGGACACAACAGGAAAACTGCTTGAGCGAGTAATTGCCACTCGCCTGGAACAATTCACTGAGGGGACATCGGGGCCCTTGGGATGGTAGTATGGGTTCCAGAAAGGTAGATCAAACGGTAAGGCACTATCTGTGGTGCGCCACAACGCTCGCAATGCGATAGCTGGAGTACGATGGCTAGGAGGTACGAAAAAATATTGCGCGGTGGTGACACTAGATGGTAAAAATGCCTTTAACTCGGTGAATTGGCATAGGATTCTAGAAGCGTTGCGCGATCTAAAGGTCTCCCCCTACTTGGTGCGTATTAGCAAACTATCTCTCGGATTAAAGACTGCTCTACGACACAGATGAGAGACCACAGGAATATAAAATAACAGCGGGTGTACCTCAGGGATCTGTATTAGGTCCACTGTTATGGAATACCATGCATGATGGTGTGCTCACGGTCAATGTACCAGAAGGGGTTAGAATTATTGGGTACGCAGATGATTGGGCAACAGTGGCCGTATCTAAACATCTAGATGACCTGGCGAATATTTGCTCCCAAGCAATCCAGAGCATTAAATGCTGACTAGATATGGCCGGAGGCAATTTTAATAAGCAACCGCCAAAAACTTGAAAACCTTGATTTGGAAATAGAAGGACAAACAACCTATACTAAATATCTTGGTGTTATACTCGACAACAGGCTGAGCTTCAAGGAACACCTGAGGAAAACGAGTGAAACAACGGCAAGAGTATGCAAAGTTTTGGCGAGACTGCTACCCAATGTTAGAGGTCCCCGGCCCCACATAAGGAAATTCATAACCAGTGTCAACACCTCCATTATAATGTATGCAGCTCACATATGGGCAGGAGCCGCACAGTATAAGTCGTACATGAGGGGAGTGAACTGCGCACATAGATTGGCGTCACTAAGAGTATGTTGTGCATTCCGAACGGTATCCGAAGAAGCTATAAATATTCTAGCCGGGAGGATGCCACCTGACTTTGCAGCTAAAGAAAACGCTGCATTGCATAAGGTCTCTCAAGAGAATCGTCGGAGAATGCGGCAACAAAGGTGGGATTCTTCCACCAAAAGAAGATGGACCCGTACCATGATACCTGATGTAGACACATGGGTGAAAAGAAAACATGGCGACCTGAATTACCACTTGAGTCAGCTAATATCAGGACATAGATTCTTTCGGGAGTACTTGCACAAGTATGAGCATGTGAACCACCCATACTCCTTGTATTGCGAAGGCAAAATAGAAAATGCGGAACACGTCCTCAGAGTGCGTGCGATTCGAGACCGCAAGAACGATATTGCCGAAAAATATAAGACGGACAGTTACTCCGGCAGGACTAATAGAATACATGCTGAGTCCAAAACAGGCATAGTCCGTAGCAAACGATATTCTATGTGACATGATGCAGCAGAGTGACGCGACGAGCGGAGTAACAGCTATTCTCCATCCCGCCCCGCGATGGAATATCTAAAAGACAGTTCCGCGGAGATCAACGGGAATATATGGCTGGCGGGAGGTGGTTTTAGTCGGTAAAAATCAGGCTTGCCTCTGGATCGTTCAGAGGTATCTTTTGAAGATTTCCTCCTTCCTACCGAAAACAAAAAAACATAAAAAAAGATACCAGATCGTGAAAAACTCAATGATTGTACGAAAACTGAATATGAATATAAATTATGGTATTCATTAAACACGCAAGTGAACGAAATCGACACAATAAACTATACAATATATGTTTGCTACCTTCAAACTTGCTTAGGATAAAGCTTCACACATCCAAAGTGATAAACAAATAATTAATCAAAAGTCACAGTGTAAGCACTGACCCAGAGTTATGTAAACAAAGAATACACTGCGATGCATGTATTGTAATATAAAATATGTTCAGATTACATCTGTAGATACTGATCTCCAATTGAAATTTGTCATGAATAAATGGACTGAAAATATGACTATCGATCTGTATGGTTGAAGGAGCCGTACGTTACCTTTTTTATTATTGTTATCATACTTCTCTCAGGAGAGCAAACCTGTAGCACCCCGAGGTGCCATTACATTACTGTTTGAGTTCCTCTTGAGCAGTTGCAGGTTGCAACGCTCAGGAAACCCCCGCTTTGCGATTTTCCCATTCTCTCTGGGTTCATTGACTGTTGAGTAAATTCCCAAGAGTTTATTCACATTTAGTGCGCGGGGAAATGGAAAATTAAGGATAAATGTGGGATCCGGAATGGGCGATCGGTACAAAAGGGCGCGAATAGGCAGAGAAAAAGAGTCGTCTGGTAGAAACAATTCGTGTGTGCCGTATTATCCAAGGCAGTCGTTGGGTTTTTCAGATGTCAACGCGAATCTTATCATCAATGGGGTCAAAATAAAAAGACCTCCTTAATGTTAGAAACAAATATCATATTTTAGTTGAACGTGAACAGTATTTCGCTAACAAACCCCATTATGCCGTGACGAATTGCTTAAAGTTCGCTTATTTATCAAAATATTTGCATGATGTTCCCCCTGACATAGTCGTCGCGAAGATCCGGATGGAAAACTAGTTTACGTTCTGAATTCGTTATCTCAGAAGGTATCATCACGCTTTATCTCCATTTCAGTCCGGGTCATCAGCCATACATCGAAAACATAGCCGAGCATTTCTGCCAACGATACCGCAGCATGTACAGAGTTACGGAGTGGTATCTCACTTTGAGGCCGATTTACCACCTAAACGAGCTCCGAAATATCGCCAGGGATTCCTTCCGACCATTTCACGGCGCCTATAGAAACATGGGGTCGTATTTAACCAGGCAACAGTGCGTTGGGACCCCACCTACCATTCGTCTTTTACGCCAAGGCGGCCTAGCTGTGAGTATACGCTAGCGTTCTACTCAGAGGGCACCGAAGAACCCCCTACCCACAGGGCACTGAAGAAGATGGATGTTAACGCTAGTGCTATTAGTTAAAATAATAAAGTCGCACGTTGGTTGGAGACGAAGGGGGTCATACGCGGGTGTTAAAAGAACGACTACCTGAACCGAACTGAAGAGAAGTGGGCTGTGTAGTGATGGTAACTATCTGGCTCCACTGCCGCTAGTAAACAGCAACTCGATGTGAGATGGGTCTCTGAATGGGCATTATTTTGACATTGATCAAGCGATGTCCTGCGGTTTTGTGACTACTCGGACGTATGATCACCTGAAAAATCACAATCGCGAATGTGGTACCTGTTTAAGGTGTAACAGAAAGTCATCACAAATATTCTCCATCGGCAGGACTCTGGTGTGGTGTTTGGTAAGCTGATGAAATTGGGTTCGGCGATGGACTTGAAGAGGCATTTACCACTCCGATCGTTCTATGGTCGGCGATGGACTTAGAGGGGAACTCATATCACTGCATTCATCCTGTCTTCGGCGATGGACTTGCAGAAGAACTTACATCACTGCCATCACCCTGTCCTAAACTGAAAATGGCTATTATGCTTGGTTGCTGCTGATGAGGTTGATAATGTTGATGATGGTGTTGATGATGATGTTGATGATGATGTTGATGATGATGTTGATGATGATGTTGATGATGATGTTGATGATGATGTTGATGCTGATGTTGATGATGATGTTGATGATGATGTTGATGATGATGTTGATGATGATGTTGATGATGATATTGAAGATGATGTAGAAAACACATATGTATTGGAATATTTCAAGGTGATGAGGCGCCGAATGTGGCGAGTTGACATCTCCGAGAAATTGATTGGGTGATGATACTGTAGCCGCTCTCAGGGAGCGTGCCTCCTTGTCCTTAAAAGGACGAGGGATCTCTTTAATAGGCCGCTTCTGAAAAGGCTCATTGCGGTTGCCACCGTGCTTCCTCAGACCTGAGGGAAGAGTAGCCACCGATCGTTTATAAAAGAGGCCCGAATTTCGCCCGAATCCAATAAAAATGCAGGTTGTGGAATCTGAAACTACTTTTATTAATTTTAATTATTATTATTATTTATTGGTCTGTAAGAACCCGGAAGTTCATGACCTCACCGACTCGGCTTCGCCATCGTTCCCTGTCCTGGGCACTCTCCTTCCACGCTTGACCATCCGATCCGATCTCCTCAAGGTCAAACTTAACATTGTCCTCCCATCTCCGTCGCGGCCGTCCTACCGGTCTCTTTCCCGTTGGTCTACCGTCAAGAATTCTATGCACGGTCCTATCGTTCCCCATTCGCGCCACGTGTCCGGCCCATCTTAATCCTCGCGACTTGATTACTCTCACTATTGTAGGTTTGCGATATAGCTCTTCCAATTCGTGGTTATGGAGTCTCCTCCATTGTCCTGCCCCCTCGTCATATTTACCTCCCAAGATGCCCCTCAAAACTTTATTCTCGAATACGCGGAATTCCTTTTCTTCCCGTTTTGTGAGAGCCCATGTTTCGCATCCATAAAGAACAATCGGCACGATTATGGTTCTATAGACACGGATCTTTATGTTACGTGATAGCAGTCTGGATTTCAGCAGTTTACTGACTGCATGCCAACTCGCGTTGCCGGAATGCAGTCTCTTGTTAATTTCCTTCGACATTTCGTTACTGGCCGTCAGTATCGTTCCTAGATATTTAAATTCTTCAACTTTTTCAAATATCTTACCTCTGACGTTTATATGTGTTATCTGAGGTCCACCTGCTCTCGCCGTAATCATGTATTTTGTTTTGTCTTCATTTGCATGATGATTTCACAGTTGCTTGCATGATGATTTCACAGTTTTTACTAACAGTCTCTAGAGTATCGCCCAGAACGGCGATGTCATCCGCATATGCGAGCACTTGTGTGACCCTGTTCAGGGATGACCCGGCCATGTTGTCATGTTGTACCTTTCTGATAACATACTCGAGCACAAGGTTGAAGAGACACGGTGATAGACCATCTCCCTGCTTTAGTCCGTCCCGGATTTCAAATGGTTCTGAGAGGTGGTTTTTTATTCTGACTCGTCCTTTGTTTTCGTTCATGCAAATTTGAATGAGGGCGGCATATTTTTTAGGGACTCCCAGCTCAACTAGAATATGGTAGAGTCTCTGCCGTGCGACTGAGTCGTAGGCTTTTTTGAAGTCAAGGAACAGTTGGTGAACCGTCTCTCCGTATTCCCACTTCTTTTCCAGCAGTTGTCTTATTGTGAACATTTGGTCGTTTGTTGACCGGTTCCTACGGAATCCACATTGGTAGTCTCCCAGTATCTCTTCTGCGTACGGTGTGATTCTCGCCAGAATGACATTTGTTAATATTTTGTATGCGGTTGGGAGCAATGATATTCCGCTGTAGTTTTCGCAGTCAGATCTGTCGCCTTTTTTTGAAAATGGGGATGACTATTGAGGTTTTCCATTCTTCCGGAGTGACTTCCTTATCCCATATTGTTTGGATGAGCTGGTGGATCTTTCGAGCGGTTGTTTATTAATTTTAATATTTATTTTAATTGATTGGCGTCCTTAAACGTCGGAAGCCAACCTAGAGACGGATCGTCGCATCGAAAATGCATCGCCCTTTTATACAAATCTTCATCGAGATTTGTATGTGAGAAACTGGAGAAAAGGAATGGGATTTGGGTCTAATTGTGCATGTCATAAAACATGTGGTTACAATGTGTATGCAATGTGATGTATATATTGCCGGAGTTGTGTGTCGGCGGATCAAATGGACATGGGCTTGTTTGGACACGTGTTTGATTGTACATACACTGCATGTGAAAAATGTGCATTGTGATGTTCGGATTTTTGGAATTGAATTCAATGTTCGACAATTGAATGTTTGGTTCAATTTGGTTGACATTGAATGCAATGTTTATTTGGGTATATGAATGCGATTTTTGGAGATGAGTAGACATGTATGTGGGAGGAAAATTGTAGGGCTTCTTGGAGCACTACAATGCAGATTTTGTTTGCTATGATAGTGGCTGGAAATGTTGGGACACAATTTCACAATTTCGAAAGCAATCGAGAACGCGTACAATTATAGGTGCCTATGGGAGGTACAAAAATCCCATATTCACTCCAGTTCAAGGTAATATCTAATAGGACCCACTTGACAACAACACTAAATCTGTTGAACGGTTCACCGCCAAAACTCGATTTCATTCCTAAACAACTTTATACAACCGACTACCGACACAGTCTTCATCATATGGTGGTTTTACTGTGTTTTATCAAAGAAAATTTAAAAGAACCGGGATGACTGCAGAACCTGCTAGTCTGACGACTTTAAGGAAACTGCCCCGGTGAGACCAGAAGGAACGCAACTGTAATAATTTTCTCCTTCATAAACTGATCCCTAGTGATATGATTTAACATGTTTGTATTGAGTGTGCGGTTGCAGGTGGTTTGAAGTCACAAGAGATCATGCGACCCGTTGATGAGGGCATTCGGTTGTCAGTATCGCGCAATAATACGGCTGGCATTTGAGCTATCCAATGGTTTGCATTCGATGCTGCAACTCTGCATACATGTTTTCCATTTTTGTTTATTTCTCATAGACGTGCGTGTTTTATAAACATCATATTGAAGAAAAGCATTCCTAATAGTAGAATGTCTTCTTGATAGTTTATGAGATGCCTCTGTGACGCGCAAAACGTTACACCCCTTAATAGTTACCTCTTTGAAGCCAGGTTCCTCCATTAATCGCGGTACCGCCATAATCTACTGTTTGGTTTGCTGTCATTGACTCCTAATTTTTCGAAAATGAGGAAAAGACAACTATTACGTCAATTCTCAGCGATATCGCTCACCGAACTTTTTAGCCTGACTTTAAAAAAATACACGGCTCCAATAAGACAGACAAGTAGCAAACCGCAACCAATATTGACTTTAATTCCAGCCTTGGATTTGGTACGGTTATTGGTCACCGAGATCATGCGATTTGACACCGTTGAACTTTCTTTTTATGGGGCTACTCAATTGATCGTGTGTATGCGGATAATCCTCAAACTCTTATGCAATTGAAAACCAACATTAATAAAGTGTACGAAACCGTCGAAAATAACCTTAAAAAAATTGAGCCAAGGAAACAGTCACATGGTAGACAGTTAAATGATGTTGTAAAACCTTTAAGGGCGATATCCAGTTAATGATATTAAAAATTTCACAGAAAACATAGTAGTTTGTTTTCTGTTATTAATTTGGGGAAAAATAAATCCATTATTTATTCGGTAGGCAACTGTGGTGATATATATCTCGTAAAGTCAAATACCGATTAAGCAAATTTAGTCGTTTGCTCTTTGGAAAAATGATTTTTCGTACAATAAAATAAATACATGACAGCCTTTTAAGTGTTTTCGATTGCCAGTAATAGAATCTAAAATATGGAAAATAATAGTGAGAAAATTCGTTATACCAGGTGATTTATTTATTTGCGGATTCTTATATATGGATACTTAAATATTCAATGGAAGTATTTCATTGTTCGAAATTTGGTTGCGCCTCAACAATAAACCGCCGATGACAAAGAAGAATCGGGAGGCTGTCTCACATACATACTTTATTCTACCAAGTCCCACAGAAAGTGGGTAGGTGTAAGCATGATCCAAGGCGTAGACTAGACAAATTAGAATATAGGAGACATCCATAAAGCGACACAAACTCCCTTTTTCCGAGCATAACATGGCCTAATATCATCCGAAGGCAGGATCGGTTATTTTTCTTACACAAACCAGGCATACAGCAACAATTCCGGTACTCCATAGTCGCAAGCCTGCGCCACCATTCCGTGGCATTTCCTCTCCATCCGCTCGCACTGTGCTCTGACATTTAAGGGTACTTCAAAACCCCCTTTTGTGCGCGCGTTAGTGTAAAAAAAAAATCCAACCTATTTAACTAATGTATTCTCCATGTCTACGAACATTCATTCGCAAAAAGCGAAAGTGAGACCAAATATCAACAGAGCTTATCCATCATTTCGATTTTTGTATAAAATAAATTTCGATGGTGTCGGTTTTTACTGTTGTTGTTTGCGTATGAGTCAATTCGCTTGTGACACTCACAACGACTAATTGTTTTTGTGTCGTGGGTCATGAGGTATACTGTTTTCGTTTTTTTTTTGTATCCATTTAACAATTTAATTGTTGCTTTATTAGGTCATTCTATGTAATATTAATGTTATATCACGTCATTCTATTTGATTTGTGCTCGACGGTAGTGAAAATGACTAAAAATCACATATACTGTATTGTGAGAAAGCGATCGTGGTCAAATCGTTGTGAAGAGGCTGAAACCGTGACCCAACCAGGAGTAATGGGCAGTAAGATTTTGCTACTTACTTTGCTTACATAATATGCATGTTCTGAGCAAAACATCAAATTATAAACCAGTAATTAACTAGAAGGGACCACAATTGCCCAATAGAGGGGCTTTTATATTTCATCTGGACAAAGTCTACACATGTCTATTATGACTGCCCAGAAACTAGATCTGGGACCGGGCAGTTAACACGTTTTTTCATTATTGCAAAACTTGATTTCTAATTTGTTTCAAGACTAGATTATAAAAAGGAGTTAGTCGAGGTTTTTGTCAATAGGGACCTGCGGATCTAAAAGAGAGTCTTTATGAAGCTACCTTTACAATGACAATAAGTTATAGAACAAATCGGTGGATATCTTACCCAAACCTAACAATATGGATCATGAGAAGTAAAATCTTGAAATAAATGGATTTCCTTTTCCCAAACTGATAGTTAATCAATGCGTTAAGATAAGTAAAAAAAAATGAATCAAAGTGAATTAAACTAATTTTTATCAAAGACCTTTTCTTCGAAAACCCAACAATTTTGCACCCCATATACCACATAAACCTAGATCTAAGCCTCTCGGTCGTTGTATTGTTTAAAGATGCCGTAATGTGACACATGAAAGGTTCCACCGATTTTTGAGGCGGATATATTTATTGGCAGATTTTATTAGCTTACTCCCATGCCAGGGCACAGTCTCGGAAAAACATATTTGCCTCCACTTAAAGAACCAAAACGATCATCAGAGTGAACTAAATAATTTCACAATAGTTTAAAGTATGAACAATAACCAAACTCCTAAAATATTCTTAAACGTTTTTAGATGGTGTCAAAAGATAAATATTTAGAGTTCTACAGAAAATTCTGATCAAACCACCGCAATGATCAGAAAGTTTCCCATGTATCTATATCAGTGTTCTAAAAAGCGGGATTTTCCATAAAACTTTCCAAGATCCAATACCACAGATAGACGTCTCATATTTGAAATGCGTATACATTTCACTGCAATAGATACGTCCATTTTTCGTAGGCCCAGCAAAGTTATACAGTCTTGTAATATTTCTTTACAACCACTCGCCGTTCTCTGTTTCTCTTTTTAGTCTTCCCGTCGGGCAATCGCCAATGTGATAACAAAAAGGGGTATCTAAGAAAAACAAATTGATTAATGATCATTTCATTTCACACTCAGCTTGAATATCAATTTCTTCTGACATCGTTTATTTAGCCAAACGAAATCCAACAATAATGGAATGTCTAGAGAGACACAAAAAGGCGGAGAAAATACCACAAAACAAAACCAACGTAACAGATACTCCATTACTCCATCAAGTATAAACGGGACTTAAACCAGGTTACTCTGGCGTAATCAATCGATTCATCGTCCATCTAAATCGATCGACGACTGTGGTTCACAGAGCAGAAGCAACGGCGATTCGAAGTTCCATAATGATCCCCATTTCACCTTTGCCGACTGTTGTCCCAAATGAACCGGCACGACGACCGAATTGAGAAATGAGAAATAGGTAAGAAGCTGCCCTAGGGACTGTGTCGCACTGGATAGCCTGAAACCAAGTTATTGAAGCATTGCATTCCATCTCCTCGAATTAAAACTATCTCACAATTGCTTAGCTGTGACATAGGATTTAATTTCAGACCAATTTCTCCGAAGCGATTTCTATATATATTATCCAGTATATATGCATAACGCCTTACGGCGATGTCTGCGCTATGCATGTGCGAGCGCGCAGGATACCTGTATCCATAACTGCAGTGGCCACCAATCACTTCTACTTTTTCATTGAATCTTGGACATGAAATCAAAACAGGCCTTCATTCCATCGTCACCTTACAACGCGCCAGCTAGAGAAGCTGCTTCTGGTTTCCCTTATTGTCCACTGTGGGTCTGCCGGTGACTGTGGTAGTCACGAATCACCTGCAGTAGTAGTGGCGCGGACGCTCCCTCAGATACACAAGCATAATGATATCAATTTTTATATCATTTCAAATATCCCTAGCGCAGACAGAACTTTGCAAATCGACAAAAACGTCGGGGGTAACAGAAATAATGGCCTCGTTGATGATCTACTGTTCGTTGTGGATCAATAACTCTACGTGACATCGCCCCTTTGCCCCTTGTGTTGACGGTGTGTGATTGCGCGCGTTCGAGCGTTAAGCCCTCATATCCTTTCGCAATGGCAAGACCAAACCTACCTTACCAGACCAGGCCAGAATTCGTTGGCCCGTCTTGCAGTCGTACCAATACCACGTATCTCGCGCACTGGCTTTGTATGTTTTACGCGAAGAATGAATTATTGATGGTGACTGTGTGTGCTGCTGTTGGTGATGTGTTCTGGTTTCTGGAATTGATTTGAGATTGATACCTTCGGGAATGTAAGAATCGAGTCCAAATGATATGCTGTGGTAGTTGAAATGGAACATAATTCATGGTTACCGCAACTGCCAGGGAATACTGACACAAGAAACGTGGCACTTCTTTCTATGGTTGAGATTGGTTTGACTTTGTTTTTATTGTCCGATGTCTGTCTTCGGATCAGTTTTGCGTTTAAGAGTAAATTACTTCAAATTTCTTTGAATTTGCCAGAACTTAATGTCTGCGAAGGATAGAATGGCAAGTGCAAATATATGCCATTAGGTGATAATAAAATCCCATATCGAAGGTCCAAATCGCACTGCAGAAAGGCGAAAAGAGTTGCGAACGAATGATGGCAGTCTCAAACAGCCGACATCGAAATGTCTATAAAAAGCACTGACGATCTTCGAAAGAAAAGAAATTTCGTGCAGCTCTTTCCTACATACTGATACCAACATATCGCTGCCAGTAACGGCAACCTAACGAGTATTATACTTTAGATGAGCCAGACTCCTGGAATGATTATTGTAAACAAGTGATTCGAGATAGTCCCATAAAACAAGTCGCAGTGGGCCAAATACAGCGACCGTGCTGGTCACCGTACATCTCCCAACCAGGTGAGCCATCTTGCGAAAAGTACGCTCCAGTGGCGCGAGCACACTCCACGTGTACTTCATGATGGCGACTAAGCTTTGGAAACAAAAGCATTATACACCGTACGTTAGAATGTGCCCATCCCCGCCATTCTTGGAGCAACTTTCGCTTCGAAACATCTAATTCAAATCACGAAGTTTCTCTGTATCATTCTGTAGATATTGTAGGCTTGGAAATAGCCCAAAACGGAAACATCACTTGAATGAAACAACTAAAACATACTTCCGAAATTTTCGTCAGGGTGAGTTGAAACAAAACCTTTCTTAAAATGTAATCAATCCAGAATGTTTTGTAGACGGCCGTAATAAACAGATCAGGCCCGCTTTTGGATAGTCGAGCCATTTGAATTGAAGTTGGTGATTAATAGTGGAACGAAGACTGTACGACTATAAGAGCTCCCGTAAACTGTGTAAAATACATACAGCAAAACTCAGGGCACGTTGAAAAGAATTATGCCCTTGGATATCGGATATTGTCGCTATGAATTCAATCCCTTGGTGAAAAACAATGCCTGGGTAAATCAAATCCTGACGAATATTTACACTGTCACATTTCCAAAGCACTGGGTCACTGCGACTCCGCAACTCAGTAATGAACACGAAGTCAGGGGTTATCTGGATATAAGATGCTAGAGTTATACCGCTGAAATCTCTGAAACACCACTCAAATTTAAGCACGCCTTGACGAATACACAGAAAACTTAGGCTCGAAAGAACGGTTAACTAATGCGATGGTCCTGTCGAAGGAGTGTGGGGGTTCTCCATACCACATGGAGAAGCAACCCACAATGTCAACCAATCGTGACCGCTAACAGCGCGTCACCCTACCCTAACCTGTAACCCATTTCAAAACATGCAAAAACAAATTCCAATCTGCAAGCGCATCCATCCCGAACTTGCAAGAATCCATCTCCCAATCTGCAATGAAAGGCATTTCCCACAACTCTCAACAGAATACAATTCAATAGAATATATTCTAAATCATCTCCCTCAATTACATTGTGGCGGTTCTTTAAAGCTTTCCACAACAACCATCCATTTCTTTAAATTAACCTGCTTTTCCCCCACCCACAAGACACCGTACCTACCTGCAATTTTGGGCAGCGTAAGCTAGCTTTCATTCTCTTTCACCTGAAAGTAAAACCCCAGCAAACATGAACATCAAACGAATTATTTCATTCATATTACATGAACCGTGCCAGACCAATCGGCTCGGCTTGTCAGCAATTGTAAAAGATAAACACTCGCTGGCCAGTGCAATTTTTGACACAGCTGTATCCGATTCGGTTTCGATACGGTTCATGAGTGAATATTGCTCCAATCCCAAGGTTCGCTACAGTTGCGACCAATTTCCTTTACCGGTTATCTACCGATCTTGGGATCTATATGATTGACGTTAGACAATCATACCCATGATCATGTCTAATGATTCGTTGTCTAAACAACCACCAACCACCATTCTCACGCTGGCTATTCTAAACGAAATGCTTCTGTGTACTCTACGTAAACAGAAGAAAATTATTTCTGCCTGCATGCCAGTATTCCTGTGCATTATCCAATGCCTAAAATAAACATGCACGCAAATCTAGTAGCCTTTGCCGTCGCAGCAAAGTTCTGTTGAGTTACCACCAACCCAAATCGATCCCCTATCGTACGATGGGAATACACCCAGCCGTACACCGATCATCATATTTGACCAGCTGCATGTTTGTTTTTCCTTTTCTGCGCCCCGCCAGTTTTTGGGTGTATATCTTGAAAAGGAAAGATTGTTTTTCCCCTGCGATGACATGCGTGGAAACTCATCGCAATGACCAGAGGCTGGGTCAACGTCGCCCAGCTCATGGAGTCAGATTTTATCCACTGAGGAGCAAACACATGTGTGTTTTAAGTGCGAGTGCGATCAAAGTTTTGCTCCCGTTTGATGAGCCCCAAAATCGAGTTAGATTTTGCGAATGTGCCAAAATTAATCTATGAACGTGTTTCCTGTGTTGCTGAACCATTAATCCGGAAGTGACTTAAACTTGTAACGTAGTGATCGTTTTTTTTTTTTTTTGTTGTATAAAATTGGAAAGCCTGTAAGTGAGGAACAAAAATCATTAAAATAAAAAGCCAACGTTTAAATGACAAATTACTCCAGTGTGTTTTTATTTCTTTTTTTTTCTGTTGGTACACAATCTTGGCAGCGGACAGTGGAAGTTTAGTGAATCCTGCGCCGTTGCCGCCGCCGCGACTAAATTTACCCACAACATCACCCCACATATAATTTTTCCCGAAATTGGTTCGGTCAATTCTTTACTTAATTCATATTCCCTCCTTGCGACCAAGCAATCTTAATTTCCCCAAAATTCGTACGTTGTAATAAAACGCATATTCAAACCTACAACGGAACATTAACCATCACCACCAACTATACCGAGCCGCATACATTTCCCCGAATTTACTTCGGTTAATATCTTATCCAAACGATATTCCTTGCTTGCGCCCAAGCAATTCCAATTTCCCCCGAAAACCACTTCGGTTCATTTCCTCCTTAAATCATACTTCTCGTCTGCGACCAAGCGACGGCTAATTGTCCACTAAACAATCACAACGATCAAGACCCTTGATCATACTTGGCTATGCCACTTTCCCTGTATACACAATCAACGAATCCAACTCGGCTTATTCCGCGAGGATTTGCTGGAACTGAATTCCTATGCAAGCATAGCAGCTCTTCTCGAAATTCCTCGTGAGTGGCAGTGAGTTTATTTTAGCTATGACTCCACTGCCACGACGCGATAACCTTTTTCCTTCCAATAATTAGTCAGTTGAGATTCATCCGCCGTTGCATCCGCACACGCACAGTCGAGACCTAACCGCCATCGAGTGCGCATCGCCGCCTGCAAGCATTTTGCTTAATTTCAAATGTTTCCATTCAACCCACCCACTCGGTGTTGACATAGTATATTTTGGGAGTCGCTCACCAGAACCTGACGTGCGTTCCGGCCACCCTACGTTTGGCAATCCTGGCGGATCAAACAGCCTTTCGCAATATAGCGCGGCGCAACTCGGGCAGCTGTTAGGAGCACGCGGACTTACCCAACCGCCAGACGCCGAAGGTCGCAAAGTGTCTCGAGGTGCTATTTTCGAGAGTCCGCGTTCATTGTTGATCGAGTGCAATCTGCCAAATTTCGCGTTGGATATCAAACCGAGATTAAGTGTTCCTGCAACCGTGGTTAAGAGAAATATGGCACTGAAACAACTTTAAGTAAAAGGGGAAATTAATTAGTAAGCGAATGTTTAAGTGAAGATAAAAATAAAAAAGGAAAACATTAACATTAAAACCAGACCAGTGCGTTTCATTTCTTCTCTTTCTTCCCCGTTGGTGAACGTTGTCGGCGTTATTTACACAGTGACGTGTTGAGGGTACGGTGAAGCCGCGTCCGTGCTGGCGCATACATAGAACCCCCACTGGAGCACAATAGGCCATACAGCGTGATACTTTTGTCACAGCAAGACGAATGCTAGGGAAAGTAGGAACCGCTGGATTCGTTGGTCTACACCTTCCAAATGTAGTCGAGAAACTCTTCCAACACCGAGAACGATACTTGAATTTCATCGGAGACAGGATAGAATATAACGCAGACATTTTCTAGGGAATTTATTCAATCTTGCTCCGTACCAATATCGACAACTCCCTCTCAGGTGGACTCGCACATATCACAGCCGTTCAATACAAAGCCAGACATCTTCATAATGTAAAACACAATATGTTATAATCGGTGCAGTCTGAGCTCTCCGAGAGGTCGCGAAGACGGTATTTTCTGGTATCAGATGGTTCCTTGATCTTAGCAACGTTTTATATGAAAAACCTAAGAATGTGTCCAAACAAATTAATTCGACGGATAATGATATTCTTGGGAATTAATATTTCGAAGGGTAATCTAACCGCGACGCTTCGGTCTCCCATTTGAGAACTGGAACAATAAGTTCTGAATTAGAATTCTCTAAAAAGGCTAATAACTTTGCCCGGAATGACAAATTATTATGGACAATTTAACAAGTCTCGGATAAAGACCGGATACCGGTAAAGAGACTTGCTAAATAAGATCAAGACCGAATCCCGGTTGTAGTGCCAATGATAATGATGATGAAAACGGATTCATATAAATCAATGCTTACTGTATTGTCGCTCAGTCTGAGTTTCCCTCCGGTTATTCCGTTAATTAAATCGCAACGAAGCTCACGTAATCTTTCATTACACGTTTATTGTCCCACTTTGTCGGAAAAATAAATGCACATAATATATCGTTATATTGTTTTCTCGCTGTTTGCGTCCATTTTTCTCGACATCGTGGTGATGACGCTGCCTAGTTATCGCTCCGCATGGATCTACTTTATACCTAAAACAAGGCGACACATCAACCCACACAATGCATTGTTACATTGTTATCGCGCCGCCTTAACTAGAAACAAATGCCGATATAGTCAAGACGAAATTGTTATCGATCTGTCAGAGACACTAGCAAATGCAAAAAGAAAACGGCAAGCCCGACTAAAGCGGTCAACTACTCACTGTGTCACAAAAACACATTAGAAAAGTAGGCGGATGCATAATGATAGGTAAAATATCTCATGACTATTGAAGTGAAAAGTCTGTTAAAAACCTGCAGACAAAGGTAAAAGAAGAAAAATACGTACATGGCGAATTGTCAGAATCATCTAGTCATCATTTCTAGAAATCAACGGCATCGCGCGCATGCGGCCGCTGTCTGATACGTGCTTCTAAATTTTTTTTACGAGGGTTCAAAGTTTAAGAATTTATGTTGTAGCTACAGGCACGAAGTTCTGTTGGGAGAACGCTTTGAACATTGGAAAAGAACGATGGAACTGCGTTCGTTTAGTAAAGGAAAAAGACCCAATATAAGGAGCACTAATGGATTTCTGTACATCGCAACACTTTACATTACAGTTTCTTCCACCTGAGAGGAGTCAATGCTGATGTGATATTAGCAACTGTAGAACTATTTGCAAAATGAGCAAGTTTCAAGTTTAAGTTTAGTTGGGCTACCACCCCATTTATTGGCTTAATTCAAGCAACATAAATACCTACAACTAAAGTATATATAACTCACAAACTAAAAAGCTTAAGAACAAAAAAAAAAAAGACCAACAGATCATAATTTGTGAGTTATACTATAATTTATGGTGGTATACGAAAGCTATTCATTCTTGAATACCAAAATTACTACACCCCCACAAGTAGTAAACACATCCGGGCATTTATGAAAAACATGAAAAATTGTTACTCCCCATTCATTTTTTCTCATGCAGTTCTTGTTACAGCCGTCATCACAATGGTGTAAGCGAAGCTAGGAATCTACTCGCTGCACATTTGGAAGCCAACTTAGCGCTCCCATTTGCCACGTCAGTTCCCTCTCTACTTGAGTTCATGTAGCTTAGTATGAACCACATTCCCCTTAAAACGCGCCATGATTTTCAGGTACTCAATAAGCTGAACGTTAAAAATTCCGCTGGAAAGCATTCCCCGAATCTTTTGAAGAAATACTCATTTTGACCGGTAAAGCGCTACGTAAGCTTTTCTATCTGCCATACACAATGTTAAATTCTCTTACAAATGGATATCAACAAATATTCAACCAATTCTCATCATCCTATCGACCCAGGGTGCAATGTCTACTATTTTTCTAACGGTTATGGACACACTGATTAACCACCAACTTTCGAAATCAAATGACCCCCCGCCAAGACCCGCAATATGGTTTCCATGGCAATACGTCCACAGTAGATTTGATCGAGTAATTTACCGAAAAGTTAAACCACTCCATTCGCTACTCCGACGAAAACAAGGTTGTCGCATTAGTTATTTCAAAAGTGTCCAACGAGAGTGACGCCCAATGGTTGTTTTAGAAATTGCATTCTTATGGAGTTGACGATAATAATGGTTAATAACAAACAATCTTTCTGTCCAGTCAATTCAAGTGGTTATGTCTAAAGTGAAGTCTTCCATTGGCTGGTGTTCCAAAGGGTTCCGTACTTTTATTCATATTATTTCTTCTGGTATTAAAAAATGTTTTGTTCTTTACTCACAACCCAATTGTTTTGTTTGGTACTCATAGGTACATTTAAGACCAAATTTTTAAACCGCATTATCAATCAGCAAAATACACTCAGCTTATTGAATTCCAATCTCACTGAGGACCTAATCGAGTAGAATTCAATACATCTTGTCTTAGACGAACTCTAATATAAAGATAGACGGAACGTTTACCATCTAAGTGGAGGAAGGGTCAACTATGAGTATTCGAATTAATTAGACTCTTGGTTAGAATGATCACATATTTGGAGAAGTGAAGAGTGTAACCGAATGTATGTGGTTTCTAAGAAATACAAGAAATACTTCACTCACTCCTTCTTGAGCACAAATTACGAAACTGTGACGTAAATTAATCCTGAAGTAGTATTCAATTTCCATATTTTATTAAACGGATCAGTTTTGCACGCATTGGAAAATATGCAAAAAATAACAGTGAAATTCTTTGAGAACGCAACCAAGAATCTTTCAATTCCACAAGTCAAGCATAGGCACAATATACCCTGCCTATCCCTTTTCTATAGCTATTACCGCTACCGTTCATCAACTCAATTTGATGAATGCATTCAACATTTACAAACATTTTTTTCCCGAGTTACCCCTAATAGTGCAACAGCTAAGGTTTAAAAAAGTTAACTTCAAAGCACAACGTTTTTGTACATGACCGTTCTTTAGCCGAATCACACACAAATGTGCAATTCTCTACTTGATCATGTGCTTTGTCGTCATTTTAGTATCCAGGAATTCAAGATCAATGTGTTTTTTTATCCTCTCCCTCTGTTTCGTCTTGACATTTAACCTCAAATTCCCCTTTCGTTTTTGTGTGATCAAAAATGTCAGTCAATCTCACTGGCCCCGAAAGTAGGAAGGGCTCGACAGGCGTGCGACTAGACATTCATCTAACGGGTTTTTACTATTGTGTCGATATTCAACTCTGTTTCAACGCATGGGCATTCACTACATCTATTCACTGAGTACTTTCTTCAGTCGCAGATTCCAATCACCTTCAAAACTCGTGATGTAATTCACGAAACGAATTTTCACCAAATTATTTGCGTGATGCGCAACGAAATTAAATCTGCATTTTGTAGCCATGTTAGATAAACAGATTGATAACTGTTTGACAGAAATAAATCGAAGATCAATTTACCAACAAAGGGAACCTCGTATATCTCAAATCCCATTTCCACGTCGTTTACATTTAGTAACACTTCTCTTAATCAATTTACATGCCGAACACGATGACAAAGTACTGTTCGTTACACAGATTTCATAATTTAGATAACAATAGTCGAATCGCAAGCCAGGAAACCACATTCGACAATACAAATGGAGCTGCCATAAACACCACACAAAAAATATTCAAATCATTCCTGCAACCTAATGAGAGGAATATAAAGAAATAGGCCCACCGATTACGTATCGATTGACAATTTAATGATAATCCGTCAATTATCAAAAGGCAATAAAGAAAACAAGTTGCGATTGTGGAACATGAAAGTTATAGCCGGCAATACAAAGGACTGTTGTGTTTTTTTTTTTTCTTCTTCTTTTTTTTTCTATCTATTTTATGATTATTGTAGGTTATTGGCAGATTGCGTGTTGCTGATGGTGAACCTAATGACTCAGCATTTCAGCTGCTGCCACCAATACCATGAGCGCACGATGATGGTATAGGCTATGAGAACTATCTACAACAGGAAGTAAGGTCATGATTACAACGATTTCTCATCTAGTATTGAACCTGATAGCATTTGACGGTCTGCGTCGCATCGTTCATAAGAATATGCTACAACCCATGGAGAAATTGCCTTAGACTCATGAAAGAGACCCACGACGGTCCCTTAGATGGAATGTTTATTGGTGTAAAGTGTAATTAGGTGAAATTGTGGCTTTTGTTTTTTTCTTTCGGTAGTTTCTAGCTTTTTCCCTTCTTGGAATCAATTAGAAACGCATTTATTTTGTGAAGCTGCCTTTCGGACAACTATCGAACACGCAAACGTATTTGGCGTATAGAGACGTGTTTTGTATTTAGAGGCTGTGTTAGCGGCATCGCTGACACACTATTCCTATTTATAAGATACTTTCTCAAGATACATCGGCGTAGAAGATAACTGACTGGAAAAAAGGTTCGCACTCAACTCTTTTGTTTACATTGGGGACGACACACAAGAACATTTTCTTGCCGTGTTTGAAGACGAGCTTTGATCCCGCGCCAAATAGCTACTTAATGGCTTTGTAGGATGAGGAATTTAATAAAATTACCTAATGTTATCTGATGGATTTTAAAATAGGTCATTTTGCGCTGACCCCATCCCAAGGAGTGATTTATGTCAAAACGTCAATCAATAACTAATGTAGGGAACATTAAAAGAAAACTTTACCATTCTCTCACTATTAAAAGCATTAATAAATGTAGTATGCTATGATGCTTGAGAACATTTCTCAATACCACAGTTTTCAAGAACTATGTTATACGATCGTGTTATATGATCGTTGTTCTTTGTAATTTGTGACCACGAATTATAACAAGATCACCATTCGCCTAGAGTATAACGAAGTATTTCTTCTCAGAATAGAATCTACAAATTAAATTTGAAAGCAACACTAAATCCACAAATAGATATCGCATTTCCTCATTAAACATACGCACATAAATATCTTTCTCCTGCCTTATGCAGCCTTGTATTATCCCATAGGGGACAATTCATGAGGTTGTGCCCCAACTCGGCGGCCCAAGCTAATTAGAAACAAAGAATAAATAATATCAGTTGTTATCAAAGCTCACGAAGAGCTAAAATTAAAATCTGAATAGAAAAACTTCAATGTTCTCCAGTGGAGTGATAAGATAAATACTGTGTGAGATCTCTGACAGAACCAAGAAAAAAAAGCACTAAAAAATTGTTCGTCTTAATAACGACGGCTTTGCCTTCTTCCCGTCTACCTTTGTCGGGATTTTATGGCTTTGTTCTTGTAGAAGAAACCGCCACATTCTCCTCGTCTATAAGATACAAGAGATAATAACTGATATTTAATCATTAATAATTTTGCCGACCTAATGTTGGAAATGAACACCCCTGGGTCCTTAGGAAAGAATTGACTATACGCGATTAGGTGAACCTCTAGGTAAAACTTTAGTTCATATGGAGATTAAAAATAGAAAAGTATACCAAATTACATTGTTGTAATTATTATATTATAGAGTTCAATAAATCTTTAGAAAATTTAAGATGATATTGACAGTGTCGAAAGTTTTTTGTTTTTAGTAAGCATCACTGCTGACTCGGGCAGTTCACTGGTAAGCATTATTACTCAGACACCTCCTCAAAAAAATTGGTATGAACAATATTTCAGTAAGAAGGATGGCGCGTTTACTCTCAGTGAGTGATAAACCTTATCAAGTGGTCGACTCCGAGGCTTTAGTAGAGCTTTTCCGTCGTTAACGCATAGCTGCGGACGTAACGTAGATTGACTACAATTTCAAAGACACTGGAAATTGTTATTGTTGTGGGTTTTGAATGTAAAGGTGCGAAGACTGTGAAAAGAGTGGTGGCGACAAGGTGATACCAACAGTATTTAAAGATGCATGCGAAGTCGTGTACTTGGAAAAAAGGAAAAACAATGACTACAGAGAGTATTGTGAATCATTACAGCGCCGGTTGGGGAAGAAAAAACAAAAGTTTTTCTATGAAAATGCTTATTTTCGAGCAGAGTGACGGGGCAAGTTTAATGAACCCATTTCTTAAAACTGAGTGTTATGTTGGTTGTCAATGCCCACCCGGTCGGTGAAATACCTCCCCTTTAACCTACAGGTCTCGTGAAATGGATGGAAAAAATCCTTAACTATCCAAAGTACTTGGATGTTGGATTCCGTCGTCGAAAAAAATTGCAACTTAAGCTACCGACACGTCTTTCTTGAAAAAAGTATAGAAAAAAAATCATATCACAGTAAACATCCCATGGATTAAGTGAACTGCTTCATCCTACGCTACGTTTCTACGGAAAGAGTATGTAGACTCTTGTCCACAAATTCGTATCAGACTCTGAATAATCTAGATCTTAAAGGTACCCAAATCTGCTGATTTTACGTTTTAGTAAAACCATCGTAGCCTATACAACAGCAATGCCCGTAAATAAGAAGCCATAGAAGAATATCAGCAACTATGAATAGTAATTAATAGGTTGTAACACCTTACTATGTTTAAAGTCAATGTTTGTCTTCTTCTTAACTTGAAAGGCAGACGCAAAATAAAGTCGGTGACAAGGGAAAGAAACATCGACCAATACTTTGCAGTCCGTCGTCGGCCTAGTCATCATCATCATCGGCACTACAATCGGGAGCCGGTCTTGGCCTTATTTAGCAAGTCCTGAGGCTTGTTAAATTTTCCATACTGATTTGTTTTTTCCGGGCAAGGTCATTAGTCATTAGTCTTGCGTCGTCGGCCTAGTAAAGTGCTGTAAATCGTGAAAAAGGTGAGTCGAACCTGCATTATAAAAATATTAGAACGAAAGAAGCGTTGTGGCGGTTCTACGAACCACACAACCCACTATAGGTTGAGATATCGTCGTTCCACCAAAGGAACATACTCACTTATATCCATTACAAGTGGCCACAGACACGGTTCCCAAAAGTTCTTACTTCCGCCAAAGCGTCACTCAGGCTATTCCAGCGTGTACACAAATATGTCTAGACTACACAAGGTATAATTGCTACATTAAGGCTTTGGCATATAGCATTGACGATTTTTTCGATTTTCTTTTAATACTGTGTTCTTCCATACGGTGGTGTGTGCATACAACTCTTGCGATCGCTAAATTACTCCGTCCTAGTAATTAGGCCACGATGACTTTGTGCGGAGCTCTGGAGAAGACGGAGTAGGAAAGTGAAATAAAGTCCTGGTTTACTAAGGGACAGTGTTTTTCTCCATCTACACACCACGCCTAGGTCACCAATCAAACCGTATAGAGGGACGGACCAGACGGACCAAGTGGAGCGATGGACCCGATAGGGCAACGTATAGGAAAGGGTTTTTCTATGTATACGGATTATGTCAAGGTCACCAATGTTGCTAAGATATATGCTCTTCAATACCAAATAAAAAAAAAATTTAAAAAAAAAATCCCTTGTCCTATCGTTTAAAATTTTTATTAACAACTTTATTTCATTCCTTACACTGACAGAACTGTGCGCCAATCGAAGACATGTTTTCCGTCAAGTAGGGCATCCGAGAGCAAACCTAAGTCAACTACCCTGAATCTAGTGGTGATTTTGAAGGTTAGCTTTGGCTTTCGAGATCTTCTAGATTCAAATCTGTAGGCCTTAAATAATCAGTACTTCTTTCTCGGTGATGAAAAAATCCAGCCATAAAACTCGTCTATGCTGTTTTACATTTTTATACGTTTTCTTCATTTTCTCTTTGGAATATTGAAATAACCAGACTCTGTTGACTGCGTCATACCTTATCATAAAGCATAAAAAGTCAGCAACCCTCATCATGTGATCTCCTGTTTACATAACCTAACCACATGCGACGGTCACTTGATGGCGCCACGCGCTGAAATTGCGTAAGGGTGATGATGACAATCCTCCGAATGGATGTTTGCTTACATCATCATTTATGCAATTATCGTTGGATGTTTGTGTCCGGTTCGGGGATTTTGTGTAGGATAGTGTGCAGATAATATGCGGATGCAAGAACTCAGTAAGAAAATATTTCTAGTCGATTTTGTGAAATCGTGCGTATGCCAAGTGTATTCGGTTTTTTCGCGCTGATAACACTCTATGGATTGTGTTTAAATTGAAATACTGCAACAACGAAATATATAAAATATAATAAATAAAACAAAATTCTCCCTCCCCTGCCTCTTAAAAAAAAAGGATTAGTAAAAAAATTGGATGACATCCCGCATCGGGCTGGTCGTACGTACCAGACACCATGTGTAGCTGAAAATACTATAAAAATCTTGTTCGATTTTCACACTTTGCCGATGATCCTTTTTTGGAACAATTTTTTTTCCACTATGTGATTTATAGTCAACGACAGCTGTTCGTTCACCTTGTTGACTGCCGCGCTATGGCGATGGTTGATGTGTGTCACAACGGAAGACCTATATTATGTTACTCAATTTTTTGTTTTTGGCATTCCTACTGGAAAATTCCCATGAAGGAACACCAAGTCGGAGTTTTAAAAGTATAAACAAGGATGATGTGATTTAGGTCAATTTCTGTTTACAACCGTGTCTAACAAGATGGTCCCAAAGAAGTGGAATAGATGGGGATGTTGTGGCGGTATCTTCGCCACGTAGAACCTACAACACTTTACTATTGCGTTCCTGTCTTGAGCAACTTTTTACCAAGCAACTTTTTATCCACTCTCTTGGGGTGCTCAATTCATTTCAGTTCTTGTTTACTTCAAGTCAAATCTGATTAGTCAAGTTTGATTAGAGAGTAAAAAATTTTTTGATTCGGCAAGATGGAAAAATTAACAACAAGATTATTCTCCCTGTGTGATTATGATTTATGTTATTTGGACTTTTAATTACAAAGTACCTTTAAAGAAATTGCTATAAAAACGTTGTGTAATTTAAATATTAATAAACTATTGATTGTCAGGCTTATGAAATATACGGCCGAAAGTACGGCCCACGTGTCACAAGATATTAATGCCTGCATGTGGCCCTTCATGTTATAATCACTTTGCTGAGCGAAGCGTCCGCTGCTTCACTAATGTTGTGGGGGCTTCGTAGATTTCCTGCAGACCTCTACCTCAAATAGATACGTATGATAAAAGCAGCAATCTGTTTCCCAAACATCGTCTATCGGGTATGGCAACTGGGGCCCCCATGTATCACTAATCTTGAATGATAATTGCCCACGAATGTCGTTGTACTGTGGTAATGCCGTAAGATTCTGCAGAGAATCAGTTACATGTGATAATACTTACAGGTGTTGCTTTCGCTTATCTATTGAGGACCACGGCATTCTAATTGGAGGCAGTAATCCTCTTCTGTGCTCAGCTGTTGCCCCAAAATCGCTTAATTTATTTCTTACCCTTCATAATACATTAATTTGTCTGAAGAATCTATGGCAGTTTTAAATTATTCAATTTTCAAATATCAAAGTTTCCGCTCTCAATTGTGCCACTTGCGAAGTTTCGTAGCAAGGGTTCGAACTTGCGTGTGCCATATTCAAAAGAAAAAAATTGAAAAATACTACATGGGCTGAAAAGTCCCGGGATTTTTCAATAGGTGGCACCACTAGCAAATGAACATTTTCCTTTCGGGAGGCTTCTTTGGCACTAATTTATGTATGAAGTTTCGTCACATTGCGTCCATTCGTTTACAAGTGTGAGTGACGCTACTTTCGCCTTCGTAATAAAAAAATTTAAAAACAGTAATATCGTATCTTATTCCAACATTGTTTTTTGATAGGAAAACGTTCTGAACAACCATTGAAATGGTTGGAGAAAGGTTATCCCACATCTGTTCCTTCGAGGACAACAGTTTATCGGCGGTTTGGTGACTTTAAAGAGGGTCGTACAACCACCGAAGACGAACCTCACTTTGAAAGGCCAAAAGAGGCTACGAATGTGGAAATCGTAAAGAAAGTGCGTCGAATCGTTTTCAGTTATCGTAAAGTGAAGTTGCGCGAATTAGCTGAGACCGTGGGCATCTCAAAAGAACGGGAATGATACATTTTGCACGATCTTTTGGATGATGAAAAGGATGAAAAAGCTATCGGCGCATAAGTGCTGCGTGTGTTGATCGCCGACCAAAAACAGTAGCACGTTGTTGATTCGACGGCCGGTTAGGCGTTGTTGCATGGCAATCGAGCAAGCTTTTTTCGACTTTTTGTGATGATGGATGAAACGTGGATGCACTACCATACGCCTGAGTCCAATATACAGTCTGCAGTGTGGCGGCAAAGCAACGAAAACCGACTAAAACGGCCAAAAGACCAACGATCGGTCGGGAAGTTTATGGCCTCCGTTTTTTTTTTTTTTTTTTTGAAGCAGATAACATAAACTTCATCGATTACTTGAAGAAGGGAAGAACGTCACTGGAGAGTATTATGCAGAGTTATTGGACAAACTGAACGACAAAGTAAAGAAAAAACGTCCCCATATAGCGAAGAAAAGAGTTCTGTACCATCACAATAACGCACCGTTATGTTCTTGAAAGCGATGGCCAAATTGGACTGTGGTAATTGTCTTTGTCATGTGCCAACATGGCCACCGGTTCGCAAAGATTTACTGCGTAATTATGCCGCTAGCGGAGAACAACACAAGAAGTGAAACGGACTGTTCAACATAAATGCATTCGCTTTATTGTCACTTAAAGAATCTGTAGCGGTTCTACGAACCATACAACTCCTTACAGGTAAGTTATCCATTCCGCAAAGGAAATACCATTTTCGGTGAATAGACCGAACAACGGATGCATACGCTGGTAGCTAAATGCAATTAGCACCTAAACCAGCCACACTTGAGCAAACAAACAATTCGTTGCGCCGCTGATTAGCAGGCGAACAATCATAAACGCATAACACTATCCCTGATAGATGTTTATGAAAGAAAAGGCAAACAAAGCCTAACATCCCATAATCCGTGTACGCATCCGAAATGCAGGCGATCCTTTTCCTCGTGCCAGATGCGTTGGATAAACAAACCAGCGAGTGATCGGAGAATAAGAGGCGGCATCCGATCAACGGACAAAGGAGGACAGGATTTCGATCACCACCACAATGGTGATAATGATGATTACGATAAAAAACCTTCCTTTACAGATATGATGGGAAATTTCGCTTCACGGATACGATAGGAAATTCTATTTCACAGATACGTTGGGAAAATTTCCCTTACGATAGGGGTTACGAATTCAGTAGTCGAATTAGAGATTAGTCTAGATCGAGAGTCGGAGAGTAACCCACCGAGGAGTAGTCGACATATAGGATACGAAGTTAGGAGGACGTGAGGAACAAACTATTTTTCCGAACTGCCACCGACGACAACATTAAAAATATATATTCGGTTTTTCAACGCGCGCCGAACCAAAATCCTCGCTCTGGACATTCCAGTCATGCATTGCTGTAATTACGTGCGCGCAAGAACCATTAAGTACAGTCCTACTGTCCAATAATTCCTCGTCGCTTATTTTCGAGAAAACTAGCGAACACCTGTCACGCGTTTTAGCCATTTAAGTGCATGTTTTTAAACAACCAAAATTTAAGATAATAAAAGGATCCGAATTTGCAACTATATTCTGTGTTTCATTTATGACAATTCTCGGTGATGTAGTTGTGTTGTTTCGTTCTGTGGAGGTCCTTGTAGCCGCAGTGTTCGACGGAACACTTACGACCCAATAGACAACATCCGCCAAAAATCCATGTAATAAAACATATATACAACTTAACATAAAACACTAATTGATAATTGGCTGTACAATTCTGGTAATTTTCACATAAAATTACGTTGACACTTCTTGTCTCTTACAATTCAAGTAAACTTAGAATCAATTAGGTTGACACTTCTTGTCGGTTAATTTATATAGGCACACGAAACTTTACAAATGGTAACTATTAATTTTCTGTACACTCTAAGTTAATAGATATTCAAAGGTATGGTCACTTCTTGTCTTTTGAACTAACATCGACACACGAAACATTAGAACGACTAAATATGAAGTTTCTGTACAGTTGAAGTAAATGGATAATCAAATGTATTGTCACTTTTTGTCTTTTACAAATCAAGTAAATTGATCCATTTGACTTCAGGACACGACCGCACATCACGGCTACCAAAACTCAACTCAACTCGACACTTGGAGGCCCGACTTTCCTTCACGGAATCCAGAACGCGATTAAAGATATAATTGAAAACAACAGAATACCGAAACTTTCCTTCATTGCCATGATGACCATATAAGGGATGATCATCGAAAGGATGTGCGACACACAGATGAGGTGGCTTCGCCCTCTCATACTGTGCATGCAGGCAAACAGTGGATACAATAATTTCCTAAGGGGAACATAAGCTGACATGGTTGCAGCTTGTGCCAATATCCCTGAATAGGGATTGAAATATTTGCACGATCAGCGACTGTGTAAAGTATTATTGCTGACCGTGTACATGTTGATGGGATCTCCACGTAGTCGAATTCTCGATCGTAAATTTCCATTTTGAGAACTCGACTTGCTTCGGCGGTCGGCCGGATGCCCTCATGTATTTGTCGGTCGGGTGAGCGACCGATGTGGGCGTGTATGCAAGGGAAAGATAAAACATTTCCTGCATGTGTGCGGATGGCGCGTAATAGAATATCTCATGGATATTGTTCGGGCAATGTTGGTTGCTAGATGGTGCAACCAAATTGCGCTTACGTGTGGAGGGTGCGTGTCACATGATGGAAATCGAACCGAGAAGTGTACAATGGATTGGTTCGGTTCATGTTGGTTGCGTGGTGATGCAACCAAATTCTCCATAAGGAACATGCCTGTTTGGTGCTGATGTGTTTAGCGTCAGCAATTATTATGTTTTTTACAGCGTTTCAAAGCTTTCCTGCTTTCCAGGTTTTTGTATGCCCTACGTGGGACTTTTTACGTGTTCACCGGGAAGATGATTGGTGGCGTTCAAGGAAACCGTCACAGGACCAAATATGGTTTGAATTGGTTGGTCACCCACCACATTCTCCAGACTTGCACTCTAGCGACTATTATCTGTTCCCAAACCTCAAGAGGTGGCTTCAGGGAAAGAGATTCAGATTAAATGAGGAAATCATCGCGTAAAACGAGGCGTGTTTCGGAGACTTGGAGGTTTCGTACCACAGAAAGGGCATCGAAATGTTGGAAAATCACTACACCAAGTGTATCACTCTCGAAGTCAACGATGTTTAGGAATAAATATAATTTTGCCCAGCAAACGCTTGTTCTCATTAAATATTCCTGGACTTTTCAGCATATGTTGTGTTCTAGAATATTCGAGAGATTCGGCTGCGTCGGTTTTGTTTCCAATGAAAGGACATACTCTCGACGCCATTGAGGATGACCAACGAATTTCCGAAACATTGTGTTACCATAGCGGCCAGAATGTTTGCTGCATTGATGATATCACTTTCAACACGGCTGTTGGTATACGTTCAAAAATCACAATGCTGCCGCTAGCATTGCTCTGTGGAATCTCAGACAAGCAGTTCTAATGGAACTATAGCATTCTGTGTATCATTTGATAACCGCGTGTATATTAGACAAAATATGAAAAAACGATAAATGGAGGATGCTTTGCTTTAAATGATAATGCAATTGTATTTCTTACTATCCTCAGTTACCTGACCATCGTTTATGTTTCGCGTTATTTTTAAGACTTCGTTTTTGCTTACTTACATATAAAGTTAGATCACTTTTAGGATACGCCACGGAGATATCTGAAGATATAGAATTAGATGCATTAGCCCTATAGTACATATTATATCTGAACTTAATCATAGCTATAACTGCAAGTCACTATAATTCCGTTTATGTGGCGGTTTTTATCGAAGAAGAGCGCTAATCCTTAAAGGATTAGAATCCACTGCAATCTCAGATACGCGGTATCATGGTGACTAGTAGTAGTAAAAATAAGAATAAATGTTCGTATTGTTTAACTGTCAGTAAGTCGCATTGGAACTTGTTGGTTGGTTGTTAACCTTAATACCACAAATTTCTTCGTGAGGTGCGATCTTCATTCCGGTTAATATTCCAAAAGCATTTCAATGAAACGAATTCTGGTTTAAATTATTAACTTCACTTCTGACTCAATTATTCAAATTAACTCGAACGAATGTAAAACGTCAAGTTGTCCTCCACGCAACAATTTATCTTCTTGTTTTGTTTTTGCTTAGAAAGTGTTGTCTCGCTAGACTATCAAATTGAACCCGTTCTATATGATGGCCTTCATCTAAATACCTTTGTTTGTTATATGCGTATAGCTTTCTTTTTTGTTCTACCATTCAAAGCTTGTTTTATTGATCTTTAATAAATTAAACGACGCGAAAAATTAAAAACTAATCAATAATTGTGCGTAATGTTTAGATGAAGAAACCATAGAACTTCGCCGTCTTGTTTTCGGACGTGTTTCAGTCGTGTTTCTGGAAATTTGAGGATGCCTTTAGTGTGCACTTGCACCGTTGATATTATTGGTCTTTAGAAGTCGTGCCAAGTAAATTCTCTTCGTCGAGTTTCTTAAGTATCATTAACACCTCTGACTTTAAAATTGACAAATCGGACAAAGGTAGACAAAGGTGAGTGGTTATAATTTTGGACCCTTATGTGTGTTCTATGACATGATATAGTTCTGTATATATTGCTCTGAAGTGCAAATATGTACTAGGGTCTTAGTTCAATATATTTGACATTTTTTGCATATTTAATGTGTCGGCGCCATTTGTCGGAAGTTGGCGCCCTCAGGTGAAAGTTTAACATCTGATATCTTGGGACCTCTATTTCGCCATTCCTTTTCCCATCGTTAAATGAAACGCCTATAGTACTGCGCCATAGAATTGAACAGACGACTTATGCATATATCGTATTCTTCAGTTGATTTAAACTTTTTTTACGTTTCTTTCTACTGAATTGTTTATGTTATCCATTCTAACGAAATATAATGTGTTTATTTTATCTCATTCTGAAAAAAAGTTCCTTTAAACCACTCTTCTTGTGCATAATCGAATTTACCGAATTCACGAGCCAGCAGCTCTCATTCTGCTCTTCGTGATTGTATGTTCAGCCACCTGCAGTTGGTTGATTGCCAGGATTAGGCTCCATTCCTCATGTTCCGTTCACCAAGCTAAGTTCACGGATAGAACCTTAAGTGCGTCTTGAAAATAAACAGGGTGAGTTTAGTTCGAGTTAAGAATATCTTTGTGGAGAATTGATATACAGTCGAAGCTAAAGAAGTGTCCGTTACGCAATAATGTTAATAAGAATAGTCCTTACGAGAATTGATATTGAGTCGATGTTATTAGAATGGCAATGTTAAGAAGGTATACGTCTAGGCAAGAGTTTTAGTAAGAATTTACTTTATAACTTACTTCAGTCGGACTGATACAAAGTGTATGACAAACATCTCAATTACTTCATCTGTCGTAAAGGTAATTTTTCGTCGCCTCAAGAAAAGTCGGTTATCGAATAGATTGATATATGTGTTCAAAAGAAATAAGAAACTAAACATGGTGCTGTAACCAGTGACAAGGGACCAGTGACCAGTGCATTGTCGTTCCAGAAGAAGCAGAGACGGAAGTAGATTCACCCCTCAGGCACTCTTGACGTCAAGAGAAGATCCTCATGTCTTACCTAGGTAAGTCAGACTTTTACTGATTTATTGCGTTGGCGGCTTCATCGAAGAATGTCTCCGGAAATTGTGGCTCGACTCTCTTTGTCTCTGGTCCACAGTCTCTGTAGTTACTACCAGTTACAGCGATAATGCTCCTATAAGAATTTCTTGCCTTAATAGATTCATACCTGCTCCACCATAGACATAGATTAAACCAACGAAAAACACGACCTTTTTCAATGAATACGAAACGAATACGCTTATAGTGTCCAGTGGGAAATATCTCAAACCGCCCGTGTTGGGATCACTAATATTCGAATGCCAGGAATCAAATGACTAGATCCATTACGTGACGCAAGAACACCAACTTCACCTTCTAAGAACCACCTAAAGCGTTATCCTGTCATACTGAACATATGTGAGCACTGTTGTGTGAGTCAGAATTTGCTGTTTCCTTACCCTCAATAATGCTTCTCTTGGTTGAAGTCCATGGATTTACACATCGATTTTGTAAATTTCTGACTGCAAAATGCTACCGATTTACCTTCTCGAACAGGGTGATCCCTTCCCGCCCCGGTGTACGTAAATATTTCCACCAATCCACCACAGACTCCTTTAAACATTTTCCTAATCATGCCGCTGATACACTTTGGTACTGACGATTTTCAGGGTTTAATTGACCTTTGGGCCGCGAGCATTCATGTCAGCTGCGTTCCTTTGTTCTGCTTCGGTTGTTCTCTTTTAATGAATAAGGACTTTTGTCATTAATGACCAACGGTTGATCATCAAAGATGATGGTGATTATGATTCACGTGTAAGAGGATACCATACCATTATCCTGCCTTCCGGATCCGCAGTACATTCCATAATGTGATGAATCCTTTTCCTATCACCTAGGAGTCAGATTGCCAGTGACCGACACGATCGATTGACCTCAGTCACCTACGCCTCTTTTTTTTTAACACAAATGCGCGCACAAAGGGGGATTTTGGAGTGCCCTTAAATGGCAAAGCACAGTGGGAGCGAAAGGAGGGGATGTGGATAAGGAAAGGAGGTATCGATGTACATTGGTCTTAAATGCCTGGATATTACAAAGACGAGGAAACACATGATCAGGTGGAGCATTCCACATTCGGGTGGTTCGGCTAAAGAATGACTGTCTATGTTAACTAGTGCGCCGGAAGCTGACTTTCAACGTGGACTGATGCACATTCACACAAGAAACAGCACTGAGTTTTTAAAGCATTTGACGACAAGAGACAGCACTGGATTTTTAACGCATTAACTTCTACTCGGTTAAGTAAACCCCATTGATATATCTTGTTGAGGTCGGAATTCAGTATATTACTGCTCAGTGGGCACACTATTCGTCCCTACGTCAACGATGTGGCCCACTCCTTCGTGGACTCCTTTCGACGTTACCTCGTTCACTACTTCGACCCACACTCCATACTCAAAACTCTCACGTGATTCAACTTAATTTCAGAGTCACCTTTAAGAACACCGCCGTCTGACTACCACATTCTCTCTTCTAACACCTATCCTATCTAAATCAAAACCTTCTGCAGTTTATATCATTCGCGCGGCCCTCCCTCTAACGGTTTTGGAGAAAACAAGTGTTGCCATTTGCAAAAATGTATGGGCCGCCCTATAGTAGAATAATTATTCATAAATATTTCAATGGGAAAATTATCTATTGCATTTACAAGGTTAATAAGGATATTATTATTGCTTCAACTCCTTCCATCTAGGCCATACCAATAAATACTATTCCACAGACAAATTGCCATGTTCCCTGTACGAGGTTCAAAGCTAATAAATATTATAATACATATACAACCCAACATGTCCATTCATTTTTGGGATCCTTATTACTTTTACTACCTTTATAAGTACAAATATAATCCGCATTTCGAAGCCCAAAAATACCACTCCTAATGTGCATTACCCACCGCAATTCTTTAGAGAATAAGTTAATGGACCTGTGGGGGTTCTTTAAAGCTTACCTGAAGAACCACCCACAATTTCAGCCTAACTTCCCATCCCCAAACCCGCAGATATTCCTCTCCAAGGCCATCATCATTTTTCTGCATCAAGCAACGTCGAGTGAGTTTCCTCAAAGGACATTTCTGTTCGTATCCAACGTGAACCATTAAGGATCTTATCGATTCTCCTCGTCGGTAATTCCTGTCCCACATGTGCGCAGCAATTTTCCTGCATGCACATGTCTAGCCAACCATTTGCCCAACGACAAAAGCATTGGCAAGTAGCTTGCTTACACAGCTGCAATACCAATCACCAGGATCCGTTTGTCCAACCGACAAACAATCAACGCATCTCCTGCATAGCCACCCAAACCGAATTCTTCAGCATAAACAAATGCAAAGAAAGAATTCGGTTCTTCCGGCCGGCAATAGATACTATATACAATTCCCATTGTGTAAGCATTTAAAATCCATTAGCACCCTATGCTGCTCTAATGAGGTACAGGGTATTTACTCAGCTGCATTACCCATGGTGCCTTTGGTTCGTTTTGCCTTTGTTCTTTGTCCCTGGTGCAATTTCGTTAATCCTTCGTCCCAGCGCATGGATAAACAACGCGATCTGTACGATCAACCGCACACACACCACCCGGATCTATCCAGTGAGCTCCTCTCCCTGGTTCCTCACCATGGGGAGAAAGAAATCCTCTCTCACCGCGGGACGAATCACACCCATTGGTGAGTTGGCTTTGCACGAGCCAGGGGTGGAAATCAGGAGTCAAATTGCAACACCAGAGGAGTACGGTCGTGGTTATATAACTAGGAGTCACGTTTAATCATCAAATCGTGTTCCGTGTAAAGAATAAATAATTAATGTGTGTATGTGACAACGTACTTGAAATGTGTGATGGTGACGTGCTGTGAAACTACAACAAAGAAAACACCGTAAAGTTTAATAAGATATACGTAATTTATGCTAAATTTATACCTGCGTGCGATTAACTATCCTGGTCGTTCAACTTAGTTAACTAATATATTCTAATAGTCAACCATGAAACCCATTTCATGAGATACGTGTAACTAAGAGAAATACAAGCCATTCAGTTAAATAAAGAAATGACAGATTAATAAAGGAGCAATAAGTGTTTTATTTGTACGAACAATTTTCAGTGAACAATCAATGATGTTTTACAGAACCCGCGCCCGTGCTGGCGCACTAGTCAAAACTAACGAACAGACCTACATGGTAAACTATTCCACAGAAAAATTGCCATGTTCCCTGTACGAGGTTCAAAGCTAATAAATATTATAATATATATACAACCCAATATGTCCATTCATTTTTGGGATCCTCATTACTTTTACTACCTTTATAAGCACAAATATAATCCCCATTTCAAAGCACAAAAATACGACTCCTAATGTGCATTACCAACCCCAATTCTTTAGAGAATAAATTAATGGACCTACATATGTACATACATTTCAGGTTCGTTCAGTATTTTTGCTTCAATATAATGACAGTTTTCTAAATCGAAATTAAAAGTTTTTAAAGAGATTTGTTCCTTTTATTAGAAGAAAATTTTGATTTCATCATTGTAATGTACTTGGCGAAATGGAAGATGTGTACCGTTCAACGTATGCGAATAGAGTGGCCTTTATTGTAATGAAGTTCCTATGTGTTATACCATATGCTACACAACACTAATGCCATTATTACAGAATGCGGTACTAGATTTTGTTTCTTCTGAGATATATAATGTACAATGTATATAACAACTATAAGATTGTGGAGGACTTATATGTAGTAATGTTATCAAAAATTTGGACCATTGTTCGGAGAGGTGCCATCGAAGCTGTGGCGATGGTTAGCCCGATATTAAAATTTAGTTGGCATATAGCAAACCAAATGATTCTGTGGGGGTTCTCTATACTACATGGAGAACCAACCCACAATTTCAACCAAATTTCAATTTTATTTCGACCGCTTTCAGCGCGTCATATCAGCCCCTATCCTACCGTTCAGTTAATTCACCTGAAAATAATGTTTTCCAAAAGGACCCACAGCTAAACTCATTCTTCTATGCAGAGAATGCATAATTGAGTTTAGCTACCCTTTTGAACAACTCCATTTCGCTAACCCACGAGATTTCCACCGGAAATCGCATTTCATGTCGGTTAGCAACGGCATAGTCTGACCAAACGACGCGGTTGCATAATCATGCAATCGTTGGAGAATTTATCAAAGTATTTAATTTAGTTCCCACGATCAGATTTCCCTAGCCAATTGGGCGTCCTATTCACTTTCCCCAGACACTCCATTCGCTGGAGATCAATGATCTCTACTTGCAGGTGAATAGCTACAAAACATTTTCCTCTCCTTCTTAATTTTATCTTCCCACAGTTCAATGCACTCTGAGATCACCACATTCACCGAATTAGGTCAGTGGGCTATCCTCAGTGTTGCATTGGTACATGCACACAAAAACCAAATCCACCCCGGGATCATTGCACATTGTGTTCCGGTTCTATCATTCTCCCTTGTCCGTCGACTATCGAATTAACCGAAGCGTTTATCTACCGCGATGGGCGAGGAACATGAGAGAGCGCAAATGTAAAGATGATCTCGATTGGTTGCTTGTGGTGCAAATCAAAAATCCCAATCTTCATCCCTAATCCCAACAGTCGTTATTCACCCACAACGCTCTAAGGACCCACCGCCGCTTAAAGAGTCGTCAAGTTACGATTACCAGTAGTGTTGAAATAATGGTACTAAGCGAAATTTAATTTAAATCTATTAATTAATTAGAAGCGTGTGATTTTGAAGCGTGTAAATTCGTGTGAATTGATTTAGTGGCATTCAGTAATCTAATGTTCGAGTGGAGGTTTTACAAATAAAGTTTAATTCTAATTTTTCTCGCGCCATCATTTGTACCTGGATACCAACACAAAAGGATAGTCAAAGTGTATATTATAAATAAACGTTTACAAGAATTAACAATAAAGAAACCAAAAGGTACAGCAGGGCGACATCTTGGTGTTTTCATTAATTTTCCTCTTGGATATACCCGGTGAACATTTCTCGCAGTGGAACATTTGTTGGGGGAAGAAGTGAACCAAGTGCCCGTGTTTGGTACAACATACCTTAAACCCCCACAAGTCAATCAAAAAAGCATCAATATATCAGACGCATTATATTCTATTTACTTCCAACATATTTCCTTGTTATTGGAACAACCTTTATATACGATTTGAAATAATTTAATTCATGTGTATATCTCTTCCCCATCTATTCAATTATTATCTTTCACACAGCAAACACATGGTTTCGTGGATTTTACGCATTAATTTTATTCCCTTAATCTTATTCAAAAACTGCTAAAACCCCAAAACCACCCACTCCAGATATACTCGTATAATGACCTGCTAAGTTCGCCATTCCTACATATCACGGAAATGCAAGAACACCGCAATCTTTTGAATTACTATTCGAAGAAACAGTTTATAATTTCGATTCAAGGAACAAATTCCATGGAGGAATCCACCTGTACTTGCAGCAACTGGTCGCAATGAAGTGACAAATAACTCACAATCAATATAATTACAGTAATAAAGTAAGTTATGAGTAACTGAAGCTTCAGCACACTCCTGGAACTGCCGCAAACAGCCTCTTTTAAAATGGGCGCATTCATAACCATTCCGATACCCATTCTGCTGCGCAGCGCAGTTGGTTATATCAAAACAAGGGCACCGCCTGAGGGCAGCTGGCTACTGCACATTTGCATTATCATTCTTGATCAGTATTAAAAATGAAGCCCGGTATTACTGATCCTGCGGACGAATGCGATCAGCAACACAAAAGAAAATGCCGAATGACAGAACGATGCAGAAGGAGATCAATTAATTTGCGAAATCTGGTGAACATTTATGCTTGAACTCTTTTACAAGTATAAGACGGTCATCATTCAATTCATAGACCATTCTCATAGTGGAAGCTTATGATTCCTGTGCAGATTCTTATTGTAACATTAGTGTAGGTGGATAGAGATTTAGCACACGATTAAATTGTTGGAAAACGGCAATATCCTTTTCATACTTTTCATGCTTTTTTGAATCAACGAAACATAAATAAGTAACTAAGTACGAGGGTTGCCTCTTATGTTTCGGGATTTGGCAACCCTAGTGTTGCAATCCGGCAATTGACAGCTCTGTCGTAAAGTTGGACATTTTTGAGGTTATACGCACTCAGAACGTTTTGACATACGAGCGCTATTTGTGTTGTTTACAGTAACTTAAAAGATTCATCTCGGCCCAAAAATGGAATTAAATCGTCAACATTTTCGTGCGATTATTTTTTACAACTTTCGGCGTGGATTAACTCAGCAGCAGTGCATGGATGGACTTAATTCAATTTTTGGCGATGAAGCTCCATCAAGGACCAGTGTTTATCGATGGTATGGTGAATTCAATCGTGGTCGTAGTTCACTCCAAGATGAGTTTCGTGAAGGTCGTCCAAAATCAGTTGTTGTTCCGAAAACCATTGATGCTGTGCGCGAACTGATATTGGAAGATCGTCATGTGACCTATCGTGAGATTGAGACAACCTTAGGCGTTAGTGGGACCAGCATACATTCAATATTGCGTAAACATTTGACTGTAAAAAAAATTTGTCCGCGTCGGATCCCACACAATTTGTCAATCGCCCAAAAAAAGGCTCGTGTCAATTGGTCGAAAGAAATGCTCAAAAAATACGGTCGCGGTTCTTCGAAACACGTCTATGACATCGTGACAGGTGATGAATCGTGGATTTACGCGTATGAGCCCGAAAGTAAACAGCAGTTGACTGTCTGGGTGTTTCAAGATGAGCCAAATCCAACAAAAGTTGTTCGCGCACGAAGCACTTCCAAGCAAATGGTCGCCTGTTTTTTCGGAAAAACTGGACATGTCGCAACCGTACCACTAGAACAACGCAGAACAGTCAATTCTGAGTGGTACACAACCATTTGTTTGCCAGTTGTCTTCCAAGAAATCAGGAAAACCAACCGCCGAAGACGGATCACTCTTCACCACGACAATGCGAGCTCTCACACATCGGCTGCGACAACTGCATTTTTGAGCACCCAAAACTTCGATTTGATGGGTAATCCGCCGTATAGTCCTGACTTGGCACCGAATGACTTCCTTTTATTCCCGTACGTAAAAAACAAACTGAGAGGTCAACGTTTTTCGACACCTGAAGAAGCGGTTGCTGCATTTAGAATGCATGTGTTGGAGATACCTCAATCAGAGTGGCAAAAGTGCTTCGACAATTGGTTCAAACGCATGCAAAAGTGTATAGATTTTCATGGGGAATATTTTGAAAAACAATAAAGTGATTTTCGATGATCAATATTTGTTTCTGTTCTCTAATCCCGAAATATAAAAGGCAACCCTCGTATAAATTAAACAGATATACGTTAAATAATTTACTCAGTTAAACGAAAGTTAGATAACCGGCTATAGACGTATATTATAAAAGATGGTTAGGCCTTCGACAAATTGTAGTATTCAAATTTGTTTTCAGATCGTCTTATTAAGGTTTCCATACCGTCATATAGTGATTAGGACATATCAGCAGGGAGCCAAATAAGCGGAAAACCACATCGCAGCAAATATTTTATTATTTTAAATAAATACAGAAAATACCAAAAGGTTTAAATTGCCAACTCCTTATAGGATAAGTAATTAGATGAACAAAGGCATATATGGAAACATTGACCATGGGAGGCATGAGCCTGCTCGCATACATAGCTCTATTATTAAATACTAACGCGAGTTGATCGATTTTCCTTAACACTAAACCTACCGACATATTACATATACCTATTTCTACCGATGGCGGTCATATGACCGCTTTTGAAATAAACATTACAGTCTTTTCCAGTTGATTGTAATTAATACAGAATTTAGCATAAACAATAAACACAAAATAATTATCACATAATAATTAAAAAACATTTATTTTTCGGGCTCTCAAAAGCGGTCATTTCAATAAACTTCATCATTTCATAGTCCTTTGCCCCAAACAAACGAATTAGTAACTTATTGTGTTTGTGACAAATTGTAGTCTGACCTGAGTAAGTTGCAGTGTGATTCGAACCTGAAATGCTTAAAACCAAGACTGAACATAACAGACCACAGCTGTGTCTCACGACGCTACGATTACTCGCTACGTATGAAAAGAATTATTACGTTGGTGCTCCGATATTTGGCGGCAATTATTTTTTTTTTCGATTCTCTTTTACGCTTTTATTCACTATGATTGTCGGCTGGATTTTGTTTTTTTCTGTGTTCTTTACTATGACTGCGTGTTCGTATGTGTTTGTTGGATTGATCACACACCAAATCCTTCGAATATTATTTGAGTTTAATGATATAGAGAGAACATTAGAACTCAAGCATTGTAGCATTCTAACCTTCACTTAAATCGGTCCGTCTTGGTAGTGTTTGTAAAAACAAAACTTCCCCCGAACCATTTTGCTGATTCGCGTCCCTTTAATCTCAAAAGACTGTCCTACATCCATATTCTCTTATACTTTCAACAAGTTTCCGAAGTTATTGTCCCCTTTGTGTACGAAAAGTACAGTATATTCATTTATAAATAGCATTTTTTTATTTAACACTAACTCAACCTCGACTGCTTTGCACACTCGAGACTGACTGCCCTTATAGTATTGACTGCATGCCTCGATATTTGTAGATAGAGATTGTGGGGGTTCTTTAAGGCTCGCCCGAAGAACCACCCTTCGTTGTAACCCAACCCCCCTTTCCCAAACTGCAATACCATTATCGATCATAGCCTCTTACCTGCATAGGAGCAGTACAAAGCTGTCCTTCAATCATTTCTTACCTGAAGTATAAATCCACGGCAAGATCATCATCTTGCCATGGCATCAAACGATAACAAGTCATCCAAACCATTCTGATTCATCTGTTACGAACCATTTAGGAACCCGATCGGTTCCTCTGGGCGCAACATGCCCATCAAACACACTCCAATCCTCCGGTGTTTACTCGTTTCCAACAATCCGTTGGTCCAAAAGACAAGCCGGGCAACTTGTTTGCTTGCACATCTGCAAGCCAAGTTTCCTACGATCGATCACCATAAGTGATAACCGATCACCGAGTTGGACACGACCATAATTATTGTCCAAACAATCAAACACACACTAATCTCACTTCGTTTATTTTCCCTTACCATCCGTTGGGCCATAGTCAAGCTGGGTAAGTTGTATGCTTGCACATCTGCAAGTCAAATTCCCCATGATCGGTCACCACAAGCGATAAACGATCATCGAGTTGCACTCGACCCATGATTGTTTATCCAAGCAATCATATCAATGGCAATGCATCCATCCTAGCCCCTTGCCATCGTGGGCGAAGTTTCTGTTGACTTAACATCAACAGAAAAATCTATCCTCTATCGTTTATGATGGCAATATAGCCAGCCTCCGTATGCGATCATCTATTTGACCAGCTGCATGTTTGGATTCTCTTCTGAGCAGCCTTCGCATTTTCGTTTGTCCTGGCTTCCAGTGAATGGGCATTCACCCAGACCTGTACGGTCACAATGGAAATACTTCCATCAAAACCCAAATCGATTGTTCATTGGTCGTCACCAAAGAAAAAGATCGGATTTGCTCCTCACACATTGGTGGAAATCCACCCCCGTTGGGAGTGGTGGTATGTTCCGTGCAACAGCAGGGAGTCAGATCTTAACCACCGTTGGATGCACACACTTCCTTTAACAAGTCGAGTATTATTTCCGTCGGTTGTCATTCGTGAATAACGTTTGTGTTAATTAATTGAACTATATATTTCCGGATACTATAACACTTGTGTTGTGAATAACGTTGTGTCATCCAATAGAACTCTACCCCTGCGAGGGACACCCTACTTTTGTTATCTAACTAAACAATAAATCAATCAAAATAAAGTTTTACCAAGCCACCCAGCTACCAGTGTGTTTTATTTCATCCTTATTTAGCGTAGAGAACAGTGTTCGGCAGAGCAATTTCCTGTGTAACATCGGTGGTGTTTTTGTTGAACTAGCGTCCGTGTTGACGCATTAGTAAAAACCAGCACAAGATCTCTATTAATCTCCTCAGACTCTTCTTTGCTTTTAATGCTTCAAGGTGCCCACAACAATTCAGCGGTAAATTGTGGAAAGCAACAGCGTTTTCTCAAATAAGACCAGGGCCATAACATAGAATACAGTAGTGGGTGAGCCTTAAGGGCGGTGGAGATTGATTTCGTATACTTTGTAAAATTATGCAGGTGTGTGGGGACGCTGGCTATGTCCCTCTTTTTGTTGCCATGGAGCCCTTCACAAGGCTGCAGCAAGGGTTCTGTATTCACACGTATTATGTAGACAATTTTTCTTTGAAATTTAGAAACGAAGATACCATGACCACTTGGGCTTATGAGGTTGTCAAGCATCAAGCGCAAAGTCTATTCGTAAATAGATCATCATGTTTGAGATGACCGGGTCAACAACAAAAAAAAATTACGTGCAAAGTTAACGTATATACCAAATGCTCACCAGTGTGTTGATGAATCACTAAGAAAAAATCCACAACGACTAGGACGAGAAAACAAGTCGTAACCATTAAGAAAAGAATTTTACTTGGCGGTTTGGATCCTCAGTGTATAAAATTTTACCGACACAAAAACTTAAGCTGAATGACGCCGACTTCGACATAATATGAGAATATGATACTGGAACGTTTCCACAATTTTTGCGACGTAATATTTAGCAATGAAGCCGATTTCCTTGTCAACATAGAAAAATGAGCTAAGTATTAGCTTTAAGAACACTGGACCATTATTTTACGAAAATAAAAATCAAGTTGTCATGACTGTGAAGGCTGAAAATTATAGGCAGATGCTTCAGGGGCTTTTATTTCCAGTTCTCCAAAATGTTGATGTTACAATTCCAGGTTTCGGTTTCAATAAGAGGGCGCCACTTGTCACACTGATACAGTGTCTATGGACCTGTTAAAAGACATATTCCCTGAGAAACTTGTGGGGGTTCTTTAAAGCTACGCAAAGAACCACCCACAATTCCAACCCCAGCTCCCTTTGCCAACTTGCAGTTACTTCCTTCTCAAGGACATCTAATGCATCACCCAAAATCCCCTGTAAAGAATTCTCTGACATTCATGCATTCAATGCATCATCCGAAATTTCGGAAGAGAATTCCTTACACACGAGCATCATCAATATTAGGAAACCTTATCGGCGCCCCTGTCAGCCAGCGTACCCTGCCACACACGTGCACAGCAAATTTTCCTGGGTTATACACAGTCTCGGCAGCCTTTTGTCCAAACGACAAAAGCAGTTTGCGCATCTAGCATCTAACCGCCAAGAATATAAACATGCATGCAAAGAATTCGACCCTTTCCGCCAGCAAAGATACAGTGCACAATCACCATTGTGTATCCAACTTGGTTTTAGCACCAATTTTCCTAATGGCTTGCAGACTATTTACGCACCTGCCCCATGTCTCCTAGCCGTGTGGTGGCGCCGCCAAATCCCACGGCACTCTTACCTAAAAACCCCCATAACCTCATCCCAAGTCACATAAGTTTTGCTAATGCAATCGCATTAAGCACCTGAAAATGCTTCACACATTAATTAGATCAAATCTATAATCTTAAAGTCCCTGTAAAGAAAACTTACCTTTTCATGCATCACTTCGCATACAATTTTCCGTAAGATTTCTTTCTTTGCTTATCTGTAATTCCAAACTAATTCGGCACCTTCGGTACCAGACAAATTCCTGAAAACAAAAGGATTTGAATTACATACTATGTAACCTTCACCAGGGACCATAAACATTGCGCTGTCTATTTTTCAGCTTCGCCATGTGTATGATAAATCTCTTAACGTACACATTGCCGGCGACCTTTTCTCCCAGCAATAAAATACCAGCAGCTGCATTCAATTAACGCAATCGAAGCTGAAGCCAATTTCCCTAACTCGCACCATGTGCAAACAAAAGCAAATACACGCATCTAGCGTCTAGTGCCATAACATGAATTTCTTCGCATGTGATCATGTATACAATTCGATCCCTTTAGCATTACCAGCGATACACATTTCCCATTGTATAAATAGAAAAACCATTAGCACTTCTTCCTAATGGCGATACATTTACTTACGCATACCATTGCACTGAAAGAGTGCATGTTCTTGGTGGTCGCACCCTTAAGCGAAATGTTGTTCTCGCTCTTCTCTTGTTTTCTTAACCCTAACCTAGGATGGAATTCATGTCAGAATTTTAGCCGAGTTGAGTCCTTTGCCTGTCACCCGGGAGACCGGGGTTCGATTCCCCGTCGGGGAGCCTCTGGCGCAAGACTAATGACCTTGCCCAGAAAAAATAAATCATTATGGAAAATTTAACAAGCCTCAGGACTTGCTAAATAAGGCCAAGACCGGTTCCCGGTTGTAGTGCCGATGATGATGATAATGATGAGTCCTTTGCCACCCGCTGACCGCCGCGGTCACGCGTCACTCCCGCTCTCCGTCATCGCGGAGACGCGTAATTATTAGATTACATAATTTGACGGGTGAAGGGACCAAGGGCGAATTCGGGCAAGTCTTTGAAGTGAGACGGATTGGGTTCGAAGGAGATGTCTGTGAAGGATTTATTGAAAAACGAAGCGAATAGATTGGCAGTAGTTAGGGGGTCGGTTGAAGTAGTCGCGCCATAAGAAAGGGAGTTAGGATAGGCGTCGGATTTACGTTTGTAGTTTATGAAGTGGAAAAAAGATTTGGGGTCATTGATCAAATTATATTGTGTTTTTGTGAGGTAGTAGGTGTACAGGGATTTGTAGAGCTCGGAAAATTTGTAAAAGGAACCGAGATAGCTGGAAGGAACGCGCTTTGAGGAAAATGTTCCACAAGTTATTTCTCTTGTTCCTAAGAGCGCAGAGTGTTCGGTTGTACCATGGCGGCGATGAAACCGATGACCTGTGGCGAGAATAGGGGACATATAAGGCGACGGCATAGTAGATCTCCTTATAGAGAGTGGCAGTAGCTTCTTCTACCCCCAAATGATCAAAGCGAAACGCTGTTTTGCTAAGATGCTCATTTAAAAGGCGGAAGTTAGCTTTGTGGAAGTTGTTGGAAAAGCTATCATGAGGTAGAGAAGGCTGGGTTTCATGATCAAGATATATGGATAAGAGCAGCGGGGGGTGGTAATTATCAATGGTGGAGAGGGCGTGTGGACTAGGGGCAACTGGGGACTTGTGTGGGTCCGTTGTGAACACCAGGTCCAGTTGTCTCCCCATATGAGATGGAACATTGCTTACTTGATGGAGGCATGAGTCGGTGAGACCATTTATAAAAATACGTTCCTTGGAGCTAGTGGGGTTTGAGACGTAGAAGGCTTGTTCATCAGCCAATGTCCATTGGAGATGGGGGAGGTTAAAATCGCCAAGAACGATATCGTCTATTGAGGTGCTTAACTCGGTTAGGTTATCTACCGCTTCTATTGCGAGATCGTATGACACGCTGGGTCGCGAAGGAGATATATAGAAGCAAGTAATGAAAAGAGACATAGAGCGCTTGTCGATTTTTATTGCGACGTAGTCAAGATCCGGAGAAGAAGAGATGGTAATTAGAGACGAAGCGAGTTTGTTATGAGTGGCAGGGTGCACTCCACGGCATGGGGAATTGGGATCTTCTCGATGAGCGTTATCATCGCGAAAAACATTGACGGAGGGGGGGAATAGTTCAAGACTATTAATACTAGGGATAAGGTTGGTTTCAGTCAGAGCGTATATGTCGGGGGGGGGGGGGGGGGGTGGGGGGGGGTCGAATGTGTTTTGGAGCGGAGACCTCTAACATTCTGATAGAAGACGGTTAGGGGGAGCGTATTGGGGGTATTGAGTTGATAGGGGGGAAGAGGGGGCGCCTGATTAGGGTTAAATAAAGAACCCACCATCGTGGTGAGCCTGGACATTGGAAAGGTTTTTCACACGACATGGATCGAAAATCTCGTTTTTAAATTCCTTCGAAACAGAACTTGTCGCGTTCGGGTTAATGGAAAGCTATTCCGAATTTTAAATCCCATCGTGTTTTCGAATTTTAGGTCGCGTCCTGTTTCCCCGCCCCGGGAATATATGCTATGCGAACGTACACGTAATCCATGAGCCCTAAACTTACGACAGGTTACTTCAACCGCCACCCGGACGAACACTGTCAGTACTGCAGTTGATGAAACATTCGACTCAATCCAACTAAAGCAGTTGTCATAATTCTAAGTCGTAAACGTCCCCAACCTACTTCTCGATATTCACAATGTTCGTGTACAAATAGGATGTAGTAAGATTACATTTATACCCCAAAAATTGATTTCATCCATAATGAGACACACATCCTTGAAAAGGCCATCGATCGATCTAAGCAACTGCCCAACATTTTGAAAATGAGTAACAAATTTGATACCAAAGCCAAACTTCTCGGCTGTGAGCAGCTATGCGGTTTGGAATGTTGTACACTTTCCCAACATGGTCTTGTATATTTTCGACCCAAATGGAAAGACTACCAGTTTTTATAATAAAATTCCTTAGAAGATGCATCAACTGCTCTAGAAGTCCTGACGGTCGCCACTACACCAACTCGCAAGCAACCTTATAATTTACAGAACAGCTCCAAATGTTGAGGTCATTAATATCTTGTCACAGAGTAATATGTTAGGATTGGCGAAAGCGCCGGTAATTGCAATTTTATGCTGTCAAAATTCCAAGAAGATGTTTGAAGTTCATTAAAAGATTCAAACATTTTTCACCCCATCTACCCTACTCAAATTTTACCAGGCGAGTGTTCATTAATGGCTAGAATTCAGCCTCCCTATGAAGTCAGAGGATTAAAGTCACCTAGATAACTAGATGCAACAACGATTAATAAACGTTCTGAAAGACCCGAGTGGATTATCATTCGAGGACATAGGCGCAGTGTACCATTTGTATATTTAAATAGCTTCCTCTTTTAAAAATAATTTGCCACGGGTCAATCACACATGGATTCAGATTTACAATGAACAGTTCTCATATCGGAAATCGTTCTGTAGCCGAACTACACTCTGACTACGCAGCTTTTCCCCCCATTTTGACCTTCATGAATTCGAGAGCTATTTGTATCATTCCTTTCCCTTCTTGTCGTCTTTGCCTTAAGAGTGCGTTTGCACGATAAAAATATCATAGCATTATCACATATCCTTGTAAAGTTGTTGCAAATTATTTTATAATTTTAATAATTCAATTTTTGTAATGTTAGTAACTTTTGTAAGCTTGCCTAAGCAAATAATGATAGGGCGGCAGCTTCTTCAAATTCAAATTAAAATTCAGTCCGGCACAAATGACTGGCGGTTGTGTCACTCCTTTTGTTTCCTTGTGGTTACTGTGTGTGTTTGTTGTTATTATTATCCTAAAACGCCAAACTAACACGAATCTTTGTATTAAAAACGTAACCGTTGTGGTGGTTATATTTTAGACGTTGATACACTGAACTTAGATTTTGTCCTAACACTCAATACTGACGTGATTTTATGGACATTGACGTTTACTTGGCTAGAGAAATATATTCGTCAGTCGATTGAATTTCCAACTAAATACGAATCGGTAGAAAAAAAAGAAGTAATTATTTAAGAAAAAAAATATATAAAAATAAAATGCAATTTATAAAAAAAAATTCAAAAACAAGCATAAATAATTAAAGTTTTACAAGGTTGGTTTAGTTTTATTTGCGTTGTAGTTGTGGGACGTTGCCCGAAAAATTTCCCAAACCCCCTTATCGAATCAGAAACAAAGATCAAATTTATTATGCAAACGTCACTTGGCATCTCTTTAATTCGACATCCCTTGTTTGCGTCTGCTCAAACAGCATGAACTTGAGCCAATTATTGAAGAGTTTTAAGTACCATTTCTTCCACCCTCACTAACATCTCTGCCGAGAGCATAAAAACCGGTGTTTCGTTCACGGAAACTTGTGTCTGCACATACAAGATCACTCACATCATAGTTCTCATTCCTTTATCTCTTTTACTTTTCTTCTATTCAATGTCTGACTATTTATTTGTTGTGTTTCCATGGTTATTTTTTTTTCATACCAATTCCTCTCCACATCTTTCGTTTCACCTTATTTTTGTCTCTTTTCGTATCCCTTGGCTGAGCATGCTTTTCTGCAGCGATCGCACCAGAGTTTTGGAGCGCGATCGTGCGCTTTGGATATCGTAAAAATTCATTGCCGGTGTTGTTACTCCTGATCGCGGCCAAAACTCACCACACCACACGATGGAATAAACAACCAAGCACAAGAAGTAAGCAACAACAACAACAAAAAACCAACGAAAAAAGAGAAGGGGAAAAGATCACTACGAGAAAGGTATCGTAAAACCTGCAGATCGTGGAATATACTAGTATAGGTATACATGGGTATATACTAAATCAAGAGTTGTAAGAAATTCCTTTTTAATGGTACATTCACGTTCGTGCTGTTGTTGTTATTGCCGACGTTGTTGGTACTTTATTTAAAGCTAACAGCAAGGTTAAGGGTATAGGTAGCCCATTAGAAAATTTCTATCTAACAGACCATCAGCCTCGGAGAATAGTCGAAATGGTGATACTAAGTAGAAGCCATCAGAGCAAAAGACATTCTTGAGTTTATATCTGGGAACGATTGCCCTCTATTATGCTACTGGGTGTGCTCTATTATGCTAGATAAACACGCTGAAAGTTTTCGTGGGCTGCGGAAATGAAATGTTAACCCATTGCTTGTTATCATGTTGGAAATAATATCGATTACAGTCGAACGCCCTACATAGTTGGTGTTGATTGAGTGACGTTAGGTGCAATGTCATTGTGAAAACTTTCTTTTTCTGAAAGGTTGCCCTGTGAATCCATATCAGCTTTCAAGTTTTCATAATGAAAACAACCTGAAATTAGCCACTGTTTTCGGATAGCTTCATATGGCGGAGTGATACAATCGGCGAAGTAAAAACGAAACAGATATACCAAGACTTTATGAATATGTACTCGTCATGAATATGGAATTCTATATCAGCATCAATTCCTTTATGTACAGGTCTCTCTCAAAGTCTGATGACAACCACCTTAAAATCAATAAGAAAAAAGCAGAACTCGATTTTAACCAAAAAATTCACAACACGATGAACATGACATCTGTCAGAAGGGTTTGGCCCTACCACAAACACCCTATGAGATATAGCTAGATAAAATATGAAAAACAATTTGGCAGCGTCGTGAATATCACGAGTTGAGGTATTTACCTGTCGTTACCTTATGCAACTTATTGTGAGTATCGTAAGCAAACATAAACAACACAGTTGCACTTATCGCTTTCTGTGATAAGTTGTTTGTGAAGTCCAGAATAAACACGTGACACACGGCGGGAAAACATGGAGTATGGCGTGGGGTAGAAAAACTACCCACCCATTCTTATGTCAACTCTTTTCCTCTTGGTTGCGTGTGTGACTTTTTATTGTGAGTAAATTTGAACTGCGTTATCATCACAGATGGGTTCCGTGGTGACTATTTGCAGAAAGTCAATGGCTCAACTGTTATAAGGGTATACAACCCACAGCGGTAGATTACGCTCATCCAATGTGGCCCTCAGAATGCTTGACACTTTGCAGGAATATCGGTTCTGCATGCCAGGCTATTTCTGTGATGCGCGACTTTCATTTGATATGCAACTTCATTATCTTAAAAAAAGGCAATTTGCGGCACCAAACCTTTTGACAGATGTCATCTAAACCCAACTATGTTGCACATTATTCAGTTTTAATCGACGCGAAGCCGAATGCTTACCTCAGTCCGGTAAAAATGTACACGCGAAAGAAATGCAGTGCAGGAAAATCGTTCTACATTTCTTTATCATCTGTTTTTTTTTTCGCACCTCTGTGACGTCCCTCAAACTTTTGAAAATGTTTTATTATTATTAGAGTGGTATAGTATTCATTAGCCCCTCAATAGTATACTGGTTAGTATACCCGCCTGTCACGCGGGAGACCGGGGTTCGATTCCCCGTCGGGGAGCCTCTGGCGCAAGACTAATGACTTTGCCCGGAAAAAACAAATCATTATGGAAAATTTAACAAGCCTCAGGACTTGCTAAATAAGGCCAAGACCGGTTCCAGGTTGTAGTGCCGATGATGATGATGATAGTATTCATTGGGCCCCTCGATAGTATAGTGGTAAGTATACCCGCCTGTCACGCAGGAGACCGGGGTTCGATTCCCCGTCGGGTAGCCTCTGGCGCAAGACTAATGACCTTGCCCGAAAAAAAAAAAAAACAAATCATTATGGAAAATTTAACAAGACTCAGGACTGTTAAATAAGGCCAAGGCCGGTTCTCGGTTGTAGTGCCGATGATGATGATGATGATAGTATTCATTACGAATAGGTTGTGTCCTGAGTGTCTATAGGTAGTCAAAGAGGCATCTGCGATAGAGAATTAACATCTTTAGTGGTTGCTCACACTGCAGACCTCAGCTTAGATCCAATCTCGAGGAGATATTGGTTTTTCGTACCCAAGCGTAAAAATAATACGAAGTTTCCCTTTTCCCCAAAAGTTAACAAATTTTTACATCTTATTTATCAAAAACGGGACAAATAAAGGCCCCAAAAATAAATTATTAAATTTGGTTTTTATTTTTGATATATACCTATTTGAATTTAACACACATATATGCATACATTTTCCTAATATTATTTCAACTTTTTGGGGAAGATTTTTCTTACATTCCTTATGTGATAAGCTGAACAATAACGGACAAATTAAAATTCTTGGTCCCTGTCTATAGCGTCGTTTAGGACATTTTTTGGGTTGAATCTTTTTCCTTCGGAATTATTTGCGTCTCTTCGAAAATCCATTCTAGGTTTAGACATTTTTCCATAGGGCGACAGGGTCGTTTCTCTCACCTTCAGTAGAACAAAGGTTTTCTCATAGGATCAAACTAACCAAGTTTGAAGGTACTTTCTGTTGTTTTTGTTCTCATCTCTTCTCTTGGCCATCTTATCTCACAATAATGAAGACCTCCTTTTTATGCTCTTTGCCTTTTATTACCATAAATTTTGGAAGGACTTTTTTGTAAATACGTTGAGGGTGATAAGGCAAACCCGCCTACACGTTCCCAAAGACCTGAGCCCGAGCTCACACAAAATCGCGAGGACGAAACGTCGGAAACTTTACGCACGGAAATACGCGTTCAGAGTTCTAGAATGAATTTCCCTATAGATTAAGTGACATATTAGGTTTCGGACCGGTATTTAACAGCGACCCAAACGAACTTGAGGGTTTCGTCTCTTGTGGAGACATTTTGTTCTCACAAGCACAGGACGACAACCAGAAATCTTGTATCCCAAGGGTGGTAGAGACCAGATTGCAGGGACCGGCGCTTGACTGCATCAGGCATAAAAGCCATTCCAACTTGGGAAGATTTTGTATCCGAATTAGAGGGAGAATTTAAAGCTCTCATCTCTAGGTGTGCGGCTCAAAATAAGTTAGTGGCAACGAAGCAACATAACAAGGAGGGTATGCATTTTAAATAGACTCGCAAACCTCCTGCATGAATTGGATAGCGCCACATACGCTAGTTCACCTGAGCCTGCAATCAGAACATATCTTCTGGCTGAAAATCAGAGACACGCGCTGAATACGTTTGAGGATGGGATACGAAATTCCAGCCTCAGAATCTTGGTGAACTCTCATCATCATCATCATCGGCACTACAAGCTGGAACCGGTCTTGCCCTTATTGAGCAAGTCCTGAGGCTTGTTAAATTTTCCATAATGATTTGTTTTTTCCGGGCAAGGTCATTAGTCTTGCGCCAGAGGCTCTCCGACGGGGAATCGAACCCCGGTTTCCCGCGTGACAGGCGGGTATACTAACCAGTATACTATTGAGGAGCTCATTGGTGAACTCTCACAGCGCCCCAAATCTTAAAGCAGCCATCAGTTACGTTTTAGAACAATCTCGAAGATTAGGCAGCGATAACACAATGCTAACTTCTACTAACATCCCTAGAAATAACCAACCAATTGTTTGCCAAATATGCAACAAGAGGGGACACATTTCTGCGACTTGCTATCGCAATACAAATTTTCGTAATTTCGTCCCCAAACGCATTAAGACAGAGGTTGAACGTCTCCAATGCACATACTGTCGAAAAAACAACCGCACCCAGGCAGAGTGCAGAACAAGGTTAGCTCATATGCGAAACCAGGACCAACCTTCAACGAGTCGAAATCCTTTTAGAACTCAACTGAACCAATCTCAGAATAGGACATTGACAAACACAACCTTGAATGTTCCCCTTCCCGTGTAAATAAAGTTCGTGGTAACGAAACAGTTAAGGAAACCACCGAAAAACTAAATTCAGGAAAATATGAACCTGCAACGCCAATATCCTCCAAAAATGTAAAACAAAATGCCACGATTGATCTCATAAAATTTGTCACTATCATTGCAATATCAAATATTGTAAATTGTATATAAGATTAGATTAAATTAGATTAAGTTATGTTAAGTAATTTTAAGAAGGCTAGGTTAAAATAAACAGAGCTACTGGTTTTCTTTTCTGACCTTTTCCAGGCAACAAAATTGCCAATATATATAATTCCCAGTAAATCTTAAGCAGATATAAAAAGACTTGTTTGAAAAATGTTAATAAATAACATGTAAACACTTAATATGTAACAAATCTATTATAAGTTAGCTGTATTACTTATTGTAACTATTCATTTTTGGTCAAATAAATACAGTTTTGAAAGAAAAAAAAATGATCTCATAAAATTGCATTCACGATCTCAACAAATAGTGGAGATTCCATTTAAAGGAAAACTCAGTCAAGAACTGATAATCAAAAAATCCGAGATGATGCTAGGAATACTCGTATATCTGGGTAATACTTTGACAACACCACAGGACAACAAAGTAAAGGTACTACTAATAAACACATTGGACACCGATCAAGAAGTAAGGACCCTCGACATAGAAGTCGGATTGGAAGATCTGGATGACTACAATGTGTTGCAGGTGGACGAAACTAATGACCTACTAAAAAATAGGCTTGAAAGGCTAGAATCACTTCTAGAGGTGCGCCATTGTAACCAGGAGGAAAGGAAATCTATCCTGAACATCTGTCGCAAATATAAAAACCTCTTTCTTCTCGGGGACGACTACCTCACATATACTGACGCCATAGAGCATCAAATCATCACGGAAGAAGGTAAGCCACCTCTCTATCTAAAACCGTATCGCCTACCAGATAGCTCCAAGCAAGAAATTCACAAACAGGTGAATGAAATGCTTCAGGACGAAGTAGTACAACAACGTTTCTGTCGCTGGAATTCCCCTCTCTTACTAGCACCCAAGAAGGCAGGACTTGATGTGACTAAATGGTGGAGAGTGGTTGTTGATTTTAGAGCACTAAATAAATTAACAGTCGGAGATGCATATCCATTGCCCAATATTACAGATATTTTGGACCAGGTGGGCAAGGCAAAATATTTCAGCACTTTAGATCTAGCAGATGGTTTTCACCAAGTACCCATGGACAATGGAGACAAGGCAAAAACAGCGTTCAGCACCTCCTTCGGACATTACGAATATAATCGAATGCCTTTCGGACTTAAAAACGCTCCTGCCACATTCCAAAGGCTTATGAACAATGTACTCATGGGTCTCCAAGGAATCGAATATTTCGTCTATGTAGATGATATCGTAATTTACGGATACGATCTGAACGATCACAATTCCCGAATCACCAGAATTTTCGAGGGACTGCAAAGACACAGTCTGAAAATCCAACCAGAAAAGTGTCACTTCATAAGGAACGAGCTCACCTACTTGGGTCATGTTATTTCAAAGGAAGGTATAAAAGCAGACCCAGAGAAAACTAAAGCGGTGAAAACTTTTCCAACGCCTAAAAAAAAAAGACGTAAAATCCTTTCTCGGTTTGGTAGGCTATTACAGAAAATGTATCCCTAATTTCGCCGAACTGGCAAAACCTCTAAATATATTGCTCAGGAAGATTGTTCCATTTCATCCGAATGCCTTCTGTGATGAGGCATTCACAACCTTAAAAAGAAAGGTCATAACCCCACCAATGTTGGCATATCCAGATTATAAATGGGAGTTTATAATAACCACGGATGCTAGCAATGTTGCGTTAGGAGCAGTGCTATCTCAAGGAACAATAGGCCAAGATAAACCTATTGCTTTCGCTAGTCGAACCTTAAACGACGCCGAAACACGGTATACAACGCCTGAAAAAGAATTACTGGGAATCGCTTTCGCACTAGCCCAGTTCCGACCATACGTGCACGGACGAAAATTCACAATAGTCACCGACTACTACGAAAAGATCCTACATCTAGACTTATGCGATGGAAAATTCTACTCGAAGAATATAAGTACACAATCGTCCAAAGAAAAGGAAAGCAAAATGCCAATGCTGAAGCTCTTAGCCGTATAACACCGACTACCCCAGTCGATCCCATCAAAAATAACATCCTCGTCACCACACGAAGTAAAACCAAACTCGAAGAAGATGTGGCTGCACAATCATACAAAGATTCTACCAATCTTGTATGACAGGAACAAACAGGGTCCATCTATACCAAGAAGAAACTTGGACTACGTATTATAATCCTCCCATTGATAGACTCTGCTGAGGAAGAAAACCTGGCAGGAAGAATCCCAAACTTCGGCAAGCCAGAAGTAGGTGAAATTACGTTTCACGAGGAAGATGGGTTATGCGCCCTCACATTGTCATTGCCCTTCAGAAACCTAAGCGACCAGGAAGCCACTAAGAGTTCCCTAAGCGAGTTGAAGAAGATTTGCGAAAACCGGAATTTCAATTCCATTGGAATTTTAGTGCCCATGATAGAAAACGAATCAAAAGTAGTACTCAATAACCTGCTAAAAGAAGCTTTTGCTCACCTCAACGTGACAATGTACGTTTTCTCCAATAAAAAGAAGCTTCTAACAGATCCTAAGGAAATACAAAAGTTACTCGTGGAATACCTTAACTCACCTTTCGGAGGACACCAAGGAGCTACCCGAACAATCAATAGATTGAAACAAAAATACTACTGACCGCTGACGTTACGGCGTATATTCGAAAATGTGCCTCCTGCCAGATAAACAAAAGTGAAAAAAATCCCAGAATTCCCATGAAGATAACCACAACAAGCTCCAAACCTTTCGAAAGAGTTTGTTTAGATATAGTAGGACCATTACCAGTCAGCTATAATGGAAATAAATAACTATTAAAGTTTCAAGACGACTTGACTAAGTTCTCAGGAGCTTACGCTTACTTGTTGAAAACATCGTCTGCCCGCATGGCATACCGTCTTCTCTATTAACTGACCGAGGTGCAAATTTTCTCAGCGCATTCTTTAAGGACATCTGTTCCTTACTCAAGGTCAAAAAACTGAACACAGCACCCTATCATCCACAAACAAACGGAGCACTAGAACGGAGCCATATAACCCTTGTGGAATACCTCCGCCACTGTGTAAACCAGGATCCCCTCACCTAGGATACCTGGATACCTTACGCAATGTTTGTATATAATACTACACCTCACAGTAATACAGGCTACACGCCGCATGAATGATTATATGGTTTCCCCGCCGAAATACCCAATTCTCTCAGACAAAACCCCGAAAGCACTTATAACTACGACCATTACGCAAATGAATTAAAAATTCGACTACAACATGGTTATCGTACAGCAAAGGGAATACTGATAGAGAAAAAATAAAAATCGAAGGCATATTACGACCAAAAAGTAGGCCGAAAGAAATTTAATGTTGGCGACAAGGTTCTATTAAAGAACCACTCAAGACCTAACAAACTAACCTCCCTGTGGAAAGGCCCCTACGAAATTGTAAAGATCCTATCCGAAGTAAATACAATTCTAAAAATAGGAAAAGGAACCCGTGTAGTCCACAACAACAATATAAAACCATTTGTGGACTAGGCAATCACGGAAAAAACTCCAAAGAGTGAAAGTCAAAGGGAAGTAAATGTATGTATGTGTGAAAAACTTCTACAAAAACCAAAAAAAAAGCTACATGTAAATTAAAAATATCAAAAACAAAAATACAATTAATAATGTTAAATTCCCCTCTCAACAAATTATTGTTCAAAAACAAAATAGATACATATACATAATAACGAAAAAAAAAGAAAAAAAAAAACAGAAAATTTATAAATAATATAACTGTATTAACAATTCAGGAGATAATAAATAAAACATAACAGAAATTAAATCTCCGCATAACTCATATATTTCGAAAATAGAAGTTCCAAAACTATATTATAAACAAATATTGACTATCAAAAAAAAAATTTATATAAATTGAAAATATTATACAAATATTTTAATTAACTACCATTAACTTAAAACTTAAATATATAAACCAAAATATTGTAATAATAAGTAATCTTAATTTGAAAAGAAAAGAAAAAACACATTATATGTATGTGGAAAAAAAATGAAATAAACGGAACGAAACTTACGATACGATATAATATTTAAAAATAAGAATTTCAAATATTTATATAAGTACAAAATAGTTTCCAATTAATAAATCCTAAGAAAATAAGGAATTAAAAATGTTTAGTATAACTCAAATCAAATTTAAAAATTGTAGAATATAGTTTACGTACATATATTATATAAATAAATAAACATACGACAAACAAGGAAAATGAAAAGTCCTCAAAAAAAAAATATGCTCTGTAAATAATGAAAATTTCTATGCAATACACAAATTTCCATGTAATACACAAATTGTATTATAAAATAAAATAAGAAAATTTTTTTGTATAGCTCAAAACTAAATTTAAAAAAAAAACAAGTTGTAGAATTTAATTGTACGTTCAAATACATGAAAAAAAAAATAAATAGATAAACACACGACAAATAAGGACAATGAAAAGCCCTCAAAAAGAAAACAGAAATATGCTCAGTAGACAATGTAAATTTCTATGTCACAAATTGTAAGCCGTAATAATCTTACTTAACACATCTATTATCTTATCAGAAATTGGAAAACAAATAATAATAGTTTGGCGGATTTTGGGATCACGGAAATGTTTTAATGATGATGGTGAAGTGTTCCGCCGAACACTGTTCACAAAAGAAATCACGGAGAGAATAAAGCATAAAAATAAAACACTGTTAATTGTTTTCGGAGGCGTTTATTTATTTTATATCTTTAGTTTACACTAATAGTTTGCCAAGAGTTCAAATTTGTGTCACGGTTTTTATTCCTTTGTCTTTGTCTTTTTCTTTACATTTCTATTTTACATTTTTGCGCCGAGAAAAGTATGGCGAATTAAAATTAACTCTAACGAACGCACACGTTAGGATGCAACAAAGATACTCGGGTTAACTCGCGTATTTAAAAATCTAAACTTCTGGTCGATCAGTTCTTTTCTTGTTTCTCTGCGTCGCGCCGATCAACCCTCCTCGTTGAGTTCTCTGTGTTAGACTCGCGAAACGTCTTTCATGGGAAAGGAAGATCTGACCTCCGTGAATGCTACTTGCTGACTGACTATCGCGACGGTTGCGTTCGCGGATCCTGAATCTCGAATATTCTCTCTGGTTGATCTATTAGTACGTGTGCTCCTGCAGCGAAGGTCAAAAGGGAATTGAGAAAAGAGCAAAGAACAAAGGTGCATCATAGGATCATTGTGTAGCTGCTTAATAGCCTGCAACGCAGGACAATGGTGCTATAAGGGATTTCGGTATACAATGGTAATTGTGTCCCATATCTTAGCTGGCGTCAAGGATTATATTTCCACGTTTGCAGGTAACGCTGGCTAACAGGGGCGCCGATCAGGTTTTCGAATTTACGATGCCTGTATGATGTATATAATGCGTTAAATGTCCTTGGAAAGGCCGTGGGGTAGTTGCCTCCACGATGCATGTTACCTTCGTTTCAGGTATGGTGGAAGGCTTTTAAGGACACGTGTCTGTGGCTCCTCAATAGTATACTGGTTAGTATACCCACCTGTCACGCGGGAGACCGGGGTTCGATTCCTCGTCGGGGAGCCTCTGGTGCAAGACTAATGACCTTGCCCGGAAAAAAACAAATCATTATGGAAAATTTAACAACTTGCTAAATAAGGCCAAGACCGGTTCCAGGTTGTAGTGCCGATGATGATGATGATGATGTCTGTGGACATGTGTAATTTACCTATAGGTGAGTGTGTTCCTTGGCGGAACAACGACATCTCGACCAATAGTGGATTGTGTGGTTCGTAGAACCGCCACAATAGTACTTAATAAAAAAAAAAATAAAAACCCAAATTTACAATACGAAATAATGTTAACAACATTCTCCAATTAACCTAATCCTCAGAAAATAAGAAAAATATACCCTTGACTCAAAATAAAATACTTTATTTAAGAAAACTTTATTTTTGGATAACCAACAACTACTATTAGACACATTTATACTAAGAAAATTCAAACTTTAAAAAACCAAATTGCACTTGTACAACATTTCAAAAGAAAATATTTTATTTTTATTATATAAATAACCATCGTGGTAACTTCGATACACGACCATAAATACAATATAAATACGAATACATTAATATTAAGAAAGAAACAACTACACAAGTTACACATTTATAATAATATTATATACCTAAAGCTACTATGTTTAAAGAAAAGCTCAGGCCTATGTAACGGAATCACAATACTGTCATCCTTTATTTCCAATCACACCATCTTCCAGAAAATTAATCTCACAAAGATTAATTTTCTTTTTTCGAAGGAGGGGGGGATGTAGTGCTCTAAAAAGCCCTACCACCTTTTTCCTCCATTCATACATCCTAATCCCAGTAATCCTACACCAAAACCTTAAATCTAATCAAAACCCTAAAAAACCTAAACTAAATCCAAAATTCGCAATAAACGAATCAAACATCCGTTTATCGCTTAGCATTTGCCCTCGCGGCATAATTTAATCAAAAATCCTAATTAAAATCTAAATTCACAATAAACATTTATCAAATATTCGTTTATCGTTTTACATTTGAACCACGGCATCATCAAAATTCAAAATGCGGAGATACGTTATATCAATCTGGAAAAATTCCTAATAAATTGAACAACTGGGAGCGAAGCCAGTACTAACATATACTACTACATCCTTTTAATCCAAATAGCTCTGGTTAGTGCCAAATCTGTTTTCTATCAAGTTAATTCTGGCCTGTGTGTCGTCGTATCATAGCTTCATCTACATTATACTTAATTTTTTAAATATTATCTCGAACAGTACTAATAGCCCAAATTACTCGTTTTCCAATGACAGAATCTCAAGTTTCTCGTTCAGCTTCGAACATTTCAGCGCAATTTCTTCTTATTACTCAGAGGACTATCGACAAGCATCCAATTCAGCACGATATATCAATGAGGATTAGCTAATCGAGTGAACTTCAATGGTTCCAAAACTCACTTCTGGTTAAAAATAATGCTTTTGCATCATTCTCAAGGAAATTTCAATTCTTAGTACTCAAAATAATTCGACTCTTGTACCGACGGCATATTTTAAACCACAACGAAAACATATTCAAAAACCGCAGCCAGACGTATGGGGCTTCCAACAAATGCAAAAAAATTATTCACGCCATCTACTCGTAAATTAGCGAATATTTACAGGCGTGCATTCGTTCTAAAATGGGATTCAATTCAGAAGTTTAGTCAGGTGTATTTAGAATAGTGCTACACTTCTCGACAAATTCAGAAACTAATGGTGATATTTATTCAGGTCCAATGTTTTTCAATATATCGGATAGAAAATATGCCAACGTATCCTCCTGCCCGTCTCATTTAAATAGCTATCACCATGGTGTTTGTTTAAATGAATTTAAGGATTGAATTCCACATCTCAAGATATTTTCACGCAATGCTTGTGAAGCAGAGAAGGCACATCAGTTCCTGCTAAAAATTAACTACAACCATACGGATATACACAGAGAGTCGTACTTTAGCCGAATTACATGAATTTGACACATATTGCCTTATCGTGTGTTTCTTTATCTTCGCTGTCTTTTTTTTTCAGCTGTGTTTCTACATTTAAAGGAACTTCAACAATTCATTTTTGCGTGCGTTTCGTTTAAAAAATCGCCCACTTGGTAGAAACCTTGACGTGGTGCGGGGGCTTAAAGTACAATGAATCACTCAGGCTATGCTGACGGAAGCACATGCTTCCAGTAGGGTCACCCATGTCAGACAGGCTAGCGAGGAGTAACACACAAAGATCTACCACCCCTAATCCAGGGTGTTACGCGTCACCATGCCCATTGGATGGTTTGCAGCCAGGGGTATACCGGCTGTATTATAAGGGCGCCTCTTTGACACCGGGTCGAATCAGAGCAGTAAGCAGACCCTACCACATCAAAACGGGGCTCTGTTGTGGCGGATTATTTGAAACCCCAAGTCTCGTGGGATCAAAAATGAATAACCAATATACAAAACACAATCCCACGAAAACCCGGTAGGCGTAGGTGTGATGAGCCGACACTACCATAAGGGAAAAAATCATCAAGAAAACACCGACTCGGCAAAAAGAAGACGTAGGGAAAAACTGAAAAATCGGGATATACGCGTCGGCACGTGGAATGTTCGAACGTTATATAGACCAGGCGCGATACAGACGGTCGTGAAAAAATATAAAATGGACATCGTCACGCTTCAGGAAGTTCGACTCCCACATCAAGTAATCGAAACTAATGGGGTTACACTGGAGTGTGGAGGTACCGATACACATAACCTCGGAACTGGCTTCATCATAAGCAAGAAGACTACGTCCCATGTAAAAGATGTGCAATTTATTAATGACCGAATGACGGTGCTAAAAATACAGGGCCCATGGTACAATTATGTATTTATAAATGTACACGCCCCAACAGAATCTACCGACGAAGAAACGAAGGACACATTCTACGAGACCCCGGAGGAAGTATTTGATGGGATCTCATCATTCGATGTTAAAATCCTCCTCGGCGACCTCAATGCGAAAATTGGAAAGGAAGATATCTTCCAACCAACAATAGGTAAAGAAAGCCTACATGATGTTTCAAATGATAATGGTATTCGAATTATCACGTTCGCAGCGTCAAAAGACCTGGTAGTGAAAAGCACGATGTTCAAGCACAAGCAAATTCATAAAACCACATGGATATCACCCGACGGCGTAACGCGTAACCAAATAGACAACTTCCTCATAGACAAAACACACCACTCCAATATCCTTGACGTAAGATCATATAGAGGAGCAGATTGCGACTCCAATCACCTTCTAGTGATGTGCAAAATTAGAAGTCGGCTCGCAGCAAACCCACATGGACAGTCGCGGGAGACGAGCAAAAAGTTCGAGAGTGATAAACTAAAAGACCTACGCAAAAGGGCTGAATATCAAGACGAACTAACGAATAGATGTAGCATCCTAGAGAATGACAGTAGTGAGGAAGAGGAAGCCAATAGTGTGGACACTAAATGGGCATCGATCAGAGACACAATCAAACAAACAGCCCAAGAGGTATTAGGATTTAAGAAAACAACTAAGTCCAAACCTTGGTTTGACGATGAGTGCAGGGCAAAGATCGAAGAACGTAAACGCCTCAGAATGATCCACTTAGAAGCATATGATGAAGTCAACGCAGTAAGATACGCGACAATTCGGAAAGAAACAACTAGACTTTTCAAACGCAAAAAACGCGAATGGGAGAAGGCTCAGATCGAAAAAATCATAGAAAGTGCCAGGGGAAAGAACAGCAGAGGTATGTCATCATCACCATCATCATCATAGGCACTACAACCGGGACCCGGTCTTGGCCTTATTTAGCAAGTCCTGAGGCTTGTTAAATTTTAAATTTTAAATTAATGATTTATTTTTTCTGGGCAAGGTCATTAGTCTTGCGCCAGAGGTATGTATGCCGGCATAAATTCAATTAGAAATGGCTACCGAGGAAGAGCCAAAATAATCCGAGACACAAACGGATGTCTGGTGACAGAAACAAAAAATATCGTGACAAGATGGAAGCAGTACTTTGAAAACCTGCTCAATGTGCGCACCCATCAACCACAAATAAACGCACCAGACGTACATACAGCAGAGCCCCAGATCCCAGAGCCCTCTTTCGACGAAGTTGTAGAGGCGATAAATCGACTGAAAAACAGCAAGGCCCCCGGAATCGATTGCATACCGGCAGAGCTTGTGAGGCATGGAGGAGGGGCAACCGCTCGAAAGATCCACCAACTGGTTAAAATAATATGGGACAAGGAAGTCATTCCGGAAGAATGGAAAAACTCAATAGTCATCCCCATTTTCAGAAAAGGCGACAGATCAGACAGCGAAAATTACAGAGGCATATCATTGCTCCCAATCACATACAAAATATTAACAAATGTCATACTGGCAAGAATCACACCCGTACGCAGAAGAAATATTGGGAGACTACCAATACGGATTCCGTCGGAACCGGTCAATAAGCGACCAGATGTTCACAATAAGGCAACTGCTGGAAAAGAAGTGGGAATACGGAGAGACGATTCACCAACTGTTCGTGGACTTTAAAAAAGCCTACGACTCAGTCGCAAGGCAAAGATTCTACCATACTGTGGTTGAACTGGGGATCCCGAAAAAATATGCCGCCCTCATTCAAATCTGCATGAACGAAAACAAAGGACGAGTTAGAATAGAAAACCACCTCTCAGAACCATTTGAAATCCGGGACGAAAAAAAACAAGGGGATGGCCTTTCACCATGCCTTTTTAACCTTGTCCTCGAGTATGTTATCAGAAAGGTACAAGACGACAACACGGCCGGATCATCCCTGAACGGGGTCACACAAGTGCTCACGTATGCGGATGACATCGCCGTTTTGGGCGATAATCTCGAAACTATAAGTAAAAGCAGTGAAATCATAATGCAAGCGGCAGAAGAGGTGGGCCTAGAAATAAACGAAGACAACACGAAATACATGATTACGACGAGAGCAGGTGGACCCGAGAGAACACATATAAACGTCAGAGGCGAGATATTTGAAAATGTCAAAGAATTTAAATATCTGGGACCGATACTGACGACCAGAAACGAAACGTCAAAGGAAATTAACAAAAGACTACAATGCGGCAACGCTAATTGGCATGCAGCCAGTAAACTATTAAAATCCAAACTGCTATCACGTAATATAAAGCTTCGAGTCTATAGAGCCATAATCATGCCGATTGCTCTATACGGATGCGAAACATGGGCTCTCACAAAACGGGAAGAGAACAAATTCCGCGTATTCGAGAATAAAGTTTTAAGGGGTATATTTGGCGGTAAATATGACGAGGAGTCAGGACAATGGAGGAAACTCCACAACCACGAATTGGAAGAGCTATACCGCAAACCTACAATAGTGAGAGTGATCAAGTCGCGAAGATTAAGATGGGGCGGACACGTGGCGCGAATGGGAAACGATAGGACCGTGCATAGAATTCTTGACGGTAAACTAACGGGGAAGAGACCGACAGGACGGCCGCGACGGAGATGGGAGGACAATGTTAGGATTGACCTCGAGGAGATCGGATCGGATGGTCAAACGTGGGAGGAGAGCGCACAGGACAGGGAACAATGGCGGAGCCGATACGGTGAGGTCATGAACTTCCGGGTTCCTACAGGCCAGTAAATAATAAAAAAAATAATATAATTCGTTTAAAAAATGGGAATGCAGATTATATCCACAAGACCAATTCATCTTTTTGATCTGTTTCTGGGAAATAAGCTGATTTATCATACACTGTATTGTTATTGAGCTCCTCGATAGTATAGTGGTTAGTACATCCGCCTGTCACCCGGGAGACCGGGGTTCGATTCCCCGTCGGGGAGCCCCTGGAGCAAGACTAATGACCTTGCCCAGAAAAAATAAATCATGATGGAAAATTTAACAAGCCTCAGGACTTGCTAAATAAGGCCAAGACCGGTTCCCGGTTGTAGTGCCGATGATGATGATGATGATGATGATTATGTATTGTTATTGAAAAGGTATGCCCAGATTTCCTGAATGACAGTCAGAAGCGGCGCCTGGGCTTTGGCGAGTGAATCCTCTATGTTTGAAGAGACGTCAATATTTACACAGAGTACATAAAACTCCATCACACGTGATCGGACAGAAGCACAAGTTGTGGGATGCAAATGCTTATGGTGTCAATGAATTGATCCACGACACGTTTTTGAACGAAGCAAAGGCAAACGATGTTCCCAATGATGTTTTGCTTAAGATATCCATCGCCAATTTGGAGTAAATACCCAAATAATATCGGCTATTCACTTTCACTGATGGATGGCTAATGTAGTTGACATTCATAAGATTGTAAGCAGGTTCAATTTACGAACATGTACTATTTTAATGGTTGTGTCATACATTTTCTTTTCATTTTTATAAATTACAGATTGTAGAACTTAGGATTAACTATAGATGTTGATTTTATAAATACCTGGTGTACCGGTTTTTTTTTTAAATAAAAGTTATTATTATTATTTATTATTTATTGGCCTGTAGGAACCCGGAAGTTCATGACCTCACCGACTCGGCTTCACCATCGTTCTCTGTCCTGGGTACTCTCCTTCCACGCTTGACCATTCGATTCGATCTCCTCAAGGTCAAACCTAACATTGTCCTCCCATCTCCGTCGCGGCCGTCCTACCGATCTCTTTCCCGTTGGTCTACCGTCAAGAATTCTATGCACGGTCCTATCGTTGCCCATTCGCGCCACGTGTCCGGCCCATCTTAATCTTCGCGACTTGATTACTCTCACTATTGTAGGTTTGCGATATAGCTCTTCCAATTCGTGGTTATGGAGTCTCCTCCATTGTCCTGCCTCCTCGTCATATTTACCTTCAAAGATGCCCCTCAAAACTTTATTCTCGAATACGCGGAATTTGTTTTCTTCCCGTTTTGTGAGAGCCCATGTTTCGCATCCATATAGAACAATCGGCATAGTTATGGTTCTATAGACACGGAGCTTTATGTTACGTGATAGCAGTCTGGATTTCAGCAGTTCACTGACTGCGTGCCAACTAGCGTTGCCGGAATGCAGTCTCTTGTTAATTTTAAATAAAACACTAATTTTAAATTGGAAAACAAAAAACGTTTTATTCGAAGTATTGGCAATTGCTTTCTACACATTTCGACCACCTTTCTGGCAATTTGTGGATACCACGCCAATAAAACCGGTCGTCTTTTGAGGCAAAGCATTCGGAGACCCAATTTTCGACGTCTTCGTAGGAATTGAAATGCTGCTCAGCCAATGCGTGTCCCATCGATGAAAACAAATGGTAGTCGGAAGGAGCATTATCAGGCAACAAAATTACCTTTCCGTGTCTTGTGGCCGATTCTGGTAGTTTTTCGATCAATACATGGCTCAAATTGATCATTTGTCGTCGGTAGTGTTGCGCATCAACAGTTTCGCCAGGTTTTAGAAGTTCATTATATACCACCCCCTAGTGGTCCCACCAAACACAGAGCATTGCCTTTTTTCCGAACCGATCAGGCTTTGCAGCCGATGTTGACGCTTCTCCTGGATGTACCCATGATTTTTTGCGTTTAGGATTTTCAAAATAAATCCATTTTTCATCACGTCACAATTCGATGCAATACTGACTTCCTTTCGTGTCGTAGAAGCAACGTTTCACATGCGGTGTTTGGCTTTTCCATCTGCCTGTCACTCAATTCATGTGGCACCCAGTTTACACGCTTTTGGATCTTTCCCATAGGTTTTAAACGGTCAGAAATTGTTTGTTGTGCAACATTTAACATTTGTGCCATTTGTTTTTGACTTAAAGTGTCATCTTGATCTAATATTGCTTGCAATTCGGCGTCTTCAACATTTCTTGGTGGTCTTCCACGTTCTTCATTTCGCACATCAAAATCATTATCTCTGAACCGCTTAAACCATCTAGAGCATGATCACCATAAGCCTCGACAAGCTTTCAAATGAAAACAAAAAATTAATGCTTTCCGCAAATCATTATTTTCTGGTACAAAATTCGACATATTTAACAGGATTAAACAAAATGATGTTGTTTGTACAATGACTTGATGCATACTAAATATGTTTGAGAGATGTCATAGCAACCAAATAAAAAATATATAAGGGCTCGTTCACAACAAACGTTCCCTATTGATACATTTGTATCTTGACGCTCACTTCACTCCGGTACACCTGGTACATATGGAACTAGTACCTATTTCGCAAGGCGCCAAATTCGCTCTATTGTTCATTGTGGTTATTAATTATTGAGATGGTATTACTGCAATATCTTTTTAGTAAGTATACAGTTTTCACATACCCCTATTTAGATGTCTGTTAAGTCTAGAAGTTACCAACAAAGTGAATTTTTCCACGAAAACATTGTAAAGTTCCCCTTTCGTACATTCAAAACTCTTCGACCATCAAGACCTCAGCTTAACTCCCAAGAACTCTGTATTTTTATTTTATTATATTTTATTTACTTTTTATTAGTTACTTTGTAACAAGGTTTTGTTTCCTTTGTTTCCGACAGATAACCACATAATTCCACATTGTAGTTATAGGTTTTCGCGTTAAGGAAATGATTTGTATAAAATTTACGACAAGCCAAACCTCGTATTTAAAACGGTCAGGTTCAGAGTCAACTGACTGGCATCAAAGGTGTGGTCTGTGATGTTTCATGTTCGGTGTAGCACACACCTCAAGACATCGGCCCGCGTGGCAAGAGAATATCATTAGGTCACATGCTCAAAATTGTAATTCGTAATTCACACGACAATGTATCGAGGAAACAAAAGAACAAGAAAATAACGATTTTTCAGAAATTGATTGGCAGCTAGAAAGACAAGTACAATGATGGATTAGACATGTGGGAAGATTGTTGGCATCTTGGACAGAATGCTCACGAAACATCGTTGATTCCTTCTGAGCTTGTGTTAGACTGAGTGATGAGTGTCTTCGTTGGCTTCCAGACTGCTATCCTTCTAACACACAGTAAATGGGAAACCTTTCGCTATGGTCAGTGAGTTAGTAATGGCCAGAACAATGGAGAATCGCTTGAAGGGTGTAATTCGTTGCCTGTACGCTTTCCCACTGCAATTTTTCAATTAACATAAATGGATCGCTTAGAAGACCATAACTTTTTTGTGTTGTTAGATTGAATTCGGCGACGGTCGGCTTCCGGATGGAATGCTTGGTCTCTCTGACCGAGAAGTTGTTATTTGGTATGTCGGATTCTTGTCCAAGAAGGAAATGAACCCATTAATTCAATTGCCTGAAACAACAACTGGATTGCGCTTTGGGATGGAATTAAACGTCACATTGAATTCTTGAAATAAGGAGATAGGCCTTGGTATCGACTTTGTTAAAAGGGTTAACTGTAGATTGTGTTAATATTCTTGTTAACTGATTGTGCTGTTGTTATTCGTGCTTGAGAATTACTATGACATTGCAACCTCATTTCCAATACTTTTATCACATTTTTAGGTAGGGCTATGAGACCATTAAAAGAAATAATACGACAATCACCTATGGTTGTATTGGCTCAAGTGTTCTACTTTTCGTCGGAACTGATATCACCTTTTATTTGCAACCCGGGGTAAGAGAGTGTAGCGGAACTTAATTGCTAACAATATAAAATGCATGGACAGATTGAATGTGTTTCGAGGTCGAAGAAAACGGTTAACAGTCACGTTTAGCAACAGCTCCGTTTTTATTTTCTACACAGAGCATCCCAAGGGTCATTCTCACATTGTTCCTACACGAATACAACCGCTGGGAGAAACGCGTAACATACACTGATAGCTGGCACCGTCATTAGGAATTTAGTCGCAATAGAGACTTTTTTTTAAATATACTTTTCTCGGGAAAGGTTAGCCTCTTAGGGTAGATTCTGTTGGAATTTGCTAACTAGTTGGAGTTGTGTACATTACATTCGACAAAAACGACAATACCAGAACCCGGGTAGTTGATTTGTAGTCGACAGTATGCGAAAGATGTTGGAAAAGTATCGCTGATCGATCGTCAATCGGAGAACGGTGGAAACAACAACAAAATTCGACAGAACTCTTCAGCAGGATTTTCTTCTAAATGATGTCGGCGGCAAAACCTACCATCACCCGACATTATAATGCGCTTTCGCATTTTCATATTTGCGATCCAACCCCCAGCACTGGGGTTTGCCTCTGCAGTCTGCGCTGGGACTGCGCCTGCAGCATTAGGCCTGGCCTTAAAGACTTTTTCGTCAGACTCCATTTGGTATCCCTGCGACGAAGGTCCTTTACAAGGACGAAGATTCCGGAGGGAAACCAGAGTCTGGCCAGCTAGGATCAGGGTTCCGAGTTACAGGAAGGCTTCAGCAGGATTTTCTTCTAAATGATGTCCAAGTTATTGGGTTCTAATGCTTCCTTTCTCTTCCCTTTGGAAAACTAAATCGGATCGGGTGAAGACGCTGACTCCACCCGAAATCTCGACTGTATGTCGTATCCTGGGTAACGTAGATGTGCCGAGAGTCGGTTGATGGTAGAATATTGGGCTTCACTGTTTGCAAAACATTGGTGGACGGTGTTTATATTCGTATTCGTCAAATCGATGCGATGTTACAAAATGCTGTTACTAATTGAGAGATGACGGTGTTTCGCAGTCATACCCGATTACAGGGAGAGGAGTTTGTAAAGTATTTATTAGGGGTAATGTAAAATTTGTTGCCTTGGGTTAGTCCAGAGTGGGGCGTCTAGTCTTCCGCTTCAGAGATTTCCTTTCGGAGCAGCTTGTACACCTCTTCTCGATCGTTTACGTCCAGTTTCTCCCTCCGATCACTAACACTCCTCTGGGCATGTATCCAAATTCGCTTCCAACATGAAGCCCCTCTATGGTCCGGTGCAAAGCCAAGTAGGTAAATTGATCCAAAAGATGTTCCGGCTCCCCGGACAATTATCAAGCACTTGCCGTTATAAGAATGCCTTACTATTCATCTCGGTTTGTTGTCTCTTGGCGATGATCACAAAAAATACTTAAAGGTTATTCCTTACAAATCTTTTTATTACACTTTTTACGTTTTACAATTTTTACTCTTTTAGTTTTCACAATTTATCAAAAAACAAAAAGAAAACGGGACGTTGACGTTCCTTCGTTCTTCTTTTCAACCTTTTTTCCTTCCTCTGTGCAACAGAACACTCTCCAACTCTCCCTTCAACTGTGTTCTCAACTGTAATCTTTTTTGAACGGAATTCAAAAACCGCATATCACAAAAACATCAAACTTGCCGCCTCTCCCTCGCTCTCCCTCAATATCCACTCCAAAAATTGAACTCGAACCCGCCCACGATCCACACTCGAATCGGGGCGTATTCGAACACTCACATGTGGATCGTGCAATTCTTCCACCACCTTACCATCAAACCATATTAAAACAAAATTATAATAAAAACAATTAAATGATGGGGATGGTGAAAGCCGCACGTAACAAGTTGTTTACATTTCATTTACATTTACGAGCAAAAGTATCAACGTGTCGTTGACTCGGAGAAATGCTTAGCGATATTCAACCGTAATAATAACGAATTTTTCCGTCGATATATGGCAATGAATGAAACAAGCCTTCAACACTACACTCCAAAGATCAATCCACAGTCAGGCGAGTGGACTGCACGTGATGAACTGAATCCAAAGCGTGGCAAGATGCAACAGTCGACTGGCAAGGTTATGAAATTGTGGGGATGTAATGGTCTGTGCGCCGGCATGGACATGGATTATACCATCAACGCACCAGTTCTAAAAGGTTCCGCCAAACCCTATTGTTACTGCGCTAAGGAATGCAACACCAAACAAAACTTCACTACACAGGAAACAAGTTAAATGAAACACAGAGATTTAGTTTATTCCGTTTTATTCTCTTAAAAAAGACCACTTTGTTCTCAGCCATTATTAAATATATAAGTGTTTTTATACTTCACTTAAACTTATTATTAATATTAAATTGTTTTGTTATGAATTTTAAACAGAATGAAATACTTCCACCACGACCCGACTTCTGTATATATACGCTTCTCCGCCGTGCGAGGGAGAGTGGTAGATCGTGCGACCAGCGTGGTCGGCGGATGAAATTAGACTCAAAGATTCAACCCTCGTTTGGGGTGAGTTTGTGGTGTGGTGGTAGATATCCTCCCCACTAAGGATATGTATTTACTTACCACCAGAGAAACGTAAAGTTTCTCTTGGTGGAATACAAAACCATATCTCGTAATGGAGATCATGGGGGTATGTGTGTGTTCGTTCAGATCTGTGTTGTTTACCCATGCGCGAAGGCAATGGCAAAACAATGCAGGCAGGCGGCTAGGACAAAGGGATCGAGAAGATCATTGTCTATGAAATGCATCGCGTCTAAATAAATAGACGACGATGCTTCGAAGAAATAAGGTAAGAGAAAAGATGAGACGAGGGCATCATAATAGTCTTAGATGAGTGATGGCCTTGTGTAAATATACGAATAGACATTGGGAAGAGGTGCTAATGGGTTGGTGGACTAAACGAGTCCCTTGCTTGCATTTGTATATGCAGGGAAATTCGTTTGTGGGAAAGCACGGAATTGGTGATGGCTTATTAGTAGGAAAAGAAATCATGGGTTGGATATTATGCACGTTTACACGCGAAGAAATTCGGTTTATGGCACATGACGCTAGATGTGGTCTGCCAGATATGTGCATGTGGGAAGATAAGGGTGCACATGAGGAACAAAATTGCTTGGCAAACAATGGTGCCGGAATAGTTTTCCTACTTATTATACATGTATGCAGATGAATTATTTTCCAGCGAATTCTAATGATGCATTAGATGTGTGAACAAAATTTTTCAGGAATTTGCATGTAATGCATTGAAAGCATTAATGTCCTTGTAGTAGGAAATGTTTATGCTAGTTGGAGATTGCGAGGCAGGGGTGGGGAAGTTGCAATTTGCCTGGCAACCGAAGGTACCGAATGGGTTTTGGGATCCCTGAAAAGGTAGAAAAGAATTCTTACAAGGAATTTTTATACGAAGAGATGCATGAAAGTTAGGATTTCTTTTACGGGGACTTTTAGATTATAATAGTAAGATAACCTACATGCGTAAAGAACTTAAGCGTCTAATGCGCTTGCATTAGCGGAAACTTATGCCGATTGGGATGTAGTTATGCGATTTTTTTAGGTAAATGGGCCGTGGAATTTGGCGGAACCGCCACAGCATCAAAATCGAGATGGTATCAGAAAATTGCATGACCGCTATAATTGTTGTAAGGCACTATGTTGAATAATAAAATCTAATTTTATCAAAAAAATGTGTTTTACTATGTTAGCGTAGGTTAAGGTGGGCCGGGCACGAGGCGCAAATGGGCAACGATAGGACCGTGCATAGAATTCTTGACGGTAAGCATAATAAATATGTTAGCGTAGGAACTTTTCATCCGACATATTATGTTTTCGAGGAAGCGCAACCTCGGTTAATACTCCGTCTACTCTCAGGATCGGTTGAGTGTGCGAATCTTCTCCGCCGTATCCCCTTCAACACCAATCGCCGAAATTTACGCAATCCCGCATATTCTAATGAGCATATCTCCAGAATGGCGCGAAGTACTAGCTCACGGTCAACCTTGCGGTGGTTCCGCCAAACCCCACTGTCTACTTACCAGAAGAACCTCCGTAACTACAACCCAACTTTCATAGTTTTCCGCTAATGCAATCGCATTAGCACCTGTAAATGCTTCACGCATCAAGTATCTAATGTACTTATCTAAAAGCTCCTGGAAGAGAATTCTTACCTTCGTGCATTAATTCGCATCCAAAATTCCCTACAAGAATTCTATCCAAACTTGTCGGATCATAAATCCAAAGCCATTTCGGCACCTTCGGTTGCCAGGCAATCCCAATCTTATCATAGGTATTTTCCATAGGCGTTTGGCGGTTGAGCATAGTTTGTCCTAGTGTTCCGCCGAACACTGTTTGCAAGAAGGAGAGAATCACACTGGAACACGGATATCAATGAAACACAGAGGAGTTGTTTTATTTACAAACGGCTTTTATTAATTTTCTTCTTTTGTTTGTTCTAGGCCAATCAGTTCCATCGGCTTTGATTATAATTTAATGTAAATGGAACTCGATAAATAACAACACAATGTTTGCCCGCGAATTTTACTTTCGGTTCTGCAATTCTGGCAGACTATTCACGGTTCTAAGTCACATCACGATCAACAACATACACACTCGACTGGCACCAACTTTACGTCATTCAACAATTGCGATTTTGCTGTCGACTCCTCGGATACCCGAAATAGACTCTTCGTCGCGGTGACGATCAAAATGGCACTTGTCGTCTCGTTGACGATCTAACTTAGACTCCGTGTCTGCCCAAGAGAAATATCCCCCATCGTAAGGGAAATTTTTCCAACGTATCTGTGAAACAGAATTTCCCTTAGTATCTGTAAAAAGGAGAAATCTTCCTGATGATCATTATCATCATCATTACCATTAGTTGTTGGCGGTCGGTATCTCGTCCCTTTGTGTGTTGATCGGATGCCGCCGCTTCCTCTCCGATCATTCTCTATGCATTGTTTGTTTTTCCCATCTGGCCTGAGAAACGAGGGTTCTCATGCTATTCAGATGGATACAAAGGACTATGGGATCGGTAATGCTCTGTTTGCCTTTTCCACCGTAAACATCTATCAGGGATAGTATTTAGAGTTTATGGCTCTATGGCTGCTAATCCGCAGCGCAACGATAAGTTTTGTTTGAACAAGTGTGCCTTAGACTTACAGTCATACGCTGGGTTGGTGTTGATTTTCAATAGCAACCAGAATAGGCATCCATTGTACGGTTTATTTACCGGCAATGTAATTCCTTGGAAACATCGTGCAGATGTTCAGGATGGGAGATTTATGACCTGTATTCTGGGATTGGTTTTGCATACGATGAATGGATGCGTTAACTCGATATTGAAAGTTTTTGAACGTTAAGTTCTTTGTTTTTTTTTATATCGGGTTCAACATTGTTGCCGCTTCCTATGACCCTTGTTACAGGTATGATCAAGAGCTTTGGGACACGTGTCTGTGGGCACGTATAATGAATATGGTAAGTATGCTCCTTGAAGGGTAGGAACCTTACCTGGGTGGAATTGTGCGTTTCGTAGAACGCTACAGACGAATTCCTGAAAACGAAACAATTTGGTTTACATATAATATAAGACAATAAATATCGCGTCGCCTATTCCCAGCCTCATCATGTGTACAATAAATCCCTTTACATACACATTGGCTGTCGACCTTTTGCTCCCTACTATAAATAATCCAACGCAGCTGCACACAATTAGCGTAAACGACGCTGAAACCAAAACCTATAACATAGGCAAATGCGATAGGAATTGTATACTTACCCTTGGCAGCGATGGCATAAACACCAATTCTCCAAACCGTTCGAAGGGCTCCTTTACAATGCGTTATCTTTTAGTTGTAAATCCATCATCTCACCCAACCAACGTAGTTTCTTTTCGGGTAGGTCGACCACAACCAATGTGATCGAGTTCTCATCCCATACTCTCCGTGCCTTATAGAATGGCAACGAAGTCGATGTTATCACCACTGATTTCATCAAGGCCTTTGACAAAATCTCCCATAATCTCATCCTTTTCAAGCTGTCCTCCCCAGCCTTCGAACCCTTATTGATCAAATGGTTATCTTCTTATTTGAAAGACCGATCCTACCGTGTCAAATTCAGATCCTCCCTTTCCGATCTTTTTTTCCCACGTCAAGGGTTCCGCGAGGAAGTCATCTAGGCCCCCTCCTTTTTATCCTCACCATCAATAATGTCGACTCTGTTATTAAACACTCATCCATATCCCTCTCTGCGGACGACGCCGAACTCTACAAAACAAGCATCTCTCCTCTCGACTCCTCACTTCTCCAACAGCACCTCGACAGCTTCTCGACCTGGTGTCGTAATAACTGCCTGGAGCTTAATTTTGCCAATTGTCACTCCACTACCTTCTCCCACAAACGTCCACCCCCACCCCCTCGCTCCTACTTCCTGCTTAACCAGCAGATTTCATACGTATCCTCAATACGTGACATCGGAACAGGATTTGACAGGGAGCTCAGCTTCATCCCATATATCGATGACATCATTCTTAAGGCCAACTCCGCCCTTGGGTGTGTGAAACGCTCGTCTAAGGAACTCTCTAATCCCTACGCTTCCAGTTCCCTCTACATAGCCTTCGTCCGCCCCCTTCTTGAATACGCCAGACAGGTCTGGTCTCCACACTGCTCGTCCCATATCCGCAGAATCGAGAGCGTGCAACGTCGTTTTCTGCATTTTGCCCTCCGTGGACTGAACTGGGAGAATTCTCGGATTCTTCCCCCATACACAAGCCGGCTCCGTTTGATCAACCTCATTGCACTTAAAGACTCCAGAACTATTGCCGATATCCTCTTCATCCACCGTCTCCTCTCCGGCACAATCAACTGCCCTAGCTTGATTTCCGCCATCGCACTCAACACCAACCCCCGTAATCCACGAAACCCCCGCCTCTTCTATCTGCCCTCCCACCACACTTCCTACGGCTGTAATGAACCAATTTCGCGAATGCTACGGCGGGCAAGCTCTTACCCTACCTACTCCCATTTCTACTTCACTTCTATTGCTCTCAAACGTCGTCTTCTCTCTTTCCCCTCCTGGCCTTGCCGGACCCACCATATACACTCTTACTACCCGTACACATTCCTATCATCCCGCCCCTTTATCCTACTATCCGTTCTTCGCCACCCCATCACGTGCACCGCCACCTTCCCACCTTATTACCTTCTTATTTATTCTAAAGTAATTTTTGTAATCCCTAGTTCTTAAGTTAGTTCGTAAGTTTTTTACTTTTAATTTCTTTTTTTTTTTCTAACGCTTGTACTAAGTGAAATTAACGAGGGTTCTGCTCCCTGTGAATATGCTAAAACCAATTAGCATCATGTCCACCAGCATTGCGGTCTATCAAGTCAGCTGCAAGGCACATCATAGACAATGATCTATACGATCTCTTTGTCCTACAATATTTCTGGATCTGCTCCTCATGACCTCGCGGCATGAGCAAACGGAAATCCATTACTAACCAATGCGATACGGCTTGTTTACTTAGCCGAACCCACATCTCATTGATGCTATATTCCCTTTCTTTGTTTCAGATTCGTACTCATGGCCTTGTCCCATGAAAGAACCAATGTTCACACATACATGTGTACCACTTCGATCTTCTCTATGAGATCTGGTTACCTATCCCCAAAGAGAGACTTCGCGTTTCTCTTGGGATAGAAAATGCATCCCTAAATTAAGAGAGCCAGTACCACTCGCCGAATTTCCTTTGCCAGCGAATTCGCATCGCTGAGTCGTTTTACACCCATCGACCGAGCAGGTCGTTCTTCCTACTCCCGCTCCCCGCTCGGGGACACGATCATCAAAAAGTCGAGTAGAATAAGCGCGTTACCGAGTGAAAAGTAATTTTTCTTGTGCCGCCAGTATAATGCTTTTCAGGAAGAGTAAATTGTCTTACATTCTTTTGTGCATACGTTTCATCATCAGTGTAATTAAAATCAATATACAGTAACCAAAATAAATACCGAAAAATATGTCGTGAATAAAAGGAACCATTTTATTAATAAACTAAATCGAGTGTTTTTCATTTAACTGTCCTGTGGCGGAGTTTTACTCCTTGCGTTGGTGAACAGTTGGCTGAAGGATCGATGGTGTCTCATTGTTCCTCATTCTTATGATTCGCGGATGAACTCAGTTTCTTTTAGTGCCCGGAGAACTCTAATTTACGATGGAGGAAAGAAAAGAATCAGCGCCGTACGCCGGTGCCCAATGCTTCTTCCCCACAACTTCTTTCGACCTTAACGTCGGCTCTTCCGCTCTCACGCTCCGCCTCGTAATTACGCCCCCCTAATTCATAATTCCTCCCTTCCATACCTCGACCAGATTATCTTATAAATCTTAGTATCTTCGACTTAGCCACGGTCTTTCCCTATCTGCTGTTTATCCTTCAGCCATCATGTTAAATTTAAAACTGAAACATTGAAAAATGGAATCTTTTAGCTTTTCTTTGCCTTTCTCTCCCTCTCTTAGTTAGTCAAGCTATATATGATTTTCTAAGTTTTCTAAATTTTATAAATTTGTATTTGGGGCTTGTACTAAGCTAACTAAGCTAACCCTTCAACATCATCATCGGTACTACAAGCGGGATCCGGTATTGCCCTTATTTAGCAAGTCTCTCCACCGGTATCCGGTCCTTATCGGAGACTTGTTAAATTGCTGATAATAATTTGTTTTTCCGGGCAAGGTTATTAGCCGTGCGCCAAGCTAACCCTTACCTCACTCAATTAAATTACCTTCTACCTCCTGCGCCATTTTTGTCCGCCTTAGGTTAAGTTTTGATGAAATATTTTAGTTAGTTAGTTGTTAAGTTTGTTTATCGTTTGTACTGAAATAAATATATATATATATATATATATATGAGGGTTCCGCCCTCACCAAATTAAATTAAACATAAATTAGATGATTCTAACAGATGTGAGCCACCCATAAGACAAGTACAACGATCAAGATGATGCTCGTCCTTATCAAACATTTTAAGCGAATTCAGGAAAAATTGTTTCCTTTTATCGTGAAGAGAATTTATTCAGTATAATAAGAACTGTTGTTATAATTTAATATTTGTATTTCACAAGTATTCTCACGACTTAATATTATAAGATCATATTGGATTCGCAACTTTATTATTAAGGGACACAATTTCCTCCGCCCCCCATTAACCTCGGTATCTAAAAAAGATATAAACAATTGGCAATAAAATGTATCACATCGTCAGCAACATACACTTTCTGGATACGAATAAAATCATACATATAAACAACCATCAGCTATTCGATGAACTCAAAAAATACAACAAACTCATAAACATTATAAGATTGACAGGGATTCATTAAATTCAACAAGAACTCCCATCAGATTTGATAAAATGACAAAAATTCCATATAACAGATACAGAGATATGTTGAAGCGAAATTTTATGAACTCCTTTCCACACATTCCGACAAAAACCGCAACAACAATAAAAAAAAATTAAATACAATAAAAAAGAAATAAAATACAAGCAACTAAGTATCTACAACTGTCACTTACCTTTAAGATACACCGTCCCACAGGTTCATTTTCAGCAACAGAAACATTGTAGAAGCTCTGATCGAATATCGGCTCGTTGTCGTTCACATCGTGTATCGTAACCAGAACGGTAGTTGTGGACGATAACGGCGGATGGCCATTATCCTTTGCGACAATTTTCAATTGCGGAACCGGTTCCGTTTCACAGTCGATATATGCACGCGTCGTAATTAATCCCGTATGTGCGTCCACCTGAAACCACTGCGAGTGTGTTTCGGGCGTATCCACTAAGGAGTAAATCACCGCTGAGTTATTACCCTCATCCTTGTCGACAGCCACCACCTGAATGACCGAGGTGCCTGGATCGGCTACTTCCATCACGTTCGCATGGTAAACGTCCTTTTCAAATTCTGGTTCATTGTCGTTAATATCGGTCACGCGAAGGTAGATCGTCTTCGATGCATGCAACGGCGGATTTCCATTATCTGTTGCCACAACGCTCAATGTGTAGTTCGGTTGCATTTCACGATCCAGTGGCAGTGAAACGATGACCAGGTAAATGATGTTGTCACGTGTCGTTAGCCCAAAGTGGCCATCTCCGCCATTTAGGGTGACATTTACATTTGAATATTCCGTCTTCGAATCGGGATCATTGACTGAGATCCTGGCAACGAATTCACCAGGCTGAGCACTCTCCGAGATTTTTGGTGTCGCATCGTCGCTAAGGAATATCACATTGATCGTCGGTTGGTTGTCATTGACGTCAGTCACACGAATGGATACAAAAGCGGTTGTCTCAAGCGGTTGTTCGCCGTGATCCTTCGCCACTACCACCAGCTCATGCAGTTCTTTGGTCTCAAAATCAAGTAGCTTATTAACCGATATCAAACCCGTCTGTGAGTCAATGCGAAACATTTTCTCCTTGTCGCTCTGTCGTCTATTTATAGAATACTCCACCAGTCCGTTCTCATCCGCATCGGTATCCGAGGCATACACCTGTAAAACGCTAGTGCCGACAGTCGCATTTTCGGGGATCGTAGCAAAATATCGGCTTTGATTGAAGATTGGTTGATTATCGTTGACATCCTGAATCGTGATGTTGACAGTCATTTGGCCGCGCAACGGCGGACTACCGCCATCGAGAGCTTCGATAACTAAACTGTACCCCGGTGTAGTTTCACGATCGAGAAACCCGTTTATCTGTAGATCCAAGTATAGCACGCCATCCCGTTCGCGATGCGACGACAACCGGAACGCGTTATTCACATTACCCGACACGATATTATACCGCTGGGTGTTATACCGTCCCAAATCAAGATCTCGCGCCGGATTCAATGTACGTTTCACGTCTCGCGGGGTATTCTCGGGGAATTCAATATTCATAACCGGCGTCGGAAATGTAGGTGCATTATCATTTTCATCCAATACTCGGACCACAACGCGAACATTCTCGCCACTCAATGGTATCGCAACAAGACTATATGAATCACGTGTTTCCCGATCTAGCTGGATTTTAGTTCGTATTTCACCGGTCGTGTGATCTATAGCCAAATCCGTATCTACTGGACTACCGGGCACCGGCACTATCAAATATGGTGGCCCACTGTCAACACCATGAATAAACTCGCCAATGAACCCAATCTGATGGCCGATCGGAACACCCTCAGACACCTCTAACTCGCGCACATGTTCGCCACATACACTCACGATACCTAATAGCACACATATCACAAAAAGCCATTGGTTCATCGAATTCTTTCTTCGCCTGCAATATTTCGCACCCACCAGCTCTCTTTCAATGTGATTTGGGAATTTTTCCGCTGCACGCCGGGACTTAGATCTTCTTACAAATAAATATTGAGCCATTCTTACGAAGCCCATAGAAATGAGGCTTCGATAATCTCTTGACATCTCGCACGCGAACGACTCATTAGGCTTTGTGTTCGTTCTGGTGGTTGCACAGCATCCAAAGATCACCGATCATGCTCTGGTGACATGACGAGCGTCAACTTAACAACTCTGAGACGGCGACGTTTCGGGGTAAATTACGATGATTGACTGAAAGAAAGAAAAGATAAGCTAGGATAGATAAGTGGTGATGGCTTTTAAGTAAAAGATTTGGGGGCAAAAACTATGTATTTCTTTGGACAAAAATTGTACATTATAAATAAAACAAGAATTGATAGTCAATCCAATTCAAGTAGTTCTAAGCAGTAATCACTTAAAAGATTAGAGGAGTGCAGGCAATTAATAAAAGAATATTTTGCTCCCCCTTTCCAAATAATAATTTAATTTCGATTTAAGTATTAAAATAGTTCAGTTGAACTTTTAGTCCATGGGCCAAGGGTTCAAGTCCCTGTTCGGGATGTTAGTTATTATGCGTTTAAGGTTTTTCTTATTTAGGAATATTTAATTAATGTTAAATCAATTCCCACATTTACTTTTGCGGATTTTTGAAAAATATATTCATTTAGATCATATATGTCATACAATAACCTTAGGTATTTGTAAACATAACGCCATCGAAATATTAGTCGATTTGTGTCTGCATCATAAAGTTTCTTGGCGATTAAACATGTCAGCTTACGAGCCAAATTCTCGTCATTTGCGGGAGGTTTTAATTTTCTGCTTTAATATGAAGAAATGGATTCGTATGCTGCCCGAAAGATGGGAGAAAGTAGTGGACAATACTTTGAATCATAAATGTATAACCAGTTTTTTACAATAAAGCCTCGAATTTCGGAAAAAAAACGGCGGGAGCAAAGTTGTACACCTACCTACATTACTAAGCTTAATCAACGCCTTCTATAAGAAAAAACAAATGTATACAAGTATTTCATTTACTATAGTATAAGAGACCTAAGTCGTAATATCCTGCATCGTACAAACTGTAAGTATTCAAAGTAAAGAGATCGTTTTGTTCTCTAAAAGTAAACTATTTAAATTCAAGCAAAAAATACGAAGGGCTTCTCGGTAGTATAGTGGTTAGTATACCCGCCTGTCACGTGGGAGACCGGGGTTCGATTCCCCGTCGGAGAGCCTCTGGCACAAGACTAATAACATTGCCCGAAAAAACAAGCCATTATGGAAAATTTAACAAACCTCAGGACTTGCTAAACAAGGCCAAGACCGGTTCCCGGTTGTAGTGCCGATGATGATGATGATGATGATGATGATAAAAAATACGAAAGTCAATTAAAGGGGCATGATTTTTTTATACTCTTTGTATAAAAATCTGAGCTTATAGTAGTAAACTTTCACTCAAGGAGCGTGTTTCTTTTCCCTTAAAAGGACGAGGGGTCTCTCAAGGCCGCTCCTGGGGGGGGCTCGTTGCGGTCGCCACTGTGGGTCCGAGTCCTCCAGGAAGAGTGATGATTGATTGTTAAATCATCATCATCATCGGCACTACAACCGGAAACCGGTCTTCGGCTTATTTAGCAAGTCCCGAGGGTTATTAAATTTTCGATGATAATTTGCTTTTCCGGGCAAGGTCATTAGTCTTGCGCCAGATGCTCCCCGACGGGGATTCGAACCCCGGTCTCCCACGTGACAGGCGGGGATACCTACCACTATACTATCGAGGAGCGATCGATTGTTGAATAGAAGCCTGGAATTCTGGCAGGTGCAATAACACAGTTGATTCAAACGTTTTCATTTATTTTATTAATGTAAATTTAATAATTTTATTGATTTAGTGGCATCCTTGCACCACGGACGTCAATCGAGACTGATTATCGAATCAAAAAAAAAAAAAAAAAAAATTACTTTAAGGAGACAAGGACAAATGTGTCCTTCACCTTGTCTCTGGCTTCTGGTCATCTTGCGATAACCAGAATCACCCACATCCGTGAGGATGTTGGCCTCGGTCTCAAGATATCTGAAAAGAAAGGGGAAGGAGATATCTAAGGATAGTGTGGACAGGGTTCGTTCAATTGTTCCTTAACTACTTGGATGGGGGAATGGTGAGAAAGAAATCGTACAAGACCGGTGGGTCTTGAGTGCGGTAGTAAACACAGATCACGTCCTGATTATCGAATCTAAAATCCATCGCCCTTTTATACAAATCTTGGTTGAGATTTGTATTTGAGAAAATTGCGGAAAAGGAGCGGGAAATTAATTTTTGCAATATACACATCTGGCTACAATGCAAAAGGAGATAAGGCTTTTGGAAATTGTGTCTACACGAATCAAACGGACACTTGGTTCGTTTACCACATTTTACTTTGCATATGAAGATATACATTTTGATGTTTGGATTTTAGGAATTTCTGGGAATTGAATAATTGAACATTTGGTTCAATTTGTCTAACATTGGATTGCTAGTTTGGGGATATGGATGCATGATAAGGTAGGTGGATGTGTATGGGGACATTGAGAAAATGTAAAATATGTGTAGGATGGAAATGGTAAGGCTTCGCGGAGAACTACAAGCTTATAGGGCGTATTTCACACTACTGTCTTAATTATATTTTTCAATTGCAATACATGTATCTTGTTTGTGAAGAATTGTGAATTCAGCTTCGCTTGGTCTTTTGTGACGACATATTACTTTGGTGGTAGAGTTTCGCATCCGCTAGTGCAACATTCATGGTTTAAGTTGCAACTCATCTACTCTGAAAACCAGTATAGGTCGCACCTCGAGGTATTGTTGGACGCAAGTCCGGTGAAATTCGTAATTTGATGATTAATTTTCCTATAGCATATAGCCACCATACAGCATATTCCACTAAGAGCTAACTATGTATCCGTTGACACTGATTTTTCAATTGAATCTTGTTGGGAGTAATTCCTTCCCTTACACAGTGCAGCAATAATATCCAACGGATATCTCTGATGCGTAATTGTTTTCATTTGTTCGGTTTAACTTTGTATAAGTTTTATTAAATATTGGGTTCAGCTTTTCAGTTTGCACTCCGAACAATAATTATTTTATTTAACATTTTAATAAACGAATAAGTATGTGAATTAATTCCGTAAACGGTCATTAATGTCTCTCATATTTATTAAGCTCAAAATGTCTCCGACATTTTTATAATAGTAAGAATTCCGAATGCTTTGATTTTTGTGTTTTTTCCTGTTTTGTGAGAAATCATTTTGCGCGGTCAACAAGTGTTGAGGATAACGAACTAATTTCAGGATTGTTCTATTCTAAACAAGTATTCTAACAAGACTTTAGAAAGTGGATAGATACGCCTGAAGCATCCACTGGATTCAAAGGGTTTCTAATTGACTGCAGAAATATGTGGATTATATATGTAACATATTGCAAGACGGGCAATTGATTGAGCCTTCCCAGCAAATTTTCCGTACCTGACCATTATATACTTGTGTACCTGGCGATTCATTGGAAGGGGGTTGAGGTGAGGGAGAGCCGAAACCAAATTCCAATGAATCAGTAAATGGTAAAGTGGGGGCGAATTTGTGTCCTCGCATAAAAGGACAAGAATTAGCGACTGACTTTCCCTGTTGTTTTTCGCAAATAGACTCGTGGTGTTTTAAAATTCGTCGTGCAATTGAATTTGAATTCCGTGTAAATAATTTTTATATAATAAACATGTTAAGCGAGGTAATATTTTTGATAAATTTTAATGAATAATATCGATATTAAAACCTAAAAATTGTTAAATGCTAATTTTATAATTAATAAGTCATTTAAAAAAAAAGTATATTATTGCTTTTACGTCCGCCACAAACAACTGGATTCCACAATTGGCCAATAAGGACATTCTGTACCAAGAGCCTAACCTTATCTTTAATATTTAGCGTAAAGTGAAAAAATCTGTATTTAAAAAAAAAAAAAAAACTGAAAACAGAAAATGGCACAAGACTAATAACCTTGCCCGGAAAAACAATTTATTATGGAATATTTAACAACCCTCGAGATTTGCTAAATAAGGCCAAGACCGGATCCCGGTTGTAGCGCCGATAATGATGAAAAACAGAAAAGGATTAAATAAAAATCTAACGAAACAATAACAATAAAGAAGATATTAATTTCAATGTAAATCCAGAGTATCATCGCTTTGAGGTTTAAACAGTGAAAAGCCAATTCATCAAAAGAAGGTAAAAGGAGGAGCGAGCACCGGGACCCCAACGGCTAAACAACATCGGCATCTGTAGTCAAAGGAGACATAGCCAATTAGCAGCTTAACAACAACTACGACACCTTGGCCGAGCCAAAGCCCGCGGCATAAACCGCGAGTACGTACGTTATTCATATTTTAATTATATTTCTATTAGGTGTAAAATTATATATAAAGCAATTGGTGCAGCCGGAAAGATACAAAAACTCACTCGGGAATACAGAGAGCCTGTAAAAAGGCCATACATTTAACAAACCGTAAATACGTTTCTGCTCATAATTATAATTATATAATCTGTGTGCAAATTTATTTGGCAATATGTACACCCAAAAAATCCTTTAATCACTTCTGAATAACAGCCGATGAAAAGATATAGTACGGAAATCGCACCCTAAGCTACGGATGTTTCACTGTTCAATGCGAAACTCTCAAGTCATTGCAACAACTCACCACAAAAGATCAATTCCTTCTCAGAATGTAGTGTATGCTAAGATCTGTAACGGATAACCAAAAGCGACAATCATAAGTACTTTTCCTTGGCATCACCTGCCTCATTGAATTCTTGCAAAAACTGAGCCTACATCACATCCACAAAAAAGTGGTTCAATATTATCTTACATACAATAAAAATCGTTTGAGGTTCTTTACTTTTTGAGATTATTTTGCAACTTATCATCCTCATCTGTCACTTTTGTGTTTGAATATAAAGTAACACTTGAATCGTGGCCATAAAAGTTGCACACTCATTCATGGAAAACCATAAGGGAGGGACTATTAAAACAAAAAACCAAAACTGAAAAGACTGTTGCTGTATCTCATCTAAAGCAATTCTCGTGCTTCAAAGATTATTTCATTACGAATAAAACCACTTCGTCATTTGGAAATGTAATAATTGTATCGTGTGGTTGAACACAATTTTTGAAGACTTCTCTTCTCCAGATGGGCAGCAGTCAAAAAAGAAAAAATAACCACAAGAACAAAAAACAAGTAAAAACAACAAAAACATACAGAGAAGTACCCAAAGAAATCTGTTAAAATTTGATTCTCATTCTAACAAATAGACACTTCAGTTTTGGCTTGAGCTGAAATTGATTGACGACCGACCTTACCATTCGGAAGGCAGGCAAAAAATTGTAAATTACCTTTTACATCTACAGATGAATTCAGATACCCCACTGTAGGTGAATCTATGCAGTACGCTACATTAAACAAAGTGAAATATTTAAAGGTAAGAAAAAATATTGAATAGGAAGCGAACAAATAAGACAGCAAGTAAATGTAATAAAGAAGAAGAAAAAAAAACGCATCTGGAATGCGGCCGAGAGCGTGGGGGTCAAGCGCTTTCAGACATCTCCCGATCAGACACTCCAGACTTTTACGACTTTTTGTGTCTTCGCTATGTATTTCATTTCGTTTTTTTTTTATACTTTACGGCCTATTCTTGTGTGTAGGGCTCTATTGCACGTAAGAAAAGCATTTATCATTTGAAATGACCATTTCACGGGAATAGATGGAAATTCTGCTTTTCCGAGATGTAATGCACAAGTGACCCCGGACTGAAGGTGACACTGCTGTGCATACACAAGCAGATCCTACCCGGTTGTCAAAGGTTTGAAAGAGGCTATCGATGGCAGTTCAGGTAACATGAATTCATGGCAAGGTGATCAAATGAATGAAAAATTTGGCTGGGATAGGAGCACGTACCAAGCTGTCGCCTTGTTTCGGGTAGACCTGTCCTGGAGTATTTGTTTGTGTAAGTCATACGCAGAAGTATTCCTAAGCCACCTTGACTCTCAGGTCATAGCAAATATTGTTTGTCGACTACAATTAAAACAGTTTTCTTGGAACATATTGATTTTTCTCCATATGATATAATGTCAGCAATGAAAACATTTTCACCCTGAATTACTTTGGATTGTTTTCCACTCACGTCGGAGTCCGTGCACCCTTCGAGCCAGACAGACAAAACCTGGGTAAACTAATTATCCGATGTCTTCAATGTGAGACTTCAAGAGAAATCAAATAGTATCTATGTGACAATACTTTTGAACATGTGTCGAAAGTGTACTTTGTCGCTGGTGTGTGAAGAAACAACCATCCATTTAAAACTGCGTGTAATAAGCGGGTCAATAATTGTATAATTGGCTTCATATCAACGTGTCAGAACTACTTCTTTCGTGAAAGTGGATAGATGAACTGGAAAACTTCTGACCAAACAGAGGAATATTGACATGGTACTCGCTTACTTGGTACTTACCAGGGCGGAACTTTGACGTGATGTATATAAATACTACATCATGGTTTGTTTTCTATTTTAAGAATAGTAAACGGTTTCCTGATGCACATGACAACTATTTTCATTTAGCATAATCTTTTGATCTCTAGCGGATTGTTTATCATGTCTACTAAGCAGCTAAGTAATTTGACAGGTAAATGCTAAATACTTAATTTTTGGTTAATAAGAAACGAAGTGTAGGCAATGTATTTTGTGTGCTGTCATACTCCGCCTGCTCATGACGCTAGTGTTCGTGCAAAGTAGGGGAGTTTTTACCTGGCGAATTTAGCCGGTTGCTTGGCATCGCCCACTAAGTAAAAGGAAGATGCAGACAGCTGGTTCCACGGGGAGAACGTGGTTTAGTCAAAATATCTAGAACGTGCTACCATGAACCGCCAAATTACTACATACGCGCGAAGAAAGCAAACACCTGACATTCGTTGTGAGCGCCAGAAAATTGAAGCCGCAACTGAACACACACCTGGACAGAGAGTCTCAAACTTGTGCTCTTCGGGTGAGATTTGCTTTTCTCTTCATTTTAAATTGATTTTTTAAAGTGAGTCTATTGCTGCCCTCCGAAAAACGGATGAGAAAAAACGCAGTCTCTAATTCCACTTTTCTCATAATGTGAGTATGTAAAAGAGATTTTGTGATGATCATTCCACAATCGTGTAGCTAAATATGAGTGCGTTATCGTGTTTTTGGTTGATGACTAGACTGGAAGAATAATAAAGTGATGATGCTGTGCCACGAAAAGGAAAACCGGCTTGAACGCCAAACAAATACATTTGTGGAAATAGCCCAAATACGAGCGTACTTCAGGACACTTACAACGAAGAACAAGCAATCGTGATAATTCGCCACAGCTGAATTCACCAATAAATTGAGGTATATTATACACAAAAGCAAACATGAGACATTATGCGTTCTAATCGATGTTTTAAATCATAGTCTACGGTGTAATGGCTACATATTATACATCAAGCAGCCCCACAACAACACTAGCAGAACATGAAGAGCGAACGTACCATATACAGAATCGGCAGACAAAATACTGTAATAAGCATAGTGATCACTGAAAGGACAGGGCTAATTAAAACCAACAATTTCTGAGGGTAAAATGGGGTGGTGTGATAATATTAATTCAAAAGCAGAAGTTCTTTAACACCCTCGTCACCATCTATCTTCAAATTGTGATTGTTCTCCAACAATGACACAAACAGAGAATTGTGGTCATACTCAAATTAGACAAGCAGCTATATGTCTACAGGATGCAACAGGTTAAGTCCCAGAACGAAAAATTGTCGTGGAACAGTTCATTGAGGTACCATCGGTTCAACCCGGATGCCAATAGGGGTTTAGAAATAACATATCAGCGGTGTTGCAGTTCCGCAACATATATCACATTACACCATTCCGAAAAAACACACCACACGGAACGCCACCTATTGCTGAATAGACAAAAGCAAAATTGTCTATTCGTGTGACGTTTCCATGTTACTGTTTACAGTGCTTGTTTTACTACTGTACGGTGCTACTTTGCTGGGCAATAACGCCACAAGATTTGCGGGGCAACAACGCCAAATATAATTTGCTGTCCCGTCGAGGAGGAACTCGACGCGGAAAACAACCATTGCTGTTTCCCAGTTGGCGAACCATCGGCAACAACGGAGTTGCGTTCCCAACTGGCGAAACAAGCGGGGAAAGCCTTATGTAACATAACCGCAACACGACAGCCGGAACACGACATCTAGTAAAAGTAAAAAAATACTATGCAGCGGTGACATGATATGTCAAAAACACTTTCCACAGAGTCAGCTGGAACCATATACTAAAGGCGTTGGATATCCTCCAAGATTCATTCTACCTAGTGCATACAATAGCAAGCCTTCTCTCTAGAAGATCACTTCTTTATGACCCCGACGACGGTCTAAAATAATATAATAGCACTGCTGGAGTGCCTCAGGGATTCGTGCTAGGACCCTTATTATGTAATATTATATGCGGCGGTGAGATTAGAACCAATGGGCTAGAATGTGTAGGAACCTTCAGATATGAAGATGATTTGGAAACGCTGAGCGCAGACTAAATAGTTATTGTACCCACACTATTTAGAGCACTAAACGCCTGGATATGGCCCAACTAAAAGTAGCCGCACATAAGACGAAGGTACTTTGAATAAGCAGTCAGAGGAAGGTTAACATCTCGATGTAAAAATACGAGATCAGTCCCAGGCGCTCCCGACCTGACGATAGATGACGATTGTTGTTCGAAAAGAATAGCTAGGGTAGAGAGCAACCACCTTAGAAGGTTTAAGTTTGTTGTGTGGCGACACTGCGTTGTGTAGTATTTATTCGACATTTATCAATAGTGAACACACTTAGTGAATTCGCAAACGTATAAAGAACTGGACTCCACCTCTTTATTGTTGGCAAATCGTTTGCATCTGGGCTATTCTGTCATGTTTGGAACTAGAAAAGAATTAGAGGAGAAACATCCCGCGAACGGATCACAGGGGGAAATGTTTCGATGCGGGATTTCCAATATTTGCTATGTTTAAAAATTTACTGCGAGCTGTCAATGATAAACAATCTCATATAGCCCTTCTCTAAGATAGCTTGGTGTTACACTCAACAGAAGGTTATTGCTGTGCAAAACGCTTGCGGAAAATAAGTGAAAAAACGCCAGGAATTAGTAACGTATTAGCGAGTCTGTTACCGAATGTTGGGGACCGCGGTCCCACATCAGGAAATTCAAAAGTGCACGTATGGACCAATACTACCTCGTAAGAGGATACAGCTCGAAAAAAGGCTCTTTAATTCGACATATATGCTGTCATGTACGGTATCCGAAGAGGCCATAAATGTCCGGAAAAAAACCACTTGACGATGGAGCTAATAAAGCCGCTACTTGTCAGGATGTTGGGACACTTGTCCCACGAAAAGCCCGAAACCGAAGTGAATCGGGCATGCAGAGAAATTGAAAGGGTGAAAAGAAATTACGGCGATCTGAACTATCACTTGAACCAAATGGTATTTGCGCGTGGAAGTTTTCAACAGTACTCGCCCAAATGTAAATCATCCATACTGCGTGTGTTATTTTATTTCCAAACACCGTTTATATCCCCCTGTTGCTGTGCGCCTTAGCAATCCAAAGCAACTTTAACTAAACCTGATGTGTTGAGCATTGGTCAAATTTCAGTGATTCGAACCGTATCATTAATTCGAATCACGCGTTCTCCTTATCGTTATAAACACCATGATTGGTGACCCCGACGCATTCTGTGTACAACCAGCACACAATCTCCCATAGGTAAACAGGACTTTTCTAGTGCGGGCTCGACTTCTGCACAGAGCACCCGGCTCACTCGCCTGCTCCGACATTCTCTCACCCGCTCGCCCTTCGGTCCGCCGTTCGCACACGAAGATGATCGTAACAAAGTTACTGAGGAGGGAGTAGTGTGGCGATCCTAGCAGGTACACTCACAGTACAAAAGAAGAAGGACAGCACAGAGAGAAAATCGGGCGAGAAAAAGCATCACCCAGTCTCATCAGTTGAGTATGCTTGAGCTTAGAAATCTAATTCGTACGCGGGGCAGTGGTCTGATGTGTTGAGCATTGGTTCAATTTTTAGTTATTCTAACCATCATAGCGTCAGTTCAAATCACACGTTCTTCACTATCTCGCAAGCGCTATAATTCCATATCCCTTTCCTTTAGCTCAGAAACCTCAATCACGTGGATCCACACGTCATTGCAAACTTATTTGCCTCCTTCTTCAAATAATCGTCCACTGACGACTCTTTTCTTCCTGATACCTCTTATTTTAAAACTTACCAAACTTCTCCCGTTATTTCTCATTCCATTGATGTACCCACGATTAGAAATAAACTAAGCCAACTTAAAGACGAATTCACTCCCGGTCCAGATGGTATCTTTACTCATCATCATCACTACAACCGGGATCCGGTTTTGGGCTTATTTAACAAGTTTGAGGCATGCTAAATTTTCCATAATAGTTTGATATTCCGGGCAAGGCTATTAGCCTTGCGCCCGGTGTCTTTACTATATCCCTTAGAAAAGGTACCTACATTCCTGTTCTCCCTTTCGGATAATCTTCCATTCGTCGCTTTCTCAAGGCGAATACCTTAATATTTGGAAAGCTGGTTTTATCACCATTGCCCATAAAAAGAGATCCAGTAGCAATGTTATAAACTAGCGACCTTTCCACGTGCCCAAACTGCATTTTGTACCAAGGGTTATCCTTCCAGTGCAAATCGCTTATTTCACCCAGGCAATACGACTTTCTTGGTGGTAGATCTATGATCACTAATTTAGTTGAATTCACTACCCGCACACTCCTAGCCGGAGCGAACGACAATAAAGTCGACATTATCGCAACCGATTTCAGTGAAGCCCTCAATAAAATCTTGCACAAACGAATACTTTTTAAAATATCCTCCGGAGGATTCTAACTCATCTTGATAAAGTGGTTTTCTTCATATCTGAGCAACAACCGTTTTCGCAAATCCTTTTCTCGCCACCTCAGGAGTTCTTCATGCCAGCCACCTAGCTCCCCAGGTATTTATACTAACCATAACCGGCATTGTTGGCTCCTCGATAGTATAGTGGTTAGTATACCCGCCTGTCACGCGGGAGACCGGGGTTCGATTCCCCGTCGGGGAGCCTCTGGCGCAAGACTAATGACCTTGCCCGGAAAAAACAAATCATTATCGAAAAATTTAACAAGCCTCAGGACTTGCTGAAATAAGGCCAAGATCGGTTCCCGGTTGTAGTGTCGATGATGATGATAACCGGCATTATTAGGATTAGCCAGCATGTACCTCTCTCGACGCTGACGATACTAAATTTTTCAATACAATTTGGTCTCGCTTGATTCTTGCTTTGTCCAAATAGACATAAAGAACTTTTCGGTTTGGTGCCAGAGAAATTGCTTGGAACTTAATGTCGGCAAATGCAAATCAATTATATTTTCATGGAAGCTCACCATTTCTCATCTCCACCCCAACTACTTACTCAATCAACATCTATCCTCTGTATACTCGTATGCTATATGCAGATAAACTTCCCCTCCCACGTTGACGACATTAGTATTAAGGCCAGCTCTGCTCCCGGATTTGTGAAACGTGGTCTAAAGAATTTTCTAACCCTTATGTGACCCGATCGCGCTATGTTGCCTTTGTGCGCCTTCTTCTAGAATATGGTAGCCTGGTCCGGTTCTACATTCGCAGAAACGAGAACATCCACGTTTCTTACGTTTTGCCCTCCATGGACTGAGTTGAGAAAACGCTCTGAACATACCCCTTACACAAATTGTCTAACCACATTTGAAGAGTGTAGAATTCACGTCAACATTGTCCTTATCCAGCGTCTTCTCTCAGGTTCGGGCGATTTTGCAAGCCTTCTCTTCTCTATTCCATTTAATATCAACCTGCTGTATTTTATGGAACACTCGTCTACTTTATCCGCCAAAACCTCACTCATCTCATGGCTTTATATAACCCATCTCGCGAATACTACGAAGAGCCAGCTCTTACCTAACCTCTTTTGACTCTAACCTTAACACTTCTGCTCTTTAACGCTGTCCCCTTATAAGCCCCTCTCAATCCGGCATCCACCTCCACACCCCATAGGCTTTCTCGTATATTACCCTTCCCCACAATTTTATTCACGTATATGATAATTATGTAGAAGTTTAACAATCATATTTATGTACCTTAGGTTTAAGTGACAGGTTGACATTCAAGGAACATCTGAGGAAAACGAGTGAAAAAACGACAAGAGTATGCAAAGTTTTGGCGAGACTGCTACCCATTGTTGGTGAACCCCGGCCCAACAAAAGGAAACTGATAAGCAGTATCAACACCTCCATTATAATGTATGCAGCTTACATATGGACAGGAGCCGAACAGTATAATTCGTAGATGAGGGGAGTGCACACAAAACATAGGCTGGCATCATTAAGAATATACTGCACTTTCCGAACGGTATCCAGAGATTCCATAAATGTCTTGGCCGGGAGGAAACCACTTGACATAGCAGCTAAAGAAAACGTTGCGTTGCATAAGGTCTCCCAAGAGAATCGCCGACGAATACGATCATGTGGCATCTCTAACAGATACACACAATTCACAAGCAAAATAGTGAAGGACACCGAACGAAAATCGAATAAGAAAATACATCAGAACCGTATACCTAGCGATAACATAACAATTCACATCAGTGGAGTATAGTCGAGTTTAAAAATCAAATTCTAAACACGGTCAGTTGCCTGATGGGCAACGCTTAGGTTCAATCTTTTTCGTGATTCAAGCTGTCATAGCGTCAGTTCGAATCACACGATCTTCTTCACTATTATTTCAAACGCTATAATCACAATTAGGGGTCTCAAGTCCAAGAGAATTGCAACGAAGGAGGGATTCTTCAACCAAAGGAAGGTGGGCTCACACCATGATACTTGATGTAGAAACATGGGCCAAAAGAAAACATGCCGAGCTGAACTGTGGGGGTGAATGTATTTTTCCGGCGTACGGCAGGGGCTTACTACCACACACCGACGGAAATCACGGAAACGGTGAATAGTTGCGGGTAATAGCAAGCCAAGGAACAGTCACCACTGGGTCAGTTTAGATGGTTTGCAATTATTTCGAAAGTTTGATTGATTGGGTCATATATCGAAGTTATTCACTGGCAGCCATCCACTAGAAGATCGCACTTCGAGCACGTTGCGAGCGCTTGAAAACCTGATGCGAAACCGTCATCCGCAAGGAGGAAACACCACAAATGAAACACCTGGGCTTCGTTGAACTCAGTCTTTTACTTTCTTCAATTTTTCATATGCCTAAGTTAAGATCTAACACCCGCTGTAATACGTTCCGATAATCAAATAACGAAATAAAATATTAACTCTGCCGTAGTTCTATTTCCAAAACACTTCCCGCTTGTGTTTTAACTATGAACCGAGGTTATATCGTTTATTAAGTTTTCTTTCTTTTGATCAATACAGTGGCGCGGGTTTCCTACTCGACTCGGCTGCACTCCCTGGTAGTTGGGACTCGACTGGATATATCCGGCCCCGGTGGCGGTTGAATCGCGACTGGTTAATTACTGGCGAGGAAAAAATCGTCGCGTCGTGGCAGTGGAGTCATTGCTAAAATCGACTCGCTGCCATTTACTAGGAACTTCGAAAAAAAGTTGCTATGCCTGTATAGGGGATTAGTTGCGGGGAATCCTCGCCATATAAGCTGAGTTGTATTCGTTGGTTGTGTGTACCGGGAAATTGGTTTCGGCGGCATAGCCAAGTATGATCAAGGGTCTTGATCGTTGCGAGGGTCATTTCGTGGAAAGGCGACGCATCATGCTGTGGGCTTGCCAATTAGAAAGCATTGGTGTGGTTCTACATGGTTTAGGTGGAATGGGAACCCAAATGGTTTTCGGGGGAAATTGGAATTGCTTGGTTGCAAGCGAGGGATATGATTTAGATAGGGAAGTAACCGAAGCAATTTTGGGGAAATGTATGCGGCTCCGTGTAGTTGATGGAGATGGTGAGTATTCCCTTGTAAATTTGAATATGCGTTTATTACGGAGTACGGTTTTCGGGGGAAATTAGAATTGCTTGGTTGCAAGCAAGGAATGTAATTTAAATAGGAAGTTAACCGAGGTGGATTTTGGGAAAAATTATATGTGGGGTGATGTAATTGAGTGAGATGATTAATGCTCCGTTGTAAATTGGGATATGCATTTATTACAGCTTGGGAAATTGATTCTTGGTAAGTATGGGTATGTATACAATTGCGGGTTTGGGGACGGATGCTGTTGCATATTGCGATGTGTTTTTGCGTGTTGGGAAATGGGTTACAGGTTAGGTTAGGGTGACACGCTGTTAGCGGTCAAAATTGGTTGGCATTGTGGGTTGGTTCTCCATGTGGTATAGAGAACACCCACAGAGCTACCACTTGAGTCAGCTGATATCAGGACATGGATGCTTTCGGCAATACTGGCACAAGTACGATATAAGCTTATCACTCACCCATACTGCTTGTACTGGGAAGGCAAAATAGGAAATGCGTAACACGTACCCACGGAGTGCGTGAGGTTCGAAACCGCACGAACTATTTTGGACCGACATATGGGACGGGCAGTTACTCCGACAGGAGTAATAGAATACCTGCTAAGTTCCAAGCAAGCATGGTCTGTACCAGGTGACACGATGTAGCAGTTGCGACGCGACGAGCGGAATAACAGGTAAATTCCGTCCTGCACCGCAATGGAATATCTAAAAGAAGGTTTTGCGGTGATCAATAGGAATATGTGATTTAGTCGATAAAAATCAGCCATGCCTCTGGATCGGTTCAGACGTATTTTTTGAAGATTTTCACTTTCCTGCCGAAACCACAAAAACAGCTTAGATTTAAGTAAGTTTTTGAGATATGAATACGCTGTTCTTAAGTCGAATAAGTAGGGTTTTGCGCTCACCAAAACCAAATCCAATGATCAATGCACAAATTATCAATAAAAACAGATTATACGTATTTCGTGTTGATACGAGTAGTACTCGATACAAATCCCCAAAAAGCTACAACTGCTGTGTATATAGTGGATAGCCCAATAAAACAATATCGTTAGATTCGGAATAGAACATGGAATTTTTTTACCGATGCATTATTAATGCAATGCTTTGGCTTCCATAAGAGAACCGTGGGTGTATTAGATGCTTGCAGACGTGAAATTTCGGTCTCAATATGTTGAATTCCATGATGATTCAGATGCCGCGTTGTGGTAGAAATTGGTAGAGATTCATTATGTTGTAATATAATAGTTGATTAATTTAATATAATTAATTGATTGAAATTTGGCAAATAATTACTGATCAATGTTTCGACATGGGTAGAAACTGCGACGAAGGAGCTAATGTGCTCAACTCATATTGCACTGGACGACGCGAAACTCTTATGTACAATATATACGTTGCCCGAGCAACATCGCCTCCAATTAGGATTATGTCTTGTGTACAATGGATGAACACAACCTTACCCGAAAGTAACTAATGGCTGTGTGCATATGGTTATCACTTTTCGAACCCATAACACCATTCTGGAAAAATAAAAAACCAATACTGTTGCCTAGTAGCGATGTTTGTCCTAACAAAGTAGTTTACAAAATGTACGGCACACCAAACCTTAGTTTCAATGAACTATTGGAATTTTCTAAGTGTTGCTTTGAATCGTTTATAAAAATAATTTTAGGGTGTAATGCCACTTTCTACCACCTGATTACTGTCATAATTATAAGTATACATAGTATGAAACTGACTTTGAAAACTTTCAACCACAGCACAAGAAACAGTTTATGGTTTATCCGTACTGTATTGCAGCAATTAATAATCTAACCATCATCCATCTCCACATGAGACACGAGGTAACCATTCCTAGGTTATAAACTCTCTAATAAACAACTCAATAAAACATCAGCTAACAAGGCCTCATTTAATATGCGAATCTGTCTCGAAAAAAATTATATTGTTAGTTTGTTAGCATAAATAAAATACGCTGCCAATTTGCCTGGGCAATTCATGTGAAAATGTGCACGAGTTCACTGTACATACCACCACACCACATGGGGCTTGTTTTCAGATCAATCTTGCTTTAATCACCTGACCGTTATACCCGTTGCTTAAAAGGTCAGGTGATTAAAGCAAGATTGATCTGATCCCCCATGTCAGACAAACTAGCGAAGAGTAAAATATAAATATCTACCCGTGTTATATAATTAAAGTTCAATTAATTATCACTCTCCCTATGAATTATTATTAACATCTCGTTTCTTCACACACATATCCTCCTTCCCTTCCCTCCAAATCACTAATTTCCCTTTACAATAGAATATCACCAAATACGATAGTAGATAATTTAAATAAAAGTAAAACACCCATTTAAAACCCCATTCACATTCACCCCCCCTATTAACCAGTTCCGCTTCCTAGAAATAACTATCGTGGAAGCGGAACGAAAAAGGATATGTGTCGAGAGACACGAGATTGAGCTGCTTGAAAATCGATTAGCGGACGGTCGTGTGTGGAAATTAATCCCCTTTTTGAAGTATAGTAAATATGTTAATATAACAAGAACTAAAAGAGTGAAAATTAGAATTTAATCAAGTTAGCCCTGTGTGGACATTAGTCCCATTTTAGAAGTATTGTAAATAGGTTAATATAACAAGAAATAAAACAGTGAAAATTAGAATTTGATCGAGTTTTCGTGTTGGTGGATAAAAACAACATTAATAAGTGCAAATTCGCCGTATGCGTAGGTGGATAAAGACTTAACATTAATAAGTGCAAATTCGCCGTGTGCGTAGGTGGATAAAGGCTTAACATTGAATAAGTGTAAATTCGCCGTATGGAGGCAACATCCAGTAGCATCAGAATTAAGATCCAGCCATTGATAGAACGAAGGATATCCCCACAATCAACCAACAATCAACACAGAACGGGGTAAATTTTGTGATATAAACTAATTAATTGTTAAAGAAATCATTAACAAGAGTAACGTCATAATGTTGAACAACTGAGTCAAACGAGCAGTTCAATGTTTTTTTATTAAATATTATTTCTCTAGTTCTTTCGCCAAATGTATACTTGAAAAGTAATTAAATAACTTCTAGCTAGCCGGTTAAGTCAAATAAAAAATAAAAATTCAAATATGGTAATGTTGCCCTTAATTGAATTAAATTCAGATGTCCCAACTGTATTTTTTCTGAAAAAAACAGACAAGCAATTCGAAAGAATGACAGGCGAAGGTCATTATCCTTCAATCAGTTTTTATAGCGGGAGATTTAATTTTAAATGTGAAAGATATACAACCTTAACAGCAGTATCCATAAACTAAACATATTCACATGCTATAACGACCACCGTCGGAAACCATCGTTTTATATGCCAACCATCCAAAGGTTACCCAATTTATCTAGCTGCCGGGAATCGGACGGGACCCGTAAAATGTAGATTCACACCGACTATAACGTTGCCATTATTCTACTTCCCACACGCCTTTATAAACGAACATGAATGTTTCATTTTAGAAAAAATGATTGTGTCAAAATGCAGGAGATGTTCATTTTGTTAAGTTATGGTCCATTCGAATTAAGACGATTTCTCTATTCTCCTAAGGCACTGTATATTCTCGTTGATCTGCTCTAGTTATCGCTAAAATAAGAACTCGAATCCAAAGGGTAGACGACATCACATTCATAAATGGGTGACGTGGGAGAAACAAGTTCGGCGTCAACTCTTTTGTTTCAAGCGTGATAGGTTGTACTACAATTCTAGAATTCAGATTCCTATAAATGATAATTAGCCGTAAGCTATAAAGTCAGTAACTTCCTACTATTAAGCATAAAAATAATTTATGGCAGTTCCTTGACTGGCTCATAATAAGAATCAACTTACTTCATGGTATTTACGAACGATGCATTCTACCTCAATTTGGTTTCGCCATCTTTGGTTCTTCTAAATCGCATCTTATCTCTGAGAACTCAGCGCCGAGTCCTATTTTAGCTACTTTTCCAGCAAACGATGTTCACTTTTTCCAAAAAAGACACGAAGCAAAAGTAGACTCCTGCATATAAAGCCCGATTTATACATCTATATATGAGCACGGTGCCTCTGCACAACTCCAATTTGCTTAACCGTCGTCGTTGTTGTGATGGCAGCTGTAACTGCCTGCCTGCTGCCGTATTTACCCCTACTCCTTCAGCACAAAAAGACAGATGACCACAAATATCTAATTAATCTATGTTCTTCTAATTATTTCACTTACGACTCTAATCTTCATTTGTTGTCTTTTCTTTTCATTTCTTTTTTGCCGTTTTTGTGTGTGTGTTTTCAAAACCATTTTATTTATTCACCTTTTTTCTTCATCTTTGTTTTGTTGTTTTAATGTGGTCGGGTTGTTTCTATGCGTCTCTCCTCCTGATCGCCTTTCTTTAATTTGGAATTAATTTTGCACAGAAATATAAAACAAAATAAAATCAAAAAAGAGCACCTAAATATACACAGCATTGTCTATAGTATCTTCTATAGATGGAGCTATAAAGCAAATAAAAAAATACCAAACAAACGAATCAAAAGCGAAAAGACGTGGAAGATGTTGATAGAGAAATGGTCCATACAAACCCACAGTGGAAAAAGATCCGAACGAAAAGGCAATGCTAAAGAAGTAGGTACGTGGATAAAATGCGCGCGCGGCATTTCTTTCGATTTTCTTAAATTTTCTTTCATGCCATCAACACACACGGCAAACAGACAAAGTTATCCATTTAAACTACGCGGATGGTACTGTAAGATCCACGCACACCAGGCAAGAAAATAAAGGATAAAAAGAGCCAATACATATGCTGCCTGTGTAGGAATAGTATAGTGAATACGGCAATAAAAATAAATACCATCCCCAAGAAACAGGTATTTGGTGGTGAATTCTTCTAAATCCACACACATTGTGCGTAACACTCGGCGATGTTAAGATAACTTTTTTTAATCTTTTTTATTTTGATGGGTTTGTTTTGTTTTGTTTTTTTTTTTACCTCCCGTTGGTTTGTATTTTTCTGCAGATTCTTAATAATACTGAAGATTTTGGCGACTTGGTACTAACTATTCCAGGTTGTATTAGGAGAGAAGGAAATCACAGAAGAAAAGTAGTTGGGTTGAAATATAATTGCATATACGAAGATTAAAACAAACAATTACCAACTTGATTAGGTTTCATTGGCTTCTAATACTACAACCACACTGGTAAAGCATGTAACTGGTTGCTTATACAAGTGCGAAAACAATAACTCAATCATTGTTTGGTTTATTCAGATATACACACACGGTAGGCCCCGAGGCGTTGCGTAGATTACTTGCCACATAGTTACCAATCTTCCATTTTCCAAAAAAAAGAAGAAAAAAAAAAACCGCACGCACGTGGGACTAATTATCCATTCATTTTACATAGGGCCTCCCATTTTCAGTGGGTATGTTTTTTTTCGTTTTTGATATTTTATTGTTGTTGGTTTTTTTTTAATGCGTTTATCCTATGCTCAAAATAATGGCACTCGCAACAAGGCTTGTCATCAATAATTCTCTTTTTTTTCACACATAAACATAAAAATAAAACATATGATTAAGCGCCATCTCAGGTTTAGGCCTGGGACTTATTGAACAATGAATATATGTGTGATATATGGGTTTCATACGATCGAAAAAGATCTACAGCACCATCGCCAAAGTATATTTACGATAGTATATTTTATTGCAGACACATCTGGTGGATACAAGATCAATATCATTCATTGTCCTAGACGAATAAAGAAGCGGAGGATTGATTCAATGATTTTCAAACAATTCTGTTCTGGTCTCCTATTTAATTCAAATAGTAATTATCATACTCCTATACCACATCACACTCCCCTAAAGCCTAATTTCAACGTTGCTATCTAATTGTCAACCACCCACCATATGGTCTGCGAAGTAAATATGAGAGGAAAGGCGCTACAGGTCAAATGTGGCAAAAAAACTATAAGACATGAATTCCAAGCCCCTCAATTTAACACACAATTAAAAATTTGTTCATTGTTCAATTGTTACAATAACATACAGTCGTTAATTGAATCTATGTTAGTAGAGTTCGTCTAACAGCATATTTTATTATTTACAGATGAGCTATTTATTTTTATTTGCTTACATTCCACGACCATAGTCTCAACTGCTCAGCCTATCGTTTATTGACTTTATTGATGTTGTTTCAAATTACTTGTTAATATAATAAATAATAACAACATTATTAATAGTATTTATTCATATTTCTCCCGCCACTTCAATTATTCAAGGGATCATAGGTAGTACATGATACAGTTCAAGCTCCTCCAATTAGCATCTTTGTAACACAGACCATTAGCATATAAAGTGTCGGATGCTAGCCTTCAGCAATCCGCTTACAAATCGGTCCACATACCGCATGAAGAAATTCGGCCCAAATTAATCTGCAGTAAACAGTATATGAACTGTTCTCCTCAATATGCACAATTGGAAACCTAATGAATCAAATCAAAAAGTCTTAAAACAAAGGGACTGTCACAATATTGTACTGGCAATGTCCGTTCAATCAGCAATGCTTTCACTTGAAGGGAAAGTATCGCTGAAAAAAGACCAAGACGAAGTTCGTGTGAAATTCAGTTAAGTCAAATGTTCTCTAGTACTAATGGGACCAAACAATGTCAATTCTTTACAGCCAGAAGAAGAATACTAGTACCCGGCGTATATGAAAAACGTCACTCTTCCTTATCATTCTTTATATGGTAGAAATATGTGGCGATTCCAACAGATACACACATGTAACCACACTCTAGAACACAGCACCAAAGAAGAGTTGAAAATACCATCAGCCTTGTACCAAAGCATTAACGTAATAATCTAGAGTTTAAGTGGAGAGTTGTACTATCCTCGCGTACCTGCGGCAGTGGTCTGACGCGTCAGTGCTGTAATTATAACTTGTGTCTGTACCGTAGCAGAAATCTCAACGTCATATTGGTTAACAACAGCTAAATCTAACCAAACGACGCTGTTGCATCATATCAAAACCCCTAGGGTCATTTCACCGTCTTAGAGTCTGGTTCTCACGCTGATTATTTCCCAAGCATTAGCGGCATCCTATTGACTTTCTCCAGACACTCCATACGCTGGGGATCAACGATCTCTTTTCACCGGTGAATAGCACCAGCTACATTTTCCTCTCCTCCACAATTCGGTCTCCCTATAGTTCAATGCACTCTGAGATCACCACAGCCATGGCACTAGGGCAGTGGGTCATCCTGCAGATGAGACTGCATTTGATAGAAGCGCACAAGCTAAGCCAACCCCGGAGTTATTGCGCTCTCTCTTTTCTTCTTTTCATCCTTGGCATGTCCAGCGACTGTCGAATGATGTGCAAGTATTATTCACATCACTGAGACGTGCAACTGAAAAGATTCATGAGAGAGTACGATGATGATTGGCTAATAGCCGTGCGAATGCAAAATTAAAATTTCATCCCTAATTGGGATCAGTCGCTATTGAATCACCACAGCGGTAGGTCACGCCGCTGAGAAGTCATTTTCCATCCACCAAACGGTGCAGATAGAGTCGAGTTTTACACTGCATGGAGTGAGCATAAAAGAGCGAATAACGTCGAGCGCAGTCGTGGGTGTTTTATTCTTTTTCAACTCGGGAAAGTTCAATTTATTTTTCCATGGAAACTTATCCGTAAATAAGTGACGTAAAGAAGAAAAAAACAAATCAGTCGAACAGTAAAACGGCAAAAGGAAAAGAAGTTTCAAATCTTTTATTCAAAATAATAATGTGCAATAGTTTAGCTGAAATTTAGAGACACTAATCGCCAGATATATCACCATTAGAAATCCTACTCTGTGGAACAAAACTTTGTGTAACAAAAAAAAACATCGTAGTGTTAAACAATAAAAAAACAATTAATAAGAAACCTGTGCTCTCAAACATCGTAGTGTTAAACAATAAAAAAACAATTAATAAGAAACCTGTGCTCTATCGTTTCATTTACTCTTCGCATGACGCTGGGATATATTTTTGTGATCAATTTAATTGCCGACTTGGATTTCAGTGGAACTACAAGTGGGAAGGAAGTGAACCAAGTGCCCGTGACAGGCATCAATACTGCTACCCCCACAGGTGTATTGAGTAAAAAAATGCCTAGTCAATTTGGAAGTTCTCTTCTTTTTTTTATGCTGGAAACCTCAAACATCATCAATCCCACATGATTAGGATAGTAGTATAAATGAGGCGTGATATTTTTCAGGAATATTTTGTGCTCCGAGTTTATACAGGAATACGGTGCAATAGTTGTAAGGACCCAACACTTATATCAACCGGCAACTTATTATCCATTGTGCTCCTCAACAAACTATGCTACTCCACAACAATATTGGTTTTGTGATAATTTCTAGGCGGCGACTGTAATTTTCCCGACTTGAGATCTACTTGTATTACTGTTTCGTCCGTTTCGGGGATCTGGAATTTCTAACCGTGGGAATACGAGTATCACGCTTCTGCAGTTCGGCTGAAGAACGAATCAATGTATATACCCACGTATATGCATGAAATGTAGCTTTGAATTACAATCGATGCGCAGTGATAGTTCTCCCGGGAAAATAGTTGAGAATAAAGACTGCAAATTCACAGCCGTACATCCCGCATAAACAGCTATTCTGTTGTGTCAAAGAAAGGGAGCCTTGGATTTGTGGGGGATCTATGTATGTGCCAGCACGGACGCGGTTTCACTGCACTCCCGATACGTCACTGGAAGAATAAGGCTGTCGCTGTTCACCAACGGGAAGAGAGAAAAGAAATAAAACACGCTGGCTCGTTGTTTGCTGTTGATGTTTTTGTTCTTTTATTTTTGTCTTCGATAGGCACCGGAACAATCACATGGGTTACCCAGTAACAACACTGATCCTTTACACATAAGTCCTCGTACGCGTATACAAATGTTCTAGATACACCTGGTAATTATTCGAACTACTGTTTGTGTGGGATTTGCACAAAACCCAGCGGGTCACTATTCTGGTCCGAGCGTTGTTTATTTGCAAGCACTTTTGTCCACGTAGTTATGACTTTCGGAGGTACTCATTATTCGTCTGGTTAGAACTTTGCGGAAGCGCCCGTTATCTATCGCGTTATAATTTCCGGGATCACTCGTTCCGTTCTGCCTCGGGTAGATTGAAACCTTTATGCGGTCTATCGTGGTAGCACTGAGCGGTTGGGACACGGCTAACTGGCGGTTGCCAAAAGAGGAGATGCGCGCTTGGTGGCGGTTGGATAGTGATTGGACTTGAATGAAAATAATTTATTCATTGCGTCGTGGTGGTGCGTCATAGCAAAATTAGGCTCGCTGACAATTACAAGGTATTGTGGACGAGTTGCTATGTCTGCTTGAGAATTTAGTTCCAGCGAATCCTTGCCGTATAAGCTAAGTTGGATTCGTTGGTTGGGTATTCCGCGGAATTGAAAATGCTTGGGTGCAAGCAAGGAATATCGTTTAGACAGAATATTAACCGGAGTCGTTTCGGGGAAATGGATGCGGCTTGGTTAGTTGGTAATGTTCCGTTGAGGATTTGGATATGCGTTTGTTATGGCATATGAATTTCGGGGAAATGTGCGCGGCTTAATTAGTTGGCAATGTTCCGTTGAGGATTGAAATATGCGTTTGTTATGGCATATGAATTTCGGGGAAATGTGTGCGGCTTAGTTAGTTGGTAATGTTCCGTTGAGGATTTGGATATGCGTTTGTTATGGCATATGAGTTTCGGGGAAATGTGCGCGGCTTAGTTAGTTGGTAATGTTCCGTTGAGGATTGGAATATGCGTTTGTTATGGCATATGAATTTGGGGGAAATTAGGATTGCTTGGTTGCGATGAGGAAATATAGAGGATTGACCGAAGCAATTTTGGGGAGATGCATGTGCGGATGATTAGAATATTTTCGGTTGAATTATATTCTGTTGCAGGTTTGGAAAATGTTTAATTCCAGATTGGGAGATGTATGCTATTGGCGAGATGTATACTATTGCGGATTGGATTTTTGCGTGTTTGCAGGTTAGGATTGTGGGTTGGTTCTCCGTGTGATGTAGAGAACCCCCACAGATTCGCTTAGGTATTCCTACTACAGTGCACTATTTGGCCCATCTGCATACGTCAAATTAAAGGAAGAATCGTGGTAAGCCAATATGCACACATCAGTTTGTCGCGTCGTTGAAGAGTAAGGGGCATTTTTCACTTATGCAGCGCACCATACGCACTATGTCAAACAAGAATAGTTGTCAGTTTACTTGCGTGTCTGGTGTGGTGCATTTTTCGCAACACCCACTCTCATCGAATAAAAAAAGCACCGTGAAAAGAAATAATGTAACAAGTTGAGGCACACATCGGAACGTCGCAATAAAAATGAAATTAGCCAACCGCTTGCTACTAATCACGCAAATCCAGCTGAAGCCACTGAAAACCGACTCACTATCGGAAAAGGAGACTAGAAGAAGAATTTTGCCATAGTCTGTCCGACTCTTGATTCAGTCAGTAGAATTTGCTCGAAAGAGAAAAAACAATGTCAACATAATTAGGGGAAGTAAAGAAACAGAGATATCCGCCAGCTAGCTCATCCTACAACTATTTCATAAGTTATTCAAATAAACTGAAGTTGTTCCCCAATTGGTCGCTAAGAATACTGTGACAATTTTACACGAACAAACAACCATAGTGAAAAACACAGCACAACAACGAATCAAAAGAGTCTCACCAGAGCTGTATTCCATAGCATTAAACTTAGAAATCCGCAACTTAGGTAGTGAGTTCAAAAGTTCTAAACTTTTCATATTGTAGGTTTGAATCTCGCTTTTTTTCGTCGCAGTTACCGTGTCCGGTTTCTCTAAAGAGTCTCCTGTTCATCGTTTACGAACTTAATAGTCTCCTGTTTATCGCTGGTAACCCAGCGGCAGTGATAACATTGTTAGAAAAATGCCTCAAAAGACTCGAAACCTTGGGTTTTGAGCAACCAATCTGATCTAATCGATTGTGTGATGTATGTGCTCCGAAATCCATTAGATCCTTCTGATGCTGTGAAATTCAGAAGGGACCGTGGGATCAGAGTAGTTATTTTTGTAGGTTTTAAACCTCATACATTTTTCGAATTATCTCGTTGAGATAATTACGGTTGCCGTTTCTTTTGTTTGCCGATGGATTTGGTGGTCTCTGTGGCAGACCACCCGCACGTGCATCCGTTGGTCGGCTAATTTGCTGACGATAACAAATCTTGTAACATCGTGTAGATGTTCAGGATTTTCGATTGAGCAGTGCTGGAGTGCGGCGCATTTCAGTCTTTGAGGATCGGATGCATGAATGTTTTCCTTTGTTTCAGGTATGCTTTATTCGAACTGTTGAGCTTGACATTGCAAGCTTTGGGACGTTCAGTTCCTTGCTTTTTCGTGTCGGGTTCAACGTTGACCAAATGTTTCATGTGGGCGCATGTAACGTCTTCAGGATAGGTATGTTCCTTGAAGGGTAGGAACCCTACCTGGATGGAATTGGTCGTTCCTAGAACGCTACACCCCCACAATATCATAATAAGTTACTTGAATATCAGTCACCGGATGATATTCGCCGAATTCAAGAAAAAGAGGAGACGAGGAAGCAGAAGGGATATTCGCCTAAGAACCGAAAACAAGTTTCAGAGGTAGTAGGTAAAAAAGAACAACCTGCTAGAGTACGAGGTAAGTAGGAAGCCCTAAAAGCGCGACAATCTGTCGATCTTGATCCGGTCGAGAAACGATCGTGGCCAGAGGTATGTCAATCAGAAAAGGATCAATCTGCTAAAATTGCCGCGGACCAAGAACAACATCTATAACCAAGCTCCAATTTCGAGGAACTTAAATCCCCCTGTAACGAAATAGAGGAAAAAACCATTAATGACTTTGTAAGTGAATTTTGAGATGCATCTACGAACGAAAAAAAAGAAGGTTTAGAAGATAAGTTTATGTTCGCACTGTGCTTTGACATTTACGTGTACCTCAAAATCTCTTTTCATGCAGGGTTGTATTCATAATGTATTCGTAATGTTCTCTTGGCGTGCCTAATAAACGTTGATGATTTGCTTCTAAAAACAACTAAAAAGTAATTAAAAACAAATGGAAAATGATACCAAATTGTGAACTCCAGCTGGTCCAGAATGAATCCTCAATAGAAAGCAACGATTTGGTTTGTGTATTAACTAATATTAATTTATTTAATTCAAAGGATTCGTTTGATCTCGGTGGATCAACTATTGATTTCAAGCGCCAAAAAAGAAGAGAAATTATAAAAGCAAAATGGTTGTCATGTGACAACCAACAGAAATAGATCACAAATGTCAGCTGATTGCTGATATTGTTTAAGGTGATGCTTTGGCGAGTGAGTGGGTCGTTTTCAAATGTTTGATGATGCAGTGTTCCGCCGAACACTGTTAACCGCAGAGGAAAATACACAAGCGGAACAAAACACGATGGCAAAGGAAGCGACGAACTACCTTTAGGTGAACCAGGTCTGTTTATTTTACATAAATAAAACACGAACTATTTTTAGCGTACACTTTTGTTTATTAACATTGTTTATAATTCCGAGTTTACATCAAGTCACTATCCGTATTAAGTATTCCTGACGCTTTTACTGTAAGATAACTTACGAACTTTGGACACACGTTAACTCGCCTTTCTCTTTATTTTTAACTTTTAAGTCGCGGTCACTTCTACTAGTGTATTCGTCTCGCGGTTCGATCTCCTCGGTGGGGTTCACTGTCCTGCTGCTCGACTATGCGATGCGAATCTTCGATATCGACTCTCCCGGTCCTTCAAAAAAGCCTTCTCGTCCCTATGGTTATCACAATCAGACTGACTCGCTATTCTCCTCAAAAATACCCTGATACAGATAGTATCTGTATCTATATCGAAAAATTTCCTTATTCCCCTTTCCTAACAGAATTTCCGAATTTCTGTTAGCAGCATATTATCGCATCCCCGGGGATATTTCGTAGATTCCTGCTGAGAAAGGGAAAGTCATCTTGCATACATTATTCATTGGTGATAGCATTTCATTTTCCACGGCCTTCTGTTTGCACAGAACATCTGGCGCGCAGGACGGAAATGATTGTTCGGGCGTACAGCCCGTGGTTGCTTGCCTTTTGCAAACACAACCGAAATCCATTAGATCCCCCTAATGGGTGTGAAATTTTTACAAAGGAATCGTGGGACCGGAGTATTTCCTTTGTTGGCGTTGGACTTGTAAATCTTCCGAATTATCTTGTTGCGATAATTACGGTTGTTTACAATTTTGGCCGCGGATAGGCGATATGCTTTCTTGCATTTAGCTGCCAGCGTATGCATCCGTTGTTATTTATCTACCGAAAATGTAATTCCTGGTAAACATCGTGCAGATGCTTAAGATGGGAGATCCCTATGCGCTGCTTTAGCTGTTGGATTTTTGGGATCTTGCACGGAATTAGAGGTGCTAATTGCCTTTAGCTACCCGAGTCTGCCTCCCTGGTTCGATTAATTTACCGAAGATATAATTCCTTGGAAACATCGTGCAGATGTTTTGGATGGAGGATTTATGGCCTGTAATCTGGAATTGTTTTTGCATACTATGAATGGATGCGTTGACTCGATGCTGAAAGTTTTTGAACGTTAAGTTCCTTGTTTTTTTGATGTCGGGTTCAACATTGTTTCAGCTTCCTATGCCTTTGTTACAGGTCTGATTAAGAGCTTTGGGGACACGTGTCTGTGGGCACGTGTAATGGGTAAGGTAAGTAAGTTCCTTTAAGGTTTGGAACCTTACCTGGGCGGAATTGTGCGTTCGTAGGACGCTACAATGCCACATATCTCATTTAGGTGGTGCCACAGGTTTTAATTGCGAATTCGCCGGTTGTCTTAAGGGCGAATCCGCAACAAGGGGATAGGTAAAAAAAAACATTCCTGTGAAATTACTTGACTTCGAGGTCAGTGCAAATAGGCCACCTAGGTCTGATGCAATGTTTGAACCTTGAACAACGGGCAAAGTCTTGGTTCCTGCATAGTAAGGAGCTATTATCGAAACATCATAACAAAAACTTGTGCTAAAAACAATACAAAAAAAAACAGAGCGGAGAGTGCAGCAAGTCCTTTTAGAACAGGCCAACATACTCAGCGCAATCTAAGTAAAAAAGTTATCTCAGGAACGTAGTTAAATCTCTATCTTCCATCGGAATCCATCCTAAGTGTCTTACCACTATTCTTACAAATGACAATCGAGAAAATGCACGACATCATGCAAAGTAATGGTTTCTATTTAGGGTCGTTCTCATGTGATGGCGTTGCGCCTGCCTTTCGGTAATTACAATAATAAAGTCTCGCAGGGTTAATTTAGTAAATTACCTTGATGAAAGTGCCTGATGTTGGGGAATATTAATGAAATTAGAGGATACCTAGAATACGCTTGCAATGGAATGTTGTTGTTAACAGTTGAGTGCTGGTGGCGACGACTACGTGTGGGGTCTAGCGCTATGCGTGAGGTAAGTGCTCTGCTCGGAGAGTTTGAGCAATTCAAATGACATTAACCATCCCTAATGACGAACTGAATCAAATGGGTGCAATTGCTTCAGTCATGTAGAGGAAGTATACCGTAAAATCTCCGCTCATCTGGTCATCACACGTTTGTCCATTAATCTAGTCAAACCATTGCTTAGGCTTTTGAGGGGTTGCATACAAAATTATCGTTGAGAGTGAATGAGTTCCTTGAATCAATTATATCGTTGCAAACGATTGTGGAAGTAGAAGACCATAAATTGCTTTAATGATCGCTCAGAAAAGGAACCAAGATCATGTGCAAATGAAGAGCCTCCGTGTCACGGGTAATTTTCTAATCACCTTTGGCTTGACGAAACTAAGTTGATGAGATGGTAGCTACCAGAGGAATGAAATTCTCCAAATCATTTGTGAATGGCATAAAAATCACATACTTGCGATTGTATCTTGCCATTTGATCGTTTGAAAGTCGTTTAGGGTTTCTCATTTCTCAGCATCTTCCATTTGATTCCTACATTTCATTTAAATTCTATGTTCAAATTGACGTGGTGTTTCGCTTTGCCATAACCATTTACTACGTTAATGAACCTGTGAGTTTTACTGAGTTCTTTTCAGTCCAGACTTTCTTTGAGAGCGGAGTTAGCAGAAGCAAATGTGGATGTGATATGCTCGTTATCAACAAAAGTGTCGCTGTTTTTGTCACGGTCAGTGATGGAATTTACCTTGGGCAGTTCCCTTGAAGAGGTGTTCTGTTGGACAGCTACATCGTCGTTGTTGGAGGAAAAATTGAAATGAACTAAAAATCCAGACGCAGATAAATAAAAATTGTCCAAGTACAGGCACGGAGGACATCGGACGTAGACTTCACCTCGTTCGTTCGCCTCTGCGTTTGTCTCCCGCAGATAACAGGACAGCCTGATTGGTGTTGCAATAACAAGAAAGTACGAATCGACTGTGTAAATAGGAAATCAAAGAAAAGCGATAGTAGGGTTCTTATTTCAATATTAATAATTGCCACAAAAGAAACAATTCATGGCGAAGTGGGTTCTAAAATCATAAAACGTTTTCTACGATGACTGTCGCAGAGATAAGATGCTCTGGTAGCTCGAACTGAAGTATTGGAGCTTTGGGTCGGCTACTGTCTTTTGATAGAATTTTCCCTAGGACCCGTCAATCATTTCGTGATTATGTAGGATAAGCCTATCATTTGTCTCGTTTCTAATTAGTAGAGTTACCGTCGGCTGCTGTGCATTTAGTAGGAAGCGGTTGTCGTTGACAGTGTTGTTGCTCTTGTTATAATTGTTGTACTGTAAGACCGGTCTTAAATAACTCAGGCCACATAGCATCTTCGATTCGAATTCTGACAACAAATCAAATAATCAGACCCATTCGCACGAGTTCACGTCAAAAACTCGTCTTCATTATCGCACACATTCACATACTGGCAACAACCACGCACAAGCTGCGGCTGTTCCTTCTGCCCTGGTAGATGTGTATCGCATTCAACGTCGGACTCATCTCGCGGTTCTTGATTTTCATAATTCCGGCAAATCATCTTCTTAATGGTTTTTTTTTTCCGAATTAAAATTTCACATTCAATCTTCCGCTTTCCATCAAATACTCCAGTGCACAACAAATATTCATCTTGGTGGCCTTTATCTGCACCGGGAGATGTCCGCACACATCTTCGACGCTATGGGATAGGACAAGACAAAAAAAGAGAAAAGCATCAATTTAATTAATTCTCACATTAGGAGTGAAAGATTACATGGAAATCTATCACCATCAAGCGCTCGCAATTCTACGTATAGGTACTGGGTTGTATCTACTTGCGAGTTGTTGATTGCGACTAGTATATTTGCATGGCGCGATGTGAAATATTTTATGCGTACAACGCATTGCACTTCCAAACTGGCCGAGTGCAGAGGAACGAATGAACTTACTGGACACGACTGTCACTCTGTTGCATGATGTCATATCTACGGATATCAACCCAACAATTTGCCTCAATTGATGAACGAGACAGTAATCGTTGAACAATGTGTAGGTACATTCATGTGGGATACCTTGATGACAATGCGTTTACTTAAAGCACCAGAGACGTTGAAAACTAATACGATCAATTAAACGAGTTCGTGGAAGATCCTAAATGCAAGGTACTCGTTGATTACCCGGTAGAGGCTGAACAATACCAAGTTTCCAAGCAGGCAACATAACTCATCACCTCATTGTCGGAGATGCCTAAAAAGATTGATAGACTGCGAGGAATGTGCTCCCACAAGCGAATAACCCCGGCACAATGCGGTTTATCCCAACCAACAGCGGTATGCTGCAGTGCCAGAGTACATCCGTCGATCTCTAGTGCAGACTAATGAAGACTCTTCATCCTGAATTGTTTACAGACTTCCTGGTGTACGTGTACTTCCAGTGTCTTTCAGTGGCTTTCATGTGGTACTGTTATTCACTCACATGGCATACACTAAGGGGGCCAACTGACGACGGAGTTGATGACGATGCTATTAAGAACTCCTCAAGAATTCCGTATGTATCTTCCGTCGTCATTTTTGGTCGTCAGCCAACGAAAGCACAGATATGCGAGTAGGTCTTCACCAATAATTTATCACTTATGTTTCGAGGCTTGATGCCTCATGAAATCCTAAAGGATTCATTGTAAGTCTTAAAGAGAGACATAAATACATCGTACTAGGTAACAAGAAACGCAAAACCAATTGCTGTCTTACTGAGATAGAAAATCCCTTGAAGGAAAGATTATGTAATCCAGAGGAAGACTTCGCTTTTGGTTGTGGATTTTTTAAAATTCGCGCCCTAAAATTAAGACATCTATTACTGACCTCCGTTTCCTTCACTTTTTTCGTGGAGGATGATTGTTTCTTTGTTTACTGAAAATGCTGGCCTTCATCAATTATTTTTGCTTGTTAAGTAGTGAAGAATGCTGTGTTTGTCTATGCCGGTCAGTAAAACTAAAGAAAAGCGAATTTCATCAGGGAAAAATACAAGGAGCGACCTGTAAAGGAAAACCTTCATTCGTATTTTACTTATTAAATAACAAGTTGGAATATTACCATTTTTATGTATCAAAATATGCAGGGCGGGGCAGAGGAAGTTGTTGAATTGAATTGGGTGCTCTGAACCGAAGCTTGCTCCGGTGCTGCTGGGGATGGACAAATTCAGCAGGGCTATATGTAAAGCTTTCGTGTAGTACATTCACCATTGTGGAATGGACGAAGGCGAAGTGCAAGTGCGTAAGTGTGACGTCGAAACATGCTTTTTTTTAATTGGTATTGAGAGATGATCTGAAGTAGCCACGGGAATCGGTTGGTTTTTAATACGAACCTACGTCAAATAATTTAATTACAACGAAACTAACAAATTGCTGGCCTATTTAGAGAAGAACATTCATCAAATTGTGGTCAACGTTCCCACCGATACATTTCAAAGAGATCAAATGTCCGGGTTCGGTTAACGCGTTGTATTGACATTAATAAATTCGATCTATATGATATCATTTTTAAAACTACTTAAACAGAATACGGTGAATCGATTAATAAATTTTAAATATATTACTTAATGGTGGAAGGAAAATGAAATTGATACTTGCATTATGTTTTTTTTTTTTTTGATTTTTTTTTCTGGTATTTCTTAACCAACAAGTTCATCTACCCCACTTTATACAACACAGCAATTAAGGAGGAAGAGACAGCCAAGGTAAAATAAGTAGAAGAAACAGATAAAACAAGAGTAGTGAATGCCAAAATGCTTGAGTTCTGGATACCTGCCAACTGTCGTGTGTGGGGTCTGTGGGAATGTTGTGCGTATAGGTTGTAGATGTATTTTCTATGATCCATTTTGAATGTATATATTCCCAAAAGTCATTTTCACTTTATTTTTATCCCTGTACGAGTACAACAATTGGACTAGCTACAGGTATATGCCACTTAGCCCACTCACTGGGTATTTAGTTACTATTGATCATTTTATGTGAGCCGACCCTGCATAGTTTAGGCGTGAGTCTTATCAAATCAATAACCCTCCGACGATAATTTTGCAATCTGTATGTTTATAAAATTCACCACCGAATCACGCAGTACTTTTATCAATACGTGGATACAGACATTTGGGGAGAGAGATTCGGCCATGCACAAATTAGAGACGGTGCCACGTAGATCTTTATGAAACATTGATTACGAGAAGATTGAAAAGAAGAAAAGGATGCGTACCCTTCAGATCACGTGATTAGAGATCTCAACCTTTGTAAAAGGGCAAGCATCTTATCAGTACAATATGTGGCAATGATAAACAAATTTTCTCAATCTAGCTTACACAATTTTAGTTGATTTTAATCGTACCATGTGATTCTAGCACGATGGAGCAACATCTCACACATCTTTTTATTTTTATTTTTTTTTATATTTTTTTTTTTTTAGACTTATCTCGGGAGAGGCGAACCTATAGCGCCCAGTGGGCGCCCCGAGATGCCATCAAACAACTGTTGCAGTTCTTTTTGAACAGTTGCAGGTTGTAACGCTCCGGGAATACTTGCATGGGAAGCGAGTTCCACAGTTTCCCCGCTCTGTAACGGAACGAGTTCTGGTGCAGGGATGTTCGGGCCGTCGGAAGATGATTGTCTTGTGGAGCGCATATAAGCCGAATTACGTGGAACAATACCAAGAATTTCCGAAGAACAACCCCCATGATAATATATGTAAAACAGACAGAGGTCGGCTACGCGCGTTCGATGTGATAGCGACTGTAGTCTCGACGTCAGCGCCGAGTCCCCGATCAGGCGGATCGCTCGTCTCTGAATGCTCTCAAGTAGATCGAGGGTATGTTTAGAAGCCGAGCTCCAAACATGAGAGCAATATTCGAGCGCGGGTCTAATTTGCGATTTATATAGGAGAAGAAGTTGGGCCGAAGTAAAATATTTCTTGGCTCTAAAAAGATAGCTCAGTTTTCCTGAGGCTGACCTGGCGATGCTCGACACGTGTTTATGCCATGATACATTTCCACAGACCGTGACGCCGAGCAATTTCAAACGAGCGTACTATCATCTGCAAAACTGAACACTTTGTTATCCGTTGTCTCCAACAAATCATTTATGTGAAGCAAGAAGAAGTTTGGAGCGAAAATAGAACCTAGGGACACCTCCGAATTAACTGGATGCAGATCCGAACACTCGCCGTCCACAACAACTCGGATCGATCGATTCTCGAGGAAGCTCCCCGTCCAGTCCCAAAGCTGTCGGAAAAGTCCATATGAACGAAGCTTGCTCAGCAATGCCCCGTGCCAGACGCGATCAAAAGCCTTGGAGATATCCAATGCGACCGCCCTTGACTCACCATGCTGTTCAATCGCAGATATCCATACATCGGTTATAAGTGTCAAAAGGTCTCCCGTGGACCGCCTGCCACGGAATCCGTATTGACGATCATTCAGAAATCCGTAGCACTCCAAATACTTAACCAACTCTGTATTGATGACTTTTTCCATTACCTTAGATAAAATAGACAGTAATGCTATCGGACGGTCATTTTGTGGGAGACACATTTTTCCCGTCTTTGGAATTGGCTGAACTCGAGCGATTTTCCAGCAGGCAGGAAAGGTCCTCCGTCCATAAGATAAGCGGAAGAGTCTGCCAAGAACCGACGACAGTTCTGGTGCACAGTTCTTAAGGACTATTGCTGGTATTCCGTCCGGGCCGGTTGCCTTCCTACAATCCAGTTCACGTAGAATGCGTTGAATAGTGTGCGGACGAAATCTCACATCCCGCATGGAAGACCGTACCGGCAAGATCACAGGTGGCTCCAAAAGGCCGGGATCGAGGTTTGAATTCGCGGAAAATAAATTCGCGAACACATTAGCTTTATCCTTTGAATTCGTGACTAACGTCCCGCTGTCTGTCACCAGCGGACGGGAAGAGGAGGATGCGAAGTTACCGCTGACAGCTTTTGCCATTGACCAGAAGGAGCGCGAACCATATTGATATTTGACACATTAACGATATTTCTTTATCAGTTGTTGGCTATACTTTCGATGAAAACTATATATCCTGACGAGGTGAAATTAACTGCCCTGTCATTAGTCCCAACCGATCGCAAATAAGCTTTCTGTCGCAACTTATTCAACAATAATCGCATTCGCACTTAGGTGGCAACTCTGGGGATAGCACACTGACGGAGTTGTGTATGCGAATTTTGAGCATGTTGACTTTTTTTACGTCGCCTTTTAAGTAAAAGTGGTTAAGCTTTAATTCCTTATTTTTTACCCTATCATACTCCTTGTTTTAAATGCATAAGTTTGAATAAATCCTCCACTATTTCATATATAAAAAATGTGTACTCATTTCAAAGTCCAAATCCACTTGCGACTGTTCGATCAGCGATAAACAAACATTTCACAGTAAAAGGCAACCTTTAAATGAAAACAATATTCCAATCGCCGCGGACAATGCGCTTACAGTCTATAAAGTATCCACACAATGAGCTTACAGTCTATAAGGTACGCGAACGCCCAATTGGAGATCTTAGATCAGCTATTGTTTCCGGTTCGGTCGAAGTTTGTGTCAGTAAAAGGTGTTGAAGATGGATGGAAGGTGATCAACAAAATGCAGATAGGGGGAGCTCGGCCATAGCCATCGTCGGATGCCTATCATTGGCTGTCGAAATCCATCCAGAAATAAAAAACTTAACTACCTTGCCCGTCCAACAGCTTTGAATATGGAGATAGCTGCTGATGAATTAATTACTCTTGCGAATGAATTAACAAACGATAAGCAATGTACTGTGGAGGATAAGAAGTCAAGATTATTGACTGGTGCTGAAGGGATACTGCAAAAAGATACTGACAATAAAGTGATTGGTGCAAATGGAGCCTCGGTTATTTTAGAACAATGTACAAAAGAAGCAAGTGTACGAGTGCTGACTTATTGTAATACAGGATTCCTAGCAACAGCTGGGTATGGGACGGCACTGGATGTTGTACGTAAATTACATGAACTGAAAAAACTATACCACGTATATTGCACCGAAACTCGCCCGTATAATCAAGGAGCTCGTTTAACTGCGTTTGAATTAGTACACTATAAACTTCCAGTGACACTAGTGATAAACAGTATGGTAGCACCATTAATGCAGGCCAAGAATATTTCTGCAGTGATTGTTGGTGCAGACAGGGTAGCTGATAACGGAGATACTGCTAATAAGATTGGAACCTAGCAAAAGGCAGTTGTAGCGAAACACTGTGGCGTCCCTAACAGATACACACAGGGTACACAAGCAGATAGTCAAGAACACCGAACGAAAATCGAATAAGAAAATAAATCAGAGCCGTATACCATAGCGATAATATAACAATTTACATCAGTGGAATATACTTGAGTTTAAAAATCGAATTCTAAACACGGCCAGTAGCCTGATGGGTAACGCTTAGGTTCAATTTTTTGTGATTCTAACTGTCATAGCGTCAGTTCGAATCACACGTTCTTCACTATTATCCCAAACGCTATAACACCACAAAGTGCCTTTCTTTGTAGCCGCACTCTTAACCTCTATTGATCTGCAGACACGCAGTGGAGATCACATTTTAATAGAAGAGCGACCTGACAGATAAATGACACACATTGGAGAACATCGGATAGCTGCCCCAGGTATTAATTGTTGTAATCCGGTGTTGGATGTAACTCCTGCTTCACTAATCACCTTCATCATTACTGAAACTGGTGTGTACAAACCCGATGAACTACAGCAAAAATTGTTATTGCTACAAAGTCGTCTGCGCTTCCACCTAAGTACCATACAAATTATAGGCTTTCAACGTTGTGATATCAAGCACGTGACGAAGAAACATAAAGTTGAAGATAAATTAAACTAACTTACTGATGAGTTTAGCCCCTGGCCAGACGGTGTCACTGCTGCCTTAAAAAAATTCTCCTCTCTTCTTTCTCTCCCGGTCTCAATGATTTATAATCTATCTCTTACGCAATGTGCATCCCCGCATATTTGGAAATGCTCTTTTATCATCCATACATAAAAAGAGACATAAAAACGATGATCCTTACTATCGCTTTATGGCTAAACTTTCGCACATTCCAAACTGTTCGAAAGCATTTAAATAAAGCGTTATGTTTCTGCTACAATCCCTCATCTCACCCAACCAGCACGGCTTCCGTATTTGTAGGTCTACGACCACCAGTGAAATTCTCAACTCTCAGGCTCCATGCCTTAGAGAATGGCAACGAAGTCGACGTTTTCACAACCGGTTTCAGTAAGGCTTTCGAGAATATTTCTCAGAAACGATTACTCCTTAAGTTACTTTCCTTCGGCTTCACACCTTTATGTAGTAGTATTAGTTGTTGTTACTACTCGTCTCGCTCTCAGGTAGCGTGTCTCCTTGTCCTGAAGAGGATGAGGGATCTCTTAATGAGCGCTCCTGAGGGGACCTGATGTGATCGCCGCCGTGCTTCCTCAAACCTTGAAGGAAGAGCAACGACTAACTCGTTCGTGGGACGTCGTTTCTAGAATAGTGTCCCAGCGCCGTGCAACCTGGCGCCTCCTGGTGATGTCCGAAATCGTGGACGCTGTAGGGGTTTAGTTTGTGGGCTTGCCACCACTCTACCCACCGGTTCCTTTTTCTGGTTGGAATTCGTCTCTGGTGCTGGAGCAGCCAACGTTTTGTAACGAACGCACAATTCCAAATAAGGCAAATACTTTCGATATCGTGAATTCACTTTTATTTCCTTTACTTGAAAAAAGGACGATTCTCTATGATGTTAGTGGTCCTTCAGCACTTCCGCCGGGGACTAGGTACAATAATTGAATGCTTCGTAGTCCTTCGGCACTTCCGCCGTGGACTAGGTACACGAATAGAAAGCATCTCGAGATCGCGATACATCACCTTTTAAACGGCATCAAATCGAGATTTGTATCTTGAAAACGAACGTTTCAGATGGAAAATCTCGATTTTGGATACATTTCGTGTGACGCTCAATGTTTGTATTAGATAAGAATTCAGTTTTCTGAATTCTCATCAAACTATTTGCATATGAGGATTTGTACTTAAATTTCGGTTTTGTTTGTGTGTGGCAAATTTGAACATCTGGTTCGATTTGCCATGGATTTGGTTTATTTAATTTACGAGAGATTTTTCCAGATTGAAAGGTATTTCTGTATTTTGAATTCAGATTATGCCATGGGGCAAATGCAAAGCGATAAACGAATATTTGATTCGTTTATTGCGAATTTTGGATTTAGTTTGGGTTTTTCAGGATTTTGATTAGTTTTAATGTTCTGGTGTAGGATTGCTGGGATTAGGATGTATGAGTGGGGGAAAAAGGTGGTAGGGCTTTTTAGAGAACTATATTTACTATTAATTGGATTCCTTCTAACCTAAATAATCGAACCTATCGAGTAAGATTTAGATCCCATATCCTTATTTCCTACCTAATCAGTCGGTGCAATCGATTCGCAACCTGGGCATCTTGTATGACAAGAAGCTCAACTTCCTCTTATATGTTAATGCCGTCATCCGTGAGGCCAGTTCTCCTCTCAGTTTTTGAAACGCTGGTAGAAAGAATTTTCGAACCCTAATGTTACGCGGTCGTTCTACGTAACCTGTACCCGTCTTCTATTGTACTAGAAGATGGTGGCCAGGTCTGGTCCCCTTATCATATGCACACATTCGCAGTATCGAGAGCATTCAAGATCGGTGCTTATATTTTGCCCTCTGAGGATTGAATTAGAAAAACCCTCGTTACACCAGCCCTCAGGCTTTCTCCACCCTGTTTTATACCAAGCCCCATAACTTATCCTACCCTTGCCTTCCCCTTATACCACCTCTTGTCCTTATTATAACAACTTGTATTATATTAAGTTTAAGTTTTCTCTTTTCTTTCTTCTGTTTTTCTTTTTGTTTTCTCTTTCAACGTAGTACAATATTGTTAAGGTAGTTTATAAGTGTTATTGTATTTTATTTTTAAGTTAATTCTTAGGTCCATTTATACCTTCTATTAAGTCTATTTACAGCTTGTATTAAGATAAACATATGAAGGCTCTTGTAGTGCTCTGAAAAGGACGCCCCGGAAGCACGGTGGCGACCGCAACGGGTCCCCTCAGGAGGAGACAAGCTCCCTGAGAGATTCCTCACCTCACCGCCCTCACCAAATAAAAAAAAAAAGAATTATTTAAATTTAAATAAAACTTTAAAGTACTGATAAAACAAGAGTATTGAATTGTGTTTTCGTTTTCCGATTGATGTACATCTGTTGTTAAATATATAGAACTTAAGATTCTTATTATAGCAACTAGTATGCGGACATTGTTCCGAAGCTGTAACCTCAGACGTTTGTTAGATTCTCGAAGAAAAACAGCTGCACAAAAATAAGCATAATAATAATACCCCACATCACCGTATGGCTGAACCAAAGTTACACTTTTTAGCTTACGTTGTACTCAATAAAAATCAAAAAGTACAGCCTAAATCAATTATTGGCAATTGCTGCAAAATTCAAGCAAGGACAACATAAATCAAGCAGCATATTTCACACCCTTCATAAGACTAGAAGCAAGCAGTACAATGTCTTGCACGCGCATTATCGGCTATCCGTCGACAAGCCATCAGATGAAATTAAGATCTTGAAATTTCCCTGTTCAGCTTGTTGCCAGTCTTATCGCAACCTTACGATCGCTCTTTTGTTACAAGTTTAAATTCACTTTAAATCCATTATCCACCTTAACATTACACGATTTATGTGCACTACAAAAGTAGCAGAAATTAAAATTTCGTGACGTAAATATACAACGAGGTAGTTTGGTACGGGGCTACTGTAGCTGGGAGTAGAGAGTTCTTGTCTTGTCGGTTGTTCGGTTTGTTCCTTTCATGTTGAGTGTTAGCAGAACTTTTGCTTTTCTTCGCACGGTACAACACAATAAATAACTGAATAGCAAAACAATGGTTCACCAGTCAATGTCGTGTTGGCTACTGTCACGAAGTCTGAATGTCTTGTTAGTTCGGCATCAACTCTTTTGAATCCACTCATTTTTCCTTTATTCTCAGTGTTTTTTTTTCTCTCTCAGCTAACTACTCAACACCCGCAACAGTAAGCGTGCATGCAGAATAAGAGTTATGTTTGAATTCTAAATGAGTCAATAACCATATACACAGCGCTTGAGTCCTTATAAGCGAGTCCCTCCCGCACGCTGATGATCAATTGTCTACTATGTAAACTGCTCGGCTGCTTTACCTTGGACCATTTGAATTCCGTTTTAGCGTCGTATATTAAAATGAAGAACAAATAGCATATCACACAGTGGGAAGAAGAATTCCTTATAGGCCTGCATGTTTACGACTACAATAGCTAGTAATGAGCCTCGAAAACGAAAAGAAAAAACTGCCTTTCTTGCAGTAGTGTACATGCTCGAGGAAGCATGAGATTGTAGGTCTGCGCGTTTAGCAATTCATTAGGTACATTTGTGTGAAAAGTGAATATATGGTGACTTGACCAACTTTTCCTTTTTCGCGTAACACTGTGGATATCATGAACATACTTGTGACTGTAGTCAGAGCGGATCGTGTGTCTTACTCAAATTAATGAGTAAGCCATAGCACGACTTTTTTTTTTGTATATATCCCAAGAGACTAAGACTCTCGACTTTATCATTTGCTTTTTTCGATGCGATATTATCATAAGATGTATCTTAGCCACTTGTTCTGGTATATTGTCACATAGCTGACTGCTGTGTTTGGTGAAGATAAAAAGTATTACCGTCGCCTTGAACTATGCTGGGAAAAAATGCATAACAAACAGCTTTATTCTCCTATTTTAGAATTGAGTCACACCGAACTAATGTTTATTTAGTTTCTGTCAAGAAGCAATTTACCAAAATTTCCATGTAGCTCTAATATACAAGTATCAATTCGTGATGGATGATCAGACGGACATCTCCTTTAAAACTTTAACAACTTTGTTTGCAGGAATATTTTTGATGCTCGTGTTAAATATGTTATTATGCTTATGATATCATTGGCCAAGCAGAGCAGTAGAGAGAAATACGTAAATATTGCAATGACATTATTAAAACACCAACAACATTGCAAGTCGTATCGTATCGACACAACACAATTAAGAATAGATAAAGTTTGTTGATACAATTTTTTTTTAATAACATCCTTTATTGGTTATGAATAGTACAATCTTAACAATTTAATTTAATATTAGGTTTAACTTGTACTTAATTTTGTTTAATTAAATAGAACGTGTAAGGGTTTACTGGACTAGTGTTCAGCTCCTAACTCGATTTTAGTATGTTAGATTTTAACATGTTAATTCATGAGGTTTCGTCCGTTTTAGCCGTCTCAATTCGTGGGTAATATCCAAGAGCTGAATAGCTTCTACGTTGGTATTGATTATGTGATACAATTTAGTAACAAAAAATATTGAATTGACTGCTCAACCGTAATGTTATCCACATGTTCTTCAGCTTATTTTATTGTACGTGGGCACAAATGATATTACCCTTAACTATCCATAGTTCGGATGAAACCATTAGACGGGACGACTACGCGACCGTAGCAAAGGGTACGATATTAAAAATAAAATAAAAAAAAAATAAATCAATAAAGTCGTAACGAAAAATACAACTTCGTATATATGCGGCCGTGGAGTGACGTGTTCAGGTTTTAATTCTAACCGTTTCATATCGTAGGTTCAAATCACATTTCCACTTCGTCGCAAAATGCTGAAGCACAGCGAAAGGAGGTGTCTGGAATAGCAGAATAATTGTGATACTGGGTAGGTAGAGCGATCGACGCTTGTGGAATTCGGCTGAAGACTGATTCGAGTCTTTTGATCGTTTAGTGTATTAATCCATTTAATCTGAACTATTACAAACCTCCTGATTGATGCCTTTTGGACTCAAATATTTCATAATATAAAATATCAGTGCGAAATTCCACTGGGCAATATATGTTGTAATATCTCTAAAAGGTGGGTGGTTCTTATACGTGTATGTTCAATTAAAGCAGTCATATATGAATGTTGTACGTACAATGCTGATTTTGATCGTACGTAGTAACGAAAGCCTATTGGTGGCGCTTGCCTACTCTATAAGTGTTTGAACCTATTGCATGTACAATGCTAGTTTTCATCGTACATTTATGTCCTAGTAACGTAAACATATTTGTTGCCCCAGACTTTCTTATAAGTTGTTGTACCTGTTGAATGTTTGTGCTTGCTTTGATGATTCTGACTAAATATGGGAGTTAAATTCTAACTTTGGTCCCTAAATGTTGACCAAATGTTAGAGGTTGACGTTTTTCTTGCATCGTGAAAGAAATCGTATACATTTTTCTGCACCTACAGGTTGACGTATGTGTATGTCATTACCTTAAAGGTTTGAAAAACATCGATGATGGGTTTCTGTGGCTTCACTCATAAACAACACATGGGACTTTTTATTTCATGACAGAAGGGAGCATCTATTCTATTCGGTTAGACAACCAATTAGTGGGTAATTTAGATCAGAAATGGATTGTGCACCAGTGTGAAGTTGGAAGAGGCTGATCGGCTATGCTCTAAGAAACAATACAAACTCAACGTACAGTTGTCAGTAAAATGGTAGGTTGTAATGAAATTGAGGAACAGAATGAGCGACAATAAGCGGCCCTGAGGAACACCAGTGTCACAATGTTACGAAATGTGGATTGAGTATCCTTAAGGATTACATAATTGTTGTACTCATTAAAATAGTGGTTTATTCTTCGAATGAATTATTTATCAATTTCTTAAAACCGTAATTTCTAGAAAAGAACCAAGGAGTTATTAAAACCAGAACTTATTTTTGAGTGTCACTTAGATAAATCTAGCCCATTACATGTCTTCAAAAATTATAGCATTTTGTAAATAACAATCGTGGGTTTTTTTTCAGCAAAGACGAATCTACAACATTAAGTTGGCGCTTTGAAATGCCATATTTTTCTCAACCGGATCCATCAGCTAAGCTCCGAAAGATTGTGTAGGATTAATCCGAACCATTTTAAAGAGCTTATAGCTTAATGGAGTAGTGTTATTATGGGCCTTCTCTCAGGGAGCGTGTCTCCTTGTCTTGAAAAGGATTAGGGATCTCTATAGACCGCTCCTGAGGGGACCCGTTGCGGTCGCCACCGTGCTTCCGGGGCCTCCGGGAAGAGTGAGGACCGATTGTTGAATAAAAGAATTCTGAAATTCGGCCGAATCCAATAAAAATGCAGTTTTTGGAATATGCAACTACTTTTATTAATTTTAATATTTACTTTAAATGATTGTCGTTAAAAGTCGGACGCCAACCTAGAGACTGATCCTCGAATACAAAATTCATCGCCGTTTTATACGAATCTTCATTGAGATTTGTATGTCAGAAATTGGAGAAAAGGAATGGGATATCTATTTTTAGAATGCACATGTTTGGCTACAATCCAGATGGAGATAAGGATTTTAGAATTGTGTGTATGAGAAGGAAATTAATATATTTTAATATGGGTTTGTTTGCATATGAAGATATGCATTGGGATTCGGGTTTTGTTTACGGATGATAATTGAACGTCTGGTTCAATTTGCCATGCGTTTGATTTTGTTTGATAATTATGGGGAATTGGATGTAAGAGTAATAAACGAATATTTGATTCGTTTATCGCGAATTTGGTTGGATCGTGGTATTGGATTTTGTAAATATGAGTTTGGGTATAGGGATTTGGATGTATGAGTGTGGCAAGGAGATGGTAGGGCTTTTCAGAGCATTACAGTGTTACAACTCCGCTCGCACTGAGCTCTGGCATTTAAGGGTACTTCGAAATACCCTTTTGTGCGCGCGTTAGTTTAAAAAAAAAGGGACTCAGCCGACCACTCAGTAATTATACCGAACTACCACAGGACCAATGTGGAAACAAGCAAACACATGACATAACGTCCTTACCATCTCAGCCAGGGAGGCAGTACTGACACTAAGGAATACCATAATTTACCATTTTACATATTAAGGTGGTAAATTATAATTATAACATTTGTACAACTCAAACCAATTTTGTTGTTGTTGTAGGATTAACAACAAAATCCCCTAAAGTTGATCAATGGGCTTTGGCATTATTGCTATGGGGCGAGGTGAGGTCTCTCTATTTATTAACTGCAGAATACATCTAACAAAAATTTAAATCTTCAAGTGCTTGAGCAAGAGTATGAGCTCAATAGTGAATTGGGCCTTCCGCATTTCAGGACGACTCGAATATGAGTGAATCCCACCCTATGGAAAGGTTACAACCAAAGTCTCAAAACATCTGAACAAGACCGCATGTAGATGGATGACCCAACATGCTACTTAATCCATAAATTGTTACATCTGGTTCACTGGCATACGGCTCAGCTAATTTCTTTTTCGATTTTCGTTTGTGCTGTGTTCTTCACTATTGTTGCGTGTTCGTGTGTGTCTTGTGTTCGCTACAGGTAAGCTCTTATCGGGGGCACTGAGTTAGCTTCAACTAGGTTGACATCCACTATAACCGAAGGAGTGGATGCGGAGACAGAGTTTTTGGTGTTCTTCGCGATAGGCTAAGAATTTATGTTACCTGGCAGAAAGTGTAATGTTTGATTCAATATATGGTCATGCCATGATTACTAAGGCGTTGTCAGACTGAAAACGGTTGCTCGTCTTTATGGACGTGTCTCCTATCTCTACGGGGTAGCACCCTGATGAATATTAGGCGCTTTTATTTTGTGCGTGTAACTTCACAAGCGTCACATACGAAGGGTGAACAAAAATACCGTAGAGTGATTGTTTTTTGTTTTTTTGTGGGAATTTGGCAATGTTACGGGGTTGGAAGATGAACGTACAAGCATTGTGAGCATTCTGTAATAATTTGGGTGCATTGTGTTTTGTTTTTTAATATTATTTCTTGAGGGACTATGTTTTGAGGACGTTACCAAATAAAGTGAATTACTATAATCTCGATGTAAACGAATGAACATTATTTTTTTCTAAGATTTTGGCGCAGCGCAAATACTCACAACCGTGGAGTAACTGTGAAAATGGCGACACATAGTGGACATTTTGAGGGCACCATAAAACTCAAAATGAAATGATGGTGCGGTTGAACATTGTTACCAGAAAAAGCACTGAAGTAAGTGAAATCCTTTGAAAATGATTAAGTTGCTGTAGAAAAAAAAAGCCGGTGAGGAACAACATAATTTAAACTATAATCCATTGTGTGTGGGTGGTAAGATTCAAACATTTTTGGAATCAGATTATACTGTTGAGGTTCTTGCAACATATTCTCATTTCGGTTGGACAATGCAATTGTCCACTCATTGGCATAGTGCAGCTTTCGTTTCGAGGCCTTTAAAATTGTGGAATACATTTCCTAAACGGAGGATACGAGAGTAAGAACAATAAGCCACCCACACCAATCATTTAAAATTTTCTATAAATTTCGATGGCGTCGGTTTTTGTTTTTATTCGCGATAGAGCTCGTGGCAATTGGCTGCGACAAATCACTGGAGGAATGGCAATTTGTGTCGGTACTGCGTGTCTTAAGAGTTTGATTTCATTACAGAAATAATTAAAATACTTATTGTATGAATAACAGAAAATGTAAGTAAATAATCTTCTGGCTGAAGTGCAATTTATTTTATGAAAGTGAAACATAGATGAAAGCGCCGAAGTGGTAACACAAACATGTGAGAGTATAGAGAGCAGTTGTTCTATATTTCGAAAAACAAATTATTAGGAAACTATTATTTAAAAAGAAGTTAGGTTATTAATTTGATAATTTACTACAATAGATAGCACGAGCTGTTCTCTGATATTTGCAGTTAAAATTCCACATTTTCTAAGTCCGGATGTCAATAGTGAATCTGAATATCATTTCCATCTAACAACGAATGTGAGAAAACCGAGGTTGGAAGAGCTGACGTTGAACTGAAAACCGACGTTGTCTTCACACGGAAAGCAAAATAATTACAAGTTACCATTAAAACTTATCTAAGCGGCGATCTTCGTATTTGTTGTATCGCATCAAACTAGTATTCTGGCCCTTCAACTATAATGATTATTGGCTTATGATTTTAAACTGGAGGTATCATTCATCGAGAATATACGTAAAACACCCCGAACTGGAATATCCAAAATTGATACTGGTGAATCACAACAGAGTATCAACATAACTAAAACCAATCAACTACAACTATTCTGATATTTGTCCCATGATTGTAACCTGAAAGTATCATTCATCGAGGATGTACATAAAACACCACGAACTGGAATACACAAAATTGAACCGGATGAATCACAACAGAGTATCAATCCAAATAAAACTAAAGGTTTGTCCGATTTTAAATAAATATTTTACGCCATCTATGTTATTTCGATCAACCAAGGCGACGACGAACGGCATATTCCCTATATACAGGCAGTTCTAACAAGAAACAGATTACCAGCAAAGGGAGTTTCGGTGCGTTTTAAAACACCACAAAAGTACTCAAGTAAATTAATAAAATCACGCCTGGTTAAATCATGTAAGAATGAGGTATCTTGACAGTGATAACAAGTGAAAGTAGATGAAATGATGACTTGTGTTGGAACTTCTGCAGACAGCTCGGCTAGATTCATGAATTTTTTTCACTACGACCAAATATTTTACTACACCGGTAGAGTTAGTTCGGATTATGCAAATCAGAAGAATGTGAGGATCGACTAAAGTCAATTTAATCGAGATATGGTGAACAATAATCAGTTTCATTATTACAGCACATCATTTTCAAATCTCCACTAAATCATCATTCGCACGACATTTTGGCACTACCGACCAGCTGTATCATTGATCAAAACTGGGGTCTAAGGACCGCCGATTGCATAATCATTAAATAAATCGCAAGCACCTCAGCGCAATTAGCGACCCCCTTGGTTAGCAGCCGCTCTGAACAGTCCCAACAGCGTCCTCAGTGACAATCTCAAACAAGCTAAGTAAGTTATATTAATTTGTTATTCTTTCCTCTTTTTTTGTTGACAAATGTCTTCCTTCCTTTTCACAACGTCTAAGCAATTGGGTCAACCCCGTCCGAGACACCATGTCTAAAATCATCCGAGCCACCCCAAAAACCAATTGAGTGAACTCCGCCTGAGCCACCATACGGATATAAAATTTAAAAGATTTTTTGTAAGGTCCTTCTAAAAACACCCGACACCATCACAAGTCCGCGCAACCCACTTGATTCACTCGATTGCGCCTTGTAGGTTTGTTCCACATCTCCTTCTTTCATGGGAACTAGCACAGGCCACTCCGGCTTCCTCCCGATACTTCCTCGATCCTTAATTTCGGCATCCTAGATTTTTTAATGTTGCTCTCGTTCTGCAGTAGTTACTGCATAAGCCCAGTCCGTTTATCCATTTTTTTTCTCCGAGCTGGTGAATTCGCCGCGCGCCACTCGAAACTTATTTGTCACGTAGTTACACATGTTATGCGAAATTTTGCGAACTTATAAGCCGCGATGTACCCTGTCGGGTCTACCAAACTAAGAATTGACTTAATTCTACTGACCATTGGAAATTGCATCTCTAACCAATATATAGCCCCCGACATGGAACGTCGTTTTTAAAAGGAGGTGCAAAAAACACTGTAATAGGCCATGAGCATGTCCTGCAAATGCAAGATTTTACTCCGACGGTTTAATGTCGATAATTTTTACCTTACCGTCGCTCCCATCGGACTATCAGTGTCCATATTTTCGAACTGCGTGGGTAATTTTTGTAAGGACTTGCCACAGTAGAACCGACTCTATTTGCACGTCAATCCCTTACGGAAACAGATAAAAGACGTTAGCCACACTGGCCTCAAGCCGGCGGCAAATAGCCATACATCTCACCACAGTCAGATCAGCGAACAGTTTTACATTTGTAAATAAGGTTCCACGATTCGGCCAAAGGATAACTACTTAATTGTTCCTGCGTGTTGATTCGAACCATCACGGCCATTTCTGGGCGTGCAGCCCATTTGAAGAAGCTGTTCTTTCGAACCACATGCGTCAGTATATATGAGGGAATGAGGGATAATCTAAAGGCTTTAAACCACCTTGCCTTTAAAATTCAAAAGTACTATGTCGTAATTTTTCTCCCCCGTAAAGTTATGGATTACAAAAAAATATAAGCAAAGCCAACCAACAATTTAGAATTCTCTATAAATGTCAATAGCGTCGGTCTTTGTTGTTGCTCGTGGTAGAGGATACGCCAGTTGGCTTTGGCCAGTCACTGAAGATGGAGGAGTTTATTTCGGTGCCGTGTGCCTTAAAAGTTTTACTTCATCACGAGATTAATTAAAGTACAGTTCAGTATAACAGAAAATGTAAATAAATAACCTTCTGGCTTAAGTGCCCCTTATTTCGTGTTGATGGTATGGAGATACAAACCACAACACAGCGTATTTTTACCCAGCAAGTGTTGTAACATTGCCTCTTGTAAACCCGAATCTTTTCAAATTGCTTCATGCTATGCTACTTTGTTGTCCACAGATGAATGTTGGTAAGACATTTTGAGATGTTCTTGGCCGATGTGGATGGTTCTCCATTTGTTAACTCCATCCTTCTGATGGCCTTGAAGTTCGGCATTTAACGGGGCGACAACAGTGAATACCAAGTGATATTAGAAAAATATGTTTTGGTACAAGTAGTAACACATACCTTTTTTGCACTCGTTAAATACGACTTGAATATGAAATCAATTTTTATCTAATGCCCAACAACTTCGAGATTGGCGAGCTTTTCTGTATGAGTATCTTTAAATAATGCAAAGGCTTATTATGTAGTCCGTACGTATGAGTTTAACTGATAGATACAATCAGACCTAACGCGCTGATACTTTCTTGGTAAAAATATCATTAAAATTGTATCCACCAGGATACAGGGTGTGATCAATAAATCCCTGATTTGTTTAGTTTCGCGCTTTAAAATTTGGAATTAAATTCTCTCTATATGAATCACTATCTCATATAAAATAATTGCTACATTTTGTTGAAAAAATTATAGTTTTGACTATGTGATGCTAATGGACGGTACTCGTTTAAAGTTCAAACATATCAGTCTAATTGAGTCCTCCACGTATGTTAACAGTCGCCTCAAGAGCACCTTATTATGAGATTTACGCGAAAAGTTCGTTCTGCAATAATATTATATTCCAGAATATTTTATCCGAGAACTATTGTAGCCGCCCTTTTCTTATATTTGATAATAATTTCAATTACCTATTATGTACGTATAAATTCAATGGGGGAGACTCCATAGTGATCGCAGTGGTATACAGAATCAGTTCACTAACAAGGTAACTGAGCAGTGAAATTAATATTTATATCACTGACACAGAACGACACCCCTCGATGGGTATCTTGTGTTCACATAAGAATCAAATTTTCCACGTTTACTTGATTGCACGTTACCCTTAATTTGGGTTTTCAATTACTGTCTTAAATTTCACACCACTCACTGCCCACATTTTCGTCCACCTGACCTTGACCGGTAGATACATAAAACTTATACAGAGAGATTTATTTCCTCTTCTCCCTACCCATTTCGTACATTTTCGCACGGCTACCCATTGGGTGGAATTTCACATTAGCTCTCCAAGTATTCTGCGGTCGCTCGTCCGACCAGAGAACATTCATTATAACCAATAGTTTATTGATATGGTCAAATAACATCGCGTTATCTTTGACAAACTACTAGTATTCCTCTTCCCATGGCGCATTCCGAGAAAATGACTAAAGATTCAGTGTGTGTGGTTGGGAATCTTATGGTCAGAGCAACAAAAGGAACGAATCAATAAATATCCGCTGGCCATGGATTAATATTAGTGATTTAAATTAGTTGGTTTCTTTATCTAGGAAACGAATGCGAGAACTGAAAGAACCTCGCGTTCCGAAAGGCAGCAAGAAACACATACTGACGAGATGGATTCCATAATAACTGGTACGCCTATCTATGTGTACGCATCCCATCCACAAATTTATGGTCCAGCCGTAGACGTAGTTAAATAGTCGTCATCCAGTTCGAACTGATTGAGATGAGGACCTTCAGTTTGTTTGCTTTGATTTTTATTTTAGCGTATTCTGAGATGCGTCAACGTCCGATAATTTCCATGCAAAATTGGGTAGCTCTGGTTTTACCTGTGTTTGGCGCGACCGGCTAAGGTAACTAATTAGCTCATAAGATATAAGAATGTATAAAGGACTGAATAGAAAAATGTTGGATTAAATGAATTGATTGGTGTTGCGGTTGGAATTGTAGATTGAACTTCAATGGAGTCGGAAGTTCAATTTCAAGAATTGAACTTCAATTGATGTTTTGTCTTATTTGAAATACTAATCCCTTACTTGTACAATGTTAATGATGTTGAAACAAGTTGATAAGTCATCTCCACATATTCATTAATTTTGTTAATTAAAGCAAATGCGAACCAACACTTGACGCGTTTAGGAAGTGTTTTCTTGTTCAGTTTTCATGCTTGACATTTTCTGTGTTTTTTGTATTCATGCCTGTTGCTAATTTAAAATGTTGTGAATGGAGGAAATAAGGTGAAAGTGACTGCGCGAACGAATGCCGATTCAAACGGTTTCCTGGGAGACTTCTCAATTAAGTCTTTGCTTATGTAAATACTATTTGGTTTGTGAGTGGGCACGTGCACATGCTGCACTTAAAATACACAATAATCTTAATGCCGGCTCATCATCAAAGTCGGTTTGGAAAAATCAATTCCATACATTATTCAACAAGGACAGTTGATAGCTGAAATGCAAATTTTTTTTTTTTTTTGCTGTTGCTTTCACACAACTTGTTTTTTGCCCGGGTGGGGTTTTCTAATAAAGATACCTGAGACAATTTTACGCACACAAGAGACATCAGTTTACCAGAACTAAAGCGTAATGTTGGTCACTGTTTGGCTGTTTTTAATAATCACGGCGGAACATCAACAAAATTAAAACTACTCGGTTAAAGCTTCTGTAAATAGTTCTTTTATGTTTGAGTTGCATTAAAGAAAATCTTTCTTTAATTTTGTAGTACAAACGGACAGTAAACGAAAACTATCCAGGCCGACTGAGTCATACTCCACGAACAACAACAAAAACCGACGCGATAGAAGTTTTTACTGATTGACATGGTTTTTCTCACTCTCACGGTATAGTCATGAATATTCATATACTATCGACAACTACTAGTGGCAGCATTCAGGAGGTGAGGTGTGTAAAGTCATGGTAGTGTGAAATTATTTTATAAAACTTTGAAAGGTACCGTAATTTAGGAGCGACACAACTTTTCTTTTTCTATACTTTGTCTTCCTGTGGTTCTGTCTTCTTTTGTCTCCTCTGTTTAAGGAACAATTTCACATCCGTCTTGTTTATTTTAATATTTTAGAGTATACTCTTCAGTTACCAAAAGGTGCCGTTACCAGCTTTGCGTCAGTATAATTTAATGTGATAGCGCATCTACAAGCAAGCTAGAAATTGAATTTATGTCATTTCAGAAAAGTATTATATAAAAAATTTTTTTTTAGAATATTAAACACATTCCTTTAAAAAAAAATTCAAAAAGTTGTTAAAAAAAAAACTGCAGCTGAAGCACACAGAATTCTTGTTAATGCTTACGACTACTATGCTCCGTCGGAGACAATATACAGAGATTGTTAATGCTTACGACTACTATGCTCCGTCGGACACAATATGTAGAGATTGTTAATGCTTACGATTGCTATGCTCCGTCGAAGACAACTTGCAGAGATTGGTTCAGACACTTCAAAAATAAAGCTTGCGATGTTGAACATGGAAAGAACACTCTAGTGCCCCAAAAAAGTTTGGAGACAAAGAATTACAGGCTTACTACATGAATACTCACGTCACCCAATAGATAAACTTCCAGAACTATGAGTAGTTCAACACAATAATTTCTAAACATTTGAAAATATTAAGAGTGATTCTAAAGGAAATGTGTGGCGTATCTAACAGATACGCACACAGAGTACAAATGCAAATAGTGAAGGGCAAGAGCGAAGGAAAAATCGAAAAAGCAAAAGCATCATATACCATAGAGATAACAAAGCATTTCAACGTCAGTCGAGTGTACTTGAGTTTAACGATCGAATTCCTACACGCGGCAGTGGTCTGGTGTGTTGAGTTGTTGATCTTTAAGTGATTTTAACTGTCATAGCGTCAGTTCGAAACGCACGTTCTCCACTATCGTCCCAAATCCTATAATTGGCAACTCCGACGTGATATTGTATACACAACACGCACTCTCCCATAGTAAACAAGACTTTACTACTACGATCACAATCTCCGCACAGAGCACGGGCTCACTCGCCTTCTCCGACGCTCTTCTGATCGTTCGCACCTCGAAGTTGATCGTAACAAAAGTTACAGGGGATGGAGTGGCGTGGAGTTCTTACAGATACACACACAGAGTACATAAGCAAATAGGGAAGACTAACACTGACAGAAAAATTGAATAAGCAAAAGTATCAGAGCCATACCATACCAAGCTCCTCGATAGTATAGCTGTTAGTATACCCGTCTGTCACTCGGGAGACCGGGGTTCGATTCCCCGTCGGGGAGCCTCTGGCGCAAGACTAATGACCTTGCCCGAAAAAAAAAAAAAAAAAAAACAAATCATTATGGGAAATTTAACAAGCCTCAGGACTTGCTAAATAAGGCCAAGACCGGTTCCTGGTTGTAGTGCCGATGATGATGATGATCAGAGCCATATACCATAGTGATAACATAGCAATTCCACATTAGTTGAGTGTACTTGAGTATTACGATCGAATCCGTTCAGGCAGCAGTGGTCCGATGTTTTGAGCGTTGGTTCAATCCTTTAGTGATTCTAACCGCCATAGCGTGGGTTCGAATTGCACGTTCTTCACGTCGTAAACGCTATACACACATTGGGACCCATATAAGCTGCATCCAACGAGAACTTATTCAAGTTGCTAATATTATACATCTGTCTTATATCTTTTGGTGTAATGGTAAAAAGAATCCATTTTTCGTGGGCACATTAAAAATACGCGTACCTACTGTTCGCGACACATTATACAATGCCTGAGAAGCTGCATCGAGGACAACAGCAATCAATTCCCAGGAAGATGTTACATCTAAAACACCATCGTGTTGATTCCCAGGAAGACGCTAATTGCTTCAGCACAAATCACTCGAGCACTAATTACTCGATTGCTGGGAAGACGCCACCAGCACAATAGCAGCACATACAGCAGCTGCTCGCTGCACAATGGCACATGATGACGACGCCTGTGTGCAAAATGTAAACAAACGAAATAAAAATTGATAAATCGTTGAGTTCTGTTCCAGAGCTCAAGGGATATGAAGACTTTCTTCTTGTAAGTTTAAAATAGATATATGAGTATGTTTTCAGAGGGAAGTTGTTTCTTTTATGCGTTCCATTTCTTGTTTTACAGGTACTACAGCAAGCTTCCCCCACCAGTGGTAACGGACGTTGAACTGGATTTTTTAAATTTGACAGCTAGGCGAGAGTATTTCCCCTACCAGTGATAAGGGGTGATCGAAGCATATTCCCCTTTTGTTTAGGTTGACGAAAGGCGTATTTTCACCACTGTTGATACAGTAGATGGAAGTCAGCGAAGATTCAGCCAATCCCCAAAAAAGGGTGACAAATCATCCCTTTCTTCTTAACGAGCCATAGCACTGACTTCTATTCTCTCCAAGGTAATGGAATCTCTTATCAACCGTCAACTTTCGAAATAACTGGAATCAAATGACCTCCTCAATGACCGCAAATATGGCTTTCGTAGCAACAGGTCCACAGCTGATTTGATGGCGTACCTTACCGAAAAGTGGAGCCATCCCATCCACTACCTCAGTGAAAGTAAGGAAGCTGCGTTGGATATTTCAAAAGCCTTCGACAGAGTTTGGTTTACAGCCCTTTTGTCAAAATTACATTTATATGGAGATGACAATTCCGTGATCCAATGGATAAGAGACTATCTTTCTGGCCGTTCAATCCAAGTGGTTCTTGATTGTGTCAAATCTGTCTCCCATCAAATTAATGCAGGTGTTCCCCAGGGTTCGGTACTCTCACCCACTCTCTTCCTCATCTTTATAAATGATCCTTTGTCAATTACTCACAACCCAATTCACTCGTTTGCTGATGATAGCACGTCGAGTTTTTCATACTCATACGAACACTCCCGTCCAAACCCTTCGAATATCACTACCAACCAACAACTTATGCTTAATACATTAAATTCAGAACTCAACAAGATATATCAATGGGGATTATCTAAGCGAGTAGAATTCAATGTCTTAAAAACACAATGCTGCCTCTTGTCGTCAAAGGCGAACCCCAAAGTAGATATACTGTCGACGAACGGCACTTGCATCGACGAAGCCAAGCAACTATCAATCCTCGGCACTCGAATTAATTCGACTCTTAACTGGAATGACCACATATTTGAAGCTGCGAAAAGTGCTGCCAAATGTATAGGGTTCCTTAAGAGATACAAAAGACACTTCACTCCATCCAACCTGGCCACTATTTACAAGGCGTATATTCGTCCAAAAATGGAGTCCAACTCTCATATTTGGTCAGGGGCATCTGAAACTTCACTACACATGCTCGACATGATGCAAAAACGAGCAGGGAAACTTATTGGGGACTCAGCCGTAAGTCGATCAATTCCGTCGTTAGAACACAGTCGCAACGTATCATGCCTATCTCTTTTCTATAGGTATTACCGCGGTCGTTGCTCAACTGAACTTGCTGAATGTTTTCCGCCCCTTCAGACATTTTCCCGCTATAGCCGTCAATCTGTGAATGCGCATCAGTTCACGTTGAAAGTGGACTTCAGGCGCACAAATCTTTCATTCATTCAGTCATTCTTTACCCGAACCAAACGAATGTGGAATGTTCTGCCTGATCATGTGTTTCCTGGCCGTTGTGATGTCCAGACACTCAAGACCAATATACATCGACACCACTTTTCCTTATCCACTTCCTCTCCATTCGCTCGCACTGTGCTCTGGCATTTAAGGGTACTTTAAAAACCCTTTTATGCACGCGTTAGTGTACAAAAAAATAAAAAATAAAAACAGACGCCTCGCGATGGAAAAGAACTAACTAACTAACTACACACCAGGGCCGATAACACGTAGTAGAATGGGCGTTCGGGCATAAAGGGAAGGCATTCTACTACATTTTGGGTGCCAGTGCGTTTCTTTTCAGGTATACTTTTTTACGCTGGCGCTGGGAGTTTAATTATTTAATTTTACAGTCCACTACAACGTTAATCTGTCTACCTTAAAGCAACTACCAACGGCACCTGTCGTTGTTCCTTTGGTATCCGAAAACATGTGTGCCATCTCCCACCAAAATAACAACGATTCCCAGCTTACGGCCTTTAAATTTATTGAATAGAAGTTATCAAGATATAGGCCAGTGGTGATTCCAACAGATTACGTACACACAACCATCGGAAAAAACACCAGAATCATCAGCACTGTGTACCAGAACAATCACCGGTTATGTAGCGCTGAAACACCCTCTTATATACGTGGATGTTTGGCGGATTTTAGCCTTATAGTTGGAAGAAATGTCTACGGCTGTTCTGTTCCGCCGAACACTGTTACCAAAGAGAACACTACGGAGTGGAGAGCAAATAAAACACGGAGAGAATAGTTTTGAATTTTTATACTTATTTGCGAGTAAGTTATTCCCGCGCCTTTAACACGTTAAAAATACAAAACCGAAACACTTAATTAATTCACGTGGCACACTTTACTTGCGACTTTCACACACACGTTTAATATTTCGCCCTTTAGCTCTCTATCTGTATCGTTCGATATTTCCATTACTCGCGGAACTGAACTTGCGGACCGTTCGACAATTAAATTAATGCCGCAGCGCGGATCGTCCTCCTCATTCGGCTTCTCTGTGACGACTGTCTTTCGCGACGGTTGCGTTGCGCGGATCCTCTATCTCGAATGTTCTCTCTGGTTGATCTTAGCGCGTGCGCTAATAGATCTATTGTTTTCTCATGCAGCGAAGGTCATGTGAAAACGGAATTGAGAAAAGAGGAAGGAACAAAGGGACATCATAGGATCATTGTGTATCTGCTTAATTGCCTGTAACGCGATTAGGACAATGGGATATAAGGGATTTTGGTGTACAATGGTAATTGTGTCCCGTATCTTAGCTGGCCGCAAGGCTCGGATTATATTTGCACATTTGCAGGTAACGCAGGCTAAAAGGGGCGCCGATCAAGTTTTCGAATTTACGATGCTGTATGGCGCATAGAATTATTTTAAGGAATTTAGGACGATGCGTTAAATGTCCTTGGTAAGGCAAAGTTTGCCAGTTTGTTATGTCATTCGATCGCCGTGCAGGCGTAGGACGATTGGTCGGACTTGTGACCCACGTGTCTGTAGGCACGTGGGGTTGTTGCCTCCCAGATGTATGTTACCTTCGTTTCAGGTGTAGTGGAGGACTTTTGAGGACACGTGTCTGTGGGCACGTTTAATTTAACGAACGACGACATCTCGACCAATAGTGGATTGTGTGGTTCGTAGAATTGCCAAAGATGTTTCAGTGCTTTGGTTCTTACCTTGTGGGTTGGAATCGCGTTATTCGTTAGCGCCGATAAACGCTACGCTGACGTAATCTCAACACCCAACAAAACACTATAACATATATTATTATACCAACGCAGACCTCACCGTCAGAGAGTAGCACAAAAAAAGAGTCGAAAAACTCATCAGCACCATATACAAATAGTAGTAGTAATATGTTATGTAGCTAGTTGAGAGATCTCCATATACATGCGGCCGTGGTTCCATTCGTCGGTACTTTGGTTCTAACCTGCGGAATCGATTCGAATCACATATTTTTCACTCTCAATTCAAACCCCAACAACTGATAATCTGTATACACAGCAAAACTTTGTCCCATAACAAACCAAGATTGTGCGTAACTTCCTAACAAGGACCGTTTACTAAGTGACATACCGTAACATGCATACATACATACAATGAATAACACAGCATCTAAAAGAAAATAATCTAAAAAATCGTTTGCGGTTTCTTCCGTAGTTCGAAAGACGTTCGTCTTTTGCCGAACGCTATAAACGTTAATGACCTACCCGCACCCGGAATTCAACATTTTCGATTTAGATTTCATACCCTTTATTTTGTGTAGAATAAAAAACCGCACACCAAGTAGAATCACACCTATTATTATGTCAGTACACAGTGGTCTGAGGTGTTCAAGGATGAAGAAACTGTCTGACTAACATATCCTGTGTTAGCGGATTAAGCGACTATACCCGGAAACGGTGTTTGCCGATTTCGGAGCTGTGTTAAATTATTTGATCGTTGCAGTGGTATTGCAGATACTGAATAAAAATAAGTGAAATTTGTATAATTAAGCGCAGAGCTCATGAAGAACCACTAAATGATATAAGAAATACTATTGTGAAAGAGGGACTTTACCTCTGCTCACCTGGCTCGCCAATCCCTCGCTTCATTAATGGTAATACAAATTACTGAGAACGTACACCTTTTGTATTTGCTAGGTTAGTAGTGCCTCATGGCTCCAAATAATATAAGTTAAGTGATGTTCTCCATATGTAAAACACACATAAAAAGGAGAAAACTACCGCCACAAAATCTCCTTATTATATAGAGAAAAATAAGTTTAGCATTTAATCGAGAATTGCAAAATATTTTCTGTTTTTCCCACATAAATGCCTTACAAAAGAAGAATCGAAAAAATTATCAGCGCAGTATACCAAGTCATTAACGTAGTAATCACAACTTATTTAGCGAGTTGAGACATCCGTGTGTATGGTCGTGTTCTGTAAGTCGATGCATTTCTAGGGTGTGTTCGATTTACGTTTTTCACTACCATAACGCCAAAAGCCAAGTAGACACCATCGTGGAAACATATTTTAATGTTATGATAGAGATAATTAGTTCATCAGATGGACACTCGTCACCGGCTGCAATATATAAGTAATTCCATTTTCTCCATTAATATATTCTTAAGATGAACATACTCTTCAAGTCTAGTAGCCACTTAAACTTTATATCCATGTATATTGTACGAGATTAATGTCTACAAATCTTTTAAGATTAATGTACCATGTTCGACTATAGTCAACTAGTTAAGTATTTTTGTGCCTGTTCAAGGTTCGCAAAGTGGTTTCTCAACAATCATTACCTATCACCGCAAATGTGAGCTCCCTTTTTTTGTTTCCGAAAATCTGACACAACTACCGGTTTGCTTTGAACTAAGGAAATTAAAAACATAAAAGAAACTGGACGCATACACAAAAACATTTATCCGAATAGAGTCGGAAAAGATCAAAAGCTGGTACTCGGAATCTTCATCAAATTAAAAGAACTACCTCATGATAACAACATAGATATTCGTTTACACAAAACATCTTTCTTCAGCAACTGGAATTCGATTTCTTAGTTTCGATTTTGCATTGTTCTACAAAAACTCTTAATTAGTCCCTCAGTGGACGTACAAGAACATAATTTAAATCAAAAATATAATTAATTTCCTGTTAGTAACTGGTTTACATTAATGCCCGACAGGATTACCTTGTATGACATCTACTCGTCAGTGGAATTATAGAATGCCGGTTCGACCAGACAAAAGGCCTCGACTAACTTGTTTCTACAATAAGTTTTTATGTTTCACAGCCTATCGAATCATACCAACACTTTCTCGATTTTTCTCTAGCTCGTGACCAAACACATCATTTAAGAAAGGTTAAAAAGTCATAAATCCAATGGTTTTCAATTGCTCTGTTCGTAATTACTTCTGGCCATTTAGAGTTTTTAAAGAATCGCGATTAACACACTGAGGGCGGTTCTTTCCTCGGAGACTAGGCTGCGAAGGTTCCTTAAGATAAAAATTGGTCATTATGTTATTTGTATGAAAGAATGGTATACGCCCCGAAGTCAAGGAGTAATGATAATGTACGTACAATAAATTAAGCATTTTTAGCCGGCAGGGCGCTTGGTAACACAGAGCTGTCACTAAATAACAATAGACGGAATTTGACGCATGGATGGCTCATAGTACAAAGCGAGCACTACTAAATCCGAGGAGAGTGCAGATATTTAAAGTTTACACAGCTAAATTAGGTACAACGGAACAAGAGAGAGAATAAATACTGTGAATTTAATGCAGGTAGATGAGTAGAATGAAAAATTTACTCAACACCAAATTATTCTTCGCGATATCGTCAGAATAACAACTCTATAGAAATGCTTCACAGGAACTCTCAAATGATGTGAAGCGAATATGTGGTCCCAGTTTCGTTTTGGTCTCCAAAAATTCTTCTGAGACACTGGGCTCTATGAGACCTTTTTTATAAACGCACAGAAAGCGGATTTTTGATTACCATAATAGTCAATGTAAAGAGTAATGAAGAAAAGTGAAAGTAAATCAGGGAAAGGCGTCCATGGATATTGGTGTGATGTGATCATGCAGTAGCAGAAACTAATCAGAATATTCAAGGTCCATGTAGTTTGACTGAAGAACGATCCTTGTTTGAAATTGGTGGTGCATTCACCAATTTGGAGGACGAATACTTCAGTGCAAGGAGCGCACTTGTTGGAATACGCAAAACAAGTGACAAGATAGATTTTAATGATGGATAAAAACCTTCGATTACATAAAACCCAACCGTAAAATTTGCATGATGGTAGCATATGTAAAACATCCAAAACTCCATTACCTAGAAACGAACTCAAGTAAAACGAATCTTTACAACGCGTTTTGTATTCCCGTAAGCTTCAAACGCATTTGCCCCCATAAACTATTCTCCAAACGTATTCTGCATCGTTTAGTTTCCCAACCAATAAAGTTGTAATGGAATTATTCAAATCATGAACTGCCAAATACAATGAGCAACTTAATATTCAGCTTATTTATGGACTCATCAAAATGAAGTCTACTTTAAAGTCAAAAGTTATTTATACGAGTAAGCACTCAACTGGAAGGCAGCACATAAAAGATACAAAATTCTTATACTCTGCGCTTTTTCAAATTTAAATTTAAATGATTTCGGTTGTTAAGCAGAAGAATACCAGATTAGGTCTGCATCTCACACAGGTGGGGAAAGTAGTTTGGCAATTTCACACAAATTATACACCTTTCGATTCATGAGTCTTTCATCCATGTTTTATAAATGAACGTCGACGAAAAAGAGAAGATTTATTTAATACGAGGTTCTGCAGTAAATTTGACAGTTCGTCTGATATTAATCAGTGGGCAGCTGCTATTGGTTGGGTTTTCAATGAGTGTTGCTACTTTGGAGTTTCTACAGAGAGATTAGGCTTTTAGATCAGTGTTAAGCTGAAGACCCCAGATTAAGGGCAGGGAGCAGCATGGGTCAAAAATATTTAGATAAATATTTAAATTCCAGTGGATATCGTTAATCTGGCGCAAGACTAATGACCTTGCTCAGAAAAAACAAATCACTATGGAAAATTTAACAAGCCTCAGGACTTGCTAAATAAGGCCAGGACCGGTTCCCGGTTGTAGTGCCGATGATGATGATGATGATCATGGATATCGTTAATGAGAGTTTTCGTGAATACGAAACCAAAACTTCGTTAAAAATTTAAAATAACCTTTTAACTATGCCGCACAAAACGCGCTGAAAGTTTGAAACCAATTGGGAAGTAGTGAAGAATGCGATTAGCACCGATGCATCAGACCACAACCGCCAAATTTTACACGTACACTTTATTGTAAGGTTCATGCGAGACTACTACCATCGCCAAGCTTGGTATGTTTACATCAAATTCTTCTTTTTTTTCACTGCATATCACACGATGGCGGTAGTAATAGTGTCAGCTGTTATTGAACATTCCTACCATTTATCAGTTACACATGTTGATCGGTTTTATCTTAAAGTAAAGAAATTTCAATCTATACGAAGAAGAACTAGGCTAAGCCATGACCATTTTCTTTCTTCTTACCGCGCAGACGAATCCGATATTTGGAATTTGGTTTGGCTTGAGTAAATGGTCATTGCGTATTTTAGCAACAGACTGTGTTGATATAGTTTTAACAGTACTAGAGTCATTCACACATATGTTTGTCACGGGTCGTATAAGCTCCATTCTTAAATTGAGCGATTTTGCTAAGTTTTGAGATTTTATAACAAGGTAATGATCGAAGCCGGAAATGTACGCTTTCACTGTTTTAGTTTTGTAAAGAGAACAACATAACCCGGTAGATGTAGGTCTGATGAGCCGACACTACTATAAGGGAACAAATAATCAAGAAAACACCGAGTCGGCAAAAAGAAGTGGTAGGGAAAAACGGAAAAAGCGGGATATTGCCGTCGGCATGGAGAATGTTCAACGTTATACGGTCGCAGAAAACGTGGAACAATATATTACGTGTACAAATAAGTTTCCGCCTTTTGGAAAAAGATGGCTCTACCAGAAAATTGTGGAAGCATGTAGAAATTGTCAGATGTCAAACGTAATGTTGAGAACATAACCTCCAAATATTAGTGACTTTGTATCAACTTTACGTAATTTTTTTCGTACAAAAATGTCTAGTTTTGTGCCAAATAAGCGTTATTTTCCGGAACTTGTAATTTACATTTTTAAGTTGCAGAAATCTGCCGCTGAGGCTCATCGATTGCTTGTAGAAGCATATGGTGAGGCTGCTTTGAGCGAGAGAAGTTGACGTGAGTGGTTTCAAAGGGTTAAAAACGATGAGTCCGACGTGGAAGACAATGAACGAAGTGTAGGGCCAAAATTGTGTGAAGACAAGGAATCGGAAGCAATATTGGAGGAAGATCCATGCCAAACGCAAAAATAACTTGCACATATATTAGATGTACCTCAACAAGCAATTTCAGTACGTTTAAAATCGTTATGATCGAAAATAGATTACGGCCTACCAATATACGAGAAATGCAGCAAAACTAACCTACAACTAGTGAAATCCCCCTATCACGCAGCAGCCCGAATAAGTACAGGTGCATTCAGAACCACCCCAATAACAAAGATTCTAGCAGAAAGTGGACTCCCGACGTTTGAAAATCGAATGAAGTACCATTCAGCCAAGCTAGTTGTCAAACTTACCGCCACACCGGAGACACCCATAGTGGAGGATATTAAACACATCCTTAGGAGGAAACGGCCCCCAAGGTACTTGTCGGCCCTAGGACAGGCAATATTACTTGCGCACCAATTCCGAATAAACATTAAACCACAAGAGGCAAGGACAATTCACCCCCCCATGGTTATGGCTAAGATATTCAACACCGATTTAAGCCTACTCCCAAAAACTAGAACAAACCACGTAGAATACCAACAACATTATCAACATATCAAAAACCAACACCGCTAGTGGAACCTACTTTTCACCGACGGATCCAAAACAGAGGACGGCACGTCATTTGCGATAGTCAACAGCGCAAAAATAGTAATCAGAAAGGGACTTATACCCGAATTCTGTTCCATATTTTCGTCCGAAGCAACCGCTGTACTGGAAGCAATTAAGTTAGTAAAAAAGGACAAGACACTTATTTGTACAGACAGCCTATCAACCATCCAAGCAATAAGGAACCCAAACACTAGAAACCGAATCATTCACTTGATCCAGCATAGTTTATTCTATAAACAAAACAAAATAAAGCTTCTCTGGGTGCCAAGCCATAGTGGGATAGCAGGCAACGAAGCAGCAGATGCTGCTGCAAAACTGGCCATCAAGGAACCCCTAATAACCTTTTTCGTTGAAAACAGCAAGGACTTACATAGATACTTTAATAGTGAGCTCCACAACTTAGGACTGGGCAGACTACAGGCATATGTATGCAGTAGTAAACCCCAGAAGAGAACCCATCACATATCCACCAACAGCGGCAAAACATAAAATCAGGTGCTTCCTCCGGCTGCGCCTTGGGCACACATTTATCACCAACCAACATCTCATCAACAGGAGTAATCCCCCTACCTGCCACATCTGTACATCCAACTCCAACCTATCCTCCAAACACATACTTTTTGAATGTGCAGGGGTAAAAGACCTCGTTCGCCAACATAACAACGACGACATCCTCAACATCATATCCCAACCATCATCATCTAATATCGATAAGCTCTACAAACTACTAACCTTAGTTAAGCTACAAAATCTAGTGTAAACAATATTTAATATTTGTATTCTAGCCGAAAGCCTTAGTCGCTAGTGCTATTAGTTTTAAGTTACCATGTAATTTACTTGCATTGTAATAAATAATAATAATAATAATAAAATCGTTACGGATGATTTAAAAGGTAGGAAATTGGGTTCCATACGAACTGAAGCCAAGAGCCGTTTGCATAAGAGAAATGCTGCTTGCCAGAAAAAAAAGGTTTTTTTTGCATCGTATAGTCACTGGGGATGAAAAATAGATCCACTACGATAACACAACGAAGAGAATATCATGGGGACTGTGGCGGTTCTTTAATACATTCCCGAAGAACCGCCCATCCTCTTAAATTAACCGCCTTCTAAACCCATAGTACTTACCTGCAATTAGGGGCAGCGTAAGCTCCCCTGCAGCATCACACCTGACAGTTAAATCTCATCAAGGCATGCACCACATTGAATTATTATATGAACTGTACCATATCTCCATCGGCTCGGCTTGTCAGCAATTACAATAGATAAATACTTGCTGGCCAGCGTAATTGTTGACACAGCCGTAGCCGATGGGTTTTGCTACGGTTCATAACCATTTATTGCCCCAGTCCCGAGGTTCGCAACACTTGCGACCAATTTCCTTTATCGGTTATCTACCGATCATAGGATTTGGGCACTAATATGATTGACATTAGACAATCATACTGCGGATCATGCCTAACGATGCTCCGGCCTGTTAAACAAACAAACACACAGTAGCATCACTGTGTTTATCCTATTAATCGACCGCTGGTCCCTGGCCACCTTGGGCGAGATGTACGCTTGCACATCTGCAAGGCTAATTCCTCACCATTATACTCATATACCGGCACCGTCTTGTAAACAAGACCAACATTTTCGGCTGACCTATTGTCACCAGAATGTATAGCCTACAATGGCATTAGTATGAACGCCTGAGTAAACACGATGTGCATATCATCGTGACCTTTGAAATAGCGTTTTTGTGTATCTTAAAGCAAAAACCTATTTCGTTCTCAGGCGCAGGTCATCAAAGATTTATGGCCCTCGAAATAGCGTTTCTGTTTATTTAAGATACAGAAACCTACTTCTCCCTTCGGCGAGCTTCGTTATCGCGTATCTCTATAATACCTACAATTCATTACACCAGCCCATGTTTATTCAGGTGCATTTTCGTCGTTGCCGATATGCAGGCTGAAGGGCAACGTACTTGTCCTATACGGACACATATACCATCCTCCCCTATCGATGCAATTCGCGGCCATCGAATCTGACGGTTGTGAGTTGCATCGTGGAGTCAGATTCCAACAGCCTTAGTGTGCGCACACGATCCATAGAATCAAAATTTAATCCTTCACCGAGTTAAGTTCGCTTGCCTTTTTTGAGTTTCCGGGAGTTAAGTTCGTTTGTCGTTTGTGGTGTATTCTTTTAGAGTCAATAAGTTTTCCAATATAAAGTTGTGGGCGGAAATATTCCAGTTCCCGATGTAAAGACAGTTTTGGTGACAGTAAAACAAAAAAAAGGATAAATATATCTGCAGCTCCCAACGTACAAAGACCATATATATACATACACCTACGTCGTCTAACGTAGGAAATATTTTATAAAATAGACCCCAAAATGTCAGTACATTTGTTTACTTAGTGTAGAACGGCGTTATAAAAAATACTCAATAAAGGAATAGTAAAATAAATTCAGTGCGTTTTCTTTTACTTTGGACACACGTCGGTAATCTTCGTGAACAATCCGTGGTGTTTTCGCTCAACCTGCGTACATGCTGACGCCTCTAGCGAAAAATACCCACAGGACCACCCGGCCATCCTTCAACATCGAACACAATTAATGGGACTGAGTCGATATTGGAAACAATTCATCGGGAAGTCTTGCCCCACCCGCCGAATTCACCAGAACTTGCTCCTTCTGATTATCACTTATTTCGATCCATGGCACATGGTCTGTCCGAGCAGCACTTTACAACATATGAAGATACCAAAAAATGGGTCGATTCGTGGATATCCTCAAAAGATAAAGAGTTCTTCCGATGTGGTATCTGGATACTGTCAGAAAGATAGGAAAAAGTAGTGTCTAGTAATGGACAATACTTTAAATAAAACATTATGTACCGTTCTTTCACAATAAATTCTTTTTTTTTATGGTAAACGGCGGAAACTTATTTGTACACCTAATAAAATGGACAACGTTGCGATTCAGGAAGTCCAACTTCCACATCACGTAACCAAAACCAACGGGTTCACACTGGCCTGTACGAGGGTTGCCTCTTATGTTTCGGGATTTGGCAACCCTAGTGTTGCAATCCGGCAAATGACAGCTCTGTCGTAAAGTTGGACATTTTTGAGGTTATACGCACTCAGAATGTTTTGACATACGAGCGCTATTTGTGTTGTTTACAGTAACTTAAAAGATTCATCTCGGCCTAAAAATGGAATTAAATCGTCAACATTTTCGTGCGATTATTTTTTACAACTTTCGGCGTGCATTAACTCAGCAACAGTGCATGGATGAACTTAATTCAATTTTTGGCGATGAAGCTCCATCAAGGAACAGTGTTTATCGATGGTATGGTGAATTCAATCATGGTCGTAGTTCACTCCAAGATGAATTTCGTGAAGGTCGTCCAAAATCAGTTGTTGTTCCGAAAACCATTGATGCTGTGCGCGAACTGATATTGGAAGATCGTCATGTGACCTATCGTGAGATTGAGACAACCTTAGGCGTTAGTGGGACCAGCATACATTCAATATTGCATAAACATTTGACTGTCAAAAAAATTTGTTCGCGTTGGATCCCACACAATTTGTCAATCGCCCAAAAAAACGCTCGTGTCAATTGGTCGAAAGAAATGCTCAAAAAATACGGTCGCGGTGCTTCGAAACACGTCTATGACATCGTGACAGGTGATGAATCGTGGATTTACGCGTATGAGCCCGAAAGTAAACAGCAGTCGACTGTCTGGGTGTTCCGAGATGAGCCAAATCCAACAAAAGTTGTTCGCGCACGGAATACTTCCAAGCAAATGGTCGCCTGTTTTTTCGGAAAAACTGGACATGTCGCAACCGTACCACTAGAACAACGCAGAACAGTCAATTCTGAGTGGTACACAACCATTTGTTTGCCAGTTGTCTTCCAAGAAATCAGGAAAACCAACCGCCGAAGACGGATCACTCTTCACCACGACAATGCGAGCTCTCACGCATCGGCTGCGACAACTGCATTTTTGAGCACCCAAAACATGGATTTGATGGGTCACCCGCCGTATAGTCCTGACTTGGCACCGAATGACTTCTTTTTATTCCCGTACGTAAAAAACAAACTGAGAGGTCAACGTTTTTCGACACCTGAAGAAGCGGTTGCTGCATTCAGAATGCATGTGTTGGAGATTTCTCAATCAGAGTGGCAAAAGTGCTTCGACAATTGGTTCAAACGCATGCAAAAGTGTATAGATCTTCATGGGGAATATTTTGAAAAACAATAAAGTGATTTTCGATGATCAATATTTGTTTTTGTTCTCTTATTCCGAAATATAAAAGGCAAACCTCGTATCAATGTTTTGCCGAAACTTTTCTCTACTATTTCGCAACTTTTAACACGCCAAACTTAAGTAAATAATATAGTTATTATTTCCAAGAAAAAAAAAATGTTTTTTTTTCATTTTTTAAGTTAAATATCTCAGAAATCTCTCAACATCTTAATTTGATCCGAAGAAAATTGAATGAGATACAGCATATATAGTCATTATTCAAAAAACAAAAAAAATCGTTTTCGTTTCTATTTCTTAAGTTAAATATCTCAGAAATCTTCTCTCAAAGTTTCGAGTGGATCAGAAGAAAAGTGAATCAGATGCAGCATATGTACTCATTATTTAAAAAACCAAAATTTGTTTTTTTTTTTTTATTGTTTTAGTTAAATGTCTCAGAAAGCGTCTCTCAAAATTTCTAGTTAATCCGAAGAAAATTGAAGGAGATGCAGCATTTTCAAGTCCTTTCAGTCCGACCGTCTACCATTCTTAATGAAAACTTTAAGGGAGTATTCTGGTCTAGAAATTTGAAAACATCACATTTTCTTTCATATTTTCATAGCTTAATCCTCTAAGAATATGTCTTTGAGAGGATTTTAGAAAATTCAAATTATTTTCGGAGGTATGGCTGTTTTGCTAAACCGGCTCGGGCGGAACGTGAAACTTTAAACGCGTTTTTCTCGAAACTGTCTTTTTTAAAACAATACCCACGATTTTTCAAGTTCTACTGAACCGATTTACTTCAAATTTAGTATATGTCTTCTTTATAGGCTTTCCTATTGCTTGAACTATCCTCATCCCCAAATTTCAATGTTAACTATTTTTTAAAAACTTCGAAAAACTCAAAAAAAAGTAGTACAAAACAAATTTTTTTTCTTCAAGCAGCCGCCATTTTGTTAAAAACAACTTTTTTTTCAACTTTTTTTTAGTTCCAACGATAGAGGCATTTCTGTAAATTAATAATCTTATTTTTTTTCAGATTGCTATGAGGGTTGAATCGTGGGTATGGTCGCATGCCACCTTTTTGAGATCCCCCACTTCATCAGCTGCTAACTTTTTGAATTTTGAATTTTTTACTTTCAATTTTTTTTACTGTATTCTTGATATATTAATAAACATCCTATAAAAAATGAATACTAAAACTATTGATTGCTTTTTTTTACAGCACTTCAAAAATTGCGTTAAATTCGTGTTTCTAGACCAGAATACCCCCTTAAACGCGGATACCCCAAAGCAATATTTTCAAAGTCGGTGGACATGATATTTCAAAAAGTAAAAGTAATCTTTCTACAAGTTCATACACTTTTCTTATGGGTGCACGACGAGGATTTATTTTAGTAGTAAAGAACCGATGTTTCTTACACACTTTTCTTATGGGTGGACGACGAATATTTATTTTCAGTGATTAGAACTTGTTCTACAAAAGAAAATTGACAATTTTTTTCCCAAAAATCGTGATTTTCTATTTAAAATTTTATAAAAAATCCAAAATATATTTTTTTCCAAAATACTTCATTCACCACCGAGGTGGAGTTATCTACTAATGGAATCCCTTTCTTTTCATGATTTTAGATTCTGTCCCGACTTGTTGTGACCACGTGAAGTCATATTTTTAAGCCTCGAGAAATAATCGTTAATAGCTTTTATATTATTAATATTTTTTTATAAAAAAAAGAACCAGTCATCCATCAAATAATAATTAACATTATTCAATCATTTTTAAATAAATATATTCAACCGTTTTTTCAACCTAAAATCGAGAATATGCTCCCTATTTTCGGCCTGACGACTACTCTCTTAATCACCAAATCTGTTACCTATCAAACACAGAACAAATCGTTCAAGGACTGAACAAACCGTTTTAAACAAAAGACATTTTTAAATCTAGTTTCCTTAGATATTACGTGTTTGCATTCGAAAACACTTTTTGGGGGATGGGAGCGAACACTCAGGGTAAAGTCTCTGCTTTCAACCCGGCGAAGGCCAGGTGGAACCTTGTCCCTGTTCAATCCAAGTTGGCATGCAGTCTCCACGTGACACGCCTGGATAGCTACTTTGACACCCACCAAGTAGTGTACCAATACATGCAGCGATATCCTGAGAAAGGTTGGCGCAAGGCTACTAATCTTGCCGGGAAAAACATATTATTATGGACTATTTAACAAGTCTCGGATAAGGACCGGATACCGGTGGAGAGCCTTAGTAAATAAGGCCAAGACCGGATCCCGGTTGTAGTGCTGTGGGGTGCGCCAACGTATGGCGCCAGTTTACTATCGCCCCACTAGAGGGTTGTTCACCAGCGCACTGTCCGCAAACGCAAGGGAAAATGAAACACACCGAATAGCCGTAAGGATCTTTTTTTATGCAGGGCGAGGCGATTATCTTTATTGTGAAATTTGTACACTATATCCATTTCACTGGCAAGCACTTAACCGGTAAGATTGTACCGAATACTGGTTTTTTGAACAAAATTAAGATTTCCCATAAGTTGTTTAGTTTCTATTCACGAACTGCGCCCGAATTGCTATGCTTGCATAGGAATTCAGTTCCAGCGAATCCTCGCCTTATAAGGTGAGTTGGATTCGTTGGTTGTGTGTACCGGGAAATTGGCTTTGGGGACGCGAGCAAGTATGGGCATGAATTTTCTGGGGGAGTTGGAATTGCTTGGGTGCAAGCAAGGAATATCGTTTAGATAAGATATTAACCGAAGTAATTTCGGGGAAACGTATGCGGCTCGGTATAGTTGGTGGTGATGTTAATGTTCATTACAGCATATGAATTTCGAGGAAATTAAGATTGCTTGGTCGCAAGGAAAGAATATAACTTAAGTAGAGAATTGACCGAAGCAATTTTGGGAAAATGTATGTGGGGTGATGTAATTGAGGGAGATGATTGGTGTTCCATTGTATGTTGGAATATGCATTTAATTACGGTTTATGATTTTCCGGGGAAATTGAGATTGCTTGGTCGCAAGCCCAAAGCACCCTGTCCATCTTTTTTTGTATAAGTATTACCAAGTTTACACCTTTCAAAACATTACATTCTATACCACGGTTTCCATAAATCTCAAAGTCGACATTGGTTTACTTTTAAAGAGCTCGTTCTTCAGTCGATACACATGGGCATGAAACGTTGCGACTGATTGTGTCAATTCCTCATCACTTCAAATTTGAGGCACAAAAACCAATCGGAATCGATACTGACTTCTAATTTTCCTTATCCTCTTCGTTTACATCCGACTGTACTACAATTTGAGAAAAACTGGTTACACAGAATTACTATTGTGGGCCGATGTATTTACAAAAAAAAAAAAATCTTTCGTTGCGTGTGTAACCAAGATGACACATTTTTGTAAATCTACATCTAACAAGAACTTCACATTTCAGAACCAACGCTAAAGTTATATTATTTGTAAAGATTATGGCCCACACAAGTTATGAAATTTATAGTGCGTCGGCCAGTATAATGAATTCAGCGATAGGAATGCAGACGAACACTTTATTTATTTGCTGGATTCCCAATGCACGACTGAAAAATCAGTATCGAGCCACATTCTCGTCTTCCCTTCACATTACACAATTCCATTCAATGAAAAAATATATTTTCTTAAATTTTATTGCCACTAATGCTTAGGTGTCATTTTCGACGAACTGAAAATTCGATCAACGGCTTTTTTTATTATCTAGTCTTGAACATTTTTAGAGATGTTATAGGACATAACCTACGGCGCAAGGCTAATTACCTTGCCCGTAAAAATAAATTATTATGGAAAATTTAACAAGCCTCGAAACTTGTTAAATAAGGCCAAGACCGGATCCCGGGTGTAGTGCCGATAATGATGATGATAGGACATAACCTAAAGTTTAACTATTGTGTATCCGTGAAAAACCGTCATGTATAAAACATTCGCAGCGGATTGATTGGAAATACAACTTTCACGTTTTTTTCAATTTCCGACTGCATTCTAGCTTTTTAAAACGAGCACAAAGACTCTGTCAATGGCTTTCTGCTATTTGATAATTTGTACAACGATAATTTTTAGTATTGTTTAGAATAAAAAGCAAATTTTGACGATAGTGTATTATCGAGTTGTAAATTTAGAAACCTTCATATATGAAAAATTCACAGCGGATTGCTTCAAAATACAATGTCATCGTTTCTTCAAGTCATGCCTATTTTTTAATTAAATACGAGGGCAAAAGGGGGATGGGAAGGAACATACTGGGCAAAGTCTCTGCTTTCAAGCCGGCGAAGGCCAGGACGATCCTTGTCCTTGTTCATTCCAAGTTGACATGCAGTCTCCACGTGACACCCCTGTATAGCTACTTTGGCACCCGCCAAGTAGTGAACCAATGCATGCAGCGACATCCTGAGAAAGGTTGGCGCAGGGCTAATAACCTTGCCCGGAAAAACAAATTATTATGGACAATTAAACAAGTCTCGGATTAGGACCGGATACCGGTGGAGCGACTTGCTAAATAAGGCCAAGACCGGGTCCCGGCTGTAGTGCCGATGATGATAATGATGACGAAGGCAAAATCTCTGTCAATGACTCTAATTCTTAATCTCTAGTTTCAATTTTTAACATTATTACAGGATACAAACACACGTTTGATGATTGTGTATTGGCCAGTTTTCGTGAATTGAAAAGCCTTCATATGTAAAAAATTCACAGAGCGTTGGTTAAAAATAAAACTTCGTTGGTTTTTCAATATCATACTGAGATACTAACTTCCTCAAAACCTTACTAGCTTACATTTGTAATGATTCTAAATGCCATCGGAACATAGTAACGATATTTCAGATCAGAAATTATACAATAGTTGCAGAGTTAAAAAACCGCTCCCTATCAGCAATCCTCCTGGCGCGCTATAAAGCAAATATTTATTCTTTGTACAGAAAATTCTACTCGTGTCAAATTGGACAATACTGACTAGACTTCAACGAAACTGGAGACTGTTTTATTTGGTTGGAGGGCACACTCCTGCAGGGATAAATTTACCTTTTGAAGTGAATTATATCCAATTAATCCACAGGAGAAAAACCTGCAAATCTCGTACAAATCCAAAAGTGTGGTTGTTTGTTTGTCACAACTGGTAATCCAAACTTGGGTGACACTAACTTCGGCTTATCATTCGCTAATTTCAAAACTCATATCCGGCGTTACACATGTACTCCCGACAAATAGATAATATTCACTTTTCCATTCCGACCGACGCGACTGTTTTCGAATGTTTTCAACTTTTTATGCGAAACACATAATCACGCTGAATAGAAGATCTTGGAACTTTTTGTGGTCAGGATGTAAATTTGTTGGATACAAAAAATATTTCTTTTTTATAATCTAATTAACATACATGGAAAATGGAAAATTAGAAATTTTTTTCTTCAAAACACAACAACAGTCGAATTTTCCTTGCTCACACAAACACTGGCAGAGAACTCGTTTTCGTGAGTCTCGTTTGCATCTATTATCATTTCGCTCGATATCCAACTGAGTAGCTTATTCCTTTGATTTTCCTGACGGTTCAGGTGGCCATTGCGTGAACACGATTTTATGAATTTCTAAATTAGCCGAATATTGACACTGGTCACAATGCACACGGCGACGACAACTAATGTCGTTTACACCCAACATCCGAAAGATTTAACCAGAACCAATATAACGTCGCGTAACATGCCGTTTGTCGTCTTATTTTGAAAAATAAAACTTAACGAGTTGAATTAAATAAATTAAGATATTTGATAGTGTAATTTAAAAAACAACAATAAGCAAAACCCTCGACGCGATTAATCGAAAGCCCACCGATTTAAAAGTAAGCGAACGAAGAACTGAGGCGGGCACCTTCGATTGACCATACCATAGGTGGCCAAGATCAGTGTGGTGAGTATCTGTTTTAATATTTATATTTTTCTCTTTGGATATGACCCAAAACTCACCACAAGGTAAAATAAAAACAACAACATCTATTGATTAGATACAGATACTGCGCCAAAGAGAGACAACACATTGGACAGGCATTCACGCCAAGTGAGCTAAGGTAATACCTGTTTGCAGATGGACTAACAACACAACAAGAAGTCATCCGATCGGGGTTGTGGTGGGCGAAGAGTTTGGTCAGCGCAAGTCAACAGGTACGCGCCTGGTGAAATGCATTCAGTTGAATGTGTATTGAATAGTGGATAGATGCAAGTCACCCACACACCCATAGATACGTGGTATTTTAATGGATTTTCACAGTTCCATTATGAATAGGACGATGCTAGGAGTCGGGTTGGAGGGTTGACAGAGGGTCCGGAACTGGGCAACTTGTTGTATGCACAAATTAAATACAAAAGGTAAGATAATGCCAGGTAACTGTATGAAGTATTCATGAGAGGTTGGAAATCACAGAGAGCAAAAGAGATACGGCGAGCAGGTAGTATAAGAGCGATTTAGTGTGGTAAGGTTTTGGAATGGAATGTCTTCAAACCAGAACTAGTGTGTTGAGCGAGTGATCCAGGGAGAGAATATTTTCATACAATTATCTCGTAAGAATAACTATTTGGGATGTTTTCAGGTGATCTGCGCATAGGAGCACGTTATTAATGTTATAGAAATATATGCTCTTCATATTTGTGCTTACTGTCTGATTGTTTTCTGTTCTTATCTCATCTTCTTTTTAAAACAAAACCAAACAACGGAATGAAGCTTAAGACAACACTGAAAATACTTCAGGTCAACTCCTTAAGCTGCATTTGTTTACAATTGGGACATCCTTAACAGGTTGATTTTACCGTTGAGGTTTTCAAGGCTATCAAGAGTCTATAAATCTTCTAATAGTGTTTTATACTAAAGTTAAGGTGTTCCAATAAAGAGATTCGTGGTGTTGGGGTGTAATGTACTAATTAAACTGCATATAACCTATTGCAGCAGGGAGCTCCTTGTGCTGAAAAATTGATTTATTTTCTTAATTAGTCCAACGAAAAATGTGCAAATGTCGGGTAGTAGAGAATTAAAAATGTCATTAAAGCAAATTTTTTTTATTACACATCTCTCGGGAGCTGCGAACCTGTAGCGTCGAGCCGGCGCCACGAAATAACACCAAATAACAGTTGCAGTTCTTTTTGCAAATTATCGAATATGTGCACCTTTCCCACTTAAAAGCATTTTTAATTAAATAGCAACAAAATGAATACGTCTAGATTCTAAATTAGTCAAAATGGTTTTATTTATTTACCATTATAACCATTCCATTATTAGCTTACATCAAATATATTATCAGCTACTACGGCTAGTCTACATAATTACAATACGATGTTAAACATAGGCAACATAAGACATCAGTTCCTCATCAAAAAATCTGTTTAACGACTATTGGTGTGTTTAACACTGCTCAAGCTTGTTTTGAATTATCTTAAAATGACAAGTTAATAAGACGACTGTTAGATAAAAGCTTAACGGCATGACGTTGAGTGACAAGTTTTGTATACAACGAGATAATTCGTTTGTTTCTGGACTCCATATTGCCTCGTCTGCTATATGCTGTGGACAGTGCTTAGAATTTATTGAACACAAGGCAGTGAAATTCATTTTTATTTAACATCTACCGCCCTTAAAAACGAAATTTGTCCATTTTGAGTGCGCGGGAGAATACAGTGAGCGATAAAGAAAGCCATCAGCCAGAATATTTCACGCTCTTGTAGTCTGCCTGAAAAACGATTCTCTACGTTTATCAAGCACTGACGGGGAGGAAATGGCGCAAGGCTAATAACCTTGTCCGGAAAAACAATTATTATCGAAAATTTAATAAGCCTTAGACTTTTTAAGTAAGGCCAAGACCGGGTCCCGGTTGTAGTGCCGATGACGATGAGTAATATATATGGGAATTTTGTTGTTTGTGGATTTGTATGTGAAATGGGTTGTTTTTGCTGGAACTTAAAAACTGACTTCACCTAAGACGTAGAGCTAAGCTAGTTGACTTCACCTAAGACGCAGACCTAAGCCAGTATTCCAACAGCTGCAATAACAGGGCGGGGGCGGGAGCGGGATCTGTTTTAGGCTTTTGTCTCAGTTGTCGAAGTCTTTTTTCAGTAAATCTAAGCTGATTCTTAATATATAAGAATTTTTGATGATTCTATCTGCTGTTTGGGTTCAAGGTTAAAGTTTGGGTTGTAGGTTAATTGTGTGACACTTTTTTGTTTTACGATAATATATAAAAGAAGATGTTTGAATGATGATAACATAGAATGATTAATGTTCTACGAGTGCAGAGATAAAGAAATTGAGTTTGAATTAAGTGAAGTAGGAAGAGATTCAATACATTTTAAAAGACATTTTAAGGAGCATAAAGTTCGGTTCAGGTTGAATGTGAAACCGTTGGGAAGATTATTCCGTACTTTATTACGAAAGATTTGTATTTGTTGCGGACCAGTGAAATAGTCATGTTTTGGTGTGAAACTTTAAAAGATAGCCGCAAGTTTTGTACTTGTACGCAAGGATGGCGAGAATTATCGTTTGGAGATGTCTCAATATTTGGATATGTATTAGAAATGTTTGCTACACCAGAAGATGGAAACCGAACACTATTGGTAAAAATTTTAAATGGTAAATCATCAAAGAAAATACAAGATTTGCAAATCGGAGGTATTGCGAAAGGTCAGCACATAAAAATAGAAACAAATGGTGGTGATATAACGGTTATGGGACAGGCTGACAGGAATTGTAGAAAACGGTCGAGAGTAGATTACTTTCTTCCAGATTGTCCATTCGCTGATGAAAATGATTGGGAACAGTCGTTACCAACACGTCAAAGAGATAAGACGTATACCTGACAACAGGAGAAAGCAAAAGAAAAAAATAATAATAATAATTAAATAAATTCGTCGCGCGAGTGTAAGTGAACGAGTGTGGATTACACAGTGTGGCCGCCACTGAGAGCGGTTGTTTAAAAAATAAAAAAAATAAAAATAAAAAAATAAAAAATTATGGAAACAAACAAAGTGCTAAAGAGCTCGTCGCCTTTCATGAAAATGGGCCAGGCAGACCTGAAAGCGATGACACTGAGCCGACTCAAGCGACAGCCGAGTATTATAACAAAGCGGCACAAGCCAAATTCAGACGGCGAAAAAAATGCAAAAGGAAAGAAAAACGAATACACAGGCGCAGGTAACCAATTCAACGAATTGGTTGACCTTGACCCAAGTGAAATCGAATTACCTGCTGAAGAAGAAAACAATATCACAGGTACTGCAACAGATCCGGCGGAATTAGAAAAACTCCTTGCGGATATTGACACAAAAAAAGAGGAACTCAATAAACAAAGAGAAGCAATCCTCAAATTAAAAGACCTGGTGCAGCAACAACAAAGCCAAATACAACAGCACAACGGAAAAATCAGGAACAACATCAGGAAGCAAACAAAAGGCAGCAAACAAAGGAGATGCAGAAGCAGCAAAAGAACCAGCACATCGTAACCAACAAAAAGGAAAAGGCGCCGCCTATAATACTTACGTCCATGGAAACAAAGGACGTTATAAAATTAGGTGAGTTAACTTGAAAAAATTTCAAAACAAAAAAAATTAATAATTCTAAAATAAAATTAATGTGCGATGATATTGAAGGTTATCGCAAAGTAATGACTGCTTTGGGTAGGACAAACTACATGTACTACACGTACACCCCGAAATCGGAGAAAATAATCTCCATGCTCCTAAAGGGCGTTGATCCATGTTTTTCCCCTGAGGAGGTATTAGAGGAGTTAAAAAATGTCGAAACCGACAATTTAAAATTTACAGGTGTGAAACCCTTCTCTACCGCCAACTCCAGAAAACGCAATTGCAAATTGCCTTTCTTTCTTGTATCACTGAGTCCCAACAGTAAAGTTGATGCTCTCCGATACATCAAACACCTCAACCACCAAACAATAAGTTGGGAAAAAATTAGAAAAATCGATCGCGTATTGCAGTGTATGCGTTGTCAACGCTTCGGGCACGCGGCATCAAACTGCCACATGCAATTCGGGTGCGTAAAGTACCTCTCCGACCATACCATTGGTGAATGCCCCTTGGGCAAGGAACAGCTTCCAGATAGGAAAACACTGTCCTGTGTCCTCTGTAAAAAATACAAGTCACACTGCTAATTTTAGAGGATGTCCTAAATTTCAACAAATGAAATTGAAATTGGAATCCGAAAAGAAACAAGTTGAAGAAGAGAAAAAAATGAAAACTCGTTCTTACAACAATTTCGTGGCTCCTTGTGTGTCATATGCACAAATGGCCGGTGCTCCTAAGCAACCAGCATTCATGGAACATACATATAGTTATGGGAAAATGCCTGCACCAGAGGCACATTCAGAAATAATAACAATGTTATTAACCATGCAAGGGCAATTTGCCGAATTTCAAAGAACACTGACTGAACAAAGAGCACGAATAGATACTCTCTATTCAACCCTGTTCTCAAATAACTCTCCATATCAAAATCTTCAACCCTCCGTCTGAACTTAACCTAAAAATTATAGCTGTGAATGTAAATTCACTAATCCACATCGAAAGAAGGGATAATTTAGGCAATCTGCTCCAAGCCGAATGCCCAGATGTGCTCTTGGCTAGCGAAACTAAGCTAAACCAAAAGGCACAAAATGGGCTACAAAAATTATAACATAATTAGAGGAGATCGACCACACTCTACTCGAGGGGGTGGGGTCGCTATCTTAGTTAAGAAAGGTCTTCACCATAAGGTCGTTTACAGCACGGAAGTACACAAATTCCAGGTGCTAGAGGCATACATTATAGACATTCCGCTAAAAAGTCAAAGGAATCTATATATAGTCGCTGCTTACGCTTCTGAATCTGTTCAAGGTACCCAATTTATCTGTGAAATCGATACGCTTTTCCGAAGTCTCAAGTTAGATTTGGAAAACAATTACTTTTTAATGGCAGGTGATTTTAACGCCAAGCACAGTGCCTGGGGCAATCTGACCTCGAACACCAGAGGCAATGCCTTGTTTGATTGGTGGCAAACAAATGCGATCGAGCATAAACTAGAATTGTACGCTACAAGTACACCGTCTTATCCAAGAGGTAACTCCTTCCTGGATTTACTTATGACAGATGATCGAAATTGTCTTCGCACAATTGAGTACGATAGCGATCATTACGGACTTGGAGCCGTAATACACGTGCCAAACGAGTACCATCTACTTGAGCAGTACGACCAGGTACACTCTTTCGACTTCCGAAACGCACATTGGTCGCGTTTCGATCGCATAGTTAAAAGAGAAATACGCAACATTGGCACAGACCCACCGACTAATAGAAACCTTCGTAATGATGAAATCGATCATTACCTCCTAACTATGAACGATATTGTTACTAACACAATGAATCGTTCCATCCCCAAAGTAGCTCATATGGATGGCTATACCCACCGATACAGAAATGCAACTATCGATGCTTTGTATAGGCAAAAGAGCACCCTGCTCTCAAAGCTGAAATTGTGCTATAGGCAGTTCAGTGACCGAAATAGCAATGAAATCAAAACTATCAAGTCCTTGATTAAAAATCTTCAAAAACTGATCCGGGATAATTACCGAGCAGTAATAAATGAGGAGTGGAGCAACAGAATTCGAGCTGTCCAAGCAAACGGACCGAACATGTTTTCATGTCATCAAGAAAATATGTCGAAGAAAAGATCACAATGACATTCCCTGTCTCCGAATTCCACGGACTCCCGAGAATTGTCAGATAATGCTGAACGCAGGACTCACCTTAGAGCACATCAACTCCAATGATGAAGTAATAGTAGTCGAAGATCCGCAAAAGAAAGCGAATTCAATTGGAGCCTGTTTCGAAGCAGTGTACAGAGTTAACGAATCAGTTCATGCTAACACTGAAATTGAAAGCAATGCCCGTCAAAGACATTGCTCACTGCGCAACCAACTTCGCAACTGGCGATCCGAAAACCATAGTTTCATCACATTCGGCGAAAATAATAGGGCGGATTCTCCCGTCAGAAATGAAAATACAAATATGTTTGTGCGCAAGGATGAACTTAGAAACATACTTAGCTCAATAAAAAATAAGAAATCATCTGGAATAGATAGCATTCCAAATGTGGTTCTAAGGCATTTGCCTCGCGAAGTAGTGAACATATACACTACTTTGTTTAACAACGCTCTAAACAATGCACACTATCCAACCCATTGGAAGACTGCAGTAGTCCACCCTATCCCCAAAAAGGGTAAGGAGAAGAGCAATCCAGCTAATCTGCGCTCGATCAGCCTGCTTCCGAACATCAGCAAGGTCTTCGAAAAAATTATAAACAAAGCACTGATAGGTTGGTGTGATGAAAACGATATCATCCTCAACAACCAGTTTGGCTTTCGAGCGCGACATGATACAGTTCATGCAGCGACGAAACTTGTTTCCGATATACAGTGGAACAAGGCAAAGCGACAATGTACAGGCGCCTGCTTGGTTGACTTTGAAAAGGCTTTCGACACCGTATGGTTAGAAGGACTTGTCTATAAGTTAACAAACCTGGGTATGCCGCAATATCTGCTATACATTATTTATGATATGATAATGGACAAACATTTTGTGGTGAAATGCGGGGACATACTGTCCAACAAGACCTTCCAAATTAAAAATGGCTTACAGCAGGGAGCTGTGAATTCTCCCATTCTATTCAATATTTACACTAGTGATCTAGTGAGTTCTCTCGAAAACACTATTGCGTACGCCGATGACATAGTGGTGTACAGAACAGGAGGAAAAATAGACGACATCAATAGGCACATTCAAGATGACTTCAACAAAATAAAACAATTTTGCGACGACTGGAAATTAAAAATTAATTTCCAGAAAACCGAGACTATTCTTTTCAGAACGCCCCTATCCAGGGCCTCGAGGGATACAAAATACAACTGGAAACACTTTTCTATTGTAGGTAACAATAACCTTCCACTGCAAGTGAAAACTGTAGTTAGATACCTTGGTATCTGGCTAGACCAGTATTTATATTTTGACAAGCACGTAGCAGCGTCCCTCTCCGCAGCTAAAAGCGCATATTCTATGACAAGAAGTCTATTCCGGAGTAATCTTCTTGACCCCAGAGTCAAAATAATTTCGTACTCGGCATTCATCCGACCAGTTTTGATTTATGGCTGTCCAGTATGGTATAATATATCTCCACTTTATATGGGGAAGTTTCGTGTGTTCGAACGGCAGTGTTTGCGTTCCTGCCTCGGACTTTATAGAACACCAGAGTCGCAATACAAAAAATGTTATCCCAACAAAATCCTGTATAACAAATCAGGGTTAAATAGGATAGACAATTTCATAATTAAAATTATTCGTGGTAACACAGCAAGGGCAATGTGCAGTGACAATAATCTTATCGCGGGAGCATTCTATCCCAATGATATGTATCTAGAGAATACGCTCCAGAATGAGTTTATTCCCCCAGAAGCGTTCCCTCTCTTGGATCAAAAAGGCCTTATCCAAGACGTGCATGGAGTCCCGATTATTTACCACGCTTTCCGTGGTGCCAGGGAGAAACGAATTCTCCATGATAGTGATATCTCCAATGCCCCAGACCGCATGCGTTTTAGCACGGCGATCAGTGAAAGAGATAAATCAGCCAAAGATCGAACATCTCCCAAATGGTGGTGGCTTCTCAACGAGGAGAGGACTTCACTTCCTCAGATATAGTATGCCTCTCAAGAGCAACGCTCTCCTTCCTCTTGTCCCCCCTCCCCCTGTCCTCCTTTCCCCATTACTTTTATTTTTATTTTATTGTTTATTTCTTATTTTATGTTTTATTCGTTTCGTTTTGAGGCTTTTGTTTGTTATAATTAAAAAAAAAAAAAAAAAAAAAAAAAACAAAAAAAAAAAATTGTAATAATAATGTATACATATAGATGTAAACGAGGAGTCCCTCTAATATATGACTTATTTCATATATATATATATATATATGTATATAAGAAACAAAAAAAAAAGATGTACGCTGAAAGGCATATATAAAAATCAAGTTGTAATGTGTAATTTAGAGAGCTCGCATAGAGCCAGTAAGTTAATTTAAGGACTGTGATTGTAGAAAAGGGTTTAACATTTACCCCTGATATTATACATGTAAAAAGAATTAGGAAAATAAATGTGGTTTAAATATATATATATATGCACCAATGTTACTGATTGAAGATGAAAGAAACGATGATAAAGAACAAAGGAGAAAGAAAACAGTTGCCGAAAGAAAAATGAAAATAAGAATGGAGCACATGAAAAAACTCGAGAGAATCGAAAATGTAAATGGGCATAAAGAAGGGAAGAAGATTACGTAAATAAATACGAAGACGAATACTAAGTACATTTTAGTCTTTCAACAACATTCACTTCGAGCTAAGCAATAATTTTTTTCCAAAAAGGAAAAAATGTTAGCAGTACAACTCATTTTGATAATTTTAGTTGGAGTAACTTTTGCTGCGCCAACAGCAAGGGTTCAATTAAATGACGGCAATAGCAGTTCATCAAATCTTAATTTTGATATTATCTTACCAAATAATTATCGCATACAAATTGATTTATCATTTGTACTTTTAAAACATCAGAATTATTCAGATTTAAATGCAACAACAACAACAACACCAACAACAACAACAACAACAAAAACAACAACTAGTCCTACTACCGCCACTACATTATTGTCTAATACAACTAATGACAAGGATATTACTGAAGATGTTGACACCTTTAAATATGTTAGTGTGGAGGAGGCAATAGAGGCGTTCAGGCAAGATTTGATACGAAAGGAAATGAATATTGCTGGATATATCGAAAGTCAACACATCTTTTATAGACATTTCAAATTGGAGTTTGACGGCGACAAGGAACTAAAAATCCGATGTTCTTATGATAGTAATTTTGAGAGAAGATCGTTGTTAATTAAATGCTTTGAATATCGTGAATATGAATCTGAAAGAATTCTGAGCAATGGAGAAATCGAGCACATAACAAAATATGATACAGATTACAAATCAAATTACGAATTGTTAGATATGAGAAAAGCGAAACAAACATATCACATGAATATATCTTAAGAAAGCACATATATATAAATAAATAATACGAATATTACTTTTTAAAATAACTGTGTGTTTTATTTATTCAACATTAATCAAGTCAATGTATCCATCCTTTTCATTTATAATTTTACATTTAATCAATTCATTAACAAATGGTCTATATATTCTTCTTTTGTGGTTGCTCCAATTCAATAGCCCTTCTTTATTGTTAGGCAAGCGAACAAGATAGCCTTCACCAAATGTTCTTGTGACAGTACACTCTACGATTAGGTCTTTTGCTATTTCCATTATGCCTTTGGTGTTGTTGTTGCTGTTGACTTTAGAAGCTGTTACTGATGAAAAAACTAAAACTGATTTATCATATCAGCCGGCTTTTATTAATCCATGAATTATGATCATTTGAGAAATCAAGCCACTTTACATGTACTTTGTTGTCTCTTTCAGTACTTTTTCCACAAGGAATATATCGGGGTGGTTGGTTTTTTGTAATTCTTTTTCATAGAAACTCCCTTGAATGGGTTGACCTCGAGAATCATCAAGTAAATATGTGATAGGATTGGTTAGGTTGGTCTTTTTTATCGTGAATATTTCAGTTGTCCAATTGGGTGTGTAGCCTTTCTCGAAAGCATGTTTAAATTTGCTTATTCGAACTTTATCGCCAACTTTAAATTTAGCCTTTGGAGCGATTTTAATGTGATTGTAAGCCGATGATAATAGATCTTTAGAATTTTTTTTATTTACATCAACTGGTCGCATTTTTATTGTTCTATGTATAGAGTTATTATATGCGTGGAGCAAGCCTTTTAGGATCGGTAGCCATTTATAGTTGCCATTAAAACTGAATTCCCGCCACATTTTCTCTTTAAGCGTTCTATTGAAACGTTCAACAATACGAGGGTTGCCTTTTATATTTCGGGATTAGAGAACAAAAACAAATATTGATCATCGAAAATCACTTTATTGTTTTTCAAAATATTCCCCATGAAGATCTATACACTTTTGCATGCGTTTGAACCAATTGTCGAAGCACTTTTGCCACTCTGATTGAGGTATCTCCAACACATGCATTCTGAATGCAGCAACCGCTTCTTCAGGTGTCGAAAAACGTTGACCTCTCAGTTTGTTTTTTACGTACGGGAATAAAAAGAAGTCATTCGGTGCCAAGTCAGGACTATACGGCGGATGACCCATCAAATCGATGTTTTGGGTGCTCAAAAATGCAGTTGTCGCAGCCGATGTGTGAGAGCTCGCATTGTCGTGGTGAAGAGTGATCCGTCTTCGGCGGTTGGTTTTCCTGATTTCTTGGAAGACAACTGGCAAAGAAATGGTTGTGTACCACTCAGAATTGACTGTTCTGCGTTGTTCTAGTGGTACGGTTGCGATATGTCCAGTTTTTCCGAAAAAACAGGCGACCATTTGCTTGGAAGTGCTTCGTGCGCGAACAACTTTTGTTGGATTTGGCTCATCTCGGAACACCCAGACAGTCGACTGCTGTTTACTTTCGGGCTCATACGCGTAAATCCACGATTCATCACCTGTCACGATGTCATAGACGTGTTTCGAAGCACCGCGGCCGTATTTTTTGAGCATTTCTTTCGACCAATTGACACGAGCCTTTTTTGGGCGATTGACAAATTGTGTGGGATCCAACGCGAACAAATTTTTTTTTGACGGTCAAATGTTTATGCAATATTGAATGTATGCTGGTCCCACTACCGCCTATGGTTGTCTCAATCTCACGATAGGTCACATGACGATCTTCCAATATCAGTTCGCGCACAGCATCAATGGTTTTCGGAACAACAACTGATTTTGGACGACCTTCACGAAATTCATCTTGGAGTGAACTACGACCACGATTGAATTCACCATACCATCGATAAACACTGGTCCTTGATGGAGCTCCATCGCCAAAAATTGAATTAAGTTCATCCATGCACTGTTGCTGAGTTAATCCACGCCGAAAGTTGTAAAAAATAATCGCACGAAAATGTTGACGATTTAATTCCATTTTTGGGCCGAGATGAATCTTTTAAGTTACTGTAAACAACACAAATAGCGCTCGTATGTCAAAACGTTCTGAGTGCGTATAACATCAAAAATGTCCAACTTTACGACAGAGCTGTCAATTGCCGGGTTGCAACACTAGGGTTGCCAAATCCCGAAACATAAGAGGCAACCCTCGTATTAGCTTTCAATATACTATACGTCGAATAATGATTAATTTTATGTGTCTTCATTAGAACCTGGAAGATTTTATTGAAAAACTCCTTGCCATCGTCAGTTTGTAGATTTTTTGGTATTCGACGGGAACTACTGAAAATTGATTTCATAGCTTCTGTTATGGATGATGCACTTTTATTCTTCAAAGGAAATGCCCACGCATACTTTGAAAAAGTATCAATTACAGTTAGTAAAAAGTTATGTCCATTGTTTTCCTTGCTATAAGGTATCATTTCTAACAAATCCGCTTGCCATGTGTCATCAAACCCTTTAATTATAACTCGACGTCTGATAAAATGTCTTCGTGCAGGTTTATGCAATTCCTCAACAACAGTTCGTTTACTCACCGTCCACACAATTATGAATCATCATCGGCACTACAACCGGGAACCGGTCTTGGCCTTATTTAGCAAGTCCTGAGGCTTGTTAAATTTTCCATAATGATTTATTTTTTCTGGGCAAGGTCATTAGTCTTGCGCAGATGCTCCCCGACGGAGAATCGAACCCCGGTCTCCCGGGTGACAGGCGGGTATACTAACCACTATACTATCGAGGAGCCATAATGAATAAAAAAGCGAAATTTGTTTTCTTTTATAATTTTTTTAATTTTATTTTATTAATCTTTCATACAGTAACATCAGTTTCTTAATTTTAATCATTTTATGTTCATTCATAAAGCAAGCGCAAGTGTCTGGTTTATTTTTGCAAAGATTTTCCTGAAAATGGCACGTGTTGCAGGATAAGTTCCTTAAAAATGAAATGTAATCCAGTATCTCATTGTAGTGTTCATCAAGTAGAATGTGTTGTTTGGTTTTTAAAAATTTCAAAATCTCATTAAGAATCGCAGTAGCATTTATTTTGGACATGTTTTCAAATCGAATCACAACAGCATACTAGAGGTCTTTTGTTCTTATAAAATACTGTAGCGAGCTTAGGGTTCGCTGGATTAATTATGTTAAAAATAAATAAGAGCCGTTAAATCGATTCTGAATTAATCTGACATTTTATTAGTTCGTTAATAACAACCGTCACTTTTACCGTACACAACGATTTCTTGACTTATCGCTTCCGTACTTATCGCGTATTTTCCTTCTTACTTCTAACTTGAGACTTATCCTTCCGCTCTGCGTGCGACGTATTTATACCGTTTTTCCTCATTCTGATTTGGTGTATCGTTTCCGTCCGTTCCATAGTCTTGAATGTTCTATTCCATTACTTTATAGAATATTCTAGTACTCTGTTTCGGACTCTCTAGAATATTCTAGTACTGATTGTCATATGCGTCACAATACTAATAAAGTATTTATTCGGTTCAACACCCTTTCAATTCTATGACATGAACAAGTATCGGGACCCGCTTTACATGTATTGGAAGACCAAGGGCAATTGGTGTAATGGTGTCGTGAATAGTCTCGACGGAAGGAACGTTTTCAAATTTCCTTAGAAATCCGATACAATTTAGGATCTCTTTGTAATGTTCCTCAAGTATAGTGTTGGGTTGATTGTTTAGTAAAAAATTTAAAATTTCATTCGAGATTAAAGTTGACATGGTTTCCAATTGAATTTCTAATACGTACTAGTATAGCAATTCTTAAACTGGAGGATACTCCTTTGTTTTATGATTATATTCTGTGGTGGGCTCTTCGAGTTTCTTATCATTGCTCTTTTTAAATTTCTCAAGTATATCGAGGAAATAGTCTTTAAACTTTCTCAATAAATCAAGTGTATTAAAATTTTGATCATCAATGTACGTGCGTAATATTTCATCATTTTTTTTTTCCAGTTGTTCATTCATGACACGAAGATAATTTTCTAATAGTTCATCAACATACTTTTCTGTTGTAACATCATCAGCATCAGCTGGTTCTTTGATATTCTTCAAAGCTTTATGATCACCATCAAAGTGTAGTTTTAAGGTTTTTGCATTGATTACCTCTGTAAGAGCGTTGAAATTACTCTCAACATATTCTTGAAGTATAGATATGGATTTATTTTGAAAATCTATGGTATCGTCTATGTAGCCTTTGTTGGCAGCTTGGTGTACGGCTTTAGGTATTCCGACATTATTCAAACATTTTCCTTTCATATCAAAATCACCATTAGGTAATAGTTTAAATCCTTCTCCAGGTGGTCCTCGAGGTCCAATAGTTGAATTATGAGAGCGCTTGAAGCTCCTTCCGAACTTGTCAACACTCATCTTGCTTATAATTATTTACTTGTCATGGACTGATGTTAATATATAATATTTGCTTCGCGAAGTTCTTCAACAATTGAGTTTATTTCATTTTGGAGATTATTATTGCCCGCTCTTTGAGATGCAATTAAAAGTCTTAGTCTATCAACGAGCTCATTAGCGTTATCCCAATAGATATAATCAACAGGGTTATTAGAATATGAATTATCGTTGTATGCTTTTCCAATTTTCTTCTTCTTCTTAGACATTTGAAGTAAAGGTCGAATAATATGCTTATATTTGTGTCCTCTGTTACCTTTAACTTGTGAGGTACTATCTGTTACGTGCGTCCGCCACCCCATCAATTAATAGTTTGTAATTAGTATATAATTTGTTTAAAGTGGTGTGAAGGTAAGGTGGTGGAGGAGTTGCACGATCCAGAAGTGAGTTTTTGAACACGCCCCGATTCGGGTGTGGATCGTGCAGTTCTTCGAGTTCGAATTCGGTTTTCGAAGTGGACGTGAATGGGGAGCGAGAGAGACAAAGGGTCAATGTTTTTGATGTACGGGTTTTTTTTGTTGACGTTCCGTTGTAAGGAGAGTGAAAAGATCGGACTTGGTAGAATAATCGAAGAATTCCTGTAAAATCGTGTGGATGAAAGGGCAGAAAAACCGACGGAAACCGAACTTAGTGAACCGTATTGTAACCGTATATAATTTTCTTCGGTTGTAATTTAATGTGTACCTAATAAAGTGTGGACTTGTTTTACGAATTGTTTTGTATTGGATCTGATTTTGAACTTAACAACAGCTCATTCAACTAGAAGCAGCATTGCTGGATTTTAACAAGAAGACCTTTAACGTTGTGTTACCTAATGGACGATCTCAGTGGATATACAACTCAATGTTTATGAGATTGTGTTGCAAATGGTGCTGCAAATTCAACAAATGGGAAATTAAAACACATTTTGAAAATAAAAGACGGCGCATAAGGATCCCTCTGCAGCAAAAACAAGAGTTCTCTAAACCGGTTGGAACCAGGAGCCGATAGATCGTGGCTCAGCAACGGGACGTCGAGCTGAATAACTAGGTAACAAAACTAACATTTTCCAACTAAATCTCCACAGCAGAAGTGCAAGGCACGCACTATATAGTAGTTACCATACCCATCATAATCATAATATTACATATCGTGATTTTTCAAGTGTGCATTTGTTTTTTGTAAAATCTTAAAATATTGTTCCAAATCTTCATTGACATATCGATCTTTTCTAGGAATTTTCCTAAAAATTAATTCATAAAGACCATCTGTTCCATGGAAGATTTCACCATCAATAACGAAATCCTTTTGATCATTAATTACAAAACTTGATGTACCTAATTTCGTTGAATTTGATTGTAGGTCGAAATACGGACCATAGATCTTATCACGATTCCGATCTGATGGCGAAGCTCGGTTATATGGTGTACTTTGATTAAGATCATCGGAATTAGCAGGTGTTCTAAATGAAAGATCCTCGCCAGATGGTTGAAAGGAGACTGATTCTGGAGATGAAAATTCATGTTTTTCTTCTTCTGGAGAACCTTGGATTGTTTCTGGAGAACTTTGGATTGTGTCTGAAGATGAAAATACATGTGTTTCTTCTGGAGAGTTTTGGAATTGTAGTCGGCGTCGTTTGAGTTGTTGATGCTTTACTTTATCAATTATATCGGTTTCGGTATCGGCAGCAGCAGTATTACCACTTTTAACATTTTTCACGAGTTCTTTTAAGGGTTCGACTATAGGCTTAAAAGTATTTTCAAATTCCATTTCCTTCGTAGTTTTTCCAGCTTTGAGAAACATATATTTTCTTTTCAGAGCTTTTTTAGTTTGTATGAGATCCTTAAGTAAATTTTCATTAACTTCCATATTTGTATATAAAAAAAACAGGGTGGTTCCAAACAGGCGGTTTATTCAAACAGGGTGGTTCCAAACAGGCTGTTTCTTCAAACAGGGCGGTTCCAAACAGGCTGTTTCTTCAAACAGGGTGGTTCCAAACAGGCTGTTTCTTCAAACAGGGTGGTTCCAAACAGGCGGTTTCTTCAAACAGGGTGGTTCCAAACAGGCTGTTTCTTCAAACAGGGCGGTTCCAAACAGGCTGTTTCTTCAAACAGGGTGGTTCCAAACAGGCTGTTTCTTCAAACAGGGTGGTTCCAAACAGGCGGTTTCTTCAAACAGGGTGGTTCCAAACAGGCTGTTTCTTCAAACAGGGCGGTTCCAAACAGGCTGTTTCTTCAAACAGAGTGGTTCCAAACAGGATGTTTCTTCAAACAGGGCGGTTCTTTCAAACAGGCGGTTTTTTCAAACAGGGCGGTTAAAACAGAGGACCGTTCCAATGTTATCGTATAAACAGTTGATTAATGACTGATCAGTTTGATATACATACAATTTCTTTTAAAGATTTATTATACCGTCCATTATCTATACTAGAATCTTTATTGATAACCAAGAAACCAAATGTATCTTTCCAGCATTTTGCGCATAATTCTCTGAATTGATTGAATGTTATATCGGAATTTATATGATCATTGTATATGTGCTTCAGGTTAAGTTCGTCTTGTTTAAATATAACTATATAGTTTGCATTGTCTCGAATCAAATGTTTTGGTATATGCGTATACGATTGACACAAGTACAAACTCTCCACATGGTTATGTCGTCCCATGCAGAAATATTCTCGAATGTTGTTTTGTTTATCGCATGCAACATCATCAAATATAAATACTGAATTTCGTTTTGCTTCAGAAGGTGCCATAATTTCACAATTATTTGAAAATTCATTGTACTCCATACCTTTGATAGACTTTATTAACCTTCTCAAGTATGCATACTTTGGTTGATGCAAAGACTTTGAGTATATGTAAAGGCTTTCAAATTTTAACCCATTGGGATCGACAATAATGCTCAGCATGACATTAGTCTTTCCACAGTTTGATGGTCCGACAATTAATCCTCGAACACTATTTAGGAAAAATGCTCCATGTTTCCTATGTTCCTGAATTTCAGTATAGAAATTTTTAACTTTAATAATATTTTGTTGTTGTTGTTTTATGAATCGCATTTTACAACTGAATGAAGCTAATCAATATAAAAGACAGTGTTTTTATAGGTGGACATTTAATCATTGATCAGCACATATACTAATAAAGTGCTATTAAAATGATAGACTACCGAGTGTATCCAGTCAGTCGAAAACAATCATTCCAAGGACACGGATTAGTGAATTCCCTAATTAATAGACTACCGATTGAGTTACATCTTCCATCATATAATTTCTGTGGACCTGGAACTATATTAAAAGAACGTCTTGCTAGAGGAGATCGTGGAATTAATCAATTGGATGAAGCTTGTCGTGAACACGATATTGCATACAATAATAACAAAAAATTGTCCGATCGACATATTGCTGATAAAATTCTAACGGAAAAAGCCTGGCAGAGGGTAAAGGCGAAAGACTCTTCTATATCAGAGAAATTAAATAGCCTATTGGTTACGAACGTGATGAAGGTTAAAACAAAACTCGGCATGGGCTGTCAATCTAACAATGAAAAGACGTTCACGTTGCAAGCGAAGCGATTTATTCAAAAAAGCTATAACAGAGGCTAGAACCGCTATTAGGGAGCCAAGAGCCGAGGATCCAGACACAATCGCAGTTACAGGTTTACAAGCAGCTAAAAAGATTATCAAAAATAAAAGAAGGAACATTACAATTCCCAGAGTGATACCGTTACCGAAACGGGGAGGTTTCTTACCACTGTTACCCATCTTAGCTGCATTATCAGCGGTTGGATCTTTATCTGGAGGAGCTGCAGGAGTAGTTAAAGCAATAAAAGAATCAAAAGTAGCCAAAGAACAGCTGGAAGAGAACAAACGGCACAATCAAGCTATGGAAGGAATAAAAATTAAGCAAGGCAAAGGGCTTTATCTACAACCCTTTAAAAAGGGATTTGGCCGTTTCCTAAAACCGCAAGATTCAAAAAACTTTTAAATTTGCTACCCAATCGTCCTCTCACCAATATTGATATTGCGAAATTTGGAAAAATCAATATACCCAATTTTCGTGGTGTTTAGATGAGAGATAAATTACCGATTACATCACTTGACATAGAATGTGGTATAATTAATTTAGACAATGAGAGTGGATCAGGAACCCATTGGGTAGCATATAGTAAACATAAAAATATTGTGAAATATTTCGACAGTTTCGGTAATTTAATACCACCTAAAGAGGTTGTAAGATATCTGGGTGAAAATATCCATTATAATTATAACAAATATCAAAATTACAATACATTTATATGTGGCCATCTTTGTTTGAAGTTTCTAATTGAAGAAAAATATAAATGAGTAGAGGAAAACTAGAGTTTGTGGTTTATTTCAATCGAAACAGTATTGTCGGTAACACTAACGTTAAGCGGAAACAAATCTACTCTCACTTTCTGGGGTTCAGCAAGAAAAAGCTAGATGCAGATAAAGTGCATGAATCAGATCTTTACGTCAATATGAATAGAGTAAACATTGTGCGAATTGAATGTAATTTAATTGATGAAACATATATCAATAATCGGCCTGCTCATATACTACATGCATTTTCGGTTAACGTTAGTCCGGGATATAAAATAGTTGAAGTTCCTCGCAATGTTATCTATTTGCCAGTGAACGCTAAGAGGATAAGTTCTATAACATTGAATCTCTTAGATCAAGACGGAAATTTTATAAACTTTCGAGGTGAAACCGTAACAGCTCGATTACACCTTAAACGCCAGCAATGATAATATATCATCTCATCCCTTATATAATAAAAGGACAGGTGCTACTATTAACACTACCAATATACTCTCAACTTCTGCTAAGAGAACATCAAAACTTACTCTACAAAATCAACAACTTCTGCTATCATTGGGATACAGATTGAAAAATTAAATTAAATCTAACAAAAGACATGCTGAATATTTTCGAAGAACCAGAATTTGAGGAGAGTATCTCAGAATTGGAATATCATACATACTCGCCATACTTGAATAATTTCGAGAAAAATGACATCATTCAAATCTGTGTCCAACATCAAAATCTTAATATCTTGCCATCAGAAAGTTACATTTATATTGAAGGTACTGTATCGAAAACTGATGGATCGGCAGTTGAGAAAACAAAACTTGTGAATAATGGAGTAGCTTTCTTATTCGACGAAATTCGTTATGAATTAAATGGTGTGGAAATTGATAGCAATCGTAATGCTGGCATCACATCAACTATTAAAAATTATATTTCTTTTAATAAAAATGAAAGTGATATGCTGTTTAATGCATCTTGGTCTCCTGATTCCTCAATCAATGTCAATGGTTTCTACTTTAATTTTTGCATACCCCTAAATAAATTATTGGGATTTGCTGAAGACTACAAAAGAGTAATTCCAAACGGACGCCATGATTTAATTCTAACACGCTCCCCTACAGATGACAACTCATTAATTTCTGACCCAGATGAAAAAGCCAAGATAAACTTGCTGAAAATACAATGGAAAATTCCTCACATTACATTGTCTGATTCTTTCAAATTAAAGCTATACAAACCTATTAATGATGGACAATCTATGAAAATTGCTTTCCGGAACTGGGATCTATATGAATATCCTGCCTTACCTAGTACTAATCATCATATTTGGAATGTGAAGACAACCTCTCAAATGGAAAAGCCGCGCTATATTATCCTTGCTCTGCAAACCAACAAACGTAATTTACTTAAAGTAAATCCAGCTAATTTTGATCATTGTAACGTTACTAATGTGAAAGCTTATTTAAATTCCGATGCTTATCCATGTGAAGATTTAAATCTATCATTTGATAAAAACAACTACAGTTTACTGTACAATATGTACTGTAACTTTCAAAAAACCTTCTATAATCGCCTAGTTGCTGAACCTTTATTGTCAAGAGAGGCATTCAAATCACAAGCGACAATTTTCGTAATAGATTGCAGACATCAAAGTGAAATAATAAAAAACGGACCAGTTGATATTCGTATTGAAATTAAAACATCAAAAATAATCCCTACTAATACGTCTGCATACTGTTTGATGTTACACGAACGCATTATAAACTATAATCCATTGAGTCAAATAGTTTCTCGAGAAATGTAATCGTTACTTGTATGTTAGCTTTCACTCAGGAAACACATATACGCACGGACAAGATAAAATGTATTTTATTTTCGACGTTCAAGGATTCAGAGGACCAAATAATAAGTTTATTCCAAAGGAAATAGCTGTACTGCGCAATGGACACCATCAGCATTTCATCTTAAAACCACCACACAAGTTTAATCAACTATCACCATCGCTAAGAAGGCAAGCTCAATGGCTTTACCACAATCATCATGGTTTAACCTGGAATGGAGGAGTCACAGCATTTACAGAAGTTAGAAAATATCTTCAAGATAATATACAAGATTCTATTGCTTACGTTAAAGGGATGGAAAAAACTCAATGGATGAAGGAATTACTACAGAATGAAAATGTTGAAGTAACGGACATTGAAGAAGTTGGATGTCCTAATTTAAGAGAATTGAAGCGCCTCTATCCCAATGAAATGAAATGCACAAACCACAATAAATGCTGCGCACTACAAAATGTTTTTCTGTTGGAAAAGTTCCTAAATTGAAGTCGATAAAAATAAAACATTTTATTTCTTTAAAATATGAATTTGTTTTTATTTCATTTATGATTATCAAGAAATATACGTTTTTTCTGCTCTGGGTTTGTAGGTTTTTTTATTTCCGCTACAGTTAACAGCTTACAACCGAGACAAAAGCCTCAAAAGAACAAACCCATTAGCAAAAAGCTCAATAACCAGCAAAAACATCCACCACCTGCAAAAAACAATAACATCAAAAGCACAAATCCAACAACAACATCCCCACTCGATTACGACATCAACCAACGACCACGCTGATGATGATGAATCACTACCCAACTACAACTGATAAGAACACCCAAAACAAACAACTGCAAACTACAAACAACAACAATTACTACTTCCGATAAGAATACTACTACCGATAAGAATACTACAGCCGATAAGAATACTACAAACTACCGCAATTACTACTACTACTGATAAGAACAACACAAAATACTACAATTACTACCTCCGATAAGAATCCTACAACACCCCGCCAACCATGAATCACACCTACAAACACCACTCGCCAACCACCAAACATATCTCAACCTTGACGTAGAGCTTTCAGAGCTTTCGGCTGTGACGTCACTTCCTGTCACAGAACATACATAAACATAAACATACTACTCACCACACCTAGGACTGCGAAGACATCGGGTAGTGCCTGGCCTCTACTGTTTTTCCTGGTGCTTCCCCATTCTACAGTCCAGGCCTTGAAATTATCAGCAATTATAAATGGGTTCTTAGCTCTAGCTTTTTGTGTTACCCTGCCCAGAAAACATTTAAATTCTTCTATTCCCCACCATTATGGAGCTAAAAACAATAGAAATGAATTTCTCTAATCTTAGTATAGGTGAATCCTTCCTGTTGGTGGACGCTTCTGTGTTCTATGGGGGAATTTTCAGTTGTTCAGATGGCCGCTGTTCCACTGCTGTCTCCTTCCCATGTAATTGTGCCCATGCCACACATCCTTGACTGCCCATTGATGATATTCCTTAATCTGAGTAACGAAGATATATCAAATCGGTGGACGAATAAACCTCGGATGTGGTTGGCTTCATTGCGAAACCTCCGTCTGAAATGGGAAAGTACTCTAAAGCGTTACCAAAAAATCTTGTAATTGAAGAGTGCTGATAGTAAGAACAGCCGTTATTTCACGAAGGAAGTCCTCTTCACCGCCAAGGAAACATATCTGGACGAGTATGTATGCGAAATTCGTCGATGGTCGTAATAAAATTAAATCAGATGTCCTAACACCATCGTGAGCGTCAGCGACAGTCCCAACAATCAGGGATACCAATCGTGTTTTTTCTCGTAAACTGCCTCCAGTGTAGCTTCCTACATTCTCGGGTAAAAACGCGGATTGGAATCTGTTTTAGATGATACTAGCAGTCTTTTCGAATCTTACTAATGTAGAACGCCTATACTCGTATACCTAAAATCTTGTCTCCGTGACGATGCTGTTAAGACCATAAATAATATTAGGCCTGGAACCGGTTAGTCGAGCACAGCAACACTCGTGTTCTTCTTCATTCTGCTTTGGCTACTCTGCTGCAGATACTTGCATTGACGAACGAACCTGGCGTGGGCTTACGTCGGGTCCGCGACACGTTGAAGTACACAATCAAGGCCCTAGATGCACTTGATCGTCCCGTAAGTGGCTGGGACGACATACTGACGTTCATCTGACACCGCACTGGGTTAACCATCGCACTGACTATGATTGGCAAACATCTCAAGGGGACACTGTTGAACTCCCTAGATACAAACAAAAAAAGCCCAACACATTTTGAAAAACCCGTTTCGACAACCTGGATTTCCATAAGCTTTCCAAATAAACAGGATCAAGGAACCCCGAAGAAAACCATCAGACATATCAAGCCGAAGTCGCTAGTAGCCGTGTCGCGCATCTCAGTACGTACAGTATCACAGCCATCTCTGAAGAAACGGATTCTCTGTATATTTTTCATTGTATATGCGCCAGCAATGGTTTTAAAGCTCTCACACCTGAAATACGAAAATCCTTTGCAGACCAACAGAGTTTTTGCCTCAACTGTTTAAGCCGACCTTTGCTGTGCGACATTAAGGTTTGCAGAGAGTATCGAAAACCATAACCCCTTCTGCTTAGCGTTAGGATTACCTTGACCATGATGTCAACTCTCATCACAGCATAAAGAAATAGCTATAAGGCCCAAACCGCAAAACGAACAGAAGTCGATAGTCTACTCATATACCATTAACGCTCCTCCTCAACAGTCGATACGGCTCGCTACCACTCGAGTGATGGTTCAATCGGGATTCCAAGGGGAGGTTGAATTTCGTGATCTAGTGGACCCACTTTCAAAGGCTACCTTTATCTCAGAATCACTCGTTCAACGGCTGCGTCACCGACTCCAAACACCATTCATTCCAGTTTACGATGTCAAGCACCAAAGTCTCATGCACCGATCACCATAGGGCTCGCTTTGACACTTCACAACATTGGACTCTTGACATACCACATCTAGTCACATCGATCAGATTACGTGTCATCACTATGGGTTTTGGCCCGAAATCTCTCATACGCATGGAATCAACATGTAGCAGATCCGAGCACTGACTCCTCCTGCGCTTATTCTTGAAGCGGTTGGGTTCCACCGAGGGAGTAGTCAATGTTAGGGCTAGAACATCAGGCTTCTATGTTTGTAGATGGTTTAAAGTTTGTTCTCGTGTCAGTAAAACCGAGTCCACTGATGTTACAAGAGGTCATTACCAGTTGAATGTGTTTAGCAAGTGGACTCGATTCCGCGGAGATGACCTGCAAATCATTTGGTTCTTTATCATATTACCTGCACGTTTTTGCGATGGTATTCCTTCTGAGAAATTCCGGAATTCTTTATTACAATGAGTACTACCATTATGTGGTGGCGATTCTCACATGCTACTGTAGCAAATAAAGTGGCACCAAAATAGAATTGAAAATGAAATCATCTGTGAAGAATGCCAGAGCATTAACATATCAATCAATAGCTTATATAGCATGTTGAAACATCGTCACACACAAGCGGTCGTAGTCTGAAGCGTCGGTGCCCTAGTTTTAATTGTTGGTAGCGTGGATCTTGGATCAGGTGGCGACGACGTAAGGGAAATTACACAGGACAGGGAATGCTGGCGTAGCCGAGTTAATGAGGTCATGAACTTTCGGGTTTCTGCAGGCCAATAATAGTAAAAAAAAGAAGTGGGTTCGAATCACATTTTCTTCTACCATTGCAAAAAGCTATAATTGGTGCCCACAAAGTGATCTATAATAGGTGCACAAGTAGAAACACGGCTCTAAAGTTGGTTGCATTTAAAGCATACTTGAACGCATTCGAATCGCTCGCTATTTTGGATATATGTACCTTAGTCATTGCTCTTTTTATGACTAAGTTTTAGTCATTTGCAAGCAGTCACTCCGTCTTCATCAGTTGTATAAGGGATGGAGGTCGATAAGCAACATTTACGCCGTTGCATTTGTGGCGGTTCTTTAAAGTTTTCCCAAAGAACCATCCATTTCTTTAAATCAACCTGCTTTTCCCTCACTCCATAAACCACTATACTTACCTGCATTCGAGCAGCTTAAGCTGTCTTTCAAATAACTTTCACCTGAAAGTTAAACCTCATCAAGGCATGCATCACATTGAATTTTTCCGTTTCATAGTATAGTATAGCTCCTCAATAGTATAGTGTTTAGTATACTCGCCTGTCACGCGGGAGACTGGGGTTCATTTCCCAGTCGGGGAGCCTCTGGCGCAAGACTAATGACCTTGTCCGGAAAAAACAAATCATTATGAAAAATTTAACAAGCCTCAGGACTTGCTAAAAAAGGCCAAGACCGGCTCCCGGTTGTAGGGCCGATGATGATGATGATATCTCCATTATAATAGATAAACACTCGCTGGCCAGCGTAATTGTTGACACAGCTGTAGCCGATGGTTTTGCTACGGTTCATGACCATTTATTGCCCCAATCCCGAGGTTCGCAACACTTGCGACCAATTTCCTTTATCGGTTGTCTAACGATCGTGGGATTTGGGCACGAATATGATTGGCGTTAGACAATCATACCCTAGATCATGCCTAACGATGCCCCGACCTGTAAAACAAACAAACACACAATAGCATCACTGTGTTTATGCTAGTAACCAACCGCTGGTCCATGGCCACCCTGGGTGAGACGTACGCTTGCGCATCTGCAAGGCTAATTCCTCGCCATTGTACTCATGTACCAGCACCGTCATGTAAACAAGACCCACATTTTCGGCTGACCTATCGTCACCTAAGAAGGTATAGCCTACAACGGCATTATCATGAACGCCTGAGTAAACACGATGTGCATCCCGTCGTGACCCTTGAAATAGCGTTTTTGTTTACCTTAAAACCTATTTCGTTCTCAGGCGTAGGTCATCAAGGATTTATGACCGCATTGCCTGCAGTCCCTTATATTCGTTCCTTTGTTGATTTCGGTGCATTTTCGTCCTTGCCGATATGCAGGCTGAACGGCATCATACTTGTCCTATACGGACACATATAGAATCCTCCCACACCGATGTAATCCACCACCGTTGAATCTGACGGATATGGATTGCATCGGCGAGTCCGATTTTTACCGCCCAACCCCACACATGTGCCCAGGTCATTGCGTCATCGGAGTCGTGAGACTATGTCAAGTGATCTATCCTCGAATAGATACAGCTTTTACGAGATGTCATTATTGCGATAACCGTGTCTGGAGAAAATGTCGTTTGTTGCCTGTTCTCGTGAAATTCGTGTTAAGGCGGTGTCTGGTATATCTTTGTGTGACTATTTGTGTTTGTTTTCTTTTTCGCTGTACAACGATTTGATATTTAAAAAATTAACAATTTTAAAAGCTGTCGATCATGTCAAGTTAACAAAAGAGTTCTCATAATTTGGAGTAAACAATTATACAGCAACGTGTTACACCATAAACAAAACAATAAATGAACATTCTACAACAACAACATCCGCGTTTTAATTTGTCATCATTCTGCAGTGTACAGTGTCCTGGAACTCGAGTGTGGAGTTCAGTGTTCTTCGCCGCAATTTACATCAATAACCAACAACAATAGAGTGTTTATTCTTCTTTCGGCGGAACTTTTAGATTGTTTGGGGAGTGAAGTGAACCCGAGTCGCGTCAGGCACTTACTTCAACCCCACACATTCTATTCTGTTTTCAAATACAAACGCTCCTCAAGCTATCAAAATGTTTCATTCAACTTTTGGGGGAACATTCTGTGTCATTCAATGGTAAAAAAGTGGTTTGCAAAATTTCGTGAAGCAAATTTTAGTTTTGAGAATGCGCTACACCCAGGTGCCATAAGAAAACTTGAACGAAGAAGTTCATGTTTTACTGGATAAAAATCCATTTCATACTCTAGAAGAGCTTGCAGAACACATAGGAGTTTCTCACCAAGCAATATCCCTTAATCTTTGTGTAAGTAGCTTTTCTAATAAAGTTGAATTTGACAAAACAAAAAAAAACGAGTTTCTACTTGCACACCACCAGGACTTTAAGTCTTTTCCACACTCACGTACTCACTCCCTCTGCTCCATCAGTCCGCAGTCACAAAGTGATTACTGAGACGGGATGGTTTTGCTATTCAAGCAGGTAACGTACTCATAAGCGCGATAAAGAAAACAGCACCAAAAGAGAATCTAAAAAGAAATCACCAGAGCCGTAAACCAGATCATTAATATAGCTATCCGCAGCTTTTATGGTGATTTGGGACATTATTGCTCATAAATCGATCGCGCAATCGTGGTCTGACGTGTCGGTACTTTGCTTCTAACCTTCGGACCCCGTTCTTCAGTACCACCACCAAACAAAATAAAGTAACTTTCCCGAATTTCTTCCGTATCATCAGCCAACGTCTGAATCATAGTCGAAGATTCATGTCACAGAATATATAAGTTGGAAGCCATAACAGGCAGGGAGCCTTATCTTGAGTTGGAACCAACCTACCTCCTGTTTCAACCTTTTCTAGCGGTCCATCAGCCACGCTCCGAAAAAAGGACAGGATTTATCCCGATCATTTGATGCAGTCTATACTTAAATGGGTTTTTTCTTCACTGGGCGACTGGATGTTGGGCCCCAACCTACCCGCCAACCTTAACCGCCTTATACTTTAAACAGCTGTCAATTAGAACCACTTCACACCAAAATTCAACTTAAAGTGTGCAGGTAAGCAAGTAAGCCAACCGAACTATCCCAAGATCGAGCGGCCTGGCATCGCACGCAGTTACAGTCCATTGGTGTTCAATATACATATTTGTGTTCATGAAATGTCATTAGCTGACTTTGAAAATAGGACAGACCGCCAGTGATTTCATCTGATTATGATAAATAGTCAATAGCAACCAAACAAAAGAGCTGTTGCCGAACACTTTCAAAAGCGATTACACTTTAATGTTTACCCAAATTACAGTAAATTGCCAATTCAATGTCATTGCAACAAATAAAATCAATGTCTACCCTCGCTTCTGTTACCTTTCTACCTGGGCTTATTCATTTCGGAACAACCAAATATTATACTATTGTTATTAAAAATCTACAAAAACAATCTCTAGTGAACTAACAAACAAGCTAAGAGAAACTACAACCAAAAACTAAACAATGTATTATAATAAACAAACAGCAAAAAAAACTGTCAAAATCGAAAAGCGAAATAAAAAAGAACAGGTTTCTTTAACACTACATCATTCTTGAAGAGAAGACGAATTCGAGAAGAGAGCAAGAGAGAGAGAGAGAGAGAGGTAAAAAAACAAACCCATGAGTATGCGTTTCCTTTTCATGAGCTGTACTCCAACTTCCCATTTATGTGTACGAATACAAATTTCAAAACGACGGTGAACAGAAATGTCTGCGTTAGGTCCAGCAGCATCAGTCTCAGCATCACCACCACCATTCGCAGCAGCGAGCTCCATTCTTTCACATATAGAAGCGCGAGCGGTTCAATTCCACCACCAAATGTTGACCGAGAGGAAAAACCGAATTCCCCGTGTGTGAAATTCAAATTCCTTAGCACACATGTATGGAGTTTCATTAAAATGATCAAGGTAAATGCAACGACTGACAGAAGGGGGACAAACGGAGAACAAAGAATAAGGGGATGAGGGTGATGAAGAAGGAAGCGAATACGAAGAAATATGATAGAAGTGAATATAAAGAAGCACAAAAACAACAACTGGAATTAGTAACCATTCTGAACGAAATCGTATGGTGCGCATGCGCGGCAGCAGTAGCTATTATTTCTCCCTCGAGCCGAAGTATTTCTCTCCACGAATGCCGGAATGAACGTCCTTACGGCTTAGCTTGCGGACGACAGCTAGTAGTGTTTGTGGGTTGTGCGTTAGGTGACTTGCCGGCTTGTCTTTCTCTTCTCCTTGGCCCTTAACAGAAATTGGCTAGATGGCCAATTTGAATCCTTATGTCTTTCCTTTATTGACCTTCCTCTTCTAGCAAGATGACGGCCACTCTCTAAATTGCACAGCAGACGCGAAAGAAAAGACAGGAACAAAACAACAACAATAGTACAGTGTAGAAATGACACCGCGGCAATGAGGTTTCAAGAAGCCTTCAGGATTATTGTTGATCTTTTGAGTGTTGCACGAGTTACCTTTGGTATGCTAACGCATAGTCATGAAGTGTTGATCGGCAATTGGGAGTGTTTAAGGCAAGTAGAAACCTAGTAAGGGTATCAATTGGTAGGTATTTAAAAGCTAAGTGCATGAATTATGGAGATAACTTGGTCTTCGTTTTTTTTTTTTACTCAATATTTCTGCAGTGCGCTCTATTTACTTGGGGAAGACTGTTTTTCTTACATAAACTTGATCATGAGTATTGAAATGGGTCTGAGAGGTTGTTTTCTATTCTAACTCGCCCTTTATTTTCGTTCATGCAGATTTGAATGAGGGTGACTCGGAACTCCCAGCTCAACTACAATATGGAAAAGTCTTTGCCTTGCGACTGAGTTGTAGGCTTTTTTGAAGTTAATGAGAAGTCGATGAACCGTCTCTTGGTATTCCCACTTCTTTTCCAGCAATTGTCTTACTGGGAACATTTGGTCGCTCGTTGACCGATTCCAACGGAATCCGCACTGGTAGTCTCCTAATATTTCTGCGTACGGTGTGATTCTCGCCAGTATGACATTTGTTAGTATTTTGTATGTGGTTGGGAGCAATGATATTCCTCGGTAGTTTTTGCATTCAGATCTGTCGCCTTTTTTGAAGATGTGGACGATTATTGAGGTTTACCATTCTTTCGGAGTGAATTTCTTATACCATATTGGTTTAATCCGTTGGAGCATCTTTCGAGCGGTTGCCTCTCCTCTATCCTTCATAAGCTCTGCCGGTGTGCAATCGACTCCGGAACTCTTGTTGTTTTTCAATCGATTTATTGCGTTTACAACTTCGTTGAATGGGAACTCTGGGATCTGAAGCTCGGATGTAAGTACGTCTGGTGCGTTTATTTGTGGCTGATGGGTGCGTATGTTGAGCAGGTTTGCAAAGTACTGCTTCCATCTTTTCACGATATTGTTTGTTTCTCTGACTGGGCAGCCGTTTGCGTCTTGAATTATTTTGGCTCTCCCTCGGTAGCCATTTCTAATTGAATTTATGGCGGCATACATACCTCTGATGTTCTTTGGTCTGGCTTTTTCTACGATTCTTTCGATCCGAATCTTCTCCCATTTGCGTTTTTTGCGTTTGAAGACTCTCATTGTTTGTTCCGAATCGTCGTGTATATTTCTGCGTTGACTTCATCATATCTTTCTAAGTGGATCACTCTGAGGCGTTTACGTTGTTCGATCTTTGCCCTGCACTCATCGTCAAACCAAGGTTTGGACTTAATTGTTTTCTTAAATCCTAATACCTTGTTGTATTCCAGAATACTACCCGTATTAAATTTAACACTGAATCTCCTAACACATCCTTAAAAACTTCACTTAACATATATTACATTCTCACTTAATACATACCATTCATAAACATTCACAATATTACCAGTTACAGCACACTTAATAACCTGCACCTTTTTATTTATTGAAAACATAGCAACTTGGATTTTCGTCCGAATTGAATGTGAAAAGTCACAGAAGAAAAAAACAGAATAATAGAATAAAATTCAGTTCATAAAGTTCGTTTGAGATTGTAAGTTGAATTGTGAGTTTGGAAAGTTGAGTTAAGAACCCCTAAGTTGGTATAAATATATTAAATATAGTGATAATATTTGAGTTTTAATATCATCTAAAACCCTTTAAGAGCCGTTGAATTTAAAAAAGGGTTTTTCTTGTTAATGGCGCCTCAGCCAGTTGTAACTGGACTTTCACCAAAGGAAGGTCCGCCTGGGACGCGGATCATAATACGTGGAGAATTCTTAGGAACCAGAGCGAGTGATCTAATTGGTTTAACTATTTGCGGATGTGACTGCCTTCTATCAGCAGAGTGGAAAAGTTGTAATAAGATTGTTGTGCGTACAGGACCAGCAAAAGAAGAAGAGGAATAATAAAAGGTCCCCGCTCTTCCCTCAACCGAGGAAGCACGGCGTTCGGACATACAACAACCTTTTGAGCTGTTAGTTTGATGGTGTCTCTGATCGATGTCTATTTAGTGTCCGCACTATTGGCTTCCTCTTCCTCACTGCTTCCATTATCTAGAATGCTAAATCTATTCGTTAGTTCGTCTAGATATTCAGCCCTTTTGCGCAAGTCTTTCAGTTTATCAGTGTCGAACTTTTTGCTCGTCTCCCGTGACTGCCCATGTGGGATTGATGCGAGGCGACTCCTGTTTTGCTCATCACTAGAAGATGATCGGAGTCGCAATCTGCTCCTCTATATGATCTTACGTCAAGGAAGTTCGAGTTGTGTCTTTTGTCTATGAGGAAGTTACCCGTTACGCCGTCGGGTGATATCCATGTAGCTTTATGGATTTGCTTGTGCTTGAACGTCGTGCTTTTCACTACCAGAACTTTTGACGCTGCGAACGTAATAATTCGAATTCCAGTATCACTTGAAACGTCGTGTAGGCTTTCTTTGCCTATAGTTGGTTGGAAGATATCTTCCTTTCCAATTTTCGCATTGAGGTCCCCGAGGATGATTTTAACATCGAATGATGAGATCCCATCAAATACTTCCTGTAGGCTCTCGTAGAACGTGTCCTTCGTTTCTTCGTCAGTAGATTCTGTTGGGGCGTGTACGTTTATAAATACATAATTGTACCATTGGCCCTGTATTTTTATCACCGACATTCGGTCATTAATAAATTGCACATTTTTTACATGGGGCGTAATCTTCTTGCTTATGATGAAGCCAGTTCCGAGGTTATGTGTATCGGTACCTCCACACGCCAGTGTAAGCCCATTGGTTTCGATTACTTGATGTGGGAGTCGAACTTCCTGAAGCGCGACGATGTCCATTTTATATTGTTTCGCGTTCTCTACGACCGTCTGTATCGCGACTGGTTTATATACCGTTCGAACATTCCACGTGCCGACGCGTATATCCCGCTTTTTCCGTTTTTCCCTACGTCTTTTTTTTTGCGGAGTCGGTGTGCAAATAGAAGGCAAAATCTTTGTTTTCAATTCAGCGAAGGCCAGGACGATCATTGTCCCTGTTCAATCCACGTTGACATGCAGTCTCCACCTGATCCCCTGGATATCTATTTTGGCACTCACCAAATAGTGAATCAATGCATGCAGCGACATCCTGAGAAAGGTTGGCGCAGTTTAACAAGTCTCGGATAAGGCCCGAGTACCGATGTAGTACCGATGATGATGATGAAAAACCTGACGTATGTGAGCGCTACTGCTCTGACAAAAAGACACAAGAACGAACACATACAAGACAATACTGGTGAGACGAGAAAATAGAATCAATGCTTTAAATTGCGGCAGAAAATACAATATAAGAGAAGAGGTTCCGTGAAGGAAACGCTCCACAGCCAGGTTAGGGAAGCTACAAGACGGCTGAAGAAGGATATAAAAGGAGTTGGTATTGTGACACTATCGAGCGACAGATATCTCCGTGTTTGAAATATAACAGCAGACAAGCAAGTTGTGGTGGATTCAGGCATAGCATGGGAAATAAAAAGAGCCGTCCGAAGGTCAAAGTGTCAAAGGCCCCGAAGCTAGATGCTATACCAAACGGGATACTGAGAAAGATCGTGTTGGCCCTGCTAAAATATACAGTATAATACGCACCATTTGGTTAAGAGAAGGAGTTCTCTTAAAATGCTGGAAGAAATAGAGACCTCCTGATACCAAAGGGTGGTAAGCCACCATAGGAACCAAGATCACATCGTCCCATCTGCTTGTTAAGCACAGCTGGGAAGGTATTGGAATCAGTCATCCCCTCGAGACGGGAGTGAAGATATCACCGCACATATGCGGTACGGTTTCAAATGGAAAAAGAATGCAGTGGCCGCCAACACGCAGTGGTGCAGAATAGCCGATGGAGCACTGGCGGCATCCACCTGACGTGGTGGCCCGAAACAATATTGCACAGGGATTACACTGGATGTAAAAAATACATTTAACTCAGCTGGAATCAACCATCTGATGAATGCGCTGCTTCAATTGAGAGTATCAGGCTACCTCCTGAAGACCTCGATCTCATAATTCACAGATAGGGTGCTAATATACAACAAAGAGAGTGGCAAAAGGAAATACCGCACCAATAATATCAAGGTCATTTCCCTAGTGCTATGCTTTGGCTTCTAAGCGGATCTCAAAATGCCACTTTGTGTGTAAAGTAAATAATTACAAAGATTTTGTTTCCTTCTAGTAGGCAGCTCTGCCCGAATTATGAAAATGTGAGTTGAAAAGTAGTAAATTTATTATAAATGGTAACTTAGCAACATCAATAACAAATGTGAAACTCATTGTCGACATTGCTTCTGTGAATATTTTCAGTCGCTCTTCTGAGCTCAACGGAATGTATTCGAAAAATACGAAGTAAAATAATTTATTATATATATTATATTTGATACGTGTTAAATTATTAAGGAATTGTTTTAGTTTCATTTCAGTTTTTCGAATAAACTGCCGTCTTGAAAAACGACTCCGCTGGTACCGATGTATTTAATTTTCAAAATTCCGGCTGCAGCGAGCAGCCAACAGTTTGGTAAGTATTCAAAAAAAAAAAAACATTAATTGTTTTATAGTTCACTTACTTGTAAATTATAAATAATTTATTTTAATATAGTTATGATCAAACGAGACTGTTTCTACAAAAAAATAAAAATATAAAATCAGTAAACTCTTGACAAAATCATACGACTAATATATGATATAATGATAATCGTACGACCATACTTCAAATATATCCTTCAGAAATTCCAGACAAATATATTGATGGAACCCACGGAAGACCATATTCCAAAGGACACTGAAAGAAAACATAGCCAAATAAACGTGGCAGCTTGTAAATTCTTTACTTTCCAAATTTCGGGGAGACTGATGAGGAATTGACGACCGCCCATAAACCAACATAGAAAGAAAAACGTGTAGCCCAGGGAATCAAAGTCAGCCAAGAAAAGTGTTTCCATACGTTGATGTCCACAAAGTATCCTTCGGCTCTAATTATACGATGATTGAGAAAAGAACTCTTCAAATATTATCCTTCATATTAAATCAAATGCGAATTTTGTTCTCGAATTGAAATGAGAATCAAAATTTTGGCACGACTTCTTCATTTACCACTTGAACCACGGTCAGACCTCACATCATTAGGAATGGAAATAACTAACACAGCTGTTCCCAGACATTTTGCCATGGTGACGGAAGTGAGAATTGATGATTTTATGCAAGCCGAAATCATAATCATGGTCAGTCAATGTCTGCTTTGTTGCAAATAAATTGGGAGAAAAATATGGACGCAGTGATGTTAGGATGAACGACTGTTAGATAAACAAAAATATATCTTTGTTGTGGCTTCTGATCAATGTTAGTTAAGTTTCGTGTTTTGATTTAATATGCTCACACTAATAACACTTTTTCCTTTCAGACATGTTTTTACAACTTGCTAAAATTTGGCATATTATTTAGTTCTGTGATGAAAATGGTATTGCTATTGATGCGTTTAGATTGTTTATCTCGGAATGTATCAGGTGTATGCATACGTAAAAAAATACATAATTCTCTAGGCAAATTAATTTCTTTTGTTCAAAATTGGCTATTGGCCATCGGCTTCCACACATTTCGCCCATCTTTCAGGTAATTTATGAATAGCATGCCAGAAAAACTGCTTGTCTTTCGCGGCAAACCATTCGTCGAGCCATTTTCCAACTTCCTCGAAATCGCTGAAGTGCTGCTCTGCGAGCGCATGCCCCATTGATACGAAGAGGTAATAGTCAGATGGCGCCAAGTCTAGGAGTACGGCGGGTGCAGAAGGATGTTCCATCCATGCGATTTCAAGGTGTATTTCACTAGTTTGTTGTGTGCTGCCTACTTTTCGCTGGCGCCATCTCTAAGGTAAACCGGAAAAATATGCATATACCTGGTACTGATCTTCCCAATTGCTCGTAAACGTCTGCTGATTATTTCTGGTGACACATGTAATGTTTCTGCTAATAGCCGTTGAGTGTGAGTTGGGTCATAAGTCCTGCAATTGCTCGTCTTCACATTTTTGTGGTCTACCAGAGTGCTCACTCTCTTTCACACTGAAATCACCACTCTTAAATTGTCGAAACCATGTCTCACATGTTCTAATTGATGGAGCGTGTTCACCATATGTTTCTACCAGAACACGATGACTTTCAACAACCTTTTTCTTTTGATTAAACAAGAAAAGCAATGTCGCGAATATCCTTTTACAGGCACAAAACCCGAAGATCACTGAACGATAAAACAAAGACCCTAGTTTGCACCTCGGTACATTAGTACCGTCATCACGGTCGAGGAGTGGCGGCGATCTATCAACACGTGGTCGATTTGGTTGCAAGTGGCACCGTCAGGTGGATATCTTTACGCTATTCTTTGATGTTGTCAGTTCGATGACTGGCATTAGTGTTCTGACGCAAACTATGTGAACATATTCGCAGTGCCTGAAAACCGGCCCCGACCTATTTTAGCATTCAGATCATCAAGAACGATTTTCACATCATATCTTGGGCAAACATTGAGGTAGTTGTATAAATATATAACTATATAGATGACTTGGGGGGATGGGTGCGAACATACAGGGCAAAGTCTCGAATTGCCTTCAACCCGGCGAAGGCCAAGACGATCCTTGTCCCTGTTCAATCCAAGTTGACATGCAGTCTCCACGTGACACCCCTGGATAGCTACTTTGACACCCGCCAAGTAGTGAACCAATGCATGCAGCGACATGCTGAGAAAGGTTGGCGCAAGGCTAAAAACCAGGCCCGTAAAAATGAATTATTATGGCAAATTTAACAAGCCTCGGATATGGACTGGATACACGACGACGACCACGGAAACGAAAATGGCTAAATGATTTAAGGATTTTTTCATGGAACATACGCTCACTATACAGAGCTCGAGCTGCACAGCAGCTAGCCGATGCGCTGTCCGAATATAAGGCTGACATAACAGCATTACAAAAAATAAGATGGACGGGGAGTGGTGTTTTTCAAAGAAAAGAGTATGACATTTATTACAGCTGTCACGCAAAACACCATGTGCTCGGGGTAGGCTTTCTAGTCAGCCAAAAACTGAAGCCCGCCATCATCGGCTTTAATGCAATAAATGAAAGGCTATGCACTCGCGCGAGGCAAGTTTAAGAACATAAGCCTCATAAACGTTCACGGACCTACAGAGGAGTCCCCTGACGACGAAAAAGAAGAATACTATGAGAACGTCGAACGGGCCCTCAATGCCTGCCCAAGATACGATGTGAAAATCGTTGTTGGGGATTTGAATGCAAAAATAGGTCGGGAGCGGGTTTTCAGGCACTACACAGGTTCCCATAGTTTGCATGAGAACACTAATGACAATGGACTACGAGTCATCGAATTGGCAGCATCGAAACACTTGGTCGTTGCGAGTACCAGGTTTCCGCGTAAAGATATCCACAAAGCCACATGGGTATCGCCTGATGGAGCCACTCGCAACCAAATTGACCACGTGCTGATAGATCGCCGCCACTCTTCTAGCCTGATGACGGTACGAACGTACCGAGGTGCCAACGTCGACTCGGATCACTATCTTGTTGGTACAATTTTCCGAGCGCGGATTGCCTTACGGAGACGTATTGCATCCGCGGATCAGGTTCGAATCAACACGGCTGCCTTGCGCAAGGAAAATACCAGCAACACCGTTGGTCATGCGTTAAGACTCGCCCTCGAAGAGCTCGACGGAGGGAGAGTAAGTCCTGGGGCCAGAATGCCGGGCGTAGAAGAGAAATGGACACGCCTTAAGAATACTGTCATTAGTATTGCCAACTCCATCTTAGGCAGTAGTCGTAGAGATCGGAACGACTGGTTTGATGATGACTGCAAACTAGCGACTGAACGTAAGAATGCTTCATACCGGGCAATGCAGCAGTCTCATAGGACGCGGGTACGCGAGGAGAAATACAAAGAGCTCAGAAGATCCGAAAAAAGACCACAGACAAAAGAACGGTGCCTGGGAAAAAAACCTTGTCTGTGAAATAGAGAAAAGTAGAGAGCGAGGTCCGCACCAGGCGCGGAAGTTCTACCAAATAATCCGCAGTATGACGCTGTACACAGCACGCTGCACTTACTGCAAGGATAAAGAGGGGAATCGGATCACCGATCCTAAAGGCATTCTGGAGCGATTGGAAGTGCACTTCAATGAATTGCGAAATGGTCAGCTCACAGAGGAATTGAAGGCTCCACCAATGTAAGACCAAAACCAAATGCTGCCGCCACCAAGCATTGAGGAAACATTAAAAGCCATTAGACAGCTCAAATCAAACAAAGCCCCTGGAGCTGATGGCATACCAGCTGAGCTGATCAAACAAGGAGGGACAGCGTTACATCACGCAATTCATGAGCTCGTGGTGCACGTATGGGAGCAAGAGGAGTTGCCGGAAGATTGGCGTCGCGGTATAATTTGCCCCATACATAAGAAAGGAGATATCACACTGTGCAGCAACTATAGGGGTATAACATTGCTGAGTACCGCTTGTAAGATACTCTCCACGACCGGATATCCCCATACGCTAAAGCCATCATTGGTCAATATCAGTGTGGCTTCATCCCAGGCAATTCAGCAATTGATCAGATATTCACCCTTAGGCAGGCGATGGAAAAATGTCAGGAATTTAAGATTCCACTATATCATCTGTTTGTAGACTTCAAGGCCGCCTACGACAACATAGCCAGGGTAGAACTATATAATGCCATGAGAGCATTCGGAATTCCAAACAAATTGTAACGACTTTGTAGGTTGACCATGACCAACGTAACTAGTCAAGTAAAAGTAGCGGAATTGCTGTCCAAACCAATAAACATCTATAATGGACTCCGACAAGGGGATGGTCTGGCCTGCCTCCTCTTCAACCTGGCGTTGGAGAGAGCAATCCGTGACTCTGGCGTTACAACAAGAGGGACTATTGTCTTCAAGTCCAGCCAGATTCTTGCCTACGCAGATGACATCGACATCATAGGTAGAACCGAATCGGCGGTACAGGAATCCTTCACCCTGATCGAGCAGGCGGCACAAAAACTGGGACTGCACATTAATGAGGGAAAAACTAGCAACAGCAATCCGTGACTCTGGCGTTACAACAAGAGGGACTATTGTCTTCAAGTCCAGCCAGATACTTGCCTACGCAGATGACATCGACATCATAGGTAGAACCGAATCGGCGGTACAGGAATCCTTCACCCTGATCGAGCAGGCGGCACAAAAACTGGGACTGCACATTAATGAGGGAAAAACTAAGTACATGGTGGCAACTTCTACGAAGAGAAGACCTAACGTTGGTCAAACTATCAGGGTAGTGGAGCACGAATTTGAAGTAGTGCAATCTTTTAACTACCTTGGGTCAATAGTATCAGCCGATAACAATATGGAAGAAGAAATACGCGAACGGCTGATTAAATCCAACAAAGCCTACTATGGTCTATCAAGGCTCTTTAAATCCCGAAATTTATCCAGAACATCCAAGCTACTACTGTACAAGACCATGGTCTTACCAGTACTCAAGTATGGGTGCTTAATAAAAGGCACTCTGAGTTGTACACAATCTACCTTGAAGCTAATATTGTAAGAAAAATCCAGCTCGGTAGACTCAGGTGGGCGGGACACCTAGCTCGAATGAGCGAAGAGGAGCCAGCCCGGAAAGTCCTTTGTGGCATGTTTGGAAGGAGACAGCGCGGCAGACCTTGTCTGCGATGGAGGGATGGTGTAGACCAGGACGCCCAGAGCCTGGGAGTGCTAAACTGGATGACATCGGCTCGAAATCGGGATAGGTGGAGAGATTTGTTAAATAAGGCCAAGATCGGATCCCGGTTGTAGTGCCGATGATGATGATGATGATATAGATGACTTACGGTTTGTCAGATGGACGATGCCTGGTGCACTTTGATGTTGATGTACACTCTATACTCTGATGTCCGCTGTTGGTTCGCTACTGGTGCGGATGTGTCCGTTCAGACTGAATGGGCAAAGGTTCTGGTGAGTGCGGCGTAGAGAGGAATATCCTTCAAACTATCCGGTGATACGACGTAGATTTAATATCCTTGAAGCTACACAAGTTTTTTGCAAGGATGCGGGCGATGTGGCGAATAGGAACGGTATTCATATCAATCAGTTTCTACACACTTTCTACTGAACAGATGTCCAAATGCAAGCTCTTCCCATCCGCTCGTGTTATAAACACTTCCCAAAATGATGATGAATAATAGTTCTTTTTGGTTATTTCATTATAATGATTTTATTTAGTTTTTATGGTGGAAATAGGGTATTCTCAAAACGCTGATTTAGTTACGAAGGAATGTTTTCCGAATCATATAAATATAAGTAATCACATGTGGGAAATATTAATTGTTTCAAAACGTAAAATCGGCACTATTTGAGGTAAACAACAATTTTCAACAACGACCATCTCGGTCAATCACTTGCACTCAAGCATCACGTACCGCGACAGAGCATCGCCCTTTTTTAAAATCTGACCGTCTTGGTGAACCACTAGCACTCAACTCCGTTTCTCCGATCGGTCGATCGCAGCGCAGCCTTTTTGCACGTTAACAAACGGTAACGTGTTATTTTCGTTTTGCGCTGATCTAACTTAAGGTCCTTTGTATTAGAATCTCTTTTGTGAGCCAGCACGTCCTTTGTCTGACCCTTAGGTAATTTACCTTGGATCGGCAACCGCTTAGAAACCCCTAAACATTACCTGGGATTTCCAGCAGTGTCCAGACTCGGTAATTATATTTTACTGGACAATGGTGCCAAAGATCATTTTGTATCTTAGTGGTATTGTTGTCCAGCGAATGTATTTATGGTCGCCGTCCCTTGTTCCGTTTAGGAAATGCTTCCTTGAATAGGATTAAGAGGAAAAGGTGCCGCCATAGAGTACGTATGTGCTCCATGGTTTTATTCTTTAGCGATGCCGCTAATGAATTTTTGTGTCGTGGGTTAATTAATGAATTTAAGGGGATTCACATTATGTGATCCCAAATTAAATGGAGCTTGGCCAGGTATGCATGTTTAGATGGTGTGGTGTGGGGTGCGAAGCATTGTGCACCGGCGTACGGCGCTGATTCTCTTCGTATCCCCATCATTCACTTGATGAAAGATCCGCAGTAAATAGTTCACCGGGGGGAAACGTCACACACAGGAGAAATAAAACACGCCGCCAAGACACGCGGAAAAATTAAACACAGTATTCCTTTGGTTTAGTTTTATATTTGTATTAATTGAAAAACACTATTGTTGGATAACTTGTTTGAATTAATAGATTATTGTTCCGTTTCATTTCCTTTTGTTTACTAAAATTTTACGGTAGCATTGCGTGAAAGTTACATGATGAAGTCAATAAAGAAAACACAATCTTCGAAGACTGCCGCAAATAATATTCGACATGGAGGTTGCAAACACTTCGACACAACCCTGAGGTATATTACGCATCTCCGCAGCCGGAGAGCGGAAGATCGCCTGACCATGATGGTCAGCGGATGAATTTGACAGCGATATTAAGTTGCTGTCAAAAGAATCTTTGGATGCATCTCCTTTACTTGTAGTGATAACCGGATCTTATTAGAGAAGATCGTCATAGCACACATGTATGGGTATACGTCGGTTCTTTTCAAGGATCAAAACCATTAGAACGAACGTGGAACACACAGAAGAGGCATAATGGGCATCCAAGAGATGTGTGTAAACAACATTGTTGTCTTTTTCGTGGCATAAAAGCATCACATGAGGTAGTTAGCCACTTCATGACTTTTGCAGCATGCCTGTTCGCACCGGCCTCTGCGTCAAACTGCGCGATTTGGTCCTCCAGTATATAATCGAGCAGTTCCGCTTCGAGGTCCTTCTCTTTCCACCAATTTTTTTGGACTTTCTTCGCCAATTTGCCAGTGATGAATCCCCTGTGCGGTAATATTTCGTACATCACGGCTTGGTGGTCACTATGGGTGTACGTGTCCAAAACTCGCCACTCCATACTTCTTGCCAACATGGGGCTGGCAAACGTGATGTCGATTTTGGACCGGCCTCTCTCGTTTATGAAGGTGTCATTGATACTATCATTAAGTAACACCACATCTAGGACTGCGAAGGCTTCAAGTAGTGCCTGGCCTCTACTGTTGGTCCTTGTGCTTCCCCATTCTACTGCCCAAGCGTTGAAATCTCCAGCAACTATAAGAGGGTTCTTATCTCTAGCTTCTTGTATTATTCTGTCCAAAAAGCATTTGAAATATTGTATTTCCCACCGGCGGAGCGTAACAACAGTAGAAATGAATTCCTCTGATCTTAGCATAGGCAATTCCTTCCAGCCGCTGGACACTTCTGCATTCCATGCGGGAATTTCCAGTTGTCCAGATGGCCGCTGTTCTGCTGCTGTCTTCCTCCCATGTAATAGTACCAGTGCCCCAGGCATCCTGCACTGCTCATTGATGAGTACCACGTCGGCACCATATTCCTTAAACGTTTGGGAAAGGAGATCTTGTGCGGCTCCACAATGGTTTAAGTTGATTTGATTGCACTTAAACCTGTCCATTTTTATTGAGAAGAATGGACATCGCGTTTTTAAATGCTCGGCATTTGTTAGTCCCTGTTAAGTGGTGGTTACCGCCTTCGCATCCTGATTCGCAGAGCATGCATTGGGGCTGTGTTTTACAACGCATTGCTTTGTGGCCTTTTTTCTCCGCATTTCAAACAGTTTTCCAGTTCACCCGGAGCTTTCGACTGCGTTTAACGTGTTCATCTCGGTCGCGAGTTCTCATTACAACCATTCCCAAACGCGATAGATCGCCTGATACCGGGGACAATTGCTTGTCCTCGGATAAAAAACTTCGTTCCACTATGCATCCAACAAGTGGGCTTGGTAAAAACCCCTACTGTAATAAATTCACTCCCCTACAATGCCATCCAGGTACAGATAATTCTGAAATGGACGAAACTGATTCGCCAATAATCAGAAAAGCGTATGTGCCACCAATCAAAGTGCTGCAAAAATCACCAGAATGTGTGCATAGCCTCATGAAAAAGCTTAAAATATCCAGTTATTCAATAAAAAAATTAACAATTGGTATAAAAATAATGTTCGGAACTATTGAATCATTTAATATTGTGTTAGAAAAACTAAAAGAGGATAACTGTCAATATTTTTCTCATGATATTAAAAGTGCTAAAACTTTCAAAGTTATTTTGTATGGACTGGATGATATAAAAACTAATGAACTCAAAGCTGAACTCATTTCGCTTGGCTTAAAATGTTCTGATGTTAAAAAAATTGAAAAAAAAATGATCAATTTACTGATTTTTTTTATCTCATTCACTTTAAAAATGGAACAATTAAATTAAGTGAACTTAAAAAAAATTATCGCTCAATTTTTCATACCCAAGTGAACTGGAACTTCCAAAGGAAAATCAAAGGTAAGGTGACACAATGCTTTAATTGTCAAATGTTTGGACATGGTGAGAGAAATTGTCACATAAAAACATATTGTGCTACTTGCGCTGGTTCACACAAAACAAGCGAATGTAATAACGCTTCGGTAAATAAATGTTCCAACTGCAACGGCAATCATAAAGCTACTGACGTCACATGCACCAGTAGATCTAAATACTTAGAAATAAAAGAAAGATCATCTGGAAGATCCAAGATCCATCCAAGAACTCATTTCGCTGCATCAACTCAAATTTCAAATCATCAAGCTTGCCAAAAACCGATTTCGTTTGCCTCTATGAGTGATTTTCCTACGCTTCCACAGCCACAGCGACGACTGGGACTAACCAATGCTCCGAGCAAAAGCTTTCCAAATTCAAGCCCGCAAATTCAAAGTTTACCACCAACAATTAATGCATGGGAAAATGACTCACGCGGCGCTTCTTCATCAAACAATAACAATAATTTACCCAACAACAATTCAGCACTCTTCACAATCGAGGAACTAAATTCCTTGTGCATGGAAATGATCTCAAATTTATCAGTTTGTAAAACGAAAATAGAACAATTTAATGTGATCGCCCATTTAGCCACTAAGTTTTTATACACTAGTAATGTTAAGTAAAATGGCAGATATACATATAAAAATAATTACTTGGAATGCTAAAGGCATACGTAATAAATTTCATGACTTTTTAAACTTTTTAAATAGCTATAAAGTTGATGTTGCTCTAGTAACAGAAACTTGGCTTAATTTTGATATAAGACTCCCATCATCTGACTTTAACTGCTATCGCATTGATAGAGTAGACCAAAGGGGTGGGGGAGTGGCGATTCTTATCAGGAAGTCAATTCAACATTCGCTTTTACCTGTAATTCCAACTAGGGTTGTGGAGAATGTAGGTGTAATGATTAAGTTAAGAAACCATAAGACAGTAAAAATCTAATCTGTTTATTTCCCTGGTGGATCTTCGTCGGATATTAAAAGAAAATGGCTCAAGCAAGATTTAAAAAAGTTATTCACAATGAATGGTGAATTTCTATTAGGTGGTGATTTTAACTGCCGGCATAGAGATTGGGGGTGTGTAAGAGCAAATGCTTGGGGCAATATATTGGCTGCCCTTCCATTGGCACTACCAATTAATATTTTTTATCCACCTTGTCCAACTTATTTTCCCGCAGGTTCTCGTGACATCCCCTCTGTCCTTGACTTGTTTGTGTCAAATGTCCCTGGTCTTATAACAGAACCCGTTTCGTTAAGTGCTCTCAGTTCAGATCATAATCCTGTTTTTTGTAACCTTTCTTGGTTGGGTGAAAGAAAGATTCAATATTTCCTGGACATGAAGAATGCTAATTGGAATTCATTCAAATCAAAGATTAAAATGAGCCTTCAAAATAGTACTACAAATCTTGAAAGAGTGTCTTGTAAAGATGATGTTGACCTTATTGTACAAAACTTTACACAAGCTATAATTTCTTCGGTTGATGAAAGTATTCCCAAAAGAGTAAAAAAAGATATTTTTAAAAAACTTCCAATCCATATCTTAGAGCTTATTAAAGTGAGAAACATTCATCGAAGAAACTGGCAGAATTACCGTCAGTCCTTTTCTCGATCAATGGTTTCCCATTTTAATGAGCGCATTACTGACCAGATACAAATCCATCGTAATAGAGAATGGAACAAAAAACTGAGCGTTATGGATACAAATGCTAAACCGTTCTGGAATGTAGTGAAGTTAATCAAGAATAAAAACCGTAAAATACCATTTCTGAAGGATTCTTCTACTACTTTTTTTTACAGGTTTTGAACAAGCTAATCTATTTGGAACAAGTTTTTCAAAAAATCACTTGGTCTCTCAGCATTTGGGTGAATTTGAAACTAATGAACTTGTCGGTAACAGAATCGAAAGATTCGACACCACAAACGAATTAACTCCCCTAAATGCATTTGTAGAAGAAGAAAACGTAAGAAATGTAATCAAGTGCTTGCAAACACGAAAAATAGGAGGACTAGGCAAAGTTAAGAATGCCTATCTAAAACAATTGCCTCATATTGGAATTAAATACTTAACATTTATAATCAATGCATGCCTTAAATGTCAATACTTTTCTCAATGTTGGCAAAAAGCAATAGTTGTACCTATCCTTAAGGCTGGAAAAGCCCCAGATAAACCTGAAAGTTACAGGCCAATTAGTTTACTTAGCAACATAAGTAAAGTTTTTGAAAAAATCCTGAAACAACATATTTTAAAAGTTGTTTCAGGTAAAGATATTTTCCCTGATATCCAATTTGGATTTCGACGCTTTCACAGCACCTCGCACCAGGTTAAACGAATTTGCAGCCATGTTCTAGACCATCGTTCACGTGGTCAATCAACGGGCATGATATTGTTAGACATTGAAAAAGCTTTTGATTCCGTATGGCACAATGGGATAATATATAAAATGATACAGTTCGACTTTCCTTTGTATTTGTGTAAGGTCGTCCAGAGTTTCTTATCCAATAGATGTTTTCAGGTTCATGTCAATTGTGATGTTTCTAGATTGATATTTTTTGATTGTGGCGTCCCCCAAGGCTCAGTACTTGGTCCAGCTTTGTACAATATCTACACTTCGGATTTTCCAAATCTACCGCAGTGTGAATCAGCTATCTTCGCTGACGACACTGCAGTATTTGCGTCGCATGAATTTTCTCTCAACGTTGAGACAAATCTAAAGCATGCGATCGAGATACTTGAAAAATATTATATGAAATGGAAAATCAAGCTAAATGTCGGGAAGACACAAGCCATCTTTTTTACACGAAAGAGAAAAGCTTGCTATCTTCCCAGCAGTCAGCTGCAAATAAATGGTACCACGATTGCATGGGAGCAATCCGTAAAGTATCTCGGAGTTCATCTCGATACAAAACTCACATTTAAACAACATATTCAAAGTACTCTTAATAAAATGAGTATTGCTATTAAGATGCTTTACCCTTTTATTAATCGCAAGTCTTTACTCACAAATGAAAATAAGATTATTATTCATAAAGTTATTTTCCAAGCTATACTGTTATATGGGTGTCCAGTATGGGGTAACGCTGCAAGGTGCCATTTAAAGAAGTTACAGGTATCACAAAACAAAGTTTTGAAAATGATGCTAGACCTCCCTTGGCACTATTCAACCTTAAGTCTCCACGGAAGGGCGGATGTTGAATTGATTTCTGAAATAATTCGTAAACTAGTATATAACTTTAACATCAGCTGTGAAAGTTCTGAAAATCCTCTCATAACCCAGCTTCTTGCTTAATTTGTCATAATTTCATGTAAATATTTACATTTTATATTATTTATTATTGGTTTTTTTTTTTTTTTTTTTTTTTTTTTTTTTTAAATGAAGGTTTTTCCTTTTCGTATTTTCCTTCGATTTATTCTTTTAATTATTAATTATACATATTTTTCTTTTCTTTATCCAAGATAATGTTTCAGTTGTAAGATATAACTTATCAAATCTCTGAATTGTAAAATGTGCGGTCACAGACTTTTTTTGAAAATATTATTACGAAATAAAAGATCTCTCTCTCTCTCTCAAACAGTTTTCCGAACGATCCTCTTCGGATTTGAAGGATTTCGCCACATGACCGTATTCCCAACATCTGAAACATCGTGTGGGTGCGATGTGTTCTCGAAGTCTGCATCTCACCCAACCAACTCGCAGGAAACCTGTAGCCAGCAACGTGCTAGCCTTTACTCTTAGTAAGCGGATCATGGCAGCCTGCGTGCCATCTGGTATTCTTCTTAAGCTCTTTACCGGTTCCTTTGGGATTACGTTCAGCGCAGGGAACTCTATAGCGATCGCTGTCAGGATTTACTCCACAGTGGTCACCTCATCTAAATCACGACACTCAACCGTGATTTCCTGTGATACTGTTTTGACATTAGCATCTTCCTTTAGTACTTGTTGTACCTTTGCTTTCAGTGTCTCGGTGGTGGCCTCTGGACGGCGTTTCATCTAGCAGCAATTCCCGTTTTGCTGTCTCTCGAACTTTATTTACGCTATTTCCGAGTTCACTTAGCTCGAGTTCACTTTCGTGGTCGTCGTCGTGTATCCGGTCCATATCCGAGGCTTGTTAGTTTGTCCATTATAATTTGTTTTTCGGAGCAAGGTTATTAGCCTTACCCAACTTGAAAGTGTTATAGCGAATTTTATATCACAATAAAATTACTACACACACTTCCTGAATGGAGCCAGCCAAAGTTTGTCACATTAATGGCTGCGTTGGTAAGGGGACTGTGTCCTGCGATTGATTGTGCAAACCTGGATTCAACTGACGATTCTCGCTATAATGCAGTTCGGTACAATTACTGAGTGGTAGGCAAAGTCCCAAAGCCCAGCCGCCAGGTGAAATACTATCCCGTTAAGCTATAAGCTTCGTGAAATGATTGGGAGAAATCCTTGAGCATTTTTCGAAGCTTGCCTAATGGACCCGGTCGAGAAAAAATAGCATCTCAGGGTGCTGACTCAGCACTATAGGTTCGCGTTTCCTGGGAGAAGTAAAGTAAATAAAAAAAAAGAAGTAGGAAAACAACAGGAAAATCACCCCAAAACTTTAAAATCCACCAGAAATTCAGGCGATATCGGTGTCACTGTAGTTGGTGATAGTGACGAAAGACTTCGTGTTATGAATTGTTAGAAAAGGTATGTTAATCGGGGTCTGTGGGGAGGAGAAGTATAGTACCAGACACGGGCACACGGTTCGCTTCTTCCCCATCACTTCCACTTACAGTCGCCCATTGCGCCGCCGTAAACTGCCCGCAGGAAATTGTCACCACTGAATGAAGCAAAACGCACCGATGGTAGTCTCCAGAATAAAACGCACTGATTTGGTTAATGTAAATTCTTTATTCGTTACGAGGTTGCTTTCATTTATATTTATCCTTTAACATTAATCTGATTTTTCTGAATTTAATTTAAACACCCACACGACGGAGTTGTTTAATTACTCCTTGGTTACTACGCACTAGACTCTAGTTATTATCGAAGCCGGCACGACTATTGTCGTCGACCGATGGAAAAGGACTCAGCGATAATCATCTCGTGCAGCGATGATACGCTTTTTTGGGGTGAGTTTGTTGTGTCGTGGTAGATATCCTCTCCAATAAGGATATCGTTTTTACCTACCACCAGAGAAACGTAAAGTCTCTCTTGGTGGTATGTGTGCGATCGTTCAGATCGATGCTATTCACACGTGCTCCACAGCAGTGGAACAACGAAACAGGCAGGTGGCAAAGACAAAAGGGAGAAATGACCAAATGCGCCGTTGGTAATGCGGGTCATTGTTTACGCGATGCCTCGTCGCTATTATCGACGTTGGGAGAAAAAAAGGTGCTAAAAGCCAATTGGATGTTTATGGCATCTCTGGCTGCAGTAGAAACCGGGTTCATGTTTGCATTAGGATATGCTGGAGAATTTGGTTTCAGCGTCTATTGCGCTAATTATATGCAGCTGCTTGGGTTGTTTATTGATAAGAAAAACAAAAAAGGTTGCCAGGCAATGTGTATGAAAAGGTACATGACGCGGCTGGGAATATAGACGGCGCAATATTTATGGTCCCTGTCATGACGGTTACATTGAATGCAATCCGAATCATTTTGTTTACAGGAATTTGTCTGGTACCGAATTGGTTTAGAATACCAGATAAGCAAAGAAAGAAATCTAACGGAAAATTGTATGCGAAGGGATGCATGAAAAGGTAAGTTTTCTTTATAAGGATTTTAAGATTATAGATGGTGATCTATATAATGCGTGAAGCATTTACAGGTACTAAGACTGTTGCATTAGCGAACTTAAGGAAGTTGGGTAGTAATTATGGGGGTTTTTTAGGTAAGTGGACCGTTGGGTTTGGCGGAACCGCTACAGGTCTGCTAAATAATTACCTCTGCAATAGTCTTTCTATTTCCCCTTTGAATGGATCACTGCTACAGTTATGTGTACAAGTTCTTCCAAAGTGTCTAAATCACCAGAAGTCCCCTTGAAGAGGAACCTTGTGTTTTTGCTGGCTCTTCCCTTCCTTCAGTTCGAACCCAGTCACCCCAACAGCTTCAATAGTATCATACTGAGAACATGATATCTTTTGTTAAAGTATCAGCAAATGGGCTTGACAGGTCAGAGGTCTAAGAAAAGTACAAAAGCACTGGAAATCACTCGTCTCAATAACATTTTCGTCTGCAGCAGAATAATATTTGGAATGTCGCATCGGGCTGAGTAGTACAACATACGCAAAAACACCAATACATGGTAAATACGTGTGCATGGACAAAAGCACAGATTGTCAAATGTCATTGAAAAAATTAAAGTATTTTCCCGCACTGAAGGCAAACACGTCTCTTATGAAATTTTTCTTACTATTGCTGCGTCTTTTGTAGCTAGAGGTATATTTTGAACGAATGTGTAGTTTGAACAAATTATATATTAATATATAATATGTGATCCTCCTACTTTTAAATGGCTCAAATGCAAGCCTGGCATTACTGTGTATGAATATGTGATAGTTTTTCGTGGTCCCAGGACAGATACAACTATAAACGACATATACTTATCTCCAATTTGGACTTTTCTACCAATTTCTTTATCTTCCTTTTTCTGTATACTTCAAACACAACAACATTCCTCCCTACTTCACACTACACTTACTAGAAAAGCATAAATTCCAAATCAAGTTGTAGTCATACCTATCGAGCTAAACAACCTGTATCTAGAATGACGCCACTATTTCAATACTTTAACTGTGGTGTCTATCGATGCCCACATCTCCCCAAATTCGAGAAGAAAATGAAACTCTTTCTAATTGGAAAAGATTTCTCAAGTTATTAGATTGATGTCATCAAAAGGCCCAAGTTCAGAATGCCTCCAATTTAACAACAAAGAATCCACCAAATAAGATTTAAAACTAAACGACGGCTCCACGAAAAAAAAAAAAAAGAAAAAAAACTCATCCGCTTCGATTAACTAATGAACATAACGTTCTCTTATCTCGCGCAGTTAATTTTTCAGGCCTCCTGCTGATTAATGGGCTCAAATTGTGGTGAAGACTGAAGAGCTCCTCTGCATCGAAACCGTTTGGCGATCTCTTCCAATACCTCGGTTCCCCTTTGAGCCCTCCGCATTATAGCTTATGACTCTTTATTGCTGGTCTTTCTTTCGATTCTTTTCCCCTCTTTTCAGCCTGAGAATCACACAAAATTATTACCCTTGGAATCGTGTTCAAATCATAATTGAAACTGAAAACTACTTATCCGGATGTTGTGTTGTTTGCACGGAATTCTGGGTACAATTCAGAAGCACATCCAGCTCATGAGCTATAAAACGTCTTGTGCATATCATTACTTTCTTCATTTATTGGATTTCGTCTTTTTTTTGCTCTTGTTTTTTTTTCTGTTTTTCCAAACAAAGATCCCAGAACTTATTACTCAGATGCCACAATGTACCTCCTTAAAGTGATAATTTCATTTGCACACTCCACACAAGGATTTCATCGACATCGTCAGCAGCAACAACAACAGAGCGATCAACAGAAAATAGAGCCACATTATAAGAGTCGCCACAAATCAAATGCTGCTGACGCAATTGCCAAAACAGAAGAAAACGAAAGATATGTTGGCGAACAGACAATGACGAGACGATGATCACGATGGTGGGGTCATTCCAGGACAACAAGAACTGCGATGACGATGGAGCCAAGTCGTTCATCAGGCATCATCATCATCGCTGACGCTGATCGTTTGGATAGCATAAGAATTACGACTGACAAGCAAAGTGACGAGAGACGAAAGGGCGTATTCATACACATGGCCCGGTCCTTAATTCCATCGAAATTATTCGATGAAATTTTACTTCGTCTTCGTTTTGGGATGCACCTTCGCCTGACTTTGGCATTTTTCAAATGTTTTTATCGATGGCGATCGATTTCTGTAGAAAATGCTTGTTCGTCCGCAACAGTTTTGCAAATAATGATCTGCACCTGTCGAATGAGATTTATACCTCTATACTTCTTTTCTGTAGCTAGGTTCTACTACTATGTAGAAATATATTTGTTTTTGATGCAGCAATAAAAACTTCGAACCATAGAACACCTCTAGAGGGAGCCGGACTATTAACAATGGTCATAGTCTGAAGTATTTTTCATCAAACTACCATATGCAGAGTTCCCGTGTGTACTTATCGTTAAAGGCTCCAAGTTGGGGGTAAGTCATAAGCAACATCAACAAGGGCAACTGAGGCTGTGAGGTGAATATGGTCTCTGATAGAAATATTTCCAAAACATCACAACCCCAGGACAAAAGGGGCAACGAATGTGATCTTTCCGCAGCATAGTTAATCGTTTTTGTAAAAACAGACTTAACAAATATATTTAAAAAAAAAATTGTATTAAGAAAGATTAAAAATAAAAACTGAATTATCCAAAGAAAAACATCTGCCATTTTTATTGGAGTGGAAACAAACGTTCGTTGGCTCGTGGTGGAGTGTTCTTGTGGAAGACTCAAGCAAAACATAATTAAAGGAGCAGAAGAACCGAAGGGAGGAGAATAAAGGGAGGCACTAGAGGAAAATTCAACATCATCCTCCTCAGAAGAGAGCCAGTGTAGTACTTAACGAAGCGGCCCCTATTGACATCGCAACCGTGAGTACCCCCACACATTTATGATATTGTCTATTTTTATTAGCAACACACTTATATATAGACTCGAACTATAATTTGAGGTATGTCCTTGAAAACCGACGTGTAGGGATTCATAAATGTGGAATTCTTATCGGTGAATATTACTGTTATCAGTTTTTAAGAGGAAAACTAATTTCCGCATTCCATTGGAACTCCCAATTAAGCAGCACTTTGTTTCTGTGGATCACGATAACCCATGTAGTACTCTGAAAAGCCCCACCACCTCCTCCCCCACACCCATACATCTAAATCCCTACACACAAACTTAAATTCTTGATAAACGAATCAAATGTCCGTTTATCGCCCATACATCCTGTGGCGGTTCCGCCAAACTCCACTGTCTACTTACCCGAAGAACCCCCATAACTATAACCCAACCTTCATAGTTTTCTACTAATGCAATCGCATTAGCACCTGTAAATGCTTTACGCAATAAATTCATCAAATGTGTTTAGCTAAAAGCTCCTGGAAGAGAATTCTTACCCTCAGTCATTTATTCGAATCCAAAATTCCCTATAAGGATTCTGCTCCAAACATCATAAATCCCAATCACCAGCACCTGAAAACATTTCCTTTTCCAAGGACATACAAGCATTAACTAACATTCCTAAAAGAATTGCATCTACATGCATCAACGCATCGGCAAAATTTTCCCGACAAAGAATTCTTTATGGAATAAACATCATATCCCTGAAAGAAAACAATTCGGTTCACATATCATGTAACCATCCCAACCAGGGATAATGATCATTTCGTCACCTATTCCCAGCTTCATCATGTGTACAACAAATCCCTTTTCATATACATTGGTTGGCGACCTTTTCTCCCAACAATAACCAACCCAAGCAGCTGCATTCAATTAGCGCAATCGACGCTGAAGCCAATTTCCCTAACTCGCACCATGTGCAAACAAAAGAACGCTGTTCTTCCGCAGGCATTCTGGCGATACGATAAACAATCCATATCGTTTGTGGTATTGTGGGTAGTATTTGCTAGGTGTAAACACGGACGCGGGTTCAGTCAAATACCCCACAACACTAAATGGCGCACTAAATTGTTCCGCGAAGCAAACAAAGAAAAACAAGCACACAAGTTGATCCTCGAAGGCAGCAAAGGAAAACAAAATGAAACACTTAATCTTGAATGTAGTTTGTATATTATGCACAATATTTTATTTCACGTACAGTTTGATGATGAGACACAGTTATTAAAACAACATGAAACAATGCGAACTAAACTATGTGGATGTTTGAACTGAGGTTAACTAAGCGATGATTTTCTCTTAACTCTAATTCCACACCCCACTGATGATAAAATGTTGACTCCATTTAAAATTAAAGACAAAACGCATAGCACGACAACGTATGTGTACGCGACCGGGGTTACAATCTGACTCGAAGATACTATCCATATCTGTCAGATTCCACGGTGTGGATTGCATCGGTGTGGGAGGATTGTATATGTGTCCGTGTAGGACAAGTACGTTGCCCTTCAGCCTGCATATCGGCAACGACGAAAATGCCCTAAATAAACATGGGCTGGTGTAATGAATTGGTATTATAGAGATATGCGATAGCGAAGTCGCCGAAGGAAGAAATAGGTTTCTGTGTCTTAAATAAACAGAAACGCTACTTCGAGGGCCATCAATCTTTGATGACCTGCGCCTGAGAACGAAATCGGTTTTTGCTTTAAGATACACAAAAACGCTATTTCAAGGGTCACTCAGTACCTGGCTGACTTTCAAACAGACAACTTGTCTCACAGTTTTGCTCGTGCTAGTTATCTTAATCAACCGTTATTTTCACAATAATTTTCACAATTTAATTATCATTATCTTGTTTTCTTTGCCTCGTTTTCCGCATACAAAAATTTGAACAAGTGTTATAACCGTTAAGTTATGGCCCCTGGGCCACGTGTATTAAATAAAATCAAGCGCAAACGGTTGCGTTACGACCCCGTTATTGGAGGCCAAACACCTCCCGATAAACTTTCAAAAGTGAACAATAAAGTTCTAGAAAAATCTAAAATGTGTTCAAACACTAACTTTTTTCAACCACTTCAAAGTCTGATGGAAGACTCTCCTGAAATGGATCCGACCAATGACGAACAGTGCGCAGAACTTCCTAAAGAAACCCTTCCGCCAATTGTGGTATTAAAAACAACTAGTGCTCAAGTGCGTGATATTTTGAGCAACATTAAGATAGACAAATACTTAATCAAAAACATTTCGCTTGGGCAAAAAATATGTGCCCCAACAATGGACATATATAATAAAATCAGAACCGAACTCTTACGGTTAAAATGTGAGTTTTTCACCCACTCACGTAAGGAAAATCGTCCGTTAAAGGTAGTGTTATCCGGGCTAGACTTAATAAGCAACGATATAGTGAAAAATGAGTTAATTGCACTCGGGATTAAGTGCCTAGATGTTAAAACCATCACATTAAATCCGTCAACAAAGGCCCTGTACAAACACTACTTGTACATCGTCTACATTCAACGCGGTACAGTTAAATTAAACGAACTAAAACGGAACTACTCCACCTTGTTCAAAACCATCGTTCGCTGGGACTTTAAAAAACATAATCCAGGTAAGGTCACACAATGTCACAATTGCCAGCTTTATGGTCACGGCTCGATGCATTGTCATATAAATAGCTTCTGTGCAATATGTTCGGGAAACCATAAAACATCCGACTGCAAAACAAATGTGGTCATCAAGTGTGCAAATTGTAGTGGGCCACATAAATCCACCGATCCAGAATGCATAAGCCGAAAGCAGTACATAGACATTCGCCGCAAATTATCCCCACGCGGACGTGGTACAGGAAATACAACCTTCCTACAGCCTCCAAGTGACAAACAGCAGACAGTGCCCGACCGATTATCCATTAATAATTTTCCTCCACTACCCCGAACTGTGCGTCAACCTTCACTTCCTTCATCCAGCTGGGCTTCTGGCCTCCATCAAACCCAGCAACCTTCCAATAGTGATACGACACACACGAAGAAAAATCCGTCAGAAACATTAACTAATGATAACCTGTTCTCATTTAGCGAGATAAACTCTCTTCTTAATGAAGTTGTAACCAAGCTTAGTGCTTGTCAAACCAAAGCTGACCAATTTAACGTCATTACTTCATTAGCTATTAAGTACATATACTCGGAAAAAACATGTTAAGAAATTCTCTGAACATCATAACTTGGAATGCGAGAAGCATCAAAAACAAAAAGCATGAATTTTTTAGTTTCTTGATAAATTTTAATATTGACATTGCACTTGTTTCAGAAACCTGGCTCAAACAAGACATTTCTTTCTCACATCAAAATTACATATGTTATCGCCTAGACAGGGTACATGCTAGTGGTGGAGGTGTCGCCATTGTTGTGAAAAAATGTATAGAACATTCCTTGCGTCCTTCATTGCGCCTTAAGTTAATTGAGGAAATTAGTATAGAGGTAACATTAAGTGACAATTCCAAGGTGAGTCTTTTTTCGGTCTATTTCCCTGGAGGAAATAGAAACATTGAGAAATCTACTTACTTTAAGCGGGATCTGCAAAAATTGTATAGAGTCAACACTCGAAACAAGGTAATTATTGGTGGTGATCTAAACTGCAGACATCAGTCGTGGAATTGTCTTAGGGCAAACAGCTGGGGTAACATTTTACTAGATGTTGCTGAATCCAGCCCAAGTTTTTCCATACTTTATCCACTTCTTCCCACCTATATCCCAGCGAGTGCTAACAAGAACCCCTCAACTCTTGATCTATATATCACTAATATTCCAAATTACTGCACAGTACCATTAACTCTAAATGCGTTAAGTTCAGACCACCTTCCGATCAGCCTCACAGTGAATCATACAGTAGTTGTAAATCGTACCAGTTTATACCACAACTATTCCGCCGCCAACTGGAATTGTTATAAATCATATATAAACACGAACTTGGTTCTAGGTGATACCAGCCTAAATTCTATAACCTGCAGCGAGCACATTGATATCCTATGCAACAATTTTGTTTCTATTATCAATAGAGCGGCCGATCTTGCGATACCTAAATGTTCCACTGCTCCAGTTGATAAGGCACCGCTTCCTGAAAATATCTTACATCTGATTAGGCTACGAAACTCTGAAAGAAGAAAATGGCTGCGTTATAGAATCGATTGTTTTCTAGTTAATGTTAAAGTCTTAAATAATATCATTAAAAACGAAATCTCAACATATAGGAACAAGTGTTGGAATAAACACCTTTCCTCTCTTGACAAAGCAAGCAAACCGTTCTGGAATATATCAAAAATTATGAAAAAGAGAGGGTGCAGTATTCCTCCGTTTAAAGTTCACGACAAGTTGTTTATTTCTTCAGTGGAGAAATCGAACCTACTTGCTAACACGTTTAGTAAGAACCACTCCATATCTATGCATCTAAGCGACGCGTATACTGAAGCTGAAGTTGCTAACACTATCTATGTACTTTCTCAAACACCAGCTGAAAGTACTTACGCAACTAATATCAGCAAAGTTAAAGAATTGATAAAAAAATCGAAATCAAAAAAGGCCGCGGGTCTCGATAATATTAACAACAAATTAATCAAAGCACTTCCACCTGCTGCAAGTAACTATTTAACATTCATTTTCAACGCTTGTCTTAAGAATTGTTATTTTCCGGACTGTTGGAAAACAGCAAAAGTAATACCTATCCCGAAACCCGGCAAACTGAAGAACTGGCCCGAAAGCTACAGAGCTATTAGTCTACTTAGCTGTCTGAGTAAGCTCCTAGAAAAAATCATTAAGGAAAAGATTGATCGTTTCGTGGAAGCAAATAACATCCTACCAAAGTTTCAGTTCGGTTTCCGTAGTGGTCACAGCACAATCCACCAAGTCTTGCGCATTAAAAACCACATAGCTGGTAAATTCATCGACAAGGAGTCAACGGGACTAGTTCTTCTAGACATCGAAAAAGCTTTTGATACGGTATGGCACGATGCCTTGATTTATAAGCTACTAAAACTTAAGCTGCCAATACCGCTTATCAAAATTATCCAGAGCTTTCTTCGTTCGAGAAAATATGTTGTGAGTTTAGGAACCGACATATCCTCTACTCACCAAATCCACCATGGTGTACCCCAGGGCTCGGTCCTTGGTCCCATATTATTTACATTGTTTGTCGCAGATTTACCATGTCTAGGTGAAAACATTCAGGTAGCTATGTTTGCCGATGATACGGCCATTTTCTCTTCGGGTGCCTTATTCACTAATGTCTACAACTCTTTGCAAGCAGCTCTTGACAAGCTAGCAGTATATTACAGGAAATGGAAAATAAAAATAAATGGTAATAAAACACAAGCTGTCTGGTTTTCGAGATGTAGGAAATACTGTTACCTACCAAATGGCACTAAACTCAGTATGTGTGCAGTTGATATTGATTGGTCCGAAGACTGTAGATATCTAGGTATTATTCTAGATAAAAAACTCATCTTTCAAAAACACATCACTACCACAATTGACAGAATAAACAAAGTCGTAAGAGTTATGTATCCATTAGTGTGTAGAAAGTCAAAGCTTAGCCTCGAAAATAAAATTATAATTTTTAAAACCATTTTTCAAGCTATACTCCTGTACGGGGCGCCTGTATGGTGTAATTGTGCTCGCACACACAAAATAAAATTGCAAAGGTGTCAAAATAAAATATTGAAAATGTTGCTGAATTTGCCATGGCATTATTCGACACATGAACTACATGAAAACGCCAACGTTAAACCGGTAGAGTTCCTTATTGACAAAATCAATCGAAACTTCTTCGACAATTGTTCTTTTTCTGACAATGTTCTCGTTTCCCGTCTTGCGTTATCCTAAATCACTACATATGTACTCTGTCTATGAAAATTATATCGAGGTCATTACTACATAAAATAACCGGAAGCTCGTGCAATATTAGTCTTAAGATTCAAATAAGGGTTTTTTCTTGTAGTTTTCCCTTAATTTATTATTTGTTATTCATTATAATTGTGCTATTGTCGTTATATAGATTTAAGATTATAGTTGTAAAGGAATTGCTATCCTAAATCTCTTAAGTACTAGTTGTAAAATATACCATAAATGTAATTATCTACTAAATAAAAATTGAATTGAATTGAATTCAAGGGTCACGATGATATGCACATCGTGTTTGTTTATTTAACAGGCCGGGACATCGTTTGGCATGATCTGGGGTATGATTGTCTAACGTCAATCATATTAGTGCCCAAATCCCATGATCGGTAGATAACCGATAAGGGAAATTGGTCGCAAGTGTTGCGAACCTTGGAATTGGGGCAATATACACTCATGAACCGTAGCAAGAATACCGGCTACAGCTATGTCAACAATTGCGCTGGCCAGCGTGTATTTATATTTTATAATTGCTGACAAGCTGAGCCGATTGTCTGGCACGGTCCATGTATGAATGAATGAAATAATTTGTTTGGTCTGCATGCTTGATAAGATTTAACTTTCACGTGTGATGCTGCAGGGGAGCTTACGCTGCCCCTAATTGCAGCTACTATGGGTTTGGAATGTGGTTAATTTAAGAGGATGGGCGGTTCTTTGGGAATGTATTAAAGAACCTGTTGGCGATGCGATCAGCATCGGCGCACAAACACTCAACATCGGCGCACAAGCACTCAGCATCGGCACACAGGCATTGAGCATCAGCGCACAACCACTCAAGAGGGAGGAGCAGGACAGTCGCAATAAATCACTCAACAGGAAACAAGTGACTTATAGAAAACAAACGGACGAGGAGACAGCTGCTGGCAATAAAAGGCGAGCGCGACGCTGAAGCAGAGGGAGTCGTTGAAGGAGCTCCCAAGGAAAAGGTCTTGTTAAAGACCAGATGATACAAAAGAGAATAACAGAAATATTCAAATAATAATTAATATTCAAATACATTGAATAAATAGATAATTAAGCAAATTCCTGCGACACATTATTGGTCGATATTCTTTCTGGGTCGCATTTCCACTTTTCAGGGAACTGCACTGGGCAAGACAAAGACGCATGCCAATCCAGAGAAGAGTCCGGCTCTGGAGGTGCAATACCTTTAAGGAAAAATCATCGTTGGCCGGCCAGTCCCGGGGAAAAATACAGTCCACTCGAAAGAGAGACTGAGGCAGCGCTGGAGAAGCGCCGTTTGTTTGTTTCGGTTTTTCTTTTCGTTTTAGCAACAGAACCGCCACAATCTCCCAAATGTATTTCTCATTTAATGAGTTCCAGCTTATTTATTTAGCTGACGCTAATTACAGACCAATGCCTTAGGTCGCGTCTCCTTTGTTCTTTTCCCTCGTTGTAGGTTTTGTTTATCCTTGCGGAAATGCATCGATAAGCACGGTGATGTGTACGATCACAAGAGATCGCCGTCCATTGGTCACACCCAGTATGGAAAGATCGCATTTCCTTAGTGGCCACACCCTTAAGAGAAATTTTCTTTCTCTCGATTCGATCTCACTATCGAACTGGGGGTTGGATCATAGTTCGACTGACAACCTCGATAGAGTCGTTTTACACCCGACGACCACCACGGTCGTTACGTCTCCCGCTCCCCGGTGCGCACGGGGGCGCGAAATACACCGTCGAGTATAGTAAGCGTGCAATGAACAAGTCCACATACAGTGGAGTACTCAGCCCTACATTTACCTTTTCTTGTGCGTCGGTTTAATTGCTAGTGTAATCGAAAAAATTTTTTTTGTAATCAATTAAATACAGTAAGATCTAATCGAAATCTATTTTTTTTGTAATCAATTAAATGCAGTGAAATCCGTTGTGAATAAAAAATGAATTTTTAAACCGAAACAAACAACAGTGCGTTTTATTCGTCTTTCGGATGAACATTTACTTTTCAGCGGAACAAATAAAAACAATTAATTACTTCTTGTGGAATGTGCGCTGTGAAGTTCGGTTTGTGTTTTTCTTTGGTGCTCGTCGAACTTTTAGCTTTGTGGGTTGGTGGTAGAACTCGCGCCCCTGCTGGAGCCACGATCATCTACCCCACAATCCAATTTCCCATAATCCTTACACCTAAACTTAAATTCAAACAAATCTATCGTCCGACTAATTCACAAATCCATTCTCCCGATCAAACAAAATTCCTGATAAACCAACTAAATGTTCGTTTATCGCCCATATAACCAATTCCCCATAATCCCCAATTTAAAAGAAACCCATGGTAAGTGTAACCAGATGTTCAATCGCCATACCCTAATCCCAGTGCGTAACTTCATATGCCCTGCATATCCCAAATTTCCAGGAATTGGCTTAACCGAATTCCTACACAACTTCCTAGTATTCGACCCCATCCGAAGTATTTTTCGAAATTCTACTTGCATTTCTATGCATCCGCGATGTAAAATCCCGATGAAAAAAATTTTTTTTTGTATAAAAAGTGATGGATTTTGTATTTATTAGATGATCAGCTCAACCCTGCCTACAACATGGGGTGCTTTCCCTAAACTTGGAAGCATGGTATTGTTTGTACAATAGCAAAAGTTGGAAACCAACGTATCACCCCTCAAGCCTTCGTCCTAATCAGCTTCTCACTTGCATTAACAATATATATGAAAAATTCATATACGAGAAGCTAAATAACTTTATCAGTTCCAGGAATCCAATACCTGATTTCCAATTTGGATTCAGAAGAGCACACAGCACCACTATGGCTCTCAACATATTTCAAAACCGCGTCTGCGCGCGCCTTCTTAATAAGGAACCTGTGGGTATTTAGACTAGGCGTCGACATTGGCGCAGGTTCAGTGCAATACCCCACAACTCTATTGGAAACACTAAACTAATTCTCCAGGAAAACGCATCGATGTATTCAAAAATAAAGACACACAGTTATTTAATCGTATATGATTGTTTCACTTTATTGATTATTGTTCTGAGGCGGTACACAGTGAGATCAATTCAGTCTTTTAATCGTTATGACATTAAATCCGGGCTTTTAGCTGTACTATATTCGCTTGCGTGTACGGCGACGATTTTCGACAATGGTACATTAGTTTACTGGCGACGAAATATCATGACTCGACCAAACCACTTTTATTGAAGAAACAATTCGTATAAAACGTTAAAAAATGTAATCTTAAAGATCCCGACTATCCTCCTCGCGTGTAATAATCTGACTTCTGAAAAACGTGTGTACCCGTCTGGGGATGAACTTTGACTCCTCGAGATTTTGCCGCCGTCATCCACTAGTGGTGATCGTGATGGATTTCCCGATCTAAGGGTAGCCAATCAACGATCGGATTCCGTGGGAGGGTTTTCCGTATGACCGTACGGTCATGTGTAATGCCCCTTTCGCTCGAGATATCGACAACGAACGATACTGCACCTGTTCAAACAAGGAACGAGCATAAGGGGCTGCAAGCATTGTGGTCATAAATCATCGATGATGCATGCCTGAGAACGAAATAGGTTTCTGCGTCCTAAGTAAACAGAAACGCTATTCATTCCTCAGAAACGAGGGTCATACGATGAGATGCAGATCGTTCGTGGTTTGCCGTTGTTACATTGGATCATCATCGTGTTTATTTAGGCGTTCACGGTCATGCCGTTGTTGGCGATACATTCTTCGGTGACGATAGGTCAACCGAAGATTTGAGGTTAGTTTGCATGACTGTGCTGGTACATGGGTACAATGGCGAGGAATTTGCCTTGCAGATATGTAAGCATACGTCTCGCCCAGGGTGGCCATGGACCCGTGGTTGGTAAATAGAATAAACAAAGTGAGGATACTGTGTGTTTGTTTAGTTTACAGGCGGAGCATCATAGGGCATGATCATGGGTATGATTGCTTAAGTAGCAATCATGTTCATACCCAGTTCTACGATCGGTTGGTAGCCGATAATGAGAAATTGATTGCAGCTATTGAGAACCTAAGGCTATGGGAGCAATATTTAATTATTAACTGGTGGAAAGAATATCGGCTGCAGCTGTGTCAACAGATACGCTGGTCAGCGTGTGTTTGTCGATTGTCATTGCTGACGAGCTGAGCCGATAGGGGGTATTGAATGGTTCATGTATTATGAATTAGAAAAATTCAGTGATATGCATGCCAGGTTTGCTTTCGGGTGGAAGATGCTGCAGGAGAGCTTACGCTGCCCACTGCAGGTAAATAGGAAGCCTTGCCAGGTAAGTGGGAGACTGTTAATTAACGGGGAGTGGGTGGTTCTTTGGGAATGCCTTACAAAACCCCCCCAAACCCACCATTGTGGTGAGCTTGGACATCGAAAAGGCTTTTGACACGACGTCGATCGAAGGTCTCATTTTTAAATTACTGAATACTGGCCTAAGTGAACGCTGTGTAGTATCATCTACGAGCTCGTTCTAAACAAAACCTTCCAAGTTCGAGTGAAGGGAAAGCTTTCTCGAACCTCCAACGCCGCTGCGGGCGAGCCACAGGGCTCCATTCTAGGTCCCACCTTATTTAATATCTACACCTCAGATGTTCCTCGCCCTGTGGACGGGAGAGTAAACCAGATATGTTATGCGGATGACGTCCTAGTATACACGTCATCCAAAAGCCCTAAACTCGCAATAAATCGACTCAACCGTCACCTAGACGAACTGTATTAGTACTACAGTCGATGGAAAATCCAACTTAACTCATCCAAAGCAGTAGCTATCATTCTGAGCAGTAAACACTCCCAACCTACTTCTCGATATTCACAGAATATTCGAATACAAATAGGAGGTACTACGATTAGACCACAGGACAGGATGAAATATCTTGGCATCATCTATACCCCAAAAATGAATTTCTTCAAACATATGACCCACATTCTTCAAAGGGGCCTCGGTCGGTCTAAGCAACTGACCAACATTTTGAAGTGGAGCAACAAAGTTGACACCAAAGTTAAGCTTCTCTGCTATAAGCTGCTAATCCGATCTGGAATATCGTACCACTTTCCAATATGGTCCTCCCTATGTTCGGCTTAAATGAAAAGACTTCGAGTTTTCGAAAGAAACCTCCTCAGAAGATGCATCAACCACTTTAGAAGGCCTGACGGCCGCCATTACCCGAGCTCTCACCTAGACGAAGGTGCCTCCATTATCCCTATCGACGAGTACTTGCTACAATTAGCGTACAAGTACCTCGAAATCATTCAGAATAGCAAGAACCTACTTGTACGGGAGTCTTGCGTTCTTGACCCTACTCTCTCCCGATCTCCTCGGATCAGACCACCACAATTTCTTCTTCAGTATAAAACTGAAGAAAGCACCCTTCCCAACAACATTCCCCTCTATAATAGCTGATTCCTGGAACCGTTCCATAGAGTATACTGCTAACATACCACACGCACACACGCATGCACAGTGCAAGACAGCATAAACATACACACACACCGACCATAGCGCAGATCATCAGACGCCAAAGACGTGATCTGCGTTCACTAACGCACTCAGACCTACCGGTCTTGTGCGATTTCTTTCCCACCATCCCTCCATCCAAGTAGTTAGAGAACATCTGAATTAACCCTGTCCACACTATCCATATACACCCCCCCCCCCCCCCTACCCTTTTCTTTTTCAGATATCTTGAGACCGAGCGGAACATCCTCATGGACGTGGGTGATTCTGGTTATCCCAAGATGACCAGAAGTCAGAGACAAGATGAAGGACACATCTGTCCTTGTCTCACCAAAGTCGGCATCTCGCCACCCATTTTTTTTTTTTGTATTAGATGATCAGTCTCAATTGGCATCCGAGGTGTAAAGACTAAACTAAAAATTAAACATAATTAATAAAAAAAGTTTATTTGAAAAGTATATTTTATTAACTTGGCCCATATCCAACAATCGGTCGTCACTCTTCCCTCAGGCTTGAGGAAGAACGGCGGCGACCGCAACGAGCCTCCTCCGGAGCGGTTTTGAGAGATCCCTCGTCCGTTTAAGGACAAGGAGACACGGTCCATGAGAGAAAGGCCACAACGCCCACCCCACTCCGAAATTACTATTCTGCACTGACGGCTCCTGGGTACCTGGCCCTTCTCACTTTACATATTTGCCAAGTTCCTGCCTCGGTCCATTTATTTCTTAATTCACTGAATCTTTCCCAATATAAAATAATTTAATTCTTCTTAAAGATATATGAAATTCTGACACAAACGGTGCTCCCGCTATAGACCTTTACAAGTGGCTCTCTATTCTTTTTACCGCCCTTTTCGATAATCTTCAATCCTCCCTTTCTCAAAGAGAATTCCCAAACCCCTTTATCAGCCTTACACATAAAAAGGGTCCTAAGAGCGATCTCAAGAACCAATATCCGAATGCCAAACTTTTCGAAAACATTCTGCATGAAGCGCGATATTCTTTTACCGCAATTTCTCATGTCACCTAGACAACATGACTAACTTATAGATAAGTCGACTACTCTTCCCGAAATTGTATCCTTTACCCTTCTCTTAGAGAACGACGAAAAGTTCGAGGATGCCACAACTGATTTCAGTAAAATCTTTGATAAAATTTGAAATAAAGTTATACTATTCAAATTATTCACCTTCGGCTTCGAGTCCAGCCTTTTACCTACGAAATCAGCTGTACGTTCCAAATCCACCTTATCTAATACCTTTCTGGCGATCTCTGGTGTCCCTCAAGGGCGCGATCATGGTCCCCTGTTTCTTATAGTAATTAATGACTTACACAATAAGTACATCGACAGCGATATACAGTACTCCTTTTCGATTAAATAATACACTTGAAACTGCTGGTTGTCTGTTGAATTGAATTGCCAAATGAAAGAACTGTTTTGCTTTATTGCTTATTAGTTATAAATATTAACAAGAAAGTAATATTTAAGAAAAGTGCGCTAAATGTAGCAAATATTACTTCAAAATCCAGGTGAGTGGGTACTTGGCGGCAGTGGCTTTTTCTTTTCAATAGCATTTTAAGTAAGATTTACAATTACTAAACTGCGCAAGAACTTATTGAGGCAAATTGTAATGAATAAGGTGAATTTCTAGAAAACAAGGAAGCCAAGGCTTTTAAGCACCACTTCAAAGCCACACTGCCATTCTTGAAGCCAACCTCCAACCAACCATCATAGCCAACGGAAATCCCTATACCGATATCTCCAACGAATCTGAAATGTTGAAGGTTAAGGACATCTACAGCAGAATAAGGGAAATGTACGTCACTTACCGTTCAACATTGCTAGAAACCTTTGATAGTACAATAAAACGTAGCAAAAAAAAAACAAAACATCAGAGCCGTATACCACACAAATTAACATAGTAATCCTACATCGGTTGAGTGTACTTGAGAATAACCATTGAATTCGTACACGCGACAGTGTTCTAAAGTGTTGAGCTTTGGTTCTATCTTTTAGTAGTTCCAACCGTTATATCGTCGGTTCGTATTACACACTCTTCGCTATCGTCACGAACGCTATATGACCGCAAAACGAGCTCTGGTGAAAACTCCTCTTCAGCCCACTTATCTTCAGTGTTGCAGGGTCTAATAATTTGAAGCAGCTATTAGATATGTAGTGCTCCAAGAAGCCCCCCCCCCCCCCCCCCCCTCCCTACATTAGCCGCCAATCCATATCCTTAAATAATCATTGAATCCACTGTTGAACAAAGTTAACCAAACGTTCAATTGTCGCACCTTGGGTTCAATTCCTTAAAATCCAGCCATCACTACGCATATCTTCATATGCATTATATGTCCGAAGCAAATGTCCATTTGGTTCGCATACACACACTTCCTACAAACCTTCTCTTTATAAGCATCGTATCCAGGTGCTTATGTTCTAAAAATAAATTCAAATTCCCACCCGCAGTTCCCACATACAAATCTTAATGAAGATTTGTATAAAAGCGCGATGAATTTCAGATTCACTCTATTGGCGCCCGAGGTGCAAGGACGCCAATAAACTAAATAAAATTATAAATGAAATTTAAAATTATAAATAAAATTGAAATTTAAATAAAAGTTAATCAGAGAGACGTGGGTTCAGTTCCCACCTGAAGATGGTTGGATATTTTTTCTGTTGTTTTTAAAGAATGTGATTGTGATGTTTGTTTCTTCTTGTATTTCTGATGAAGGTCCCAACCCATAGGACCTAAAGTCAGCTTTTATCTTATTTTCATTGAAAAATTTGATAAAAGGTTTTTGTGAGTCTGCTTTATAAACTCCGGTCGTAAACTGATACATAATTTAATAACGCAGACGTTAATACAAACATTTAAATAAATGTGATTGTATTTTTTTATTGAGCCCGACCGATTCCCAGGCCTCTATTCAACAATCGGTCGTCCCTCTTCCCAGAAGCCCCGGAAGCACGGTGGCGACCGCAACGGCAACTAGGGAGGGGTCTAATAAAGAGACCTTCGTCCTTTTAAATACAAGGAGAGGCACACCCTATGATTTGCTATTACAGATGTATCCACTGATGGTCTTCGTGCACTAAGGAACCTGGTAGTAAGAACTGAAAATTTTAATGTAGTATACGTTTTGTTGCAGAAATTAGGACCACGAACTCAGTGATTATAGGAAGAAAGCCGGCTCTGTGAAAGAGAGTTTCCCAGCTTAACGGAGTTTACCAAATTTCTGGGCGATAGGTTCCGCACTCTGGAATCTGTTGTCCAAGAGAAACGAAAACCGAACTTCAAGCCAGAGGTACTGAACAGAAAAAAGAATACTTTTACTACACTATACAAGTCAAGCAGTGTTTGCAATCATTCACCTTCGCTTCACAATTCTAACCTGATTCTGACAAAGGAAGTAAGCGAACGCGCCAACGGTGTAAGGAGGGTAAGTATCTGTAGAAAGTTTTTAGCTTACATTCTTGGCATGCAATAGTACCCAAGTTCTGTTAGGGTTTATTTTTGTAGTCAGAGGAACAGTTAGTTGTTGCAGCAAATTCACAGCCCACCTTCAATTTTGCCATCCGAATAGGTCCCTGCACAATACATTTCACTAATGGAGCTGTGGCGGTTCCGCCAAACCCTACTGTCTACTTACCGTAAAACCCCCATAACATTCAGCCAATCTCCTAACTTCGCTAATGCCACGGCATTAGCACCTGTAAATGCTTCACGCATTAAATAGATCTAATCTCTTCGCATATAATTTCTTGTAAGAATTTCTTTCTATCTTTTCAAGAATCCCAGGCAAATTTCAATTTCCCATACCTGCACCGCAATCTCCACCCAGCGTACCTGAAACATTTCCTCTTGCAAGGGCATTAAGGCATACAACGCGTTAGATAAGGTTCCTGGAAATAATTCTTTAAAGTGCATATGGCATCTTGAATCCCAAGCCAGTCAGCAAGCCCTTTGTCTGTGTTAAAATCCTATGTCGGTCAGCTTGTTTTTACAGCTGTAATAAACCGACCCGCGATTCGTTTGTACAATAGACAAACAATGACCGCATCTTAGGCATTATCAACGAAACCAAATTTTCTAGCATTTCCTAATGCAAACACGAACCCGGTTTCCACTGCAGACAGAGATGCCATAAATATCCAATTTGCTTTTAGCGCCATTTCCCGGATGACTAGCGTTTTATTTATTCAACTGCAATGCACATTTTCCCTTTTCTTTTTTCAGGTTTATTCCCATGGCCTTGTGTATGAAAAAAAAATCAATGTGATCTTCACTCACACATACACATACATTGCCAAGTCTTTCTTTCTTGGGAAAACTCATCCCAAAACGATGAAATATCGTCGAGTCGTATCTTAACCACCAGACGCGTCGGTTGTGTCTTGTCCTGCTCCCGCGGCGCCGCGGGGACGCATAGATACCCGGAGTCGTGTGTGTAATAATTTAGTAACAAAAAAGAACGATATAATAAGTAAAAATCATCTGCCTCATAGACATAACTCGCATTTCCCACAAACAGTGTCGTGTTTGCAACCGCCACGTCGAATATTATATTTGCTGCAGTCTTCGAAGATTGTGTTTTTATTGACTTCATTGTAACTCTCACGCAGTGCTACCGTAAAATAAATAAGAATAAACCAAAAGGAATAGTGTGTTTAATTTTACCGCGTTGTCTTGGCGAACAGTTTATTTCTCCTGTTGTTGCTCTTCTCTTGGTTTTGTTTCGGCGGAATTTATAGTGACGGTGGCAGAAGAAGGGAATCAGCGCCGTGCGCCGGTGCAACATACTTCTTCCCCGCCACAGAGTTCTAACCCGAGATACTACAATAACTATTTTACGACAAATATATCTCCAGAGGATGCAAGAACACAGAGTTCTAACCCGAGATACTACAATAACTATTTTACGACAAATATATCTCCAGAGGATGCAAGAAAACACACGGTTGCAAAGTTGAAGAGATGCAAAGCTCTCAACCCTTTTGCGGGCCATGACTTCATTCTTTGAGTTAGCTGCGGGTTTCAAAACATAACAATACCCTTGGATCCCATTCCGTTGACCCTATCGCCCCGCTTCACGAAAATAATTAGTCGAGACTAACGCGAGAGGGCGCTGCACGGTGGAGTGCAAAAAATCGTTTGGTATCTACCGCAACTGGAACTTCAGCATAAAGAACGTCAAGGTGCAGGACGCAACCAATGACCTAGTTATAGAAAAACCTACCTGCTAAACGAACAAGGACTTCATTATTATCGGCTTTACAACCGGGCTCCGGTCTTGGCCTTATTTAGCAAGTCTCTCCACCGGTATCCGGTCAATATCCGAGACTTGTTCAATTGTCCATAATAATTTGTTTTTCCGGACAAGGTTATTAGCCTTGGGCCAACCTTTCTGAGGATGTCGCTGCATGCATTGGAACACTACTTGGCGGGTGCCAAAGTAGCTATCCATGGGTGTCACGTGGAGACTGCACATCAACTTGGATTGAACAGGGACAAGGATCGTCCTGGCGTTCTTGGCTTAGTATAGTAAAACTGCTTCGTGTTTAGCATCGCCAATTGGCATTCAGCGTAAACGTAAGAGTATATACTCTTCCCCCTATTTCCTTCACAACCAGCCTTTAACCGGTGTCCAAACTATCCGTGGCTTTGGAATCATTTGCGATAGGGAGCCGAACTGTCTCACATATTGACAAGATCATCTTCATAGCCCTCTCCCGTCGGAGAGTTCGTGAGAGGGTTGTCGAAAAAATTCCTCAACCCCGTTACCTTTGTTTCATCCGTTTCCTGCCAGAATACGAAACCCAGGCTTTCTCAAAAGATCCATATCCACAGAATCGATGTTTCTTACGATCCACTCTCCGTGATCTAGGTTAGGAAAACTCTTTGATTCTACTCCCTTACATTAACCGTCTCAAAATAATAACCTAAATTTCCTTGAGGAGCGTAGAGTCATTCATCGACCCGTCTCCGGATAGCTTGACTGTCCCCATCTTCTCAATTCAATTCTTTTCAATACGAAACATATAAAATCAATTATATTATCAAAATGCCAGTAATGGATATTGACAATTAGATAGATTTCATTTTTTCAGAAAGTCGTCCTTCAAATCAAAGGAGAAGTAAGATACGACGAAGAAGTATGGCCATGAAGGATTCAAAAATACGAAAAATATCAGAGACCAGGGTTTTCTACTGTTTTTCCAGGAATCCAATTCGCGCTGTTTCCCAGTTTCTCGTGATATCAATGTCGCCCAATCTTTCTGGCATCACCAACAGAAATAACAACAACCACAGCTAAAGGAGCATCTGAAAACCTATCGAACCAGCCACAATAAAATGTGGGTCCATGTGAAGTTTCGTCGTGGCATAAATATTGCTCAACTCTTGATATGCTCTCCTAGAGGTGGACCGAACTGCACGCTTCACAATAAGCCTCTAAATCATCACTATCATCCTGATAGATGTTTGTGGGTACACAAACGGTTCGGCGTCATTTTGTTCATTTTTTTTTTATTTATTTATAATTTGTTGGTTTTTTTTCAATTTCTGCTCTTCGTGGCTCTGTGACGGTCGTTGTCGTGGCTTGGATTTTGGGTGCTGCAAGTACCAAAACAGAGATTCGTCTCAGTAAACCAGACAAAACTGTGATACAACGACACCACATCAGCGACACAACGGTCAAGTAGGAACGAAGGTATGAACAGCGATTATCATCGTGGAAGAGCCACAAGCCACGAACCATCTCGCGCCATTTTAGTTGGACAAAGAAAAATTCTTACTGCGAATTGGTAGCCAAATGTTGGATCAGCAAGTTATACCAATAATACCTCCACGGATATGAATATAACTGAGGATATGTGCAGGTGAATCTGCAGTGTGGTGTGTCACTCTAAATTGATGGTACTGTATTCTGTGTGCGCACACTGTCTTCTACAGGACCAATCCGAGCTGATTGTGGCATTTTTTAGGAGCACCAGATGATGGCAAGCAACAGTTTAACTCTGATGAAATAGATATTTATACCCAAATAAGCTTTTTGGGATGGATGAATGTCGATTTTGTATGTAATTAGTGTGGTTACACTTTTCATGATCAAATACGGTATAAAATGTCATCCAGAGTGCCTAAGGTGAACGTAATTACTAACCACTGAAAGGATCAGACAAATCCGCCTCAAGTGGGAAGAACGCACCCGAGTTAAACCAACACTTGTTAAGCATGAGTGGAGGTTTAGATCTCTGTTTCATATAAAGACACTAGTTGACCCGGCAAACTTCGTTTTGCCATATACATTATTTCTAGGGATTGTTTAGGTAGAAAAAAATGACTAACTTATTGAAAGTGTATGAGGATTCGGTATATGAGTGGAAAAGGCATGGAGCACTGTCGATGATAACGGAATATAAAAAAAACAAACCACTAAACATTTATTTTTTAAATTTATTAAATGTATGTACATATCGCTAATTATGACAATATTACTAAAAAACAATATCAGTCTCTTAATGCAACAGAGTGTACAATATTTTTTGTTTTCCCATCTTTAGCACACAAACAAACTGGATGGTTTGCCCACTCGAGAGCACGCCACGTATAATTGTCCGTGTGAAAAACAGGATGTGCTCAAATCTAAACCACAGACAGATATCGTTTGGCCTTGAGACTTATTGAGAGTCATTGCAAATGCCAATCTAATTGGAAATTGAAGGCGTTTAAATTGAATTGGTACATCTGTGGGTATAATAGGGATTCGCGGTAGTAATATATTTTCACGTCGGAATTTGCCATTTAAAATGATGGCTTCAATAACATTTTTCATTAATTTTTTAATAACTAATCGCGTGCCGTTGCACGACTGTGGTGGGTTCAAATTACGAAGCAAAATAACCGGAGATCCAACCTTCAGTTGTAAATTATATGGTGGCATGCCTGGTAAATCCAATGAGTTTAAAAACTCTGTTGGATAATTCACAGCTTCGGTGGTATCGCAAACTGTATCAATAGATTTGTATGACACCAAGTCTCCTGGCAATAAATCTTGTATCTTAAGATTCAATTCGTTGACATCCACATTTTTTGCTGCTAAAATTGCTCTTTCTGCCAGCCACTCATGATTTGTGTATTGTCTGTGAACATCGGGAAATATTTGGACAATGAGAGCATCTTGCGAATCAATGATTGTGCAGAAATCGGTCGGTAATTTTATGCATCCAGTTTCATCTGTAGTAACTTTTCCATCGCCGATATCTAATAGTTGTTTTGAGAATGTTTCAGCAGATGGATCTTGAAGCATTTGAACGCGCATATTTACTTTCAGTTGTACTTTTTCAACATTACGCCACAGTGGCGATGATTTTAAGCACGCGTTGATCTCATCAGCGTATGTTGAACGTGGAATGACAGGAAGTGTTTGTCTGAAATCACCTGAAAGGAGTAACAAAGTTCCGCCAAATAGTTTGTCGTTATTTTTTATATCTTTCAATGTCCTGTTCAACGCCTCAAGCGAATGTGTGTGCGCCATAGTACATTTGTGGGGGTATAAGTTGATGGTAGATGTGCCGACGTACGGCACGAATTCCTTATACCTCCCATCGATCCGTGGGAAATGTTCATCTTTATTGAAGGATGTGTAATTGTAAACATTTATGGGACGCACGTCCACTTCCTGGTTGTACCGAATCCGATGCGCATATTGGACGACATCTCCTTCGAGTGGATAGATAAATAAACGATTGAAGTCTAATTCGAATAAGTGAGTTAAGACACCAAAGTAATCAATAAAAAAGATAACAGATAGCACTGCCAGCAAGCGTTTTAATTTATTGAAAATATTCACTATTGAGAACATTCCGATGCGGTCACACAACACATAACTCAGATAATATTTCTAATAATTACAATTACAACGTACTGGTTGAAACGACTTATTTCACAGTGTAGGATGTCCGCGGACGAGCGTGTGCATGAGCATGCACACGCGGTGGCAATTCGCGACACCACCTCCCTTGATTAAACACGTTAATCGACTGACTTGAAAAGGGAAGAAATTGGATACAACCAAAAGAGAACATACTTCTGCTCTCATTGCCACGTTCTTCGATGTGTGGTAGGTTACATCGGTAATCTGATGATCGAAGAGAGCGGGACAATAAGAGAACAGAAACACGATGTACGATTATCCTAGGGGTGGATTTGGTTGTATGTGCATGAATCAATGTAGTTCTGAGCGGAACCCGTTGACCTGATTCGGTAGTATGGTGAGTTCAGTGTACATTGATCCATACGAAGACAGAACTGAGAAAGAGAGGGGAATTGAGCTGATGATATTCACCTGCAAAAAGAGAACATTGATCCCCAGCGAATGAAGTGTCTGGAGAAAAGCCGAAGTAACGCTAGGGAAATATTATCACGTGATTCAATCGAATGTGGTGATAAATCCCCCAAGCGGATCTGCAATGATACGACAACTTCGTCCGGCTGGATTTGGTTGTCGCTAATCTACATGGACACGAGTTGCCGTATGGCAAAAAAGGTAAGCTAAACTCATTTATGTATTGTCTGCGTGGTACAATGAGTTTAGCTATGTGTCCTTGGTGGAAACATGCTTTGCAGGTGAACAGGTAAGTAGGGGGAAATGGGGTTGATTTGACGCGCTGAAAGGCGGTCGAAATTAGGTAGGAAATGTTCGTTGGAATTGTGGGTTGTTTATCATGTAGAATAGAGAAACCCCCCACACATTCATCACAGATGATAATTTTACACTGTTTCAGTACTGTGGCCATGGAAGATTGTTTTTTTTATGTTGCACACTGCGTCTGGGATATTTTGAATATTTAGTGGCAGCTTAAATACTGAATGAGCTGTTCTACCTCCATCCAATAAAGTTGCCGCAATGCCAGATGATGCGACAGCCAATGCGATGCCATTATTTAATCGTATTTCGGCGAGAATTAACGAAATAAGGAATGTTTTGCCAGTTCCACCTGGTGCATCCAAGAAAAAGAAACCACCTTGTTCTGCCGCAACTGCGAGCATGATACGGTCGTAAATGGCTCTTTGTTCGTCATTCATTAGTGGGACATTGCGAGCAACAATCGCTGCCATTTCCGTAGTATTGTAGTTCACGATTCAATTCAGTGTTAATTAAATCAGATGCTTTTCGATTTGGGGAATGCATACCGAAATGACAGAGAGGTAAGTTGGCAATAATAATGCAAAGATCCTCAATAGCAATCAATGCTTCATTGTACATAGTGTCGCTGAATGCTGTCGTTAGATCATTGCATCGTGTACGATGTTGATGCAATATATCATCAGTCATTGAATCTTTGTGATTATCCCATAATGTCTCTGCTCTGGCCGGAAAGCATGTAGTCAACACTATAGCGAACAGTAGACGAATTTGTCTTGCTGTACAGTTCAATCCTGCTTCTGCAAGCATACATTCCCACTGGTTGTCATCGTCCAGTAAACCGAGTGCAAGGTATGCATCTTTATATGTTGGATACTGTTGCTCATTCACTTTACGTATATTTTGAAATGACAATGGGCCGGTGACATTAACCAACAACAGCCGGAGATAAAAGCACTCAGTCTGCCTTGGATTAACTGTAAATACTCGTCCCAAGGTGTTTGATTTGAATAAACGGGACATGCATCAATTGGTGTGCCTTGCTTACGGGGCATCCATTTTTTTGTTGGTGCCCATGTGAAATAACGTGGTACTTCTGAATAGAGTAATGTTCGTGCAAAAGCACCAAAAGCATCCGCACGATTACACAATTCAAAAAATTCGGTGAGTGTCGTTTTTTGTGGATTTCTTGCACGATCAGTTGCTGTCTCGCTCGTGAAATATACGCGCTGGCCGTTTTCAAGATGGACGGCTAAATGAATGACAGCTGGATCTCGTTCATGAATTGGGAAACCAAAGATACGCCAAACAGCTTCATTGGAACTGACGTACCGGCCAATTTGGTAAAGCGTTATTTCATCGTTGTTATTCACCGGAAGAACATTCACATTGGTATTTTCAACGCGAAATACAGCCATATCACTGCCTTTATTTACATACTTGCAAATGTATTTGATGCTCTTCACTGAACTGCAGAACTCGACATTAATATGAGCATTGAATGTTTTGCTCAGCAAAGGCGAATATGGGACCACCCAACGGTTATCAATGTCAACGGCTATGTTATTGATCTTTTTAACAAAAGATTGTCCTCCATTATTGGGATTTCTTCGACGATATATTGGATATCCATCAACATTTGTGATCGTATCGTCAGTGAATTTTTTTGGAAAACTTTTAGTACATTTCCCGTCTGCCATGTGATGAACGATTCATATTGCCACGTGGGCCATGAATCATATTTGCAGTAACAATATCAAACAGCATTTGAATAGTAGACGGATCTGGAATTTCCGCAGAAATTATACTGTCGATTTCTTCAGGACGTATTTTATCGATTAACCATACCAAAATGTGTGCATGAGGTAATCCGCGCTTTTGCCATTCAACGGAATACATCCAGCAACGTGTGGGACCAAATACATGTAACTTTGTAATGAAATCAATTAGAGACTTCAATTTTTGTCTGAAAACACGTGCTGTAATGTCATGATGGTGTATTGCGCTTTGGCCAAGCAATAGTAAGGATGTGATCTCCGGCCATTTTGGATTACATGTGAAGGTGATGAATAAACACGGCCGTCCATATTCTCGCACGTAAGTCAAGGTGTTTGTTTATAACTCTAACTAGTCCGCGTGTAAACCAATAAAACTTTGTCGTAGGAGACAGAACCACAAAAAGGCAGAAGTGAACTTGAAGGTAGCTTTATTAATTGATGTATTGATTGACAATTATTGACCGATGGTGTTTATTCGATGAATGTAGATTGTAGACTGACGAATTGGCATAACTGCCAATTCAAAAGGCGACGCTATGACGTCATCGACGGTGACAATCGGCCAGCTGGTGCCAGCTGCTGCGTAACTGGTCTACACAGCGAATGTACTAGATTTCTCCAGTACATTCCAGCACATTTAATTGCCAATCCGCAACACAAGGCGTCTTGTATATATTCTTGCATATGACGTGGACTGCCTATGTACGATGATGGTAGAATGACAATATTACCAATTTGGGCGGCATCGGCGTTGTTGACAATAGCGTCTCGCAGTGAATGTACTCTTCCGCACGTAGCTTTTGTTGATTAAATCGCAAGTATCGTAGTCGTTCGCTCTCTATCTTCACATACATGTCGACCATGAATTGTTGACAAAGCTCACGGCATCGTAGAATAACGTTGTCCTGATCACGTCTGATCATCAACCGATACGCATAATAATCCTTCGAACTAACATTCTTGATTGTTTCAGTTCCTGTTGCGGGATCTCGTTGTTTAATATTTACGCAATACCCGTCTTGGCCTTTCCAGAACATTAGCGGGTATTGGAGAGCGTCATATGAGCGGTGTGTATCAGCAATGTACTGTAGATTATTATTTCTTCTACGACTCACGATTTCTCGCGTAGCTGTACGATCGCCGACCATGATTCCAGCAACATCATCAAGAACAGGTGCATTAAATCTACGAATGTGCTCTCCAGCAGGTGTTTTATCAGGATTGATTACAATAGCGTGATTATCACTTTGTAATTTGTGCATGTGTGATTTGAATCATCATCATCATCATCATCATCGGCACTACAACCGGGATCCGGTCTTGGCCTTATTTAACAAATCTCTCCACCGGTCCCGATTTCGAGCCGATGTCATCCAGTTTAGCACTCCCAGGCTCTGGGCGTCCTGGTCTACGCCATCCCTCCATCGCAGACAAGGTCTGCCGCGATGTCTCCTTCCATACATCCTGCCACAAAGGACTTTCCGGACTGGCTCCTCTTCGCTCATTCGAGCTAGGTGTCCCGCCCACCGGAGTTTACCGAGCTTGATTTTTCTTACAATATGAGCTTCAAGGTAGATTGCGTACAACTCATGGTTGTAGCGTCTCCGGAATCGTCGATTTGAATGTCTTTAACAATTCATTGTGCTCATTCAATAGAGCATCCAGGTCGCCGATGATACGCCTGGCAAAAAGTGAATCAAGGTGATTATAGCCACAACGTGCATCCACGCATGCATTTTCACCACCGATGAAGTTAATTTGTAAAAATTTAGGTGATTCGTTTGGCATTGGCAGCAATGAACCGACTTTGTGATAAATTTGGCCTTTGATTTTGAATGTTGAATTGAATTGTTGACCATTGATAGCATTATTGTTAACTATTTCTGTTGCTCCGAACGATGTCATTTGGAAACATGAATTAAATGTTCGAATTGACTTTAGGAACAGATTAGAATCTGGATCCGTACCGATAAGTAAACCATTTAATGGTTCAGGTGGTGTCTCAATTGCTGGTAATTGCACCTTTCCTGACGAACAACACATCCCGGCTGGCTCGTTTTTAAACTTAAAAGCATGACAATGAGGACATTCCTTATCCATAGCACCAAATACCACTTTCGAAAGAGCATAATATTCAATATCGGGCTCATACTCGAATGCTAGACGCAGGAATGAATTAGATGTAAATGATCGATGGACCTGTTGGCGTTGTTGATCATTTGCTCTGCGTCTGCTGATTGTAAAACGGCACGTTTGTCTCTGTTCTAATCTCCTTTCTTCATTTCGTTCAGTTCGCGCATCTGCTGATTCATATCGACGCAATCGCGCCATGTTCACACGCACATTAGTATTATCTTGTTGGATAGGAAAAAATTCACTTGAAGATTACACTGAAATGGTAAAATTACATAATGTTATAATATCAGCTGGTGGGGATAACTAATCAATTATCACTTACACAGTTATCGACCGAGGTTGATACTCGAATGTTGCACACTGCGTTTGGGTTATTTTGAATATTTAGTGGCAGCTTAAATACTGAATTAGCTGTTCTACCTCCATCCAATAACACCCCCACCCAAAACGGTTATAACAATAGCCTATGCACCCACACCCAGCCGACACACCCACCCCAAACTGTTATGATAATGACCTAGACACCAGCCCCCAAACTGTTATAACAATAGCCGGAAGACCGCCCAAAACGGTTACAATAATAGCCGATGCACTTACACAGTCATCGACCGAGATTGAAAATTAATAAATTATTAATATTTATTAAACAATTGCACTTATGAGCATAAAAAATAGATAAAAACCTATTCTCAGACCTACCGAATATATATACAAAACTTCATTAAAATCGGTTGAGCCGTTTTGGAGGAGTTCGAGGACAAAAACTGTGACAAGAGAATTTTATATAGATAGAAGATAGAAGAAGAAGAAGAAGATTATTCCCGCGACATATTTCCACTGATCATGATATTGACCAAATTCAGTCTATAAAACGAATGCAATCCTTTAGATGCACATTGAATTTCGAAAGATGATAAAGTAATCCCATAATTTTAAATTGTGGCTGAAAAATATTTGCTTTTACAAATCAAAATAGCGCAGTGTTACAATATTCTTTAAGCATTTTTCACAAGAATTTTATCATATATTTTTTTCATGATCCAATAATAAAAAAATACAGTCTAAATAATAGACCATAATTAAACAAAAATATTTTTCAATTAGTCTTTTATTATGGTCACTATTTCGCGGGTCACCGTTTATAGATCGGAAGCATCTCCTCAGGTAAGATCTCTGTAGGTAGTAGTCCGGTTGTAATAAATGTCCTGAAACCTCTAACAATAAAAAAGTGCACACAATAAAATAAAAACAACGATGGGTACTCAGTGGGTCACTCAGGGTTTGTAGGGGCGGGGGGTCGTGCAGTTTTGAATCTCTAAGTTTATTTAAAACTGATTTAGAATATGGTTTTCATATTTGCAGTTGATCTTATGATTAGTCCTTCATCTCCTAGCTTCATTTATTTGTCACGTGTTTGATTCCATATAGAATTTGCTGCTTTTCTTCATATATGTTCTTATTTAACTTGTATATTATCCTATTTGTGGCATAAAGCATTGTTTTCAAATGTCACTTGGTGTCCTGAGTACGGCTTATATAATAACAATAAGGATGTGTTACCCTTTGTCGTAGGCACTCTAGCAGGAAAACAGTGGCGAAAGATGTTTTTTTCAAATGTTTATTAATTACCCCTTTTCGTTTTCATTTTCTTGTATACTATTTTGTACCTTAGCTTTTTGTTCTTTACCACCTCTATATAGTTTATATGTTCTTACACTAGTTCACACATTTAAATTGTTTTAATCTCTTTTAAACTAGTTCTATTGTGTATAAAAATAATGTTTTCTTATTATACACTTTTAGGTTAATATTAGTTTACACAGTTAATTTGTTTTATTTTCTTTTAACTTAGTTCAGCGTAGACCGTTTCAGGCCGTGAACGCCACCGAGGTATTCAAACACGAATAGCAACGAACAACCACTTTTTTCCGTTGACAACCACTAACTGCCTACCAACAGGTACTCTCCCCATTCGCACACTTCTATCTCATCGCCCATTTCCGATAGCATACTCATCCTTATTTTCCCATTTCCCGCCCACAAAATGTGAATAAACTCTCGCGGATATATTCAACAGCCAATGAACCCAGGAAGATTGGGAACATTGCAAAGGAGAGGAGCCTGGTTAGGGGTGGATTTGGTTTTGCTCGCAACGAAAAACTAAACCAATTGGGTAATTTCGTGACCTCCTTTTGAAGCTTGGGTAATTCACGGAATTCAGAACCACAATTGCATTCCGAGAAGGGGATATGTAAAGGGTTGACAAGTATACTCATGCATACCGTGGCGGTCCCGCCAAACCCCACGGTCCACTTACCTGAAAAACCCCCATAACTTCATCCCAATCTGTATAGGTTTTTATCTAATGCAATCGCATTAAGCACCTGTAAATGCTCCACGCATCAAATAAATCAAATTTATAATCTAAGGGTCCCTGTAAAAGAATCGTTATCTTTCAGTCATCTCTTCGCATACGAATTCCCTGTAAGAATTCTTTCCTAACTTATCAGGAATTTCAAAACCAATTCGGCACCTTCGGTGCCAAGCAAATGACAAAATGATTTGGTTTACATACAATGTAACCATCATAACAGGTATCATAAACATTGCGTCGCCTATTTATCATAATCGCCATATCGTATCATAAATCACCATACATACACATTGGCTGGCGACCTACACCCAAGGGACCAAAACAAATATACCCATCTCGCGTCTTAAGGCATCAATTAAATCCTACAGCACAGGCAAATGCAAATAGGAATTAAATACCAGCCCTTACCAGCAATGCCTTAAACACCATTTCCCGGTAATCAAGCTAAAACCAATTAGCGCATCTCCACATAGCATTGCCGCCTATTTATTTAGCCGCAATACACCTCTTAGACAAAGACCTAAGCGTTCCCTTTGTCTTCTCATATTGCGAGATCTGCTTCTGATCAGCAGCGGCATCAGCAAACAAAAACCATTAGCCTCCAAAGAGATTCGATTTGTTTGCTTTACCGAACTCACATCTCATGGATACACCCGTTGCCCTTTTCGTCGTTTCAGGTTCGTTCTCATGGTTTGTCCCATGAAAGAACCCATGTACACACTTACATGCGTACTACCAACGATCTTCCCGGTCCCTTTGTCCTTACCGCCTGTCTGCTTCGTTCATCCATCGCCTTCGCGCATGTGTTGAATATTATGATCCTCACGATCACTCATGCACACATACTACCATGATCTCCATTATGAGATCTGGTTTTCTGTTCCACAGAGAGAGACTTTACGTTTCGCTTGTGGTAAGTAAAAACATATCCTTAGTGGAGAGGATATCCACCACCACCGAATCGAGGGTGAATCAAGAGCCAGATTCCAACCCTCGATTAAGTCGTATCTCAACCGCCGATCCGGACGGTTCGTCTTCCGCTCCCGCATCGCCGGGGATGCGTAAATACCGTGGAGTCTTTTTCCAACCACCAGTGCGCACACATCGCCACAGAAGTCGTATTACATCCATCAAGTCGGTCGGGTCTTCTACCGTCCACCGTACCGTACGTATGGCACGGTGCGTCTCCTTATTAGTTAAAAACGTTTCCTTATTACGTCCCTTGTTAATCGAGTAATTAGTGTTTGACGTCACATTTAAATTAAACCCGCAGTGAATGTACGTACCATGTTTTCAAGTAGTTATAAATATTTTATTACATAAAATTGAACCCATAAAAACAATAGTGTAAAAATCTAAAGTTAACAATAAAGATACGATAGATTAAAGCGGTGATCACCAGCCGCAAAACGTGTGTTTTATTTTTCACTTGTGCGACCTTTGTTTCAGTAGGGTTTGTTTGGGTGTAGTTAAATGGAGGACTTCCAAGCGTGAGAAATCAATGGAAAAGCGCAAACGCTCACGCAGCAAATCCGATGTGTTATTCAGGGAGCGGAACATCAGTCAAGTGGTTAAAGAATAAATTTCCTTTGTTGGTGGACAATTCTCGTCGGAGCTGTTTAGTGTATGATGGAGGAGGAAAGTGAATTTAGTGCCGTTCTTCCCCACTATACTTTTCACCGGACCTTGATATTGTTCCCAAGCGAATAGCTTGTATTTTTTATACAGTAAACTGGGGAACATTGGCTTGGAGGTAATTCTCGGAATGCAGAACCACAAGTGCATTCCGAAAGGGGGAATGCGCGGGGGTTGAAAAGTATACTCTTGCATACTTTTCTGGTAGACTCTATTCGTATTGCCTGTACTTTTTATATCATACAGTGGAATACCGCTTGGGATCTTCTTTTGCAGTGGAATGTATAAAAGGAACTTGAAGATAGACTGAACTGTTCCGCTATGTAGAAACAGTGTCGTCAACCCATGTTTTGCTGTTGTTAAACAGCATGATGGGTTTTCATTATTCATGTAGAATAATGCTATTGGGGGTGTTAAGGTACAGTGTTTTTTTCTTGGAAAAACGGATACGAATCAATTTAATTATTCAAGAGGAGACTTTAATTATGTAACAAGCCACATATAACCCGTAATGTACAAAGTCTGTGTATTGCGCTCATCGTTCTTTTCAGTTGCTCTGTTTTCTGTGCTTCTGTCCACACTGGGGCCGCATAGACTAATATTGTTGCGAATAGTCTTCACAGGATAATTCTCTTATTATATCTTGGTCCACCGACGATTGACAGTATAATTTTCTTACTACATCTCTGTGATAACCAGAATCACCCATATCTGTGAGGATGTTAGGCTCGGCCTCAAGATGTCTGAAAAAGAAAGGGGGGTGGGGGTTATCTAGAGATAGTGTAGACAGGGTTAGTTCAAATGTTGTCTAACTACTTGGATCGAGGGATGATGAGAAAGAAATCATACAAGACTGGTAGGTCTTGAGTGCAGTTGTAAACGCAGATGACGTCTTCGGCGTCTGATAATCTGCGCTTTGGTCGGTGTGTGTGTGTATTTGTGCTGTCTTGTACTGTGCGGGCGTGTTAGTGTGTCAGCAGTAGACCCTATGGGATGGGTCCAGGAATCCTCTATTATAGAGGGCAATTTTGTTGGGAAGGGTGGTTTCTTCAGTTTTGTGATGAAGAAGAAATTGTGGTGGTCGGATCCGAAGAAATCGAGAGAGAGAAGAGTCAAGAACGCGAGACTCCCGCACAAGTAGGTTATTGCTGTTCTGAATGCTTTCGAGGTACTTGTATGCTAATTGTAGCAACTACTCGTCGATAGAGATAATGGAGGCACCTTCGTATAGGTGAGAGTTCGAGTAGTGGCGACCATCGGGCCTTGTAGAGTGGTTGGTGTACATTCGGAGGAGTTTACTTTCGAAAACTCGAAGTCTTTTCATTTGAGCCGAAGATATGCAGGTCCATACGGGAAAGGCGTACGATATTCCAGATCGGATTAGCTGTTTATAGCAGAGAAGCTTAACTTTGGTGTTTCACGTCAAAATGTTGTGCAATTGCTTAGGCCGACCGAGGCCCCTTTGATAAATGTGGGTCACATGTTTGAAGAAATTCATTTTTGGGGTATAACTGACCTCAAGATATTTCATCCTGTCCTGTGGTCTAATCATCATCATCATCATCATCATCATCATCATCATCATCATCATCATCATCATCATCATCATCGGCAATACAACCGGGAACCGGTATTTGCCTTATTTAGCAGGTATCTCCACCGGTATTCGGTCCTTATCCGCAACTTGTTAAATTCTCCATAATAATTTGTTTTTCCGGGCAAGGTTATTAGCCGTGCGCCAACCTTTCTCGGGATGCCGCTGCATGCATTGGTTTACTACTTGCCAGAGTAGCTATCCAGATGTAGCTACGGAGAGGCTGCATGTCAACTTGGATTGAACAGGGACATGGAATGTCCTGGCCTTCGCCGGACTGAGAGCAGAGCTGTGTTATGTATGTTCCCATCATAAGAAATTCGAATAACCAAAAGCATTACAGCCGTATCAACATCATCATCGATACTACAACCGGGATCTGGTCTTCGCCTTATTTAACAAATCTCTCCACCAGTCCCGATTTCGAGCTGATGTCATCCAGTTTGGCACTCCTAGACTCTGGGCGTCCTGGTCTACACCATCCGTCCATCGCAGACAAGGTCTGACGCGATGTCTCCTTCCATACATTCTGCCACAAAGGACTTTCCGGGCAGGTTTCTCTTTGCTCATACGAATTGGGTGTCCCACCCACCAGAGTCGACCGACCTTGACTTTTATTACAACATTTGTTTCAAGGTAGATTGCGTAGAACTCTTGGTTGTAGCGTCTCCGGAATCATCCTCCCTCACATACGGGGCCAACAATTCTCCTTAAGACCTTCCTCTCGAATGCGGCTAAGAGTTCAGAGTGTCTTTTATTGAACACCCAGGTCTCGGATCCATACTTGAGTGCTGGGAAGACCATGGTCTTGTACAGTAGTAGTTTGGCGGTATTAAATTATTTAACTTTGGCGAAGTTGGGTATTATCGCCGGAGGAAGTGTTCCGCCGACACTGTTCAATGCTCAACACGGTACGAATGACATGCTCTACCAGCTCTGTCCACAAAAACCAAAAGACCGGAGCGGATGCCGTCATCAATTATACACAACACATTTTTGTTTCAAGACTCGTTTATTGTACACAATTCAAAACCGCAAACCACCGTGACGACCGACACACGTTAAACTAAACTTTCACTTTTAATTTTCATTTTTAAGTCGCGGTTACTCCCGACACCGTACCTCGTCTCGCGCACCTCCTCCTTCGGATTCCTAAGCTTGCCCTTTCGGCTTGCGTATCTTTTAGGTTCTCCTCGCTGTTCGATAAAAGACTATGTCGTCTCGGTGACGATCCCAATTAGACTGCGTGTCTGCCCACACAGATATCCAGATTCCAAACTGGTATCTGTATCTACACGGAAAAATTTCCCTAATTGCTCTGCTAACAGAACTTCCGAATTTCTGTTAGCAGCATGTTATCACGTCCCAGGGGTGATTTTTCATTCCTGAAAGAAGAAACTCGCTCATCATCGAACATCATTATCACCATCCGTGGTGGTGGTCGAAATTCAGTTCGACGGTTGTCGATTGTATGCCGCCTTATTTACATAACACATCTGGCGCGAAGGCCGAAAGATATCCTGCAATTTGCATGGATGCATGGTTCATGGGTTTTGTTTGACTTTTGTCAATACACCCGAAATCCATTAGATCTTTCTAATGGGTGTGAAATACAAACAGACACCGTGGGATCGGAGTAGTTTCCTTGTAGGTTTTCAACCTCATACAATTTGAATTATCTCGTTGAGATAATTACGGTTGCCGTTTCTTTATGTTTGCCGATAGACTTGGTGGTCTTTATGGCAGCTACCCGCACGTGCATCGTTGGTCGGCTACTTTGCATTGCATAGACGTTTGAAATTGCCGATTCAATGGAATGTTCCTGGGCGCAGGCGGATTGAATGTTTCTTTTTTGTTTCAGGTATGATGACTTACGAATGTTGAGCTTGGCATTAAAAGCTTTGGGGACGTTCAGTTCCTTGCTTTTTGGTGTCGGTCTGGTTGGCTGCGAGTTGCAGGCCCTATGGTGGGACTTTGGGGCACGCGTCTGTGGGCGCGTGCAACGCTCTCAGGTTAGTAAGTTCTTTGAAGGTGGGAACCTTACCTGCGCGGAATTGTGCGTTCGTAGAACGCTACAGTAGCTTGGATGTTCTGGATAAATTTCGGGATTTAAAGAGCCTTGATATACCATAGTAGTCTTTGATGGATTTGATCAGCCGTCCGCGTATTTCTTCTTCCATATTGTTATCGGCTGACACTATTGACCCAAGGTAGTTTAAGGATTGCACTACTTCAAGATCGTGCTCCACTATCCTGACCGGTCTTCTCTTCGGAGAAGTTGCCACCATGTACTTAGTTTTTCCCACATTAATGTGCAGTTCCAGTTTTTGTGTCGCCTGCTCGATGTGGGTGAAGGAGTCCTGTACAGCAGATGCGGTTCTACCGATGATGTCGATGCCATCTGCGTAGGCAAGTATCTGGCTCGACTTGGTGATAATAGTCCAGAGTGACGGATTGTTTTCTCCAACGCCAGGGTGAAGAGGAGGGAGGCCAGACCGCCAACTTGTCCGAGTCCATTAAAGATGTTTATTGGTTTGGACAGCAATCCCGCTATTTTTACTTGTCTAGTTACGTTGGCCATGGTCAACCCACAAAGTCGTATCAATTTGTTTGGAATGCCGAACTCTCTCATATCATTATATAGTTCTACCCTGGTTATGCTGTCGTAGGCGGCCTTAGAGTCTATAAATAGATGATATAATGGAATCTTAATATCCAAACATTTTTCCATCGCCTGCCTAAGAATGAATATTTGATCAATCGCGGATTCCCCTGGGACGAACTCACACTAATATTGACCAATGATGGCTTAAGGGTATGGGGCTCTCCGATCTTGTAGGATAGTGGGGAGTATGTTATAGGTGGTACTCAGCAATATTATACCCCTATAGTTGCTGCACAGTATGATATCTTCCTTCTTATGTATGGGGCAAATTATACCACGACGCCAATCTTCCGGGATCTCCTATTGCTCCCATACGTGCACCACGATTTCATGAACTGCGCGATGTAACGCTGTCTCTCCTTATTTGAGCAGCTCAGCTGGTATGCCATCAGCTCCGGGGGCTTTATTTGATTTGAGCTGTATTATGGCTTTTATTGTTTCCTCAATGCTTGGTGGCGGTAGCATTTGGTCTTGATCTTGCATACCATACCGAAAACACAACCAATATGTATTTTAGTCTCAAGACAAAACGCAAGAAAGTTCTATAAAAGAACGTTACATATCTTGAGACAGAGTTCTTCTGACGATTAAGTTCTTCTTTAGACACATATTTAGAGTTACTATCTGCTGTGATGGCCTGTGATAATATATTAGGTGTATGCATAAGATTCTGGTTTAATTAAGAGATGGCGCCAGTGAAAACTATGCAGTGTATTAATTTTACAGATGTGTCATTTTGTTCGGTTGAGATTTAACTACAAACACACACAAGTTCAGTCCGCCAGAAACTGAGTCTTTGTTGTGTCGTTCAGTGATCATGTCGGGTTTTGTGCCTGAAAAAGAACATTTGCGGGACACATTGCTTTTCTTATTTAATCAAAAGAAAAAGGTTGTTGAAAGTCATCGTGTTCTGGTAAAAACATATGGTGAACACGTTCCATCCATTAGAACATGTGAGACATGATTTCTACAATTTAAGAGTGGTGATTTCAGTGTGAAAGACACTGAGCACTCTGGTAGACCACAAAAATGTGAAGACGAGCAATTGCAGGACTTATTGGATGATGACCCAACCCAAATTCAACGGCTATTAGCAGAAACATTACATGTGTTACCAGAAATAATCAGCAGACGTTTATGAGCAATTGGGAAGATCAGTACCAGGTATATGCATACGTTTTTTTCCGATTTACGTTAGAGATGGCGCCAGCGAAAAGTAGGCAGCACACAACAAACTAGTGAAATACACCTTGAAATCGCATGGATGGGACATCCTTCTGCACCCGCCGTACTCCTAGACTTGGCGCCATCTGACTATCACCTCTTCGTATCAATGGGGCATGCGCTCGCAGAGCAGCACTTCAGTGATTTCAAAGAAGTTGGAAAATGGTTCGACGAAGGGTTTGCCGCGAAAGGCAAGTAGTTTTTCTGGCATGCTATTCATAAATTAACTGAAAGATGGGCGAAATGTGTGGAAGCCGATGGCCAATAGCCAATTTTGAACAAAAGAAATTAATTTCCCTAGAGAATTATGTATTTTTTTACGTATGCATACACCTGATACATTCCGAGATAAACAATCTAAACGCATCAATAGCAATAGCATTTTCATCACAGAACTAAATAATATGCCAAATTTTAGTAAATTGTAAAAACATGTCTGAAAGGAAAACGTGTGGTTATACTTATCAGTGTGAGCAAATTAAATCCAAACAGAAAAGTTAAATAACATTGATCAGAAACCAGAACCAAGATCTATTTTTGTTTATCTAACAGTCGTTCATCCTAATATTACTGCGTCCATATTTTTCTCCCAATTTCTTTGCAACAAATCAGGCATTGACTGACCACGATTATGATTTATGTTTGCATAAAATCACCAATTTCTCACTTCCGTCACCTTGGCAAAATGTCTGGGAACGGCTGTGTTAGTTATTTCCATTCCTAATGATGTGAGGTCTGACCGTGGTTCAAGTGGTAAATGAAGAAGTCGTGCCAAAATTTTGATTCTCATTTCAATTCGAGAACAAAATTCGCATTTGTTTTAATATGAAGGATAATATTCGAAAAGTTCTTTTCTCAATCATCGTATAATTAGAGCCGACGGATACTTTGTAGACATCAGCGTATGGAAACACTTCTTGGCTGACTTTGATTCCTTGGACTACACGTTTTTCTTTCTATGTTGGTTTATGGGCTGTCGTCAATTCTTCGTTAGTCTCCCCGAAATTTGGAAAGTAAAGAATTTACAAGCTGCCACGTTTGTTTGGCTATGAATTTTTTCAGTGTCCTTTGGAATATGGTCTTCCGTGGGTTCCATCAATATATTTTTCTGGAATTTCTGAAAGATATATTCGATATATGAGGATATTCGGTATATGAGGTTATGCGCCGAAGTAATGTTTGACGCCACGAAATTTATCAAAAGTTTCCTCGAAGTTTTCTAATTATGTTGTTAAAATTCTTATTTATTTGTAGAAACAGTCCCGTTAGATCGTTACTATATTAAAATAAATTGTTTATAATTTATAAGTAAGTAAAATATAAAACAATTAATGTTTCTTTTTTAAATACTTACCAAACTGTTGGCTGCTCGCTGCAGCCGGAAATTTGAGAATTAAATATATCGGTAACAGTCGAATCGTTTTTCAAGACGGCACTTATTTGAAAAACTGAAATGAAACTGAAACAATTCCTTAATAATTTTTTTAACGCGTATTAAATATAATATATATAATAAATTATTTTACTTCGTATTTTTCGAATGTATTGCGTTGAGCTCAGAAGAGCGACTGAAAATATTCACAGAAATAATGTCGATAATGAGTTTCACTTTTTTTTAATGATGTTGCTAAGTTACCATTTATAATAAATTTACTATACTTCAACCCACATTTTCATAATTCATGAAAAGCTCCCTACTAGAAGGAAATAAAATCTCTGAAATTACTTACTTTACACACAGAGTGGGATTTTGGTATACGCTTAGTTGTCAAAGCACAATACAAGAGAAAGAAATAAAAGAGGAAATGAGATGACCTTGATATTATTGGTGCGGTGTTTCCTTTTGCCACTCTCTGTGTCATATATTAGCACCCTATCTGCGAATTATGAGATCGAGGTCTTCAGGAGGTAGCCTGATATTCTCAATTGAAGCAGTGCATTCATTAGATAGTTGCATCCGGCTGAGTTAAATGCATTCTTTACATCCAGTGTAATCCCTATGCAATACTGTTTCGTACCACCACTTCAGGTGGATATCGCCAGTGCTCCATCGACGATCCTGCACAACTGGGCGAAGCCATACACTGCATTCTTTTTCTATTTTCAATCGTACCGCATATGTGAGTTGATGTTTTCACTCCCGTCTCGAGAGGATGACCGGTTCCAATACCTTCCCAGCTGTGCTAAACAAGCAGATGGGACGATGTGATCTTGGTTCCTTTGGTGGCTTACCACCCGTTGGTATCAGGAGAAGTCTTGCAGCATTTTAAGAAAAGTCCTTCTTTTATCCAAACGGTGCGTATTATACTGAATATTTCAAGTAGGGCCAACACGATCTTTCTCAGTATCCCGTTTGGTATAGCATCTAGTTTTGGAACCTTTGACACTTTAACTTTCGGGCGGCTCTTTTTATTTCCTATGCAAATACTGAATCCACCACAACTTGCTTGTTTGCTGTTATATTTCGAACACGGAGATTTCTGTCGCTCGATATTATCACAATACCAACTACTTTTATGTCCTTCTATTTTTATTACAGTTTCTAGATTATCGCCCAGAAGGGCGATGTCGTCCGTATATGCGAGCATTTGTGTAGCCCCCTTCAGGGTTGATCCGGCCGTGTTGTCGTCTTGTACCTTTCTGATAACATACTCGAGCACGAGGTTAAAAAGACATGGTGAGAGGCCATCGCCCTGTTTTAGTCCGTCTCGGATTTCAAATGGTTCTGAGAGGTGTTTTTCTCTTCTAACTCGCCCTTTGTTTTCATTCATGCAAATTTGATTGAGTGTGGCATATTTTTTCGGAGTTCCCAGCTCAACTACAATATGGTAAAGCAAAAACTGAGTTGTTCACTTTTTTGAAGTCAACGAACAGTTGGTGAACCGTCTCTCCGTATTCTTACTTCTTTTCCAGCAGTTGCCTTGTGGGGGTACGAGGTCGCGACGCCGCACGGGCGAGAGTTCTACCTCGTCCCCACAAACACTCCGTTGTTTCGCCAGACACCAAAGGAAAAGCACAAACACGACATCACGATACAACGTCCACAACAGTTCTTAATTAATTTTTATTTTATTACACTTCATGATCGAACACTGGACTGGAAATGATAACTTAAATGCAAGTTCATATCGTTGGATTTATGAGTTTTATGTAATTTTTTTGAAATCGTTTGGTTCAAATAAAAACAAATCGACAAAACACCGCCCGACTTAATGTATGGCGAATAAAATTCACTACGCCAATGACTCCGTATATCTGCGCTTCTCCGCCGCGCGCGGAGGGCGGGAGATCGCGTGACCGTTCTGGTCTGCTGATGTAAAACGATTCGCCGAGGATAGAACTCTGACATGAATTCCATCCTAGGTTAGCGTTAAGAAAAGGGAAGAGAGAGAAAAACTTTTCTCTTAAGGGTGTACCCGCCACAGAAATGCACTCTTTAGTGCAGTGGTGTGTGTGCATGGTTCTTTCATGGATGAGAACGAACCTAGAACAAAGAAAGGGCATAAAGTGCATTCATAGGATACGGTTTCGGTAAAGCAAATAAAACCGAACTCGTCGGATGCTAATAGGTTTGCTTATGCATCGTTCGGCAATGAGGGGCGGCTAAATAAATAGCAGCCGCTCATTAAATGAAAAGAAAAAACGTTTTTCGGATACCACAAACGATATGAATTGTTTATGGTATCGCAAGAGACCTATGTAGGACCAGCGTTCTTCTGTTTGCACATGGTGCGAGTTAGAGAATTTTATTGCTGGGAGAAAAAGGTCGCCGGCCAATGTGTACATAAAGAAATTTATCGTACACATGGCGAAGTTGGAAAATAGACGGCGCAATATTTATGGTCGCTGTCATGACGGTTACATTGTATGCAAACCAAATCATTTTGTTTACAGGAATTGTCTGGTACAGACGGTGCGGAATTGGTTCGGAATTCCAGATAAGCAAAGAAAGAAATCTTACCGAAAATTGTATGCGATGAGATGTATGAAAAGGAAAGTTTTCTTTACAGGGACTTTACGATTATAGCTTTGATCTAATTAATGCGTGAAGCATTTTCAGGTGCTTAATGCGATTGCATTAGCAAAAACTGATGCGACTCGGGATGAGGTTATGGGGGTTTTTAGGTAAGTGTGCCGTGGGGTTTGGCGGAACCGCCACAGCCTTATTGTGAACATTTGGTCGCTTGTTGACCGATTCCAACAGAATCCGCATTGGTAGTCTCCCAGTATTTCTTCTACGTACGGTGTGATTCTCGCCAGTATGACATTGTGGGTTGTTAGACTATGCGTCAGCATGGACGCAGGTTCAGCGCAATACCTCACAACTCTATTGGAAGCACTAAATTCACTCTCCAGGAAAACACAGAAAAAGTTGATCCACCGATGTATTTGAAAACAAAAACACACACAGTTGTTCAATCATATATGCTTGTCCCACTTTATTAAACCTTGTTTTGAGGCGGCACACGATGACATCGATTCAGTTTTTTTACTTGTATACATTAACTCTAGGCTTTTAACCCGACATTAATTTACTGGCGACGATTTATCACGACTCGACCAAACCACTTTTATTGACGAAACAACACGTATCAAACGTTAAAAATATGTAACTTAAGATTCCCGGCCATCCGCCTCGGGTGTAATAATCTGTCTCCGTTTAAAATTAACAATAAAACGCACAGCGCGACAGCATATGTGTACGCAACGGGGGTTGCAATCTGACTGACTTGCATTCGCCGCAGACAGAAAGACCTCGCAAAGAAAAACCGTAAAAGGGGGGGAGCTGCACGATCAACTCGAGGCGGTCAATCGTGATTGGACCGGGGAATATGGCATGCATTTCGCATGTATGTGTATGCGTCGCATACGATCGTCCGTGATCGAGGATGGATGCGAGCGTCGCAACTGCATCTCCTGAGTATACAAACAATGCATGGGCCTGCGGCTGTGTACACAATTGATTGTGTAATACTTGCCGGCAACCGAACCATCTGGGGTAAAAGCAAAACAAACCGAAGATCTGGTCACCCTAGGAGAGGCCATAAATCAACATTTGGGTTGATGGACGTGCGATTTCCCAGGTCCGCCGACGGTTGGCGGCCGTTAATAGGGAATTGGTATACCATAAACGATCTGTGGTGTGAATGCTATGTTTTGGTATTGCAACGAATATAGGGTGCAGCCATTGCCAGATGTTAAAAATAACACTTGATGGCCGCATCCAATTCGTTGCTTGTTTGCGGTCCCTGATCGGTGGAGACCGATAATAGGAAACCAGCTATTGCTGGTAATTGGTGAATGGGTAATTGGTGAATGTTTGCTTTGCATCAGCCGAAACCTTGTCGGCGGTGGCAAACTGATGAGACCTGGTAGCCGCATGCTAGGGGTGCCATGGACAAACAATAAAAACGAGTAATCTAGGAACTCCGTGTTGATTTTGTTTCCATGGCATAAGGTCATGGGAACGAGATGCACTGGGTGCAATGCATGCCCGAGGGTGAAATTTTCGATGCCACGGCTAGGTGATAATCTTTGCCGTGGACTTAATGTTTTCAGGTATGGTGGTGGAGAAAGGGGTTTGGAGAAAACCCCCGAAGAAAGGTAAGCTGCCTAAAAGGTATTTATGTCAGTTATCCTTTGGGGTAACTGAATTAATTCCAGCAATCTGGCTGGCGGTTAATGCCGTAGCAAGGTTACGTAACCTTGCTGAAGGTTCGACTTCGAGGTAAGTCGCATCGCTTGGAATAGTGGGGATCGAGCGATGTATGGCTCTTCGGGCCCTGAAAAGCCCCACAACATTTATTAGTATTTTGTGTGTGGTTGGAAGCAATGATATTCCTCGGTAGTTTTTGCAGTCAGATCTGTCGCATTTTTTGAAGATGTGGATGACTATTGAGGTTTTCCATTCTTCCGAAGTGACTTCCTTATCGCATATTGTTTTGATGAGGTGGTGGATCTTGCGAGTGGTTGACTGTCCTCCATGCTTCACAAGCCCTCTCGGTCGACTCCGGCAGCCTTGTTGTTTTTCAATCGATTTATTGCGTCTACAACTTCGTTGATAGAGGGCTCTGGGATCTGAGGCTTGGTCGTAGGTACGTCTGGTGCGTTTATATGTGGTTGATGGGTGCGCACATTGAGCAGGTTTTCAAACTACTGCTTCCACCTTGTCGCGATATTGTTTGTCTCTGTCACCAGACAACCGTTTGTGTCTCGGATTATGTTGGCTCTCCCTCTGTGGCCATTTCTAATAGAATTTATGCCGGCATACATACCTCTGACGTTCTTTGATCTGGCATTTGCTAGGATTTTTTCGTTCGGAGTCTTCTCCCATTCGCGTTTTTTTTGCGTTTGAAAAGTCTCGTTGTCTCTTTCCGAATTGTAGCGTATTTTTCTGCGTTCACTTCATCATATGCCTCTAAGTGGATCATTCTGAGGCGTTTACGTTCTTCGATCTTTGCCCTGCACTCATCGTGAAACCAAGGTTTGGACTTAATTGTTTTCTTAAATGCTAATACCTTTTGGGCTGTTTGTTTGATTATGTCTCTGATCGATGTCCATTTAGTGTTCACACTATTGGTTTCCTCTTCCTGACTGCTCCCATTCACTAGGATGCTAAATCTATTCGTTAGTTCGTCTTGATATTCAGCCCTTTTGTGCAGGTCTTTTAGTTTATCAATCTCGAACTTTTTGCTCGTCTCCCGTGACTGCCCATGTGTTTGCTGCGAGCCGACTCCTGATTTTGCCCATCACTAGAAGATAATCGGAATCGCAATCTGCTCCTCTATATGATATTACGTCAAGGATATTCGAGTGGTGTCTTTTGTCTATGAGGAAGTGGTCTATTTGGTTACGCGTTATGCCATGGGGTGATGTGGGGAGGGGAAGTATTGTGCCAGACACGGGCACACGGTTCACTTCTTCCCCATCACTTATACCGCATCATACGAAAACACGAGATCTAAGGATTAAGTCCGCGCACCGAACACCGCAGCAAAATGTTCACAGAAAATTGTCACCAAAGAATGACGGAAAACGCACCGATGGTAGTCTCCGGAATAAAACGCACTGATTTGGTGTTGTTAATTTTTATTTAATTTTTACGAAGCACACGTGAAAATAAAACACACATTTTGTGGCTGGTGATCACGGCTATTGTTTTAATGTATTGTAAGACACGACACAAACGATTATTCTCCATTATCGCTTCCCTGTGCGCACCAGGGTAGCGATGGAGCCGCGACCCGCTCGGGTCGAAGGATGGAATTTGACTCATCGATCGTCATCTCATGCAGAAATGATTTCGCTAATGAAAAAAAAGGAAGAGAGAGAAAAACTTTTCTCTTAAGGGTGTAACCACTAAGAAAATGCGATCTTTTTGGTGTAGTGGTATATGTGCGCGATCGAACAGATTCAATGTAATTGCACGTGTTCGAAAGCAGTGGAACGACGAAACAGGCAAGCGGCAAGGACAATAGGGAAAAATGACCAAATGCGCCGTTGGTAATGCGGGTCATTGTTTACACGATGCCTCGTCGCTATTTTCGACGTTAGGAGAAAAAGGTGCTAAAAGCAAATTGGATGTTTATGGCATCTCTGGCTGCAGTAGAAACCGGGTTCATATTTACATTAGGAAATGCTGGAGAATTTGGTTTCAGCGTCTATTGCGCTAATTATATGCAGCTGCTTGGGTTGTTTGTTGATAAGACAAACAAAAAAGGTTGCCAGGCAATGTGTATGAAAAGATACATGACGCGGCTGGGGAAATAGACGGCGCAATGTTTATGGTCCCTGTCATGACGGTTACAATGAATGCAATCCGAATTATTTTGTTTACAGGAATTTGTCTAAGGAATTTTGACTGGCGACGTAGATGCCGAAATTGATTGGAAATTCCTGGTAAGTTAATAAAGAAATCTTAAGGAGCAATGGTATGCGAAGAGAATACATGAAGGTAAGTTTTCTTTACAGGGACTTAAAGATCATAGATTTGATCCCTTAAATGCGTGCAGCATTTTTAGGTACTAATACTGTTGCATTAGCAAACTAAAGGGACTTGGGCAGTAGTTATGGGGGTTTTCAGGTAAGTAGACCGTAGGGTTTGGCGGAAACGCTACAGTGATATGCATGTGGCTTTATGGATTTGCTTGTGTTTGAACATCGTGTTTTTCACTACCAGAACTTTTGACGCTGCGAACGTAATAAATCGAATTCCATTATCATTTGAAACGTCGTGTAGACTTTCTTTACCTATAGTTGGTTGGAAGATATCTTCCTTCCCAATTTTCGCATTGAGGTCCCCGAGGAGGATGTTAACATCAAATGGTGAGATCCCATCAAATACTTTCTCTATGGTCTCGTAGAACGTGTATTTCGATTCTTCGTCGGTAGTTTCTGTTGGGGCGTGTACGTTTATAAATATATAATTGTACCATGGTCCCTGTATTTTTAGCACCGACATTCGGTCATTAATAAATTTCACATCTTTCACGTAGGGCGTAATCTTCTTGCTTGTGATGAAGCCGGTTCCGAGGTTATGTGTATCGGTACATGTACAATGCAAAGAATACAGTTCACAGCTAAATAAGATTCCAACAACAGAAATAGAGAAGACAAAACTTGACTCCAAAAATTACAGTGGGTAATTAAGTAGCGACAAGGAAATAAAGGCCAATAATGATTAATTGAGAAAGTCGTTCTTCTTTTGGCTGTAACCTATTTCGGTTAACCTACTTATATTATTTACTGTATATCATTTTGCGGAGATTCATTAGTACTAGTACATTGATTTTTTATTAGGTTTAATGTTGCTAAAATCTAGGCATTTTATTTTTGGTCATCTTCGTCCGGAGATCAGTTCCGTAACGAACAATTGTAGAGGATATTGAATCACTTTGATCTTATGGTGCTTTTTCTCCATCGTATCTATTTTGGATTACCTTCATCTGGTGGGCGCTATTTTGAGCATTCTGGTTCGCATTGAAAACACTATGTTTCATTACCAGGTTTCTGTAAATTCGAGCGTGGTTAATGATGTCTTTGCAATGTTCATTCCATTTTTGTTATTATCATTCAGTTGATGTGAAACAAACATCGAATTTAATTTTCTAAAAGCAAGCATTGCCGTTAAAATGCGATGAAATCTTGTTTTTGATATATTAAGGTCCGTGTCCATGAATCCAACTGCAGATCTCTTGGAATTTGTCACTAAATCACGTTCTTTAACGATGTTTTCTTCGGTAATCACATCAGATAGATGAATTGTGTGTTTATAGTGTGGCGGTTCCGCCAAACCCCACTGTCTAGTTACCAGAAAAACCCCCGTAACTACAACCCAACCTTCATAGTTTTCCGCTAATACAATCGCATTAGCACCTGTAAATGCTTCACGCATCAAGTATCTAATGTACTTACCTAAAAGCTCCTGGAAGAGAATTCTTACCTTCATGCATTAATTCGCATCCAAAATTCCCTACAAGAATTCTGTCCAAACTTGTCGGATCATAAATCCAAAGCCAATCCGGCACCTTCGGTTGGCAGGCAAATCCCGATCTTAGCATATGCATTTTCCTTAGACAAATTCCTGAAAACGAAACAATTTAGTTCACATATAATGTAACCATCATAACAGGGATAATAAACGTAGCGTCGCCTATTCCCAGCCTCATCATGTGTACTACAAATTCCTTTACATACACATTGGCTGGCGACCTTTTCTCCCTACGATAAACAACCCAACGCAGCTGCCCACAATTAGCGCAATCAACGCCGAAACCAAATCCTAGACCGTAGGCAATGCAAATAGGAATTGTGTACTGACCCTTGGCAGCGATGCCATAAACTCTAATTCCCTGTAAATAAGCTAAAACCAATTAGCACATGATACATTGGGGCTATCATTACCGCTGCAATGCACATCATAGACAATGATCTACACGATCTCTTTGTCTTCACATATTTCTGGATCCGCTCCTCATGACCTCGCGGCATGAGGAAACAGAAATCTATTACTAACGAATGAGATACGGCTTGTCTACTTAGCCGAACTCACATCTCATTGATGCACATTATTCTCTTTCTTTCTTTTCAGATTCGTTCTCATGGCCTTGTCCCATGAAAGAACCAAGGTTCACACATACATGTGTACCATTTCGATCTTCCCTATGAGATCTGATTAGCAACCCCCAAAGAGAGACTTTACGTTTCATTCGCAGTTTCGCATCCCTAAATTAAGAGAGCCAGTACTGTGGGGCTTTTCTGGGCCCGAAGAGCCTCGCATTATTTTAGCCCCATAAAAATCTATAAACCCCATACCTACGCGTAAGTCGAATCCCTGGCAAGATTACACAACCTTGCCATGGCATTAATTTCCGACCTAAACGCTGAAAACAATTCGGTTATCCCTAGGGATAACCGACATGAATAACTGAACATGGCTGATGAGCTTTGCCCCCACATTCGGCATTGTATACTTACCTTGTGGCTACAGACCCATCGGCTGAGCGTCCTATCGACGACACCCAGTGTAGCCATCGTTGGCTACCTACAACCGACCGAGCGTCATTCTAAATAACACACATTCGATGCATCGACTAAAGGAATGTTATATTTCAGCAGAACAATGGGTATACAAACACAGCGTCCATAAATATATGCGGGGCTATTTGCTGGCTTGCACATCTGCAGACCAGATTTCTAATGGCCCTGCCCCCCGTCTAGATTTTATGGCGTGCAACCTTTTGTGAATTGTACATCACAGAGGAGCCAATGCCCGCCGCCTGCATTATTTCTTTATTCGTACTTCTGTTTACCCAATATAATCAGAAGACAACATTCTGGCCATTATCGGCACCATTTTTACCCACCAATGTAACCTGAGATAAACACACAATCGGGTATCCTTGAGTTTCTCTCGACAGTATATCAACATGAGAGGAGACCATTGCTATGATTTATGGCTGCACTTTTTGCAGCCGCAACACCCGTCGCTTTATTTGGACAGATGTCGAATTTTCCTGGCGCATCACCAGATGTCGGCATGGTCATGGCTTCCAGGGAGTGGGCGTGCCTTCTTGGCCTGCACGGCTGCCTAAGAGATTCCACGATTGGAATTTCAAGCTCGGTTGCCATTGGTTGCCACCCATGAAGTGATCGGATTGGTTTCCGGACTGGACAGTATTCCACCTTCTACACTACAAGGAATGTGGATTTACAAACTCTTGAGCAGTCAGACATAATCTTCCAAGGTGGACGAAGTCCAAATTCACTTTTCGCGAGGACTTTCCCAACAACTTTGGGACTGGACGAGGAGCTTCCTCGAGAATCGATCGATCCGGGTTGTTGTGGACGGCGAGTGTTCGGATCTGTATCCTGTTAATTTGGGGGGTGCCCCAGGGTTCTATTTTGGCTCTAACCTTGTTCTTGCGTCACATAAATGATTTGTTGGGGACAACGGATAACAAAGTGTTCAGTTTTGCGGATGATAGTACGCTTGTTTCCTCCTTTTCGAGTGATCGCCCGATTGGTGCATCAACGTCACACCAGCTGAGATGTAGACAGATTGACTCTCTGAATCAGGATCTAGATAAAGTCCTGCAGTGGGGAAAGGCCAATCTTGTCGCCTTCAACGCGACGAAGACCCAGTATACAATATTCACAAAGAAAACTGGATCATCGGTTCCACAGCTGATGATGAGTGGCCGGGCCCTCGAGACTGGGGAAAGTTTGAAATTGCTCGGCGTCACGGTCTGTGGGAATGTATCATGGCATAAACACGTATCGGGTATCGCCAGATCAGCCTCAGGAAAATGAGTTATCTTTTTAGAGCCAAGAAATATTTTACTCCGGCCCAACTTCTTCTCCTATATAAATCCCAAATTAGGCCCGCGCTCGAATATTGCTTTCATGTTTGGAGCTCGGCTCCTAAACATACCCTCGACCTACTTGAGAGCGTACAAAGACGAGCGATCCGCCTGATCGAGGACTCGGCGCTGACGTCGGGACTACAGTCGCTATCACATCGAAGGCGCGTGGCCGACCTCTGTCTGTTGTACAGATATTATCACAAGTGCTGTTCTTCGGAGATTCTTGGCATTGTTCCACGCAATTCGGTTTATATGCGCTCCACAAGACAATCCGACGGATCGCACCCGTTTGTGGTTCATCTCCCGACAGCGCGAACATCCCTGTATCAGAACTCGTTCCGTTACAGAGCGGGGAAGCTGTGGAACTCCCTTCCCACGCGAGTGTTCCCGGAGCGTTACAACATGCAACTGTTCAAAAAGAACTGCAACAGTTATTTGATGGCATCTCGGGGCGTCCACTCGACGCTATAGGTTGGCCTCTCCCGAGAGAAGTCTAATAAAAAAAAAAAAAACAAGTTGTAGGTTAACTACAACAGTCCTTTCTTTTCGTACGCAGCCGCTGGTGAGTCGGTGAAGGTTACTTCCTAATAAGATCATTTACCTGTGCTCGTAACGTTAGTCGCCAGTGACATTTGTTTAAAGAGAAGAGCAAGTTTTGTGAACGTTATCGCACCGTCGAGTAGCTTTCCTCATTCAATGTTAGAGAAAAACAAAAGTATTGTGAACTTCAACTGTAATAATTGTTAAATAAAAGCCCACCATCGGGCAACTCTCAGATTTAATGCTGAAAGGAACATTAAAAAAATAAACATTGTGAACTTTATTTGTTAACATCGCTAAATAAAAGTAACAGCCATCACAACGTCGACATACGAGTGTTTATTGTTTTGCTTCTGTGTCAGTCTCTATGCTCTGGAATCCTTTTGAGCATCGCCGGACATCTGCGTGAGTGTATTTTGTTAGGTGGCAATTGCAGTCGTGAAACACCGTTGGAGATCTAGGTGAATCAGCGTCCTACGTCGGTGTTCCATACCTCGTTACTCCACAGTACCACTGGCCGAATTTCCTTTGCCAGCAAATTGATATCGCTGAGTCGTTTTATATCACCCGGCCGAGCCGGTCGGCCAGTCTTCCCCCTCCCGGGGCGTCCGGGGACGCGTGCATCCTGGAGTCGGGATTAAATTGATTAAATACTAAATGTTGTATTAAAAGTAATTTTTCTTGTGGCACCAGTGTAATGCCATTCAGTAAAGCAAATTAAATGTAATAAGACGTGTTGTGAATAAAGAACCTTAGTTCTTCGATAACAGTTTTAAATAAGAAGAATCGAATTAACCAATAAAGTAAACTTTCTCCGGCTCAGTCGATTGGGCCTACCTCCTTAACTTAGTTACTTTGAACACAAACCTTCAAAATACGCCTTTTCTACATTCCCCCCATCGCACCGCTTAACGTCTCAATGAACCCCTTTCGCTGATGCTGAGAAATGTCAACTCCAATTCCACCTTGGCCGACTTTGACCTTTCTACCAATATACTGAAGCACCGCCTCCTAAGCCATTCTCACCACCAAATCTTAAGCGGCGCTTCTACGCTATACTATAACCTGCTCCCACTCCCCGCCCCTACTTCTGCCTTCTTAATTTGTCCTGGTTACCTTAGGATGAGCTCAGTTAAGTTTGTTCTTATGCTGTTTAGTTTGTAAGTTACATATACTTTTGTTGTAGGTACTTATGTTGCTCGAATTAAGCCAACAAATGGGGTGGTAGCCCCACTAAACTAATACTAGGGTAGGTCAATAAGTCCTTAGAAACACCTACGATGGCGCTCGTAGCATCACATGTGGTCTGTTTTTAGTAAGCACCATTCCCCACTAGATATCTGTCAATTTTCATAGTTTTATGTTTCAATTTTCCATGATAAATTGGGTATGAAACAAATATCTGTGAAATGGGTGCCGCATTTACTCTCAACTACGAACTTTTGGAACGCATGCATCGCAACCCGGATGAGTTTCGGCGCAGATTAGTAACTGTATATAAAACATGGATACACCACTACACTCCCGAGATGAAAGAACAGTCAAAAGAGTGGATTGTTAAAGCAAACGGGCTCCAAAAAAGGCTAAAACGGTGAGCTGCAAAGGCTATGGCTACTGTGGTTTGGGATGCACGTGATATTCTTCGTTGATCTTCGTTGACTATTTGGAAAAGGAACACACGATAACTAGCCAGTATTATGCGTCATTATTAGGTCAGCTGTGCTCTGTAAGTGGGGCCTTAGAATAAACTCACAGCTAGGCCGACGAGTAATAAGAGGCTACTAAGGACCGATTGGTAGATGAAGTCCTATCATCATGCGCCCGGTGAAATACCACCCTATCAAGCTATAGGCTCCGTGAAATGGTCGGTAGAAATCCCTGGTCATCTTTCGGAGCTTGGCTGATGGACCTGTGGGGGTTCTCTATATTACGCTGAGAACCAACCCACAATTCCAACCACAATTTCGCCCGCAGACCACGCACAACGTCAACCCCAATCCCTTTCGTTGGCCTACACCACCTGTAAACGGTACCCTTTCCAAGGGCATCATTTTAATGACGGGCAGACAATGTACACAACTGCATGAACGGCACCATGATGCCCTCGCACCAATTTCCTTTCTTTCGTTTTCGTTTTCGTTTGCCACGACCTGGCAACACGAGCAACCACGCATCCTCGCCGTGATCAACTCAGAGAGATCCTCTCTGATTGGTCGCTGCAAGAGAAACTGTCACCCCTGCCCGGTGTCAATTTGGCAAAGAAGAATTTTAACGTACAGCCGTGGAGTCGTGGAGTGCGTTTGTTGAGAGCAACGAATCAAACGTTTTGCAAAGGATAGCCTGTGTAAATTGAATTCGTTTTAGTGCAGACTGCAAACAATTTGAAATCGTTCAATCGTAGAGCAGGACGCTCACCAGTTTACTTAAATCGGCTTTCGAACAATTTTTATGTTTTATGAAACTGTGTGCTGAATTGACCTTTGAATAGTTTTTATATTTTGTGAAACTGTGTGATGAATTAAGATTTCAACGACTCCGACCATAGATAATATCTGCGAGAAAATTTGAAATCGTAGGGCAGGATGCTCACCAGTATAATTAAATCCACTTTTGAACATTTTTTATTTTTAATGAAACTGTGTGCCGAATTGACTTTTGAATAATTTTTATGTTTTGTGAAGCTGTGTGACGAATTTAGATCTTAACGACTTCAACCGAAGGTAGCATTAAGTAAAAGTTGCGAATTAAGACGAAAAGACAGTGACAAAATTAAAGAAAGTGAATTACAAGCAAAAGGTCGTGTTTTATTTGATTTCTTTAGTGGACATTTCGCAGCAGCAGTAGTGGAGCTTTACGCGAAACCGCCCCGTGCTGGCACACAACATAAAGAAGACGGTGCCCGGGTATCCCCTCCATATAACACAAAGGACACGGCAACCCTTGCCAAACAATACCAACATTACGGCACCCGGCATTAAGCGGCACAAACAAAACACCTCCACGCCCCCACAGCCCGGTTCGAGAAAAGGTTGGTTCAGTTGGTAGTCGGTCCCAAGGTGAGTTACCATCCCGTCACGCTGTACATTTCGCGATATCGTCGGGAGAAATGTTCGACTATGCTTCGGATGTATAGCTGATGGCCCGGACTGACACGGAGACAAGCCATGATGGTACCTTCTGAGATAAAGAATTCCGGAGGTAAATTAGTTTCGCATTCCGATCTCCGGGAGGACTATGCGGATATTATGATAAATAACCGAACTTTAAGAAATTCGTCATCCCACAATAGGGCTCGTTCTCCAGGCTGATAACAGCAATTTGTAACATTAGGGGCATCGGCTTCACCAATACGAATATAAACGCCGTCCGCCAATATGCAAACAGCGAAACCTGATATCCTTGCCCTAACTGAGACCCAGGTCAATTCGTCCACTGATTAGACATATCTTCGTTGTTCAGGATACTACTTACATTCGAGATTCCGTTTTAAGGGGAGAGTCTGCGACTTCGCGCGATCCGATCTGGCTTGCCAGAGGATGGACGCGTTGGATGCCAATAACCTGGACATCATATGGTTGAGGGTCGGCCTGATTAATTGTGTTAAATTGTTTGTAGTCTTTAGCGCTCCCCGAATGCCGATTGACCGGCGACATTTTTCGAACATCTTTCACATACCGTCGACTGGATACAGATGAACCAACCAGCTTCTGAAATTGCCGCCCTTGGCGATTTAAATGTACACAATTCCGGCAGTTGGTGCATTCTAATAGAACCGACGAGGCTGGTTCGCTGTTAGTCGCAATTTGACTCAAGTCATGGAGGATCCTACGCGATTTCCGGATACCCGAGGTGATCGTGCGAACACCCTAGATCTATTTTTGACATCCGAGCTGAGCATTTATATCGTGGAGATTTCTGCGCCACTGGGAAACTCACATCACTGCTTGGCGTCGGTCGCGCAACCACTTACATTTCAAACGAATAACCGACCTAAACAGCTTCGCCATGTGTGGGGGTATGAGGCTGCTAATTGGGACGATTTGCGAGATTTCTTCACATCCTTTCCGTGGTCGAAGGTGTGCTGTGGAGACTCCGTTGTTAAAGAACGCGCGGAGTCGTTCACAGAGATTATTATTTTCGGGATGGAGAGCTACATTCCTCATGCCATCATACGAAATTCTTCTGATAAACCATGGTTTGGCAAAAAATGGGAGCAGGTTGCAGCGGTAAAAAACAGAGCTTTAAAACAATGGCGCTCCAATTTCACCGAGGTGAACAGAACGAATTTTGTTAGAATCAGAAACGCGTACAACCAAACGATTGATACCGCGAAGAAGGCTTACAACGATGGAGTGACGAATAAACTCTTTGAGTGCCCGACTGGTTCGCGTTCCTTCTGGTCAAGGGCAGGGGATGTCAGCAGTAACTTCGATTCCTTCTCTTTTCCTCCATTAGTGACGGGCAGCGAGGCTTTAGTCAAAGATCAAAAGATAAAGCTAATGTGTTCGCGAATTTAAACCTCGATCCCGGTCTTTTGGCGCCACCTGTGATCGCGCCGGTACGGGCTTCCATACGGGATGTGAGATTTCGCCCGCGAACTATTCAACGCATTCTACGTGAACTGGACTGTAGGAAGGCAACCGGTCCGGACGGAATACCAATAGTCCTTAACAACTGTTCTCCAGAACTATCGCCGGTTCTTGGTAGACTCTTCCGCTTATCTTATGCACGGAGGACCTTTCCTGCCTGCTGGAAAATCGCTCGAGTTTAGCCAATCCCAAAGAAGGCGAAAAAGTGTCTTCCACAAAATTACAGGCCGGCAGCATTATTATCTATGTTATTTAAGGTGATGGAAAAAATCCTCAATGTTGAGTTAATTAAGTAATTGGAATGCAACGGATCCGGGTTGTTGTGGATGGCGAGTGTTCGGCTATGTATCCTGTTAGTTCGGGGGTGCCCCAAGGTTCTATTTTGGCTCCAACCTTGTTCTTGCGTCACATAAATGATTTGTTGGAGACAAAGGATAACAAAGTGTTTAGATTCGCGGATGATGGTACGCTTGTGTGGCTAAAGATGCTATTGGATTGTGTTTGATTTCACAGTTTAGCGATGTTTCATTTTGGGAACAGTTTTCCGCTGTGTAATTAAAATTTCTTGGCTAACATCGCTATTTTCGGACACGACGGCGATCGCTCGTTTCATCTTTCGGTAGAAAAGTGTTATGTACCACAATATATGAGTTGTTTGTTAAACCCAGACGGCATGCACCTCAAACGGCGATGGTAAAATTGATTTAAGGGGACATTCCGGTTTGTTCGGTTCAAAAAATCAATTTTTTTGCTTAATCGATAGTTTTATCCTTCAAAAATAATATGTTAAAATTTGGAAACGAAATCTTAGGCGGTTCCAAAGTTATAGGTCCTTAAAGGGTCGGGTCTCCCGCGGATACAAATTCGTATCATAGGTGGCAACTACCGTGTATTTAGAAAGATGCAGACTATCCATTTATGGGCATTAATTTGCTTCGCTGTTGGCTTGGGCCAACTGCCACTTCTTTGAATATGTCGCAATCTTGTGCGACTGAACAACATGTTCATAAGCGGTAATGGATGGTCGGTCCTGTGTATGTTGTTTTTACAGTCGGACGTACTGCGGGTGACCTGCGATTTCCTGAGTTTTAGTTAGTTTCATATATATGAAACTAACTTGCCCGTTGCACGGTGCTGGTGGTTTTTTCTTGTTTGGTGACTATGGAAGATGTTCCTACCGGTGACGTCACGGGGTAGGTATTTTTGATGTTTCTTTGTTTCTTTTTCATGAGGAGGAAAAAGTATTTAGTGTAAACGTGGTCTCAGGGCGTTCAGTGTACGCGTTTAGGCGGCCGTTTCATACGTTTTTCAACGGTAAATTTTTCTAACATAATGTTAAAAAACATTAAAAGATCGCGTAAGTCAGGGGTGCGTCCAGGGAGTCGATATAAAAAACGAAATTACGAACTTGCGATTAGACGCAATGCTCACTCTGCTGAAGAAATGGCGAAAGAAATTTGGGCAACATACTACCACAAAATATCAACCGATGAAAATCCGCAACATCTGTCCAGAGCGCCCGGAGTCATGGTGCAAATGGAAATGCGCGGAAGCTGCGAATGAGCTGTCAAAGTTCCACCACGACAAACCTCCCTTGGATCCTAAAGTACGGACAGCTATTTACCCCGTTTACGTAAAACTGACAGCTCCCGATTTGTTAAAAAAACGCGAGGGAAGTTTCACCCAAAATAACAACGAAAGTTTCAATGCTACTATCTGGCAAATGGCGCCAAAACACACATACAGTGGTAAGAAAATCATTGAAGTTGCGGCTCTTACCGCAGCTTGTATGTTTAATGAGGGGTTTTTACCCGTCTTCCGTATTGCTAATAATGCAAGTCATGGGCATCAAAATTGCGTACGCTGCGAGAGCATTTGCCAACGAGGGGGACAGAGATCGGCTGCAAGACGCTGACCGCAGCCTAATATACAACTCGCATGAGGCACGAACAGCGAGGAAAAAGGCGAAAATGCAACTGGAGGACCAATTCGAAGTCCTGGAAGGGATTGCTTATGGTCCAGGAATAGATGTCTAGCTGTTAGTATAAAAAATCCCGATGATTTCATGAAAAAAATCGCTTTTATCTTTTGTCTAATTTATCTCCAAACTTTGAATGCGTTTTTCTCGAAATCACTTTTTTGAGTGCGGTATAAGTGTAGCGATCCAAAATCGCTACTCCTATCCAAATCCCCAATATTACCAAATAATCCCATCCAAATCCCCAATACCTCCCATAACGCGAACCCCAATTTCATATTAAATCATATGAGCGATAAATTAAACCAAAAGCTAATTTGTCGCACATTGATTCAATTCCACATAATACATCCAAATTCCATATTGAGTCACATGAACAACGAATTAAACCAAAAGTTAATTCATCGCACATTGACTCAATTCCCAAAATCCTGACATCATGAAATGCTTAATTCAAAACGCATTTCATGACTTCCCTTCCCAGAACCTATCCAACCAAACCTCTAACAAATTCCCAGAACCTACCCAACCAAACCTCTAACAAATTCCCAGAACACAACTCCAATTGAAGCGCACAAAGTCTTGTGTGTGCTTATGGGAATTTTGACAATAAAATAGTTGACAATTCTCAACTAAGAAAACTATATATGGGCGGTAATTTTCAATTTCGGATCAGTCGAAATCCAGGAGGCCGAACCCCCGACAAAAGGAAACTTTTATAAACCGACCTCTGACAAATTAAATCTTAAAAATAAAGACCAGTAAAAACAATTTAGTTTTTGTTTTCTATTACGGTCTGACCAACATTGAAGACATTGAAGACACCGAAAGGCACGGAAGGCAGCGAAGCCACCGAAGGTACCAAAGGCACGAAAAGAACCGAAGAACCGACGGCCCATGGAGGCCATCGAAAACATTGAAGTTTCTCAGGTTAACTTGGCATCGGGGGATTTCCTATAAAGAGGCAAGGCACGTCACGACGCCGCGGCCTCAGGACCCAACATAAGCGATAATATGAAAACGGTTCATGCGATTCTTATGAAAGTTCGTACACATATTTTTAACAAGCACACGCAAATTGTGAGTGAATTACTTTTTTATTTATTTATTTATTTTTTTAGTTATAACTAAAAAATAGAGTAAAAACGGGCCGAAAAATCAAAAATTTTGTTCACTCACATTGGGCTAAATATATTTAAGTTCAATAAACTGTTTGCATTTTTCGTATTTCTTCACCGGGGACGAAAATAACCCTCACACGATCAGAACGGATGGCTAACTTTGAACACAGGCGGCGGGGGGGGGGGGGGGGGGGGGGTGTTACGGCCACAACCGCCCAGCCCATACGACTTACCTATTTGGAGCCACTCTCCACCGCTAGCGGCGATACACGCCAAGAACATCCACTTAAAGGATGTGACATTAACTAAGCCAAAAAACAGGCAGCATATATTGAACTGCACGTTCGCCTAAAACAAACAAAGCATTACCCCATACACCCACTCGTCCTGCATGAATTGATATTGATAGCAAATCAAGCTAAAACGTGCAATTTGCGCTAATCAATTAAATGCCAAGTAAATTGAGCTGAACGCTAAATTTACTCACATAAAAGCCGAAAGATAATCATTGAACCAAGGATTCACCCAACAAAAACTCCTAAAAGGCAAATGTGCGGACCAGATGCCGTCGTCCGAACCAAAATCGATGGGAATCATAAAAACATGCGCGCCAGTTTTCGTTCTAACCAGATTAAGTTAGAACAAACGAAAAGGCAATAAAGCAAAATAAACATGCGCCTCGGCCCCATTGATCCTCCTTCATGAGTTTCCCACGGAAAAATCCATTAAGCATAAGAAAAACAATAGGCGAAATAAACGCGCCATTGATTTTTCTTTGAGTTCAACACAAAAAAAGGAGACCAGGCAAAAAGGAAAGATCCTTTGATCTCGTGAAAGAAACCAGGTTTCACACCTAGGAAAAAGTACAATGGAAAACGAAAACGATAGTGGGATGAGAGTTGTTGTTCGGGCCATTGTTGAAGACGAAGCTGGTTTTGGGATCAAGTCCAAAAAAGGACGATTGAGTTGTGTTTTGTGTCAAGTCCAGAACGGACGAAAGTTTGGTTTTTGGGAGTTAGTTTTTGAAGTTGGTTTTTGAATTTCAACCGAGACGGTGAGATATAAGAGTTGTGTTTCGTGTCAAGTCCAGAACGGACGTAAATTGGTTTTTCGGAGTGGGGTTCCGATTCCAGAGTGACTCGACAAAATTTACAAACTTAGTCGAAAGATGAATAAAATGCTTAAAAAAAATTGTTGTTATGGCTTTAATACTTTTTCTTAAAAAAAATCATGAAAATAACCTATTTTTTGAACCGACAAACCGGAATGTCCCCTTAAGTTTAAGGCGTTTTTGTATCCACTGCTTATTTGTGTGGGATTTTGGAAGGTTGTGAACAATTTTTACTTTAGAACTAAGTGTCGGTAGATAGACAAGCAGGTCTGAGACACATGGCGGTATAGTCGACGTGTTCTGATGTGGCCATGTAGAGGTGGGACAATTAAGGGTATGAGCACTTTGACTCGGCTAAGGTTGGTTTCCTGAGTTTGTGCGCAGGTTAGTAGAGAAGACACTGTCACCCTTTTGTGTGTGTTTTTTTTCTTCTTTTAATTCTGGTTTCGTCCAGGAAACCAGACTCCAGCACTATATTTATTAAAGCCTGGCATGCCTACTTTGCCTTAGTGACCCAGTTGTTAAGACAGTTAAGTCGGCGGGTTAAATTGTCGACATTGTATTCTCCTCCTTTAACCTTCGTGAGGCGATCTTCCATGCCTTACGGTTCGCGCGTTGCCGTCTAGAGTTTCTTTTTTAGTTTTGGGCCGTAAAGCGAGTGTTGCTATATGCTAAGGGGTTTCTCATCACATGTGCTGTTGAACTCTCTGATGGAGCTTCCAGTGATTCTTCGTTTTTTCAACGTAGAATCTAAAAGAGTCGGGAAAGGGTGTAGAGCACTCCAAATTTGGCGAGGAGAGCCACCCAGCTGTATTATGTAATTAATGCAAAATCAATTGAAAATTTGTCAATTATTTCCCGTAAAGACTCGTACGTTTGGACATATTAAGTATTAAAGAATACTGTCAATAACAGCATAAACATGTACATAGAATCCTTTTTTAATATCTGGTATTCACTTTTCGTTATTATTATGTATGACCATAATATAACAAGACGAATGCCGTCAAACGTTTTATTACAAATTTATAAATATTTAGTTCTCATCCACTTCAATATATACACGTATATCACAACACCTGCCATGCAGTTTGTCCAGTGTTCGAACAGTGCTGGAAGCCTTATTCTGTGAACTAATTTATGATGCATGTCAGTTTTTCTTCCATAGTGTTGGAAATCCTGTTTCTTTGAAAGCAGATTTGGCCTTGGAGAGTAAATAAAAGGTGCATAGTGTCAAATTAGATGGATATATCATCATCATCGGCACTACAACCGGAAACCGGTCTTGGCCTTATTTAGCAAGTCTCTCAACCGGTATCAGGTGCTTATCCAAGACTTGTTAAATTGTCCATAATAATTTGTTTTTCCGGGCAAGGTTATTAGCCTTGCGCCGGGAGATGGATATATGCGCCACCTAGAAAACCCAGGACATTTAAACGGCTTTGGTAAAAATTGATTTGGTTCTTTTATTTTTGTGGTTCAATCTTAGACAGCGTCGAGATCGTTTAAAACCTAACGTGCAAACCATGATATCGACGTGTATATGTAAAAAAAGAGTGGTAGCACATGGCCCCGTATCCAAACAACAAAAACAACAAAAAAATGGGTTTGCTTCGTGTGATTAAATCAAAGATAAAGTACAATGCCTTCAAATGACTTAAATTCGGAAGCAATTTTCTATTATCCGTTGGCACACTAAAGTGTCGAACAAATGCATTGTTTTTCTATTAGTTCAAACAGTAAACCACATATGTGTCATTGCACAAACATTCTCTTAAGCCCCTGAACCTGAACTACTTTTCAACGTAGCGTTTGTTCCCGAATTTGAATCACGCAATGCGTCATGTTACCGCCTTAGCAACAATTTACCTGTATCCAGGTTTGTAAGCAGGAAATGCCACTTTATTCTAGTTCCTACACACAAGTAACTGCCTTAACGAACTGTATCCGTCGTAGTTCTCATGCCTTAAATTAAACGGTACTCAAATACAATTAAAGATGGATTTGCTTTTTGATTTATTTAGCAGTACCTCACTACATCAAGGGAATTAATTAGCTTTCTTCACGTAACCATTGCTGTTTGCTGTAAGGTGAAAATTCGTATTTTTTTCGCCTCCGTCATATTACACCATCACTGTCGAATGGAACGTGTTATGCTGACAGGCGACATTTAACCGTTGGAGACGCATTACGCACCGTTGTATAAACATTCAGACTATTCACGAGATACACACACAGTGATGTACGTCTTGCCATCATTGTCAGTGCTCTAAGTAGTTATTAATAAATTAACCCAGCTAGGACGTTTCTGCCTAAAGTGTGCGACGAGTGGGACAGGATAATCTATGTTGCCCCCTGTGTCCTATCAACGCAATGCTGGAATGTGCAACACTACGCGCAAAGTGTCTAATCTAGATACTGGTCCAAACATCCTACGAAGAATGGGAAGAATTCGTTTTGAATATTGCTTCTTTATATACGCTGAATAGCGAGACGTACAAATGGGTTGATTAAGATTGTGGATTCGTGTTCTAAACTCGATGGGGTTGCTGGTAAGACGCTAATCAGAAGCACAGATGTAAATGTTACTGAGGGGTGTAAGTTCATTTGGATAAAACTTGCCTGATTAAGGGCAGCGGCCACATAACCGCACGTCATTGGGACACAAGTTCAAGGAAAAAGCTTGTGATTTTAGGATTATCCTACTTAATGATGTTAGATTGTTCGTTTGATTGCTTTAGATGCATTCAATTCATTAGCCTTACAACATTACAACGGGGATTGTAACTAAAAAGTTGGCGAAGGACGACAGTGAAATTGGAAGTCCGACGGGTTATCCAACGATCGTCGATAGCATGTTGGACAGACGTGAAAACAATTGTAGTTCATTAAGAGTCATGCGAAGGAAGAAAATCAGGCTTGCAATGCTGTGGTTATTAAGACAAGATTGAAGTCTAGCAGTAAATTTAAATTAAGACTAGAACTAAAATTATTGTAATCTGCTTGATTTCTGTTGACGGTATCAATATATCGGCCACACAACTGACAACTGCCAAAATACCTGTCCGGGAGAATTTCATCATTTCAATAACCAATCTGGTACACCCTATTATCACAATCAAGACCAAACAGGTCATTCTGAAAAGTATCTCGATAATAGAGAAATTCAGCAACTGAAGATTAAAACTTATCAAATCGGTTGACAAAAAAGTCTCAAGCGGAAAGAATGGGTGAAATTGTACCCATTGTAACAATTAAGGGTATATCTATTGAGATTACCGAAACACGACACTTTTTTAAAAAATTGTTTTCTCCGTTATTTATTAAGCAATTATAAAAACATTTGAAGGGCTTATTCTACACATAATTAGATATAAACAGTAATTTTTATTTATGTTTTAAGTACGAAATGGCGGCGTGGCTGTTATTCAAGTGCAAACTTTTTTTTTGACAGGTCAAACGGTGTGCAGCATAATGACCCTCCACACAGTACAAAATAGACCATCGACCGGTGAAGATGTAAGCGAAGTTGCAATCATTAAACGAAATTAGCAATCATTATACTGGAGCAGGGAACAAATTTGAAGAACTGGTGACACAAGAAAATAAAGTCTCCAACAACGAAGACAGCATCGAAAAAGACATTGAGAGAAACAAATAGATCGCCGAGCTATGGAGAAAAAACAAGGAATGCAAAAACAAATAAAAGAAGCTTTACATGCAAAAGAACAACAGCAGAAACAACGGCAGCAACGGCAGCAACAGAGGCAATGACAGCAGATACAACCACCAACAAACAGAAAAGAGAAAGTGCCTCCCAATATAGTCAGCCTCATGGAAGCTAAAGATATTATTAAACTGGGTAAGTTATCTTGCAAAACGATTGGAAAACAACGATATAAGTTTCTTGTGGGATAATTTGAAAGGCTATCACACCATTAAAGGTGCGTTAGGGAAAGTATGTAGCGAGTACTTCACGTACATCCCTAAATCAGAAAAAAATTGTCTCCATGCGCCTCAAAGGAGTTGATCCGTCCTTTTCCCCCAAGGAATTTCATGAGGAATTAAAAAACACGAAACCGACAATTTAAAATTTAACGGTGTAACCATTCTCCACCGCCCTCTCCCGAAGTCGCAATCGCAAGTTATCGTCCTTGTGACGTTTATTGCCACAGAAAATTAATTGTATTTACATAACCAAATTACCTGTAGTTCAGGTGAATTCGCTCGGCAGCTCTCCCAGCGGTGGTCCTCAACTCCTCGTAACTCCGGATCAGCAGGCGGTCGTGATTCCTGCTCGAGGAAATTAACCAGGGCTTATACGAGGGTTGCCTTTTATATTTCGGGATTAGAGAACAAAAACAAATATTGATCATCGAAAATCACTTTATTGTATTTCAAAATATTCCCCATGAAGATCTATACACTTTTGCATGCGTTTGAACCAATTGTCGAAGCACTTTTGCCACTCTGATTGAGGTATCTCCAGCACATGCATTCTGAATGCAGCAACCGCTTCTTCAGGTGTCGAAAAACGTTGACCTCTCAGTTTGTTTTTTACGTACGGGAATAAAAAGAAGTCATTCGGTGCCAAGTCAGGACTATACGGCGGATGACCCATCAAATCGATGTTTTGGGTGCTCAAAAATGCAGTTGTCGCAGCCGATGTGTGAGAGCTCGCATTGTCGTGGTGAAGAGTGATCCGTCTTCGGCGGTTGGTTTTCCTGATTTCTTGGAAGACAACTGGCAAACAAATGGTTGTGTACCACTCAGAATTGACTGTTCTGCGTTGTTCTAGTGGTACGGTTGCGACATGTCCAGTTTTTCCGAAAAAACAGGCGACCATTTTCTTGGAAGTGCTTCGTGCGCGAACAACTTTTGTTGGATTTGGCTCATCTTGAAACACCCAGACAGTCGACCGCTGTTTACTTTCGGGCTGATACGCGTAAATCCACGATTCATCACCTGTCACGATGTCATAGACGTGTTTCGAAGCACCGCGACCGTATTTTTTGAGCATTTCTTTCGACCAATTGACACGAGCCTTTTTTTGGGCGATTGACAAATTGTGTGGGCTCCAACGCGAACAAATTTTTTTGACAGTCAAATGTTTATGCAATATTGAATGTATGCTGGTCCCACTAACGCCTAAGGTTGTCTCAATCTCACGATAGGTCACATGACGATCTTCCAATATCAGTTCGCGCACAGCATCAATGGTTTTCGGAAGAACAACTGATTTTGGACGACCTTCACGAAATTCATCTTCGAGTGTACTACGACCACGGTTGAATTCACCATACCATCGATAAACACTGGTCCTTGATGGAGCTTCATCGCCAAAAATTGAATTAAGTTCATCCATGCACTGTTGCTGAGTTAATCCACGCCGAAAGTTGTAAAAAATAATCGCACGAAAATGTTAACGATTTAATTCCATTTTTGGGCCGAGATGAATCTTTTAAGTTACTGTAAACAACACAAATAGCGCTCGTATGTCAAAACGTTCTGAGTGCGTATAACATCATAAATGTCCAACTTTACGACAGAGCTGTCAATTGCCGGAATGCAACACTAGGGTTGCCAAATCCCAAAACATAAGATGCAACCTTCGTACCAGGCGACCCTTGGTTTTGGAAACTGTGATGGGCGGCAGAAATGGCCCGAACCAACTTGAGTACTCTTTGTTCAATCCAACTCCGCTGGCTTCCAGCTGTGCACAGTCCACAGAGACCTCCCCGAAGTTCAGCAGTCAACAAATTGTCCAATCCACGTTATAAATGGTTTTCTTTATTTCTTCCAAAATACAACCGTGTAAGGTGGTTTAACTTTACTTTTAATTTGACAACTTTACTTTTAATTCTTTGACCTTACTTTTAATTCATTAACTTTACTTTTAATTTGACAAAATTACAAAATTACACTTCCGAATCAACTCTACTGCAAAAAATCGATCAACGGAATTTTGCAAAAACAGTATTCAACTCGTTAAAGAATCAACTAACTGGGATTCAAAAACGGTATTCAACATCATATTAACCCGCTGTTCCTTTCCCAGGTACACAAAATACCTCTCTCTCGCTCTCCCTCAACATCTACTCCGAAAACAGAATTCGAACTTGCACACGATCCACACTCGAACGGGGGTACGTTCGCACACTCAACATGTGGATCGTGCGCTTTTCCCACCACCTTACCATCAAATTATACCATAACCAAATTATATTAAAAACAATTAAATGATGGGTGGTGGAAGCCGCACGTAACATCCTTCACTGTCTCTTTAAGTCTTAACAGTAAAATTGATGCACTCGGAAGTATTAGACTGCTCAATTATTAAACAATAAGTTGGGAGAAAATAAAAAAAGCCGAGCGGGTATTGCAATGCATGCAGTGTCAACGCTTCGGTCATGCAATTTTTTTTTTTTTTTTTACACTAACGCGCGCATAAAATGAGATTTTGAAGTACCCTTAAATGTCAGAGCACAGTGCGAGCGTATGGAGAGTAAGTGGATAAGGAAAGGAGGTGTCGATGTATATTGGTCTTGAATGTCTGGACATCACAACGACCAGGAAACACATGATCAGGCAGTGCGTGTTTGACAGCCATTGAAAGCAGACAACCGCGTGAATTCTCGAATAAGCTACCCTTGTCGTGTATTCCGATATCATAAATGAATCAAGTACCCCTTGCCAAGTTTAGAAATGCCGCCAAACGGACAACCCAGTGTTAACAAATAGAACACATTAAATAAAAGTTATTTTAATATCTCAAGAAACAGTTTCGTGCACAATTATGTTCTCAGTGAATGTCTGTACTGAGTTTTAAAGATTAATATAAACACAAATTACTATAAACATAAAGTACAATAAATCAATAAAACAACAAAAACGAAAGCTAAAAGTGACAAATCAGTATCTCGCAGTGCATTAATAATCAAAAAGAAGTGCATATAAAAACAGTTGAGTGAGGCGCAAAAAGTGTTCCAGACAATAAAAACAAAAACAATAAAAAGATAATACTTCGGTCGCAAAGGCGAAAATTAAAACAAATGATATATTGCTTGTTAAGAAAGCAATTTTTAAATCCTCGTTTGGCGTGAGTGCAAGCTTACTGACTCTTAGCCGACGGTAGGCGAGTTCAACTCAGCCTGCGGGAGAAATCAAGTTGCCGTGATTCAAAAGGTCGCCTTTGTTTTTTTTTAATGAAAACAAACTGGAAAGAACCAGAATAAACGCGGAGGACGATAAAAACACGACAACGCACAAACGAAAAGGCGCCCCGAAAAACTCCATTGTGACGCGAAGCAAAACCGCGAAATTGACGATGTATAAAGGAGATCAACAATTGGCGGACGACAGTGAGCTCCCCTTCCCCCCCAATTTTAACATATATGGGGCAAATAATTCATTCGCTTCTCTTGCATCCTCAGAGTCTGAGGATGAAGAGGAAGAGATAAGTGAATTGGAGGCGAAACTGGCGATGGCAAGAGCCCGATTACAAGAGAGACGCCGAAAGAAAAAAATAGCGGCGCTCGAACAAGAACAAAACCCGCAACAACTACATAAGCTAAAGCCAAAAGTCGGCCAACAGCAACAATTTCACCATCAACAGCAACATCAACTTCAACAGCAGCAGCATCAACAGCAACATCAACAGCAACTACCAACACAAAAGCGATCAACGAACCAGCAAGCAACACAGCAGCAGCAAAACAACAATATCAGCGGAAAAATAAAGATGCCACCAATCAACACCATAGATGTTGACTGTAAGGAATTGGTAAGTCTTTGTAAGCTAGCCATAGGTAACAATTTTGCAGTTAAAAGACTGACGGGCAACAGGCACGCCATTCAAACATATACGGTGGCAGACCACGACAAAATTAAAGAGGTCTTAAAAAGAGCCACCGCGGAATTTTACTCGTTCACGCCGAAACAAACGAAGAGCGTAACGGTTCTATTAAAGGGTGTCGACCCTGAAACGGAACCGGAGGCTCTGCTCGAAATGCTTCAAAACCTGAAGCACGAAGATCTCGAGTTTACCGCGGTAAAACCATTCACCACACCCAAGGCAAGAAGGGAAAACCGCAAGCTACCCTTCTTTTTGGTTCAATTAACACCCAGCAGTAGAATTGGTGGTCTAAGAAAAATTACAGTCTTGGATCATCAAATGGTCACATGGGACAAATTAAAAAAAGGCAGAGACATCCTGCAATGTGTCCGTTGCCAAAGGTTTGGTCACGCGGCGGCTAACTGTGAAATGCAGCGCCGTTGCGTAAAATGCGGAAAGGACCATAAGGCAGAAGAATGCCCTCTGGGAAAAGAAAGGGTAGAAGACAAAGCCCTTCTAAAGTGCGCAGTGTGTCGGAATGAGGGACACCCCGCTAACTATCGAGGATGTCCTAAATTCCGAGAAATAATGGCAAGAAGTGTGACCCGGCAAAAAAACACAGAGCCAGCTCGTACTACAACAATGCCCGTAACATCGCAGCGGTCGTACGCACAAGTTGCTTCGGGTGGGAGAACACCAAATCAGGCTACATCACAGGTAGCCACAAATACTCCCACACGGACTGAAACAACACCGCAAGCAGACGTGTTCGCAATCCTGCTCAATCTGCAGAGACAGATGACACAGCTACAAAGCCAAATAAACGAGATCTACTCGCATTTGCCCAGCCTAAATAACAAGTCGATATAAACCCTCTAACCACAACATCAATAAAAGCTCTTGTCGTGAATGTAAATTCACTAATAAGAACTGAGAGAAGAGCCAATCTTTTTAACCTGTTGCAAGAGGAACAACCTGATGTACTTCTGGCGGGGGAAACAAAGTTAAACCAGAGACATAAGATAGGACATAAAAACTACGATATTATACGAAGAGATCGACCTAACTCCTCTCAAGGGGGGGTGTCGCAATCTTTATTAGAAAAGGGATCAATCATAAAGTAATATATAGTGGAGAAGTGCGCAGGTTCCGGGTGCTGGAAGCCTGTATCGTCCGCATACCCCTTCAGCAAGGAAGGGGTTTGTATGCGATTGCGGTCTACGCACCTGAGGAGCACCAACAAAACCTATTTATAGCGGAGCTCGAGACACTCTTTCGATGCTTACAATTGCACCTGGACAAAAATTACTTTATCCTAGGGGGAGATATGAACGCCAAGCATAGAAATTGGGGAAATTATATATCTAATGCCAGAGGAAATCAGTTGGCTGGCTGGTTAGATCAGTTTCATATTGAATATAGAGCTGACCTGCTAGCTACGAAATATCCATCGTTCCCCAGAGGTAGATCGTTCTTAGATATCTTGCTAATCGACTCACGACTGAGATTACTTAACACCAACAGACGAAACACAAACTGTTTACGGACAATTGAATACGACAGCGACCACTGTGCATTCACGGCAGTAATACAGCTTCCGAACGAGCTCGCAGATCTGGAGGAATTCGTGATCCCGCAACCCTATAACTACGGGTCAATGCGATGGCCGCGGTTCGCCAGATCATTAACAAGAGAACTGCGTTCGAATGACTTTAATCTGCCAGTAAACAGAAACCTGACTAATGTCGAAATCGACAAATACATTCAACAAATGGACGAAACCGTAAAACGAACAATGGACAAAACAATTCCCAAAACAACAGTTACAGATCACATTAACATGTACAGAAACGCAACAATAAACGCACTCCACAAGAAAAAGAGCAGACTGCTATCGAAATTAAAACAATTACACAGACAGTTTACAGACAGACAAGACCAGGGGATAATATCACTGAAATTTCAATTAAAAAACCTCCAACAATTACTTAAAGCTAATTATAGATTAGCAACAAATTTGTATTGGAACAACAGAATTCGAGCTATAAAAACTAATAACCCGAATATGTTCCCACAAATAAATAAAATATTCAGGAGAAATAATCAAAACGAGATTCAGTGTCTCCAAATTCCACGTACTGAGGTAAACAAGCAGCTGCTAACCAACATTGGCATAGATACAGAGAACGCTATCTTCAATAGTGAGCTCTTCGTGATCGAAGATCCTTTGGAGAAGGCGAACGCTGTGGGAGCTGTCTTTCAGGAAATGTACAAGGTGAATGAAAGCATTCACCGAAACCATGACCTGGAGGACAGAATTCGACTGAATCACCTGCACCTCCGGAATGAAATTTCACATTGGCAATCGGAGAATCCGGGTTTTACGGAATTCAGTGACGATAATCTGTCAATTGACATTAATGCCAATGGTGGGGCTAATAGCCTTTTAATCACAAGGGAAGGAATCCAGAGTATCTTCGACTCATTAAGAAGCAAAACGTCAGTGGGAATAGATGGAGTACCTAACATCGTACTCAAGAACCTGCCCCCAAAGGCAATAGATATATACACGGTCCTGTTTAACAACGCGTTGAATAATGCATATTATCCCGCGCGTTGGAAAACGGCTATCATTCAGCCCATCGCAAAAAAGGGCAAAGACTGTACAAACCCAATGAACATGCGTTCGATAAGTTTACTCCCAAGCATCAGTAAAGTATTTGAAAAAATCATTAACAAAGCTCTGCTAAAATGGGTAGACGACAATAGCATTATTCCAAATAACCAGTTTGGCTTTAGGGCGGGTCATGAAACCACACATGCCGCAGCTAAACTGGTCTCCGACATACAATGGAATAAATGTAGGAACCAATGCACAGGTGCCTGTCTGATCGACTTGGAAAAAGCCTTTGATACCGTCTGGATCGAAGGGTTGTATTACAAACTGGTCAGATATGGCATACATAAGCCTTTACTATATGTACTTTACGATATGTCAAAGGACAGGAGATTCGTGGTCAAAAGTGGTAATGTGACCTCTAATAAAACGTATAATATCAAGAATGGCTTGCAACAGGGCGCGGTACTCTCTCCGATTCTTTTTAACATTTACATTAGCGACTTATTAGATGCACTTCCGCAGGCTATTGCGTACGCAGACGATATCATAATTTACAGAACAGCTCCGAAAGTTGAGATCATAAATAGTTTAATACAGCGAGACTTCAACAAAGTGCAGGGCTATTGCGATGACTGGAAACTTAAGATCAACTTCCAGAAATGTGAAGCCATCCTATTTAGAACTCCATTATATAAAGCCACGTACGACACAAGGAAAAACTGGCGAAAGCTAGTTATCGTGGGACCGCATGGAGATAAACTGGAAACCAAGAGTTTAGTTAAATACCTGGGCATCTGGCTAGATCAATATCTGTATTTCAACAGACATGTAGAGGCTGCTTTGCTCAAAGCGAGAAAAACGTTTGCTATGACAACGAGGCTATTTCACAGTAGCCAACTTGACAGCAGGGTAAAAGTCATATGCTACATGACGCTAATCAGGCCAATGCTCATATATGGTTGCCCAGTATGGTTCAACATAGGTCCAAATTTGATGGAAAAGATTCGGGTGTTCGAAAGGAAGTGTCTGAGAACCTGTCTCAGATTATATCGAACACCGGAATCGGAATACAAAAAGTACTACTCAAATGAGACTTTATATAATGAAGCCTGCATAAATAGGGTGGATAATTTTATGATTAAATTAATCAGAGGACATATTGCGAGAGCAATAAGCTCGTCCAATGACCTAATTTTCGGGGCTTATTATCCAAACACCCTGTACTATGAGAACGTGCGTCGCAACGGTTTTGTTCCACCAGAGGCGTTCCTTGATTTGGACATGAAAGGGCTTATACAGGATAGATCCGGAATTCCGCTGATCTATCATGTAAGTAGATCATCCGTAGACGGGCGATTGTGCTACGACCGGGAAGTAACGCGCACCGAAGAAGAGCTCCTGCGCTTCAGTAGGGCTATCTCCCACAGAGACCGGGACGATAGTATTAGACAGCGTCAACAGTTCTGGTGGTTGAATGGCATATAAAGACCTGGATACCAAAGCCGGTATAGAATCACACTATCATCAGCTAGCTTACATAGACTTAGCTTTTCTAGAATTAGGGTAGTTTAAGATTTAAGTTAAGTTAAGCTAAGTGATTTTACATAAAATAAAAAAAAAAAAAAAAAAAAAAAAAAAAAATAAAAAAAAAAAAAAAGGAGATAAGTTTAGGTAAGTTAAGTAAGTTAAATTTTAAGAAAAAAAAAAAAAAACAAAAAAAATTGACAAAGTTTTTCAAATTTTTCTTTGTCTTTCAAATAATTATAAGTATTGCCACAAAGTTCTGTCGCCGAAAGGCAAATTATACAAATATTAAGTAATGTTTAGCTTAGAGCGTCTGCGAAGGACCAGTAAGTTATTATATAAGCTATTTAAGCTAGAATTTAAGCATTTTTTGTCTAGCCTTTAATTTAGAAACTAAGAATATAGAAAGAAAATAAAAAAATGTTTAAAAATGGACACATGATCAGGCAGAGCTATTCACATTCGTAATGGATCTCTATGTTTATTGTGGCTCCTCGATAGTATAGTGGTTAGTATCCCCGCCTGTCACGTGGGAGACCGGGGTTCGATTCCCCGTTGGGGAGCCTCTGGCGCAAGACTAATGACCTTGCGGGGAGGAAGTATTGTGCCGAACACGGACACTCGGTTCACTTCCTCCTCCATCATAAATTAATTAATTGGCCCGTCGTCGCAACAAGATGAAACACAAAAGTTCCGAGGAAAACGCTCAAAAACTGCAACACAACGTCCACAGAAACAGGAGAGACAAAAGGAAACACTGGTCACTGTTATTAGTGAAAGGTTTTTTTATTTTTAATTAATTTTAACAAACACTGAAGGACAATAATTTTAATTACACCGAACGGTTAACAGTAAGGCAAAGTTAATTAAAATGAACTGGTCCGCGATGGGGAATATTCGGTGGCTGTGACACTTTTTGGCCAACGTACTCAACACAACCACGACTCGGGGTACAACATTAACACGACTCGGAATTCATGGCGTGTCTGCAGCGCTACAGACCGCGGAAGTCCGCACGACTATTGTCGTCGGCAGATGGAAAAGGACTCAACGATATTCAATCGTTGTTAAAAAAAATTCAGCCAGTGAATTTGGCTCTCTTAAATTAAGGGTACAATTCCTGTTCCGAGAGAGACGTAAAGTCTCTCCTTTGGGTAACCGAGAGATCCCATACAGAAGATCGCCACAGTACACTTGTGTGTGTGTACGTCGGTTCTTTTCATAGATCGGAGCCATGATGCAGAACCTGATACACAAAGAAGGGAAAGTGATCGTACAGATCTTTGTTTATGTGGAAAGGTTACTGGCAAACGGATCCAGAACTAAGTAGGATAAAAGAGATTTATGACCTGTGAGTTCAACTGAGTAATCAAGTTGCAACTCATTAAATGGTAGACGTATTTGGGATACGTTTTGATGATTGAATTGTTTGTGTATCGCCAGAATGCCGGTTGTTAGACAGCGATCATTGTTTGCACTTTGGTGCATTGGTAAGGGATTAGTCTCAAGATGGTGCTAATTACATGCATGTGCGCTAGACCGTTTATTGCTGGCTGAAAGGGGTCGCCAGCCGATGTGTGTGTAGATAGTTTTTTTGTACGCACATCGAGGCTGGGAAAATAGACGGCGCAATATATATGATCCCTGTCATGATGGTTACAATATATGTAAATCGAATCATCTTGTTTTCAGGTTCTTGGTATGAGATTCCTGATAAGGTAAGAAAGACATCTTACAGAGAATTGGTATGCGAAGAGAATGCATGAAAGGTAAGTTTTCTTTACAGGGACTTAAAGATCATAGATTTGATCTCTTAAATGCGTGAAGCATTTTCAGGTGCCTAATGTGATTGCATTGGCGAAAACTTATGCGTCTTGGGGCGAGGTAATGGGGGTTTTTAGGCAAGTGTACCGTGGGGTTGGGCGGAACTGCCACAACGTTGCCGCAAAAACAAATTATCATGGAAAATTTAACAAGCCTCAGGGATTGCTAAATAAGGCCAAGACCGGTACCCGGTTGTAGTGCCGATGATGATGATGATGTATATTTGTGCGCCTAAAGTCCACTTTCAATGTGAACTGATGCGCATTCACAGATTGGCGGATATCGCGAGAAAATGTCTGAAGCGGCGGAACACATTCAGCAAGTTCAGTTGAGCAACGACCGCGGTAATACCTATAGAAAAGAGATAGGCATGATACGTTGCGCCTGTGTTCTAACGACGGAATTGATCGACTTACGGCTGTGTCGCCAATAAGTTTCACTGCTCGCTTTTGCATCCTGTCGAGCACGTGTACTGCAGATTTGGTAGCGCCTGACCAAATATGGGAGTTGAACTCCGTGAAAATAGTGGCCAGATTGGATGGAAGTATCTTTTGCATCTCTTAAGGAGCCCCATACATTTGGGTGCACTTTTCGCAGCTTCAAATATGTGGTCCCTCCAATTAAGAATCGAATTAATTTGAGCGCCGGGGATTCATAGTTCCTTGGCTTCGTCGATGCAAGTGCCGTTCATAGACAGTATATTTTCTTTGGGGCTCGCCTTTGACGACAAAAGGCAGCATTGAGTTTTTAAGGCATTGAATTCTACTCTGTTAGATAATCCCCACTGATATATCTTGCTAAGATCTGAATTTAATGTATCAAGCATAAGTTGCTGGTTGATAGTGACATTCGAAGAGTTTGGACAGGAGCGTTCGTATGAGTATGAGAAACTCAACGTGCTATCATCAGCAAACGAGTGAGGAATGTGGCATCGAATTGTAACATGCAATTTTGATGCGTGAACTGCCTTAACAATCATGCTATTGAGAAATGCCTACTGGGTAAAGAACAGCACCTGGACAAGAGTAAGTTATCCTGCGTCGTCTGTAAAAATACAGGTCACCCCGCTAACCTTTAGGGGGTGCCCTAAATACCAACAGTTGGAAGTAAAGCTGGAAGTCAGAAAGGAACAACTTGAAGAAGAAAAACGAATGAAAACTAGTTCTTACAAATCTAGTGTGTTATATGCTCAAATGTTCTTACCGTGTAACCGCCACGCAACAACATAAAAATTGTCTGTGTAAAGGTCTGTTTGTCACTCACTTTAAACATCACACACACGTTGGAATCCCTCTTTAAATAAAACACTTTTTGTTCTTTATTGCTTTATTCTTAGTTACTTTATTTTGTTCGCACTTATTAAAACGTATTCTTACTAGATCTATTTTCAAAGTTATTTTATCTAGTTTACACTTATTGAACACGTATTGTTCAAAGTTATTTTATTTAGTTTACACTTATTAAAACGTATTGTTACACGATCTGTTTTCAAAGTTATTTTATTTAGTTTACACTTATTAAAACGTATGATGGGTATGACGCCAACAAGCAATCTCCTCCTGACCGTCCTGGTCAAAAATCCAAAACCAACTCTCTTGTCCTTTTTTGGACTTGATCCCAAAACCAGCCTCGTCTTCAACAATGGCCCGAACAACAACTCCCATCCCACTATCGTTGTTCGTTTTCCATTGTACTTTTTCCTAGGTGTGAAACCTGGTTTCTTTCACGAGATCAAAGGATCCTTCCTTTTTGCCTGGTCTCCTTTTTTTGTGTTAAACTCAAAGAAAAATCAATAGCGCGTTTATTTCGCCTATTGTTTTTCTTTTGTCTAATGAATTTTGCCGGTGGGAAACTCATGAAGGAGGATCAATGGTGCCGAGGCGCATGTTTATTTTGCTTTATTGCCTTTTCGTTTGTTCTAACTGAATTTGGTTAGAACGAAAACTGGCGCTGGTTGTCTTAATGGTTTTAAGTAACAATTTTTCTGAATGGGGTCATAAAAATTGCTGGCGTGCATTTTTTTTTATGATTCCCCTCGATTTTGGTTCGGACGACGGCATCTGGTCCGCACATTTGCCTTTTAGGAGTTTTTGTTGGGTGAATCCTTGGTTCAATGATTATCTTTCCAAGTTTTTTATGTGAGCAAATTGAACGTTTAGTTCAATTTGCTTGGAGCTTAATTGATTAGCGCAAATTGAACGTTTAGTTCGATTTGCTTGCTATCCATTTATGTGGGACCATTTGTTGTATGGGCTAATGTCTTTTATTTAGATATGTCACATCCTTTAAGTGGATGTTTTTTGGCGTGTATCGCAGTTAGTGGTGGAGACTAGCTCCAAAAGGGTAATTTTTTATGGGATGGGTGGTTGTGGCCGTAACATCTGCACCATAAGCTCCAACAGACATAACAGCAAATTTACTGTCCATGGAAGTACAGTTTTCGGCGTTAGAAAAAAAAATCGAAAAACTCGAAAAAATGTGATGGAACAGGTGGCTCAAATTAATGTTATCTATTCTTTATCTATAGTAAAAAAAGAATTACGCTCCAATGGCGTAGATCCACCGAATGACAGAAATCTTCATAATGATGAAATTGGTCATTATCTCTTGACGATGAACAACATTGTTACCAATACAATGAATCGTTCTACCCCAAAATTAGTTCACATGGAGGGACATTCTAACCGATACGGAAACCCAAATATTGACACCGTGTTTAGACAGAAGGGCAATCTGCTCTTCAAGCTAAAACTGCTTTATAGACAGTTTAGCGATCCAAATCGCCAGAAAATAAAAACGATTTAGTCACTAATAAAAAACCTTCAAAAACTGATCCGGGACGAGTATAGATAAGTAATTAATGAAGAATGGAACAACAAAATTCCAGCCATGAAAACCAGTGGGCCGAATATGTTCCCATAAATAAATAAAGTATTTAGAAGGAAAGATTACAATGACATTCCATGTCTGGATGTCCCGCGGACTCCGGAAATTGTCAACGCAGGGTTTACCCTGGAACACATCAACTCCAACGAAGAGCTAAGTTTGGTAGAGGATCTGCAAGTTAAAACGAACTCAATTGGTGCCTGTTTCGAGGTAGTGGACAGAGTAAACGAATCTGTTCATTCTAACCGAGACCTCGAAACAAGGGCTTTCTAAAAACATTGTTCGCTACTTATAACAAAACCAACAAAATGAGTTCTCCCTTTTAAAAATCTAAACACAGTATATTCATGCACAAGGATGAACTTACGGACATCCTTACACCCCTTAAGATCAAAGAAATCTTCTCGAATAGATAGTATTCCAAATATTGTTCTAAATCACTTACCTCTTGAAGCAGTGAAGATTTAGACTTTTTTATTGAATAATGTTCTAAATAACGCATATTATCCAACTCGTTGGAAAACTGCAGTATTTCATCCCATCCCCAAATAGTGCAACGACAGGAGCAATCCAGACAATCTTTGGTTGGTTAGTTTGCGTCCAAACATCAGCAAGGTATTTGAAAAACAATATATTGAACAAGCAGTTCGGTTTCAGAGCAAAACACGACACCGTTCTTGTGGCGAAAAAACTTGTTTCCGGTATACAGTGGAACAAGGCAACGCGACAATGCACAGGGATCTGATTGGTTGACTTTGAAAAGGCCTTCGATACCATATGGTTAAAAGCATTTGTATTTGTATTTGTATTACATATTCGATGATATGATAATGGGTAAACAATTTGTGGTGAAATGTGGAGATACGAGAGTTGCCTTTTATATTTCGGGATTAGAGAACAAAAACAAATATTGATCATCGAAAATCACTTTATTGTTTTTCAAAATATTCCCCATGAAGATCTATACACTTTTGCATGCGTTTGAACCAATTGTCGAAGCACTTTTGCCACTCTGATTGAGGTATCTCCAACACATGCATTCTGAATGCAGCAACCGCTTCTTCAGGTGTCGAAAAACGTTGACCTCTCAGTTTGTTTTTTACGTACGGGAATAAAAAGAAGTCATTCGGTGCCAAGTCAGGACTATACGGCGGATGACCCATCAAATCGATGTTTTGGGTGCTCAAAAATGCAGTTGTCGCAGCCGATGTGTGAGAGCTCGCATTGTCGTGGTGAAGAATGATCCGTCTTCGGCGGTTGGTTTTCCTGATTTCTTGGAAGACAACTGGCAAACAAATGGTTGTGTACCACTCAGAATTGACTGTTCTGCATTGTTCTAGTGGTACGGTTGCGACATGTCCAGTTTTTCCGAAAAAACAGGCGACCATTTGCTTGGAAGTGCTTCGTGCGCGAACAACTTTTGTTGGATTTGGCTCATCTTGAAACACCCAGACAGTCGACTGCTGTTTACTTTCGGGCTCATACGCGTAAATCCACGATTCATCACCTGTCACGATGTCATAGACGTGTTTCGAAGCACCGCGACCGTATTTTTTGAGCACTTCTTTCGACCAATTGACACGAGCCTTTTTTTGGGCGATTGACAAATTGTGTGGGATCCAACGCGAACAAATTTTTTTGACAGTCAAATGTTTGTGCAATATTGAATGTATGCTGGTCCCACTAACGCCTAAGGTTGTCTCAATCTCACGATAGGTCACATGACGATCTTCCGCACAGCATCAATGGTTTTCGGAACAACAACTGATTTTGGACGACCTTCACGAAATTCATCTTGGAGTGAACTACGACCACGATTGAATTCACCATACCATCGATAAACACTGGTCCTTGATGGAGCTTCATCGCCAAAAATTGAATTAAGTTCATCCATGCACTGTTGCTGAGTTAATCCACGCCGAAAGTTGTAAAAAATAATCGCACGAAAACGTTGACGATTTAATTCCATTTTTGGGCCGAGATGAATCTTTTAAGTTACTGTAAACAACACGAATACCGCTCGTATGTCGAAACGTTCTGAGTGCGTATAACCTCAAAAATGTCCAACTTTATGACAGAGCTGTCAATTGCCGGATTGCAACGCTAGGGTTGCCAAATCCCGAAACATAAGAGGCAACCCTCGTATAGTCTCTAACAAGACCTTCCATATTAAAATGGGCTTACAGTAAGGAGCAGTGAATTCTCCCATTTTGTTTAACAATTTATACTAGTGATCTAGTGGCGTCTCTCAACCATGCTACTGCATACGGAGACGACATTTTTGTGTATATATCTGGAGAAAAGATTCCAGAGGTCGATTTGGGAGCTACAACGATCACCTGGCGGCTCAGGTGGTACTACTTGCAAGCATTACATCGAGCATTCTGGTCCTGGTGGAAGAACGAATACCTCCACACGTTACAGGCTCGCAACAAATGGTATCATCCGGAACCAAACCTAAGAAATCCAATCGTGGTGGTTCTGAAAGACGAACAACTATCTCCAACCTATTGGCTAATGGGAAACGTTGTCGAGCTTCAACCTGGCAGAGAAGGCAAGGTTCGGCTAGCAACTGTGAAGATTCAGGAGGCCACACTTAAGCGACCCGTCACAAAGTTGGTCCTACTCCCGGTTGTTCAAGGTGAGACGGTGGAACCGACAGTTCAATGTGGGCGGAATGCTGGAGAAGGAGCAGCACACAACTGCCGACTGCCGGACTGAGGATCGGCTATTTATACCAATTGCTCTCTTTGTGCCTGTGATAAACATGCGAACGGGGAACAGGGACACAAGAGATAATATAAGTGGCGGCAGTTGGGGAGTTGAGTCGAGTCCTGGATCCATCCCATAGGGTCTACTCTTAACAAACCAGACACACACGGACGCACAGTACAAGACGGCACAAACACACCGACCAAAGCGCAGATCATTAGACGCCAAAGACGTGATCTGCGTTTACTACCGCACCCAAGACCTCCCGGTCTTGTATGATTTCTTTCCCACCATCCCTCTATAAAAGTAGTTAGAGAACACTTGGAATAACACTGTCCACACTATCCTTGGATACCCCCCCTTTTTTCTTTTCTTTTCAGATATCGCGAGACCGAGCCCAACATCCTCACGGATGTGGGTGATTCTGGTTATCGCAAGATGACCAGAAGTCAGAGACAATATGAAGGACACATCTGTCCTTGTCTCGCTAAAGTCGGCCCTCTCGCCATCCATTTTTTTTTTTTTTTTGAATTGAGTCGAGTACAAGTTAAGCAGTCAAACGCTGCCAACACAAAACCAAAGAGATCTTAACAAATTAGAACGGGGTTGCTCCACCAATATATAAAAAAAGACCAACTAAATCAGTAATTCACCGCCTTTCAAGTAAATCGAGTTTTCAACAAAGAATTTTATTAAAACAAAAACCGACTGTTTCGCAAACCATCAACGAAGACGGTCACAACGAAGTGTTGAGTTTTTAATACTAATAATAATAATATCAAAATTAAAAAAAAAAAACGAGTTAATCAGAAACCAATAACGAAGACGATACTTTAAAATGATCAAGCCATAGTATCATGTGTTGGAAAATTTAGCATGGCAGTGTAGAGCCGTAGACGAAGGAGTTGATAGAAGCATACTATAAAAGAATTGTGAATTGAATTGTAATTCAAATTATTCCATTAATTGCAGTTCGGGGTGAAAGTAATTAAACGAAAAAGTGTGTGTTTAATTATTTTATATTAATAAAGTGTGAGTAGTATGTTTGTATAGTAGCATATCCCGGGTCTTTATACCATGTATGAACGAGCAAGAAAATGTCCCTTAATTTTTTTGAACCGTTAGTATCTTTTGTCGAGAATGTCTGAATTACTGTCTTCAATGGGCTAGAGGTTCTGTTTTCGATAGCTCGTATAAAACTGTTTCTGAAACTTTTGAAAGATTTGCTTTGTTCACTGATAGCACTTATATTTAATGCGATAGTCCTTTGGCCTGTTACGAGTTTGATACCTACAGTCACCTCATTTATTTGTGATATCAAAAACTTCAAACACCTCTCTGGTGATGAAGTATGTACCGTTCCCAGTTTTTTCCACTTATTTTGCAAATTCTTTCAATATCCGCACGAAAATATGAAAATATAACACCCCACAGCCCATATCAGATATCATAACTTTCCATTTGACCACAACAAGCTGAATCAAAGTGGGTCATTCAAATTTTCGCATTTAGAAATCACATATTCACGAAATTATGTTTAATTATGCGGCCATCTTGACGCCTAATTATTATGAATCACTGTCTACTGGTGATAGGTAAATTGTGGTAGCCACTAGTCATCGAAGGAAACTGGGGTGGTCACTTCTGCTCAGATGAAAGCCCAGTTCGTTGGTCTTTGTTTTGTCTACTTGTGCGCCTAATAGATACTTTTTTCTCTGATTTGAGGAGATGATTATCCATGAATACAACAGCTCTATTGAGTTGTGAACTGTTTGGGATCTTCTCCGGTGTCTGTAAGATTATTTATTGGCTCAACTTAATTCAATACCTGTGGTGGCTGGTGTTGAAATTTGAGAATTTACCTGGGACTGTGCTCCCAAAATGAAGTAAGACTGATAAATAAGGGACTTAGTACAACAAGTGTATGCCTGGTGGTTTTAAGCTCATGGAATAGTCGTTTGTATGTTAATTTTCCCAAGGTCCTATTCTTTTCCTTTGGAATTTCGGGTGCCGCAGTTAGAAGAAGTTGATTTATTCATATGTCGAAATATAGTCATCTTGTTCGAAATATTCTTGGAATATCTTCAACTTGAGATAAGTAGATTAGGCATGTTCAAGCAATAGATCTCATCAGTGAGGGCATCTATCACTGGTTAGATAGCAAGTGCTGTTAGAACGGGACCATTTAGTGACTGACAGTTAAGGCTTCCGGTATTGGAGGAATCGAAACTGTGGGAATATGAATGTGTGGGGAGAGGTCAAGTCAGTGTTGTAAAATGAGACTGATTCAAAGCCATTGTAATTAAAAAGTTGAATTATAACTGAAATTAATAAACAGATGAACAACAATTCCAAGCATTATACGAAAGAAGAACGGGAAATCCAACTTTAACTTCATAAGTATCAGATGGCGATATAAAATGTGAACGATAATGAATGAATGCAAATGCAAATGTACGGTTTTCGAACAACACAATGAATAATGGAGACCTGAGGTTAGAAGATACTGTGTAAGAAAGCTTTCATATACATATATCTATAGTAAAGCTAGTTTTTCCTAAAAACATCTCAACCGATAGGTGTGTAGCGGTCCGCCAGATCCCACGGCTCGCCCTCCTGAAAAAACCCCCATAACTCCCTTAAGTTCGCTAATGCAACGGTATTAGTACCTGTAAATGCTTCACGCATTATATTGATCACCATCTGTAATCATAAAATCCCTATAAAGAAAACTTACCTTCATGCATCCCTTCGCATACAATTTTTCATAAGATTTCTTTGTTTTCTTATTTGGAATTCTGAACCAATTCGGTACCAGACAAATTCCTGTAAACAAAATAATTCGGATTGCAATCAATGTAACCGTCATGACAGGGACCATAAATATCGCGCCGTCTATTTTCCCAGCCGCGTCATATACCTTTTCATACACATTGCCTGGCAACCTTTTTTTGTTTGTCTTACCAACAAACAACCCAAGCAGCTGCATATAATTAGCGCAATAGACGCTGAAACCAAATTCTCTAGCATTTCCTAATGCAAATATGAACCCGGTTTCTATGGCAGCCAGAGATGCCATAAACATCCAATTTGCTTTTAGCACCTTTTTCTCCTAACGTCGAAAATAGCGACGAGGCATCGTATAAACATGACCCTCATTAAAGAGCGAACCATTTGGTCGTCTTTTCTTTTGTCGCTGTTCCACTGCACGTGTGAATAGCATTGATCTCAACGATCCCACACATACCACCATGACCTTTATTACAAGATCTGGTTTCCTATACCACCAAGAGAGACTTTACGTTTCCCTGGTGGTAGTTAAAAAACGATATCCTGATTGGAGAGGATATCGTTTGAGTCTTATTCCATCCTCCGACCACGCTGGTCGCACGCGTGAAACTCCCGCTCTCCGCCACCAGCGGAGAAGCGTAAACAGTAACATACGCAAATATATACCCGGAGTCGTGTGGGTATTAGTTTAAAGTATCAATTGGAATGTTTTAAGTGTTGTTCGACTTTAATATACATTGAAATAATGAAAGTGTAAACCATTTTTGATGAATCGAAAACAATAAGTGCCCGTTTTTAGTTTTGTACTCAACTCAAATTAAATAAAAAAAACAGTTTGAACTATTAAGGCTCGCGTGTGTTTTGCTTCTTTTTCTGTTGTGTACGCTGCGTTGTCGATTTCTGTTGGTGCTTTGCCTTTTTGTGTCCGGCGGAACGACGAAGGAACATATACATGATGGAGGAGGAAGTAGAACGGAGTACCCATGCAGGTACATTACTTCCTACCCCATATTGGTGACTCTAAGAGTGAATATGAACACGCAACCTTCAAACATTTGAACCACGAACAAAATGTTAACACCGTGTATCGTACGCGCAAAAGACCTTTCCAGTGTGACTAGTGAGCGATTGTGGCGGCAATCGCGGAAAAACTTTAAATGGTGCAACGCTCCAGGATTCTACAATTCCATCCAGACATCTCAACACCATCACTGGAACAGGAACAACACCACCATCAACGACTAGGAGCAACAGCCCAACATGCACCAGATACCATCACCGAAACATCACAGAGATAAGTACCTTTCATTCTTTTCATTTTTGTTCAAAGAATTTAGCGCAACATCGCTGAACGTTCCGTTCAAAAGCTACAAAAGGAAGTTGACAGGCTCAAAGATGGTTTAATCCACGAGTGTTCGAAAAGCGAATTTTTACTAGAAGTAATTGTATGAAATTCAAAATACGTAAAACATACACCCGCAGTTCAAGAATATTAAAAGAATTCAAAACAAAGGAGAATCAGTATCCTGTTGGTCCGTGGCTCTTGGCATGGTTTACCTTTCGTTGTTGTGGGTCAGCTATTTTCCAGATAATCCAGTCAATTTGTGTAGCGTAAAACCTCTCTTCGTTCCAGTTGTTCATCTATTACTAATAATTAATCTACGTCTTTAAAACTCAAAATTCCTTACAATTTTATGTATGATGTATCAATATTAAATTCCTTTATTTTCTTTTATACTATTCGGTGCAATACAAATGATTTCCTAGTCATACAGCTGTATCTGCGTTAAACCCATTTTGTTTGTGAAACTAGGCCAAAAAAAAAAAAAAAGGCAAAATACTTTAAAATTTAAAATTTCCAATAATACATTTAAAAATTGATTAGTGGGTTATAACCAGTACAAGAAATCATAGATGTAATTATCAAGCTTGATTTTTATGCAGAAATTAATTTACGGTTAGAAGTGCAAATTACCACACACAGTTCTAATTAAGCGATTTTCATGGTAAAGGTAGACAACTGGTTCGAAACAGTTGTCCTGCCAGTCTAAGAAAACCGTATAATAAGCTTGACTGTTAAAGGCTATAAAGGATATCGATATTTATATGAATGGACGTATGTCCGGAAATATGTTCATTTGTATGAATGCGTTTCTTTAATTTTCTTTTAAAATTTACAAACCAACATGAACAATTAGTAATTTCCAAAACATATTATCATCAATGATTTCAAAAAAAGAAATATTAAATACGGAAATAAATGTTTCTTTTCCTTGCACTTCACTGTGTCGTACTGGCAAAAATAAATCAAACCGAAATGTTAAACCCATAATAGTTTAAGCCGAAATAATGAATAAATTCAATATTTTTTTTTCCGGCATCTCCCCGTGTGTACAATTAAACGTAATGCGAATAGTTGTAATGTCACACATTTATTTTCTATTTACCAAAAATAATTAAATGAGAACACATGAATGTACAACGATTCAAAAAAAGATCCCTTTATTTACAGGACAATTTTCAAAAAATGCAAAAATATATAACACTTTTAAAATATTGTTTACCATACAGACCTTCGCTATGTAATATTGACAGTCAAGAAAAATGTATAAAAAACTCTCGTTACAATCTAAAATAGTACTCATTTTAAAAAACAAAAATAATAAAAATAGCCTTACACATACACTCATTAGTAATATGATGAACACACCAGATATCCTTAATTATAATAAAATAGGTAACGACAAAACACTACATCTGAAAACCACATGTAAAACTAGAAGTTAAAATCGATATATATATATATATATATATATATATATATATATATATATATATATTCATAGGAAAGCACCAATATATTGTTTAAAAAATAAAAATATTTTCATTGTATTCCTAATCCCTTACTTTTAAATATTATTTTAACTGCTTCTCCTAGTTTTTTATTCACATTTAATTCAAATTAATATAAATATATACACACAGATTAATTCTAACCAAATTAATGGAAAGCAGTTTTCAATTTTTACTTTACTTTTAATCCGTTTTAATAGCAAGAAACACTTTGAAGTTTAAGCATTATAAGCAAATTAAAGCATCACCGCCAATTAAATTATAAGCATTGTAAACCTCTTCTGGGTACACATAAAGATACAATCGTTTTCGCTAGTATACACGACTCCACATGACTCGGCTCGCACGCACTCTATTTTGACTCCGCCTTGTATTTCCTTCAACCCTATTCGACTACACACGACTCCGCTTCCTACTTCTCTCGACTACTCGCGACAATACCCGACCCCTTTTCAACCTCTTCCGACTACAGTTACTTTCTTTTTCGACTTCACGCCGCCCACACTCAACTCCACTTGACTCCCCGTGACACATTCAAACCTTTCGACTCGACATTACGCGACCCACCTCACACCCGAGTTCTTTTCACCCTTTTCGATTTCGCTCGGGTTTATTCAATCCCGAAGCCTTCTCAACATATTGGCGCACACGCTCGCCATTACCAACACCCATTTTCTGCAAACCGGCCCCTTAAGTAACAACAGCTACTACGTGTAGTATATAATTTATAGGACGCCCGGTTTAGTCTCGCGTGAAACACCCTCACCCTTTTCTGTCTCTTTTCTGAAGGTTGGCGCTCACGCTCACCAACCATAGCCTTCACGCAACCCCATGCAGCCCTTCTCGACTTTCCTTGACCGCTAACAACTTGTTATGCCCCTGTTCAAATATTGGCGCCCATGCACGCCAAAGACAATTATCACGCGAAACCGTTCATCAATGCTCGACTTTTCTACCCGATTTCAGCAAGCCAGCTTCCCTCGTAACTCAGCTACTACGCGTAGCAGCACCCAGTAGGACACCTGGTTTTGCCTCCTTATTTAAACTTCAGGACCTTCGTCCTTAGATCTTTTAACGTCTCCCAAATGTCTCAGCAACACCGGTCCACAAATCATACCGATACCACCGAACTGAGACATTATACCTGGTTCCCCAATCTTTAGCCACCATGGCTCATCTTTAGCGGCAACGAAAGGCTATACACGCCCCTCTACACCGCCTCCAATACCTAGGTGCATAATACTTCGGAGCGCACATCTAATAACCCTAGGGCGCCCTGGGGTTGGACACAATTAACCACCCACCAGGAGCCCCCTAAGCAAAGTCCTCTATTTTCTTAACAAGCTCGACGGCCGGCACCTCACAGCAAGTTTCCATTCGGTCGAGGTCGCAGCTACCGCTACATTGGCACCAATGTACCGGTCCTCCCTCGATAGGTAAAACGTGCAATTGAGGGCCCACCCTCCTCTACCAGTTCCAGCGGCAAACTAATCGCCATACAAACGTATGGACAAAAGACACCCGCTCTGGACTTGGTCCCTTTCCATTCCGCACACGGCAACCCGTCACTACGGATGGGAATTACCCTGGGATAAATTCCCCTCCATCTCGCACACACTATTTCGTCACTGCGGATGTGAGCGGATTTCCGATGAGTTCCGACCTATTCGGGCGATAGGCCTGTTGGTCCACGAGACCCATAACAGGCCTATGGACCACGCCGCACACATTTGCCCTTGATGGCATCAAGCGGTAACAACTGTGTCCATCTTATCGATAAAGGCCCAAACAATAACCAGGAACTGGTCACCACGACAGTCCCGTAACATTACCACAGCGCATTCCGAAGCAAGCTCCCTATCATCACAGCAACCACCATCGAGCATTCCCTCGCCCCTACCTTTTTTTTCGTGACTACGTCACTGGGAGGGGAGTACCGTGGCGGTCCGCCAGATCTCACGGCTCGCACTCCTGAAAAAACCCCCATAACTATTACCCAACTCCCTTAAGTTCGCTAATGCAACGGTATTAGTACCTGTAAATGCTTCACGCATTATATTGATCACCATCTGTAATCATAAAATCCCTATAAAGAAAACTTACCTTCATGCATCCCTTCGCATACAATTTTTCATAAGATTTCTTTGTTTTCTTATTTGGTATTCTGAACCAATTCGGTACCAGACAAATTCCTGTAAACAAAATAATTCGGATTGCAATCAATGTAACCGTCATGACAGGGACCATAAATATCGCGCCGTCTATTTTCCCAGCCGCGTCATATACCTTTTCATACACATTGCCTGGCAACCTTTTTTGTTTGTCTTACCAACAAACAACCCAAGCAGCTGCATATAATTAGCGCAATAGACGCTGAAACCAAATTCTCCAGCATTTCCTAATGCAAATATGAACCCGGTTTCTATGGCAGCCAGAGATGCCATAAACATCCAATTTGCTTTTAGCACCTTTTTCTCCTAACGTCGAAAATAGCGACGAGGCATCGTATAAACATGACCCTCATTAAAGAGCGAACCATTTGGTCGTCTTTTCTTTTGTCGCTGTTCCACTGCACGTGTGAATAGCATTGATCTCAACGATCCCACACATACCACCATGACCTTTATTACAAGATCTGGTTTCCTATACCACCAAGAGAGACTTTACGTTTCCCTGGTGGTAGTTAAAAAACGATATCCTGATTGGAGAGGATATCGTTTGAGTCGTATTCCAACCTCCGTTCGCGACGGTCGCGTCATCATCCGCCGTACCGAGTGCACCGGTACGGTGCGAGGCACAAAGGTCGTATCCCTTTGCAGAATCAATCGGGTTTACTTTATTTTACATTAGTCGGTAAATAATTATAAACTCCTTTCGTCCCGTTTAATGTAAATATTTTCATTGTCCTAAGATTTACATTAGTAAATAAAATAACCTTTGTCAATCGTTTTGCAATTAAAGTGAAATAAAAGAACATTTAGTTATGGAAGTCCTACCGTGCGTTTTATTTCTCGGACTGACAGCGTTTACTTCTTTTGTCTGTGAACATTTTGCTGCGGTGTTCAGTGGTGGCAATTTCCAATTTATTAATCGGAGGAAGTTTGTTTTAGTGAACGAGTGGGTTGGCGGTAGAACTCTCGCCCATGCTGGCGTCGCGACTTCCTACCCCATAGGTGCCCTAAAACATTCTAGTCGTTAGGATGAACACATGTTTTTGTAACTACTTTGTATATGCGTTGGACCTCTACCAGAGCCACTTATAGTTCCATTCCGCCAATTGTAGATGTGTAACAGATGGCAGACATCGAGTTCTAGCTAGATTCATAGGTGCACTTCATAATTCATACAGCCACAAGCTCTACGAAAATGTACGCAAAGACAATAATCTTAACATTAAGCTTTACTTAGTGATATTGGCTTCGTGTTTCATGTTATTATTTTCTTTTATCCTACAGATTTTTTTGGCTAGTATGTATAAACTTGACACTTTAATGCATCTCATAACAATGGGGGGCTGCAAATACTTGTGGGAGAAAGGCAGCAGAACACGAGATAGAATAGTCATATTTGAACATGCTAAATGAATCCAGGATACCATCCAAAAGATAAATCAAAATAAATTTCTTGGACTGAAAAGTTGAGCATAAGCTGGCTGAAATCTGGGTAAAATTGATGGTCGCCAGACAAAAGTAACGCCAAAAGGACCTTTTTATTGCAAACGAGTTCAGAAACAGAGGATGCTGATGTTCATGACCTCACCGACTCAGCTCCACCATTGTTCCCTGTCCTGTGTGCTCCCCCTCCACGTTCGACCATCCGATCCGATCTCCTCGAGGTCCAACCTAACCTTGTCCTCCCATCTCCGTCGCGGCCGTCCTCTCGGTCTCTTTCCCGTTGGCTTACCGTCAAGAATTCTATGCACGGTCCTATCGCGCCCATTCGCGCCACGTGTCCAGCCCATCTTATTCTGCGCGACTTGATCACTCTCACTATTGTAGGTTTGCGGTATAGCTCTTCCAATTCGTGGTTGTGGAGTTTCCTCCATTGTCCTGCCTCCTCGTCATATTTACCGCCAAATACACCCCTTAGAACTTTATTCTCAAATACGCGGAATTTGTTCTCTTCCCGCTTTGTGAGAGCCCATGTTTCGCATCCGTATAGAGCAATCGGCATGATTATGGTTCTATATACACGGAGCTTTATGTTACGTGATAGCAGTTTAGATGCCAACTAGCGTTGCCGGAATGTAGTCTTTTGTTAATTTCCTTTGACGTTTCGTTTCTGGTCGTCAGTATCGTTCCCAGATATTTAAATTCTTTGACATTTTCAAATATCTTGCCCCTGACGTTTATATGTATTCTCTGAGGTCCACCTGCTCTCTCTTTAATCATGTATTTTGTTTTGTCTTCATTTATTTCTAGGCCCACCTCTTCTGCTGCTTGCATGACGATTTCACAGTTTTTACTTACAGTTTCGAGATTATCGCCCAGAACGGCGTTGTCATCCGCATACGCGAGCACTTGTTTGCCCCCTTTCAAGGATGGTCCGGCCGTGTTGTCGTCTTGTACCTTTCTGATGACATACTCGAGGACAAGGTTAAAGAGACATGGTGAGAGGCCATCCTTTTGTTTTAGTCCGTCCCAGATTTCAAATGGTTCTGAGAGCTGGTTTTCTATTCTAACTCGCCCTTTATTTTCGTTCATGCAAATTTGAATGAGGGCGGCATATTTTTTCGGGATCCCCAGCTCAACCACAATATGGTAGAGTCTTTGCCTTGCGACTGCATCGGGGGCTTTTTTGAAGTCAACGAACGGTTGGTGAACCGTCTCTCCGTATTCCCACTTCTTTTCCAGTAGTTGCGTTATTGTGAACATCTGGTCGCTTGTTGACCGGTTCCGACGGAATCCGCTTTGGTAGTTTCCCAGTATTTCTTCTGCGTACGGTCTCGCCAGTATGACATTTGCTAATATTTTGTATGTGGTTGGGAGCAATGATATTCCTCTGTAATTTAAATTGAAAATGGGGATGACTATTGAGGTTTTCCATTCTTCCGGAATGACTTCCTTATCCCATATTGTTTTAATCAGTTGGACGATCTTTCGAGTGGTTGCCTCTCCTCCATCCTTCACAACCTTTGCCGGTATGCAGTCGACTCCGGGAGCCTTGTTGTTTTTCAATCGATTTATTGCGTCTAGAGCTACGTTGAAAGAGGGCTCTGTGATCTGAAGTTCGGCTATATATACGCCTGGTGCGTTTATTTGTGGTTGATGGGTGCGCACATTGAGCAGGTTTTCAAAGTACTGTTTCCATCTTGTCACGATATTGTTTGTTTCTGTCACCAGACAACCGTTTGTGTCTCGGATTATGTTGGCTCTCCCCCGGTAGCCATTTCTAATTGAATTTATGCCGGCATACATACCTCTGACATTCTTTGATCTGGCATTTTCTAGAATTTTTTCGATTTGAGTCTTCTCCCATTCGCGTTTTTTACGTTTGAAAAGTCTAGTTGTCTCTTTCCGAATTGTCGCGTATCTTACTGCGTTGACTTCATCATATGCCTCTAAGTGGATCATTCTGAGGCGTTTGCGTTGTTCGATCTTTGCCCTGCACTCATCGTCAAACCAAGGTTTGAACTTAATTGTTTTCTTAAATCCTAATACCTCTTGGTCTGTTTGTTTGATTATGTCTCTGATCGATGCCCATTTAGTGCCCAGATTATTGGTTTCCTCTCCCTCACTACTGCCATTCTCTAGGATGGTAAATCTATTCGTTAGTTCCTCTTGATATTCAGCCCTTTTACGTAGGTCTTTTAGTTTATCAATCTCGAACTCTTTGCTCGTCTCCCGTGACTGTCCATGTGGGTTTGCTGTGAGCCGACTTCTAATTTTGCCCATCACTAGAAGGTGATCGGAGTTGCAATCTGGCCCTCTATATGATCTTACTTCGAGGATATTCGAGTGGCGTCTTTTGTCTATGGCGAAGTGGTCTATTTGGTTACGCGTTACACCGTCGGGTGATATCCATGTGGCTTTATGGATTTGCTTGTGCTTGACCATCGTGTTTTTCACTACCAGATCTTTTGACGCTGATAATTCGAATACCATTATCATTTGAAACGTCATGTAGGCTTTCTTTACCTATAGTTGGTTGGAAGATATCTTCCCTTCAAATTTTTGCATTGAGGTCCCCGAGGAGGATTTTAACATCGAATGATGAGATTCCATCAAACACTTCCTCTGGGGTCTAGGAGAACGTGTCCTTCGTTTCTTCATCCGTAGATTCTGTTGGGGCGTGTACGTTTATAAATACATAATTGTACCATGGTCCCTGTTTTTTTAGCACCGACATTCCGTCATTAATAAATTCAACATCTTTTACATGGGGCGTAATCTTCTTGCTTATGATGAAGCCAGTTCCGAGATTATGTGTATCGGTACCTCCACACTCCAGTGTAACCCCATTAGTTTCGATTACTTGATGTGAGAGTCGAACTTCCTGAAGCGTGACGATGTCCATTTTATATTGTTTCGCGTTTTCTACGACCGTCTGTATCGCGCCTGGTCTATATAACGTTCGAACATTCCACGTGCCGACGCGTATATCCCGCTTTTTACGTTTTTCCCTACGTCTTCTTTTTGCCGAGTCGGTGTTTTCTTGATGATTTTTTCCCTTATGGTAGTGTTGGCTCATCACACCTACGCCTACCGGGTTTTTCATGGGATTGTTCTTTGTATATTGGTTATTCATTTTTGATCCCACGCGTATTGGGGTTTCAAATAGTCCGTCACATCAGAACCCCGTTTTGATATGATAAGGCCTGCTTACTGCTCTGATTCAACCCTGTGTCAAAGAGGCGCCGTTATAATACAGCCGGTATACCCGTGGGTGAAAACCATCCAATGGGCACGGTGACGCGTAACACCCTGCATTAGGGGTAGTAGATCTTTGTGTGTTACTCGTCGCTAGCCTGTCTGACATGGGTGGCCCTACTGGAAGCGTATGCTTCCGTCAGCATAGCCTGAGTGATTCATTGTAGTTTAAGTCCCCGCACCGCGTCAAGATTTCTACCAAGCGGAGGAAACAAAACAAATAACAAAGTGAAAATTCAACGGCTGAAATGAAGGGGATAAAAGTGACATAAAGGCTGTGTCCTTAATATGCATAAAACAACAACAAAAAAAACGTATATATATACTTATATGCACGGCGCAAGGCTAATAACCTTGCCCATAAAAATAAATTATTATGGAAAAGTTAACAAGCGTCGAAACTTGCTAAATAAGGCCAAAACCGGATGCCGGTTGTAGTGCCGATAATGATGATGATATACATATATACTATATATATATCGGAGATGAGCAGACCGATGAGAAGAGGTACGTTGACGTTAATGAAGTAGGTATGCCTGAGGCAAAAGTGTGTTCAAAACAGAGAAGTAGTATAGGGAATCAGAAAACACGGGAATATACGATTCAGAAACTTTTCTCCCAAGTCAATGAGATATGATTCGAAAACTAGATCGATGAGCGGCAATCCAAATTCTCACCGATATTGAATTTGGGGGAGAAATAAGTGTCCGCTACAGGGGTGACACTGTAACAGCTCAACCTTTTGCATGGGGGCACAGAGGAGGTGTAAACGTCCATCAACGTACCCAAGCGACAAAGCTCGAATTGGTTCAAAGTGACTTCAACATCAAAAAGGAGGGATGAGAATCACGAGCCGATACGGAAGAAAAGTTAAAAACAGCGCGGTAGTTAATGGGACTCATTTGAAAGAGATGGGTGGGAAAATAGGTAGTGGAGAACACCACTGAAAATAGTGCCCCACCACAAGTCACAACAATTTTCCAGAACTTTCTGGAATATGCCTCAAGCCAGGGCGCACTAATTCTAGGAAACGCATAGCAGCAACACATACGACATTGGTGCCAGCACTACAGACCTGTGAAACGAAGACTTGCTGAAATAGCGAGTTCAATTCGTCCTTTATCATTCCAGTTGAATTTTTAGTGGATATCGGTTAAAATTGAGTCAATTCAAGTCGGATCAAGCCAAGAAGTTTACGCTTTCACTTCATTTCATTTTCATTACATGTAAGAATTCATTGAAAAGATATCTGTTAGATTTCTGTTTAAAAAACGTATTTCTAAATACATGGCATTTTGATTTGGGGAGACAATGGTTTAGTACGCTGGCGCTGGAATTGTTGTTCTATCCAACGTTATATAACAAAACGCAATCCGCCCAGTCAATGAGGCTAGATATGAAGGTGTGGGGGTTCTCTATACCACATGGAGAACCAACCCACAATCCCAACCAATCTTGACCACTAACAGCGCGTCACCTCAACCCAACTCCCCATTCAAAACCTGCAAAACACACATTCGCAACCATGCAAAACCGGCAAGCGCACCCATCCCAATATGCAACAGCATCCGTCCCCAATCCGCAATAGCATACATCCCCCAATTTACCAGGAACCCTTTTCCCAAGCTGAAATAAATGCATATTCGAATTTACAACGGAATATTAATCATCACCCTCAATTACACCACCTCCCTTACATCGAAAAGGCGACACGAGTGCGGACGGGTTTGTTTTTCAATCGAAAGTGACGTACGACAAAAAAGAGAAATTTGGTAAAAAAAAAAAAAAAAAAAGAACCAATTAAAACAATATGATAAATGATAAAGTGGTGAAAGTGACGGTGAAAACAGAAAAGAAAATAAAACCAAAAAATGAAAATTCGTGAAAAAACAAAAACGTGAGTGAAAAATCAAAGTGAAAAAAAATTGGAAAAAAAACATACATTTTCCAAAAATTGCTTCGGTCAATTCTTTACTTAAGTTATATTTCTTCCTTGCGACCAAGCAATCTTAACTTCCCCGAAATTCATATGCTGTAATAAAACGCATATTCAAACCTACAACGGACCATTAACCATCACCACCAACTATACCGAGCCGCGTACATTTCCCCGAAATTGCTTCGGTTAATATATTATCTAAATGATATTCCTTGCTTGCAACCATGCAATTCTAATTTCCCCCGAAAAACATCCCGGCTCACTTCCGGCCTAACCTATTTCTTCGCTTGCAACCAAGCGGCATTTAGTTACCCGTGTAATAGTCTTTATCGACACCACCCACTTTGCACACCACACACACACAAATTGGAAATAAAACACCTTTTTCTTTTCTTTAACTTAATTTATTTTGTGACGATGGCTTAACTCCTCTCTCAGTTACACTTCTTTTTTTTTTTTTTTAGTTTTTAAACCACATTTATTTTCCTAATTCTTTTTAAATGTATAATATTAGGGGTAAATGTTAAACCCTTTTCTACAATCACAATCCTTAAATTAACTTACTGGCTCTATGCGAGCTCTCTAAATTACACATTACAACTTGATTTTTATATATGCCTTTCGGCGTACATCTTTTTTTGTTTTTGTTTCTTATATATATATATATATATATATATATATATATATATATATATATATATATATATATATATATATAAAATAAGTCATATATTAGAGTGACTCCTCGTTTACATCTGTATGTATACATTATTATTACAATTTTTTTTTGTTTTTTTTTTTTTTAATTATAACAAATAAAAACTTCAAAACAAAACGAATAAAACATAAAATAAGAAATAAAAAATAAAATAAAAATAAAAGTAATGAGGAAAGAAGGACAGGGGGAGGGGGGACAAGAGGAAGGAGAGCGTTGCTCTTGAGAGCCATACTATATCTGAGGAAGTGAAGTCCTCTCCTCGTTGAGAAGCCACCACCATTTGGGAGATGTTCGATCTTTGGCTGATTTATCTCTTTCACTGATCGCCGTGCTAAAACGCATGCGGTCTGGGGCATTGGAGATATCACTATCATGGAGAATTCGTTTGTCCCTGGCACCACGGAGAACGTGGTAAATAATCGGGACTCCATGCACGTCTTCGATAAGGCCTTTTTGATCCAAGAAAGGGAACGCTTCTGGGGGAATAAACCCGTTCTGGATGGTATTCTCTAGATACATATCATTGGGATAGAATGCTCCCGAGATAAGATTATTGTCACTGCACATTGCCCTTGCTATGTGACCACGAATCATTTTAATTATGAAATTGTCTATCCTATTTAACCCTGATTTGTTATACAGGATTTTGTTGGGATAGAATTTTTTGTATTGCGACTCTGGTGTTCTATAAAGTCCGAGGCAGGAACGCAAACACTGCCGTTCAAACACACGAAACTTCTCCATATAAAGTGGAGATATATTATACCATACTGGACAGCCATAAATCCAAACTGGTCGGATGAATGCCGAGTACGAAATTATTTTGACTCTGGGGTCAAGAAGACTACTCTGGAATAGACTTCTTGTCATAGAATATGCGCTTTTAGCTGCGGAGAGGGACGCTGCTACGTGCTTGTCAAAATATAAATACTGGTCTAGCCAGATACCAAGGTATCTAACTACAGTTTTCACTTGCAGTGGAAGGTTATTGTTACCTACAATAGAAAAGTGTTTCCAGTTGTATTTTGTATCCCTCGAGGCCCTGGATAGGGGCGTTCTGAAAAGAATAGTCTCGGTTTTCTGAAAATTAATCTTTAATTTCCAGACGTCGCAAAATTGTTTTATTTTGTTGAAGTCATCTTGAAGGCGCCTTTGATGTCATCTATTTTTCCTCCTGTTCTGTACACCACTATGTCATCGGCGTACGCAATGGCGTTTTCGAGAGAACTCACTAGATCACTAGTGTAAATATTGAATAGAATGGGAGAATTCACAGCTCCCTGCTGTAAGCCATTTTTAATTTGGAAGGTCTTGTTGGAGACTATGTCCCCGCATTTCACCACAAAATGTTTGTCCATTATCATATCATAAATGATGTATAACAAATATTGCGGCATACCCAGGTTTGTTAACTTATAGACAAGTCCTTCTAACCATACGGTGTCGAAAGCCTTTTCAAAGTCAACCAAGCAGGCGCCTGTACATTGTCGCTTTGCCTTGTTCCACTGTATATCGGAAACAAGTTTCGTCGCTGCATGAACTGTATCATGTCGCGCTCGGAAGCCAAACTGGTTGTTGGGGATGATATCGTTTTCATCACACCAACCTATCAGTGCTTTGTTTATAATTTTTTCGAATACCTTGCTGATGTTGGGAAGCAGGCTGATCGAGCGCAGATTAGCTGGATTGCTCTTATCCTTACCCTTTTTGGGGATAGGGTGGACTACTGCAGTCTTCCAATGGGTTGGATAGTGTGCATTGTTTAGAGCGTTGTTAAACAAAGTAGTATATATGTTCACTGCTTCGCGAGGCTAGACCCTTAGAACCACATTTGGAATGCTATCTATTCCAGATGATTTCTTATTTTTTATTGAGCTAAGTATGTTTCTAAGTTCATCCTTGCGCACAAACATATTTGTATTTTCATTTCTGACGGGAGAATCCGCCCTATTATTTTCGCCGAATGTGATGAAACTACGGTTTTCGGGTCGCCAGTTGTGAAATCGGTTGCGCAGCGAGCAATGTCTTTGACGGGCATTGCTTTCAATTTCGGTGTTAGCATGAACTGATTCGTTAACTCTGTACACTGCTTCGAAACAGGCTCCAATTGAATTCGCTTTCTTTTGCGGATCTTCGCCTACTATTACTTCATCATTGGAGTTGATGTGCTCTAAGGTGAGTCCTGGGTTCAGCATTATCTGACAATTCTCGGGAGTCCGTGGAATTCGGAGACAGGGAATGTCATTGTGATCTTTTCTTCGACATATTTTCTTGATGACATGAAAACATGTTCGGTCCGTTTGCTTGGACAGCTCGAATTCTGTTGCTCCACTCCTCATTTATTACTGCTCGGTAATTATCCCGGATCAGTTTTTGAAGATTTTTAATCAAGGACTTGATAGTTTTGATTTCATTGCTATTTGGGTCACTGAACTGCCTATAGCACAATTTCAGCTTTGAGAGCAGTGTGCTCTTTTGCCTATACAAAGCATCGATAGTTGCATTTCTGTATCGGTGGGTATAGCCATCCATATGAGCTACTTTGGGGATGGAACGATTCATTGTGTTAGTAACAATATCGTTCATAGTTAGGAGATAATGATCGATTTCATCATTACGGAGGTTTCTATTAGTCGGTGGGTCTATGCCAATGTTGCGTATTTCTCTTTTTACTATACGATCGAAACGCGACCAATGTGCTTTTCGGAAATCGAAAGAGTGTACCTGGTCGTACTGCTCAAGTAGATGGTACTCGTTTGGCACGTGTATTACGGCTCCAAGTCCGTAATGATCACTATCGTACTCAATTGCGCGGAGACAATTTCGAGTAGTTACCTCGGTATCTGGTAACTGAATTCGATCATCTGTCATAGGTAAATCCAGGAAGGAGTTACCTCTTGGATAAGACGGTGTACTTGTAGCGTACAATTCTAGTTTATGCTCGATCGCATTTGTTTGCCACCAATCAAACAAGGCATTGCCTCTGGTGTTCGAGGTCAGATTGCCCCAGGCACTGTGCTTGGCGTTAAAATCACCTGCCATTAAAAAGTAATTGTTTTCCAAATCTAACTTGAGACTTCGGAAAAGCGTATCGATTTCACTGATAAATTGGGTACCTTGAACAGATTCAGGAGCGTAAGCAGCGACTATATATAGATGCCTTTGACTTTTTAGCGGAATGTCTATAATGCATGCCTCTAGCACCTGGAATTTGTGTACTTCCGTGCTGTAAACGACCTTATGGTGAAGACCTTTCTTAACTAAGATAGCGACCCCACCCCCTCGAGTAGAGTGTGGTCGATCTCCTCTAATTATGTTATAATTTTTGTAGCCCATTTTGTGCCTTTGGTTTAGCTTAGTTTCGCTAGCCAAGAGCACATCTGGGCATTCGGCTTGGAGCAGATTGCCTAAATTATCCCATCTTTCGATGTGGATTAGTGAATTTACATTCACAGCTATAATTTTTAGGTTAAGTTCGGACGGAGGGTTGAAGATTTTGATGTGGAGAGTTATTTGAGAACAGGGTTGAATAGAGAGTATCTATTCGTGCTCTTTGTTCAGTCAGTGTTCTTTGAAATTCGGCAAATTGTCCTTGCATGGTTAATAACATTGTTATTATTTCTGAATGTGCCTCTGGTGCAGGCATTTACCCATTACTATATGTATGTTCCATGGATGCTGGTTGCTTAGGAGCACCGGCCATTTGTGCATATGACACACAAGGAGTCACGAAATTGTTGTAAGAACGAGTTTTCATTTTTTTCTCTTCTTCAACTTGTTTCTTTTTGGATTCCAATTTTAATTTCATTTGTTGAAATTTAGGACATCCTCTAAAATTAGCAGTGTGACCTGTATTTTTACAGAGGACACAGGACAGTGTTTTCCTATCTGGAAGCTGTTCCTTGCCCAAGGGGCATTCACCAATGATATGGTCGGAGAGGCACTTTACGCACCTGAATTGCATGTGGCAGTTTGATGCCGCGTGCCCGAAGCGTTGACAACGCATACACTGCAATACGCGATCGATTTTTCTAATTTTTTCCCAACTTATTGTTTGGTGGTTGAGGTGTTTGATGTATCGGAGAGCATCAACTTTACTGTTGGGACTCAGTGATACAATAAAGCAAGGCAATTTGCAATTGCGTTTTCTGGAGTTGGTGGTAGAGAAGGGTTTCACACCTGTAAATTTTAAATTGTCGGTTTCGACATTTTTTAATTCATCTAATACCTCCTCAGGGGAAAAACATGGATCAACGCCCTTTAGGAGCATATAGAGGAGCAGATTGCGACTCCGATCATCTTCTAGTGATTGGCAAAATCAGGAGTCGCCTCGCAGCAATCCCACATGGGCAGTCACGGGAGACAAGCAAAAAGTTCGACACTGATAAACTGAAAGACCTACGCAAAAGGGCTGAATATCAAGACGAGCTAACGAATAGATTTAGCATTCTAGAGAATGTGAGCAGTGAGGAAGAGGAAGCTAATAGTGTGAACACTAAATGGACATCGATCAGAGACACAATCAAACTAACAGCCCAAAAGGTATTAGGATTTAAGAAAACAATTAAGTCCAAACCTTGGTTTGACGATGAGTGCAGGGCGAAGATCGAAGAACGTAAACGCCTCAGAGTGATCCACTTAGAAAGATATGATGAAGTCAACGCAGAAAGATACGCGACAATTCGGAGTGAGACAATGAGGATCTTCAAACGCAAAAAACGCGAATGGGAGAAGACTAGGATCGAAAAAATCCTAGAAAATTCTAGGGCAAAGAACATCAGGGGTATGTATGTCGGCATAAATTCAATTAGAAATGGCTACCGAGGAAGAGCCAAAATAATTCGAGACGCAAACGGCTGTCTGGTCACAGAAACAAACAATGTCGTGACAAGATGGAAGCAGTACTTTGAAAACGTGCTCAATGTACGCACCCATCAACCACAGATAAATGTACCAAGCGTACATACAGCTGAGCCTCAGATCCCAGAGCCGTCTCTCAACGAAGTTGTAGACGCAATAAATCGATTTAAAATCAACAAGGCTCCCGGAGTCGACTGCATACCGGCAGAGCTTGTGAAGCATGGAGGAGAGGCAACCGCTCGAAAGATCCACCAGCTCATCCAAACAATATGGGATAAGGAAGTCACTCCGGAAGAATGGAAAACCTCAATAGTCATCCCCATTTTCAAAAAAGGCGACAGATCTGACTGTGAAAACTACAGAGGAATATCATTGCTCCCAACCGCATACAAAATATTAACAAATGTCATTCTGGCGAGAATCACACCTTACGCAGAAGAGATACTGGGAGACTACCAATGTGGATTCCGTAGGAACCGGTCAACAAGCGACCAAATGTTCACAATAAGACAACTGCTGGAAAAGAAGTGGGAATACGGAGAGACGGTTCACCAACTGTTCGTTGACTTCAAAAAAGCCTACGACTCAGTCGCAAGGCAGAGACTCTACCATATTGTAGTTGAGCTGGGAGTCCCAAAAAAATATGCCGCGCTCATTCAAATTTGCATGAACGAAAACAAAGGGCGAGTTAGAATAGAAAACCACCTCTCAGAACCATTTGAAATCCGGGACGGACTAAAGCAGGGAGATGGTCTATCACCGTGTCTCTTTAACCTTGTGCTCGAGTATGTCATCAGAAAGGTACAAGACGACAACATGGCCGGATCATCCCTGAACGGGGTCACACAAGTGCTCGCATATGCGGATGACATCGCCGTTCTGGGCGATAATCTAGAGACTGTTAGTAAAAACTGTGAAATCATCATGCAAGCGGCAGAAGAGGTGGGCCTAGAAATAAATGAAGACAAAACAAAATACATGATTACGGCGAGAGCAGGTGGGTCTCAGAGAACACATATAAACGTCAGAGGTAAGATCTTTGAAAAAGTTAAAGAATTTAAATATCTGGGAACGATACTGACGGCCAGTAACGAAATGTCGAAGGAAATTAACAAGAGACTGCATTCCGGCAACGCGAGTTGGCACGCAGTCAGTAAACTGCTGAAATCCAGACTGCTATCACGTAACATAAAGATCCGTGTCTATAGAACCATAATCATGCCAATTGTTCTATATGGATGCGAAACATGGGCTCTCACAAAACGGGAAGAAAACAAATTCCGTCTATTCGAGAATAAAGTTTTGAGAGGCATCTTTGGAGGTAAATATGACGAGGAGGCAGGACAATGGAGGAGACTCCATAACCACGAATTGGAAGAACTATATCGCAAACCTACAATAGTGAGAGTAATCAAGTCGCGAAGATTAAGATGGGCCGGACACGTGGCGCGAATGGGGAACGATAGGACCGTGCATAGAATTCTTGACGGTAGACCAACGGGAAAGAGACCGGTAGGACGGCGGCGACGGAGATGGGAGGACAATGTTAGGTTTGACCTTGAGGAGATCGGATCGAATGGTGAAGCGTGGAAGGAGAGTGCCCAGGACAGGGAAGGATGGCGAAGCCGAGTCGGTGAGGTCATGAACTTCCGGGTTCCTACAGGCCAATAAATAAGGATGCTTATTATTTATTGGCCCTTTAGGAGCATGGAAATTATTTTCTCCGATTTCGGGGTGTACGTGTAGTACCCGCTTTTTGTCCTACCCAAACAAGTCATTACTTTGCGATAACCTTCAATATCATCGCACATTAATTTTATTTTAGAACTATTAATTTTGTTTTGTTTTGAAATTTTTGCAAGTTAACTCACCTAATTTTATAACGTCCTTTGTTTCCATGGACGTAAGTATTATAGGCGGCGCCTTTTCCTTTTTGTTGGTTACGATGTGCTGGTTTGTTTGCTGCTTCTGAATCTCCTTTGTTTGCTGCCTTTTGTTTGCTTCCTGATGTTGTTCCTGATTTTTCCGTTGTGCTGTTGTATTTTCTTGGCTTTGTTGTTGCTGCACCAGGTCTTTTAATTTGAGGATTGCTTCTCTTTGTTTATTGAGTCCTCTTTTTTTGTGTCAATATCCGCAAGGAGTTTTTCTAATTCCGCCGGATCTGTTACAGTACCTGTGATATTGTTTTCTTCCTCAGCAGGTAATTCGATTTCACTTGGGTCAAGGTTAACCAATTCGTTGAATTGGTTGCCTGCGCCTGTGTATTCGTTTTTCTTTCCTTTTGCATTTTTTTTCGCCGTCTGAATTTGGCTTGTGCCGCTTTGTTATGATACTCGGCTGTCGCTCGAGTCGGCTCCGTGTCATCGCTTTCAGGTCTGCCTGGCCCCTTTTCATGAAAGGCGACGAGCTCTTTAACACTTTGTTTGTTTCCATAATTTTTTATTTTTTTATTTTTTTATTTTTTTTTTATATTTTACACAACCGCCCTCAGTGGCGGCCACACTGTGCACTCCACACTTGTTCACTTACACTCGCGCGACGAATTTATTTAATTATTTTTTTTTCCTTTCTTTTGCTTTCTCCTGTTGTCAGGTATACGTCTTATCTTTTTGACGTGTTGGTAACGACTGTCAGTTACACTTCTGTTATTAGTTATAATCCTTTAACTTTATACACCAACTTTAACTTAATTTATTTTGTGACTGTAGTATTCCAGAATACTACTGTCCTTATAATTATTAACTTTAATACTGAATCTTATTATTTTTCTAACACATCCTTAAAACATTCTCTTAACATATCTAACATTCTCATTTAATATATATCCTAAATAAACATCCTCAATATTCTATATCAAATCAGTTTCAGTGCACTTCATACATGCCCCTTTTTTCATAACATGCCCCTTTTTTCATAACATGCCCCTTTTTTCATAACATGCCCCTTTTTTCATTCGAAACAGGCTCTTTGATTTTCGTTCAAAGTTTGTTCAAAATTAAAAGTCACAGTAGATTAAGTAATAATTTGATAAAATTGATTTTGTTCAAGTAATAATTTACAGTAGATTAGAACACAAAGTTGTATAAGAAGAGAGAAAATTTCATTGTAAAGGCAGAATAGAGAATAGAGGAGAATAGAAGGGAATAGAGAGAATAGGAATATAGAGAGAATAGAGGAGAATAAAGAAGAGAAATAAAAAGAAGAAGAAAAACAAATTTAATAATATTCGAGAAAGAAGACGGACAGAAAGACCCAATATATTGGGTATTAATTAAATTCGTGTGATTCGTCTTACCATCCTCTATTACGTCGTGGGAGAAATGTTGCTCTGACAGAAGTCTGAGATACATTAAAATCAAAAAAAATAAAAAGTTCACGCTCTTCCCTGTAACGAGGAAGCACGGCGTCCCGGACTTACAACATGACGATCGCTTAACTCTTCTCTCAGTTACACTTCTGTTATTAGTTATAATCCTTTAACTTTATACACCAACTTTAACTTAATTTATTTTGTTTCGCACACACGTCACGGACCGTTCCCGTCAAATTTTCAAAACCCAACTCTCGGAAAATAATTCATGTGTCCGTTCTGGACTAATTCAAAAAACCAACCCCCTTAATGGCCGTCTCCGCCAAAAAACTCGAAAAACCACCGTGTCTAGTTTTTTTTCCTTTTTCATTTCTTTTTTCGAAATCTGGTTCCTTTCGCCAGATCAAAGGATACTTCCTTTTTCCCGCCTGAACCTTTTTTCGGTATTAAACACAAAGAAAAATCAATAGTGTGTTTATTGCGCCTGTTGTTATCTTTAACCGAATGGGCAAACATTTTTCCGTGGGAAATCGATTGAAAGAAAAGATCAATAGCGACCAGGCGAACGTTCATTGTGTGTTATTGCCTGTTGTTTGTTTTAACTTAGTTTTGTTAAAAGAGAAACTGGCGCTGGTTGTTTTAATGGTTTTAGATAACCATTTCTCTGAGGGCTCATAACATTGCTGGCTCGCAATTTTTATGATACTCAGTGGTTTTGTTTGAAGGATGGCATCTGGCCTGCACATTTGGCTCTTAGGGGTTGGTGTGGTGAACCCTTGGTTCCATGATTATATTTCCAAGTTTTTTATGTGAGCAAATTGAACGTTTAGTTCGATTTGCTTGCTATCCATTTATGTGGGACCATTTGTTGTATGGGCTAATGTTTTTTATTTAGCAAAATGTCACATCCTTTAAGTGGATGTTTTTGGCGTGTATCGCCGTTAGTGGTGGAGACTAGCTCCAAAAGGGTAATTTTTATGAGGTGGGTGGTTGTGGCCGTAACACCCGAAAATCATTTCGGCTCCCACCCTACCCAATACCAATTCCTCCTATACATAGCGCCGGAGGAATTTAACTCAGCCAATACGGCAACGATTCTCCGATACCCAATCCCCTATACAGGCATAGCAACTCTTCTAGAAATTCCTAGCAAGTGGCAGTGAGTTTATTTCTGCTATGACTCAACCGCCACGACGCGATAAATGGATGCTTTCCATTCATTAATAAGTCGAGATCCAACCGCCACCAGGGCCACTCCTTTTCCTGTTGGAAAAATTGGTATTGAAGCCAAGCGAAGGGAGATGTCTACCAAAAGAAGGTGATGCTGCTATGAGCTTCTTCCAAAAATGATGAATTCTGATGTCTACCGTGAGCATGAACAATTATTAAATAGTGCCATAGCACAAAAATGTCCCGAGCTGATCAATCAATGATATTGAAAATGGATGTTCTAAATAGAAAATTGACGATTTAAGAATTACACGTAAAACCATTAACATGTATGATGTGTCAATAGGTCAATTAATATTTAAATTCCGCTCTCCTTTCATTTTAAGACAGGCCATAGACGGATTTTCAGTTTAGAGTTAGCTAAAGACTCTTCTTAAAATACCTATACCATGAATAGGAAGGCAAGAAAAGGCAATTTGTAAACAACACGACTTTCGATACATATATCGGCAGAGTTCTTCCTATGAGCACAGTTCAGACGACTTCAATTCCGTATTTCCAGACTTAAGAAAACACTGATCGATCTACTGTACTAGAATAAGCACTTAAAATAATGGATTTAATTACTCTCACCATCACAACACGGAAAAGATTCAACAATTGGCCGACATTTTCACAGATGGCCGTGTTCAAACCTCGTACTCCAATTGTTTCTTCCCTAAGTAACATCTTCGATTGCCAGCAGCCCAATCACCAAAGTCTTGTTCAAGTTTCAGAAACATTCCTGTAACCGCCTTCTCCACCATTCCTTTTATAACGATGGTTTGAATAATATGTAAAGACGCTCTCGCACACTAATAAAAATGCCATCGCATATTCTATTCCTGAGCCTTGCGCTATGAATATTTCTATCCAAGATCTAGAGAAAGCAGTCAAACCTCCAACATGGTCGACATTTTCATTTCCATTTCGGTAATGAACCAAACTCTTGGACAGCCACGCGATCGCGGAAGTAGCTCATGTGTCAGACCACAAGCCGAGACCTCCATCATCCTAGTCCAACAGGAGAGACTAGTATTAATGGAAAAGTCGATTATTTGATGTCTTCATACTCAATAATTTGCGTCTTTCATGAGATTCACGCGCCCAAACCAACACAGCCATACATAGATTGTTTTGAGTGCTGTGCGTCTCTGATCGTAGGTCGATGCTGTAGCCATTGAAACCCCATGGATCATCAACGAGTCAAAGAATCAGAAACTCTAGGAAAAGGAAACTCCTCACTCATCTTCATGCGAGCAGGAGTCTCACTTTTCTATCTCTTCACTTGCACACGACAAGCATTTGTGTCTGCATCCAATAAATCCCCGTTGCCCCGTATGGACACTGGTCATTGCTTTTGTTGCGATCAATAAAACCAATCCATTGGCTTCGGGGTCTTTACTGGATTTGAATGTTAGGTTTTTTTTTTATTCTAGATTTTCTTGAATTGCCAACATCGTTGGTGAGTCCACAGACAGACGTGAACTTCCCAACGCCCAGAGGAGCGTGTGTAGCGAGCGTACAATAGACAGATATTGACTGCATTCGGATCAGTCCGACAGTGCAGACACATTTGCTTTGTGAGCATCCTGCTTTCAGATTTTATTACTATTATTAAGGTTTCTAAAGCGTTAATTTATAGCTGTTTTAAGAATTCTCATTCGATACTATGTGTGAAGTTGGGGAGATTGGTGAAATAACTTATGGAAAAACCTTGACAAGACTCTCAGAGGTACATAGATTAGGGAGGTGGACTGAGTCGCTGAATTACCCAATCGATTAGTATTATTGAGTAAACTATAACAATAATTCACAGTAAATAAAACATCTTGAGACCCATTTAGTAGTATTTTACAGACCGACATGTCTAATACTTACTTCCTAGTTACTTATTTTCGTAGTTACTTCTACGATCGGAATCTTTATGTCTCTTCCCGTAGTCATTTATTGTCCATCATATGCCGCTACCATTCTTTTTGGGACTCCTAATTTCACACTGTGATTTCAGTAATAATGTCAGGGTTGTGTGCTGACCTCCGTACAGTTTTATCTAATCTATTTCTAACCTTCATTAATATTTTCAACCACAAAGGACACTGCTGTAACATTTGATTAACTTGAACCTTTTTCCCTGTCAATTTCAGTTTACCCACATCTATCAAAGATGAATTCTCTATTATTTTGTAGAATGCTTCCAGCATATAACATGGAATTGATACATTCTATATGGTATCCCCGATACAGGTGTCATCCAGACGCGCATATCACAATTTGTTCCACTGCTAGCCGTTCAACTTAAGACCACAAAATGGTAATCAGCAAATTAACTGCGTGAGCCACGTTCCATTCTTGTAGCAAACCTTAAGTCAAATCAAACTATTCTTGGGAACCTGTTAACAAATAAATTTATTGATCTAGTCTCTCCCTATTTCTGTAATCTTGCTTCTTTTTCATATCAATACTCATCTCGACTAGTTAAAATAAGTAATAGCGTTAAGGTGGATTGGCCTGTATCATCTCGACTAGTTTTAGACAGGCGATTTTTTAACATCATGAATATTCCGCAGGCAATTAGTCGCCTGCCGCAGTGGTTTACACAACAACATAAAAATGTCGGTGATGTGATCTTACAATCTAGATACTAATCTCCGGAAGCCTCAATTAAATGATTATAAAATGTATATTGTGGACGGAGGAATCGGTTTTGTGTATTCGCATCTGGTCGCTAATTTACTTAGGAACACATTCAAATAGAGCTGAAAAATGTGTGGAAAAAAACACGCAAGGGATCTCTTTGAGATAAACTCTAGTTAGTTCATCAAACATAGCGATGTTAAGAATCCAGTGGTCATTATTTTATGGTTATTCTGTTGGGATTCCTCTTTCGCTTCCTTCTTTGTAAAAGGTTGATTGTAATAGATTAGGAATAGAAGGACTTACCTGAGAGAAGGATTAATCAGATTTCACAGTGAATATAATTAGTTTATTATTTTTTGTTTGTTTGGAAAATGCTATAGTAAGTAGTTGTATCCACAAATATCCGGAGTTTATTTTTTTTTTAAGGATATATTTATTATTATTATTATTATTTATTATTATTTATTGGCCTGTAACAACCCGAAAGTTCATGACCTCACCGACTCGGCTTCGCCATCGTTCCCTGTCCTGGGCACTCTCCTTCTACGCTTGACCATTCGATCCGATCTCCTCAAGGTCAAACCTAACATTGTCCACCGGCATCCGTCGCGGCCGTCCTACCGGTCTCTTTCCCGTTGGTCTACCGTCAAGAATTTTATGCACGGTCCTATCGTTCCCCATTCGCGCCACGTGTCCGGTCTATCTTAATCTTCGCGACTTGATTACTCTCACTATTGTAGGTTTGCGATATAGCTCTTCCAATTCGTGGTTATGGAGTCTCCTCCATTGTCCTGCCTCCTCGTCATATTTACCTCCAAAGATGCCCCTCAAAACTTTATTCTCGAATGCGCGGAATTTGTTTTCTTCCCGTTTTGTGAGAGCCAATGTTTCGCATCCATATAGAACAATCGGCATGATTATGGTTCTATAGACACGGATCTTTATGTTACGTGATAGCAGTCTGGATTTCAGCAGTTTACTGACTGCATGCCAACTTGCGTTGCCGGAATGCAGTCTCTTAACATTTAGCTTTACTTAGTGATATTGGCTTCGTGTTTCATGTTATTATTTTCTGTTATCCTACAGATTTTTTGGCTAGTATGTATAAAATTGACACTTTAATGCATCTCATAACAATGGGGGGTTGCAAATACTTGTGGGAGAAAGGCAGCAGAACACGAGATAGAATAGTCATATTTGAACATGCTAAATGAATCCAGGATACCATCCAAGAGATAAATCAAAATAAATTTCTTGGACTGAAAAGTTGAGCATAAGCTGGCTGAAATCTGGGTAAAATTGATGGTCGCCAGACAAAAGTAACGCCAAAAGGACCTTTTTATTGCAAACGAGTTCAGAAACAGAGGATGCGGAAGTTCATGACCTCACCGACTCAGCTCCGCCATTGTTCCTTGTCCTGCGCGCTCCCCTTCCACGTTCGACAATCCGATCCGATCTCCTCAAGGTCAAACCTAACATTGTCCCCCGGCATCCGTCGCGGCCGTCCTACCGGTCTCTTTCCCGTTGGTCTACCGTCAAGAATTTTATGCACGGTCCTATCGTTCCCCATTCGCGCCACGTGTCCGGTCCATTTTAATCTTCGCGACTTGATTACTCTCACTATTGTAGGTTTGCGATATAGCTCTTCCAATTCGTGGTTATGGAGGCTCCTCCATTGTCCTGACTCCTCGTCATATTTACCTCCAAAGATGCCCCTCAAAACTTTATTCTCGAATACGCGGAATTTGTTCTCTTCCCGTTTTGTGAGAGCCCATGTTTCGCATCCGTATAGGGCAATCGGCATGATTATGGTTCTATATACACGGAGCTTTATATTACGTGATAGCAGTTTAGATGCCAACTAGCGTTGCCGGAATGTAGTCTTTTGTTGATTTCCTTTGACGTTTCGTTTCTGGTCGTCAGTATCGTTCCCAGATATTTAAATTCTTCAACTTTTTCAAATATCTTACCTCTGACGTTTATATGTGTTATCTGAGGTCCACCTGCTCTCGCCGTAATCATGTATTTTGTTTTATCTTCATTTATATCTAGGCCCACCTCTTCTGCCGCTTGCATGATGATTTTACAGTTTTTACTAACAGTCTCTAGATTATCGCCCAGAACGGCGATGTCATCCGCATATGCGAGCACTTGTGTGACGCCGTTCAGGGATGATCCGGCGATGTTGTCGTCTTGTACCTTCCTGATGACATACTCGAGCACAAGGTTAAAGAGACACGGTGATAGACCATCTCCCTGCTTTAGTCCGTCCCGGATTTCAAATGGTTCTGAGAGGTGGTTTTCTATTCTGACTCGCCCTTTGTTTTCGTTCATGCAAATTTGAATGAGTGCGGCATATTTTTTTGGGATTCCCAGCTCAACTAGAATATGGTAGAGTCTCTGCCTTGCGACTGAGTCGTAGCCTTTTTTGAAGTCAACGAACAGTTGGTGAACCGTCTCTCCGTATTCCCACTTCTTTTCCAGCAGTTGTCTTATTGTGAACATTTGGTCGCTTGTTGACCGGTTCCTACGGAATCCACATTGGTAGTCTCTTCTGCGTACGGTGTGATTCTCGCCAGAATGACATTTGTTAATATTTTGTATGCGGTTGGGAGCAATGATATTCCTCTGTAGTTTTCGCTGTCAGATCTGTCGCCTTTTTTGAAAATGGGGATGACTATTGAGGTTTTCCATTCTTCCGGAATGACTTCCTTATCCCATATTGCTTTAACCAATTGGTGGATCTTTCAAGCGGTTGCCTCTCCTCCATGCTTCACAAGCTCTGCCGGTATGCAATCGATTCCGGGGGCCTTGCTATTTTTCAGTCGATTTATCGCCTCTACAACTTCGTCGAAAGAGAGCTCTGGGATCTGGGGCTCTGCTGTATGTACGCCTGGTGCGTTTATCTGTGGTTGATGGGTGCGTACATTGAGCAGATTTTCAAAGTACTGCTTCCATCTTGTCACGACATTGTTTGTTTCTGTGACCAGACAGCCGCTTGCGTCTCGAATTATTTTCGCTCTTCCTCGGTAGCCATTTCTAATTGAATTTATGCCGACATACATACCTCTGATGTTCTTTGCCCTAGAATTTTCTAGGATTTTTTCGATCCGAGTCTTCTCCCATTCGCGTTTTTTGCGTTTGAACCAAGGTTTGGACTTAATTGTTTTCTTAAAGGATTTATTTACTCAACAATATTATGGACTTATAGCCTTTGTGACGATAGTGAAAGACGTATTATTCGAACTGACGCTATGGCGGTTAGAATCACTAAAAATTGAACCAATGCTCAACACATCAGACCATTGCCGGGTGTACGAATTCGATTTCTAAAACCAAGCACACTCAACTGCAGTGGAATTGCTATATTATTGCTTGGTATACGGCTAATGCATTTTCTTATTCGACTTTCTTTCGGTGTTCTTCACTATTTGCTTGTATATTGTATATTGTGTGTATCTGTTAGAAATGCCACAGGCTTGAGGTTATAGGGGTCCTAGGTACGTGCCGGCAGATGCACTGGTTCCCTAAGACTTACCAACTCGATTGCCATTGGACACCGGCGCAGCGAATAAAGCGCGATGTTGGTCTCCGAACGTCTCGATTAGATTAACAAAACACTCCGTTTCTTTTTTCTCCATTTTATTAAGTACATGTCTTACAAAGTAAGCCCTGTAGTCTGGTTTGATTATATTTAGTTCACCAGTTCGATTAATATGCTTCATAGAGTGGCGGCTGTATCTCGATGCTATTATTTCTAATTTAAACAGTTCAATAGTACAATAACATATAGTACAAAAAGTCACAGTATCTCAGTTTGATTAATATAATTACAAAAAGTCACTGTAATTTAGTTTGGTTATACAATATAAGCACTGTATTTGGAGTTTGGTATTTCTTCTCTCAGGGAGCGTCTCCTTGTCCTGAAAAGGACGAGGGATCTCTTAAGACCGCTCCTGAGGGGACCCGTTGCGATCGCCACCGTGCTTCCGGGGCATCCGGAAAGAGTGACAACGGATTGCTGTAAAAAGAGATCTGATATTCGATCGAATCCAATGAAAATGCAGTTTTTGGAATCCGCAACACCTTTTATTAATTTTTATATTTACTTTAAATGATTGACGTTCTTACGACGCCAACCTAGAGACTGATCCTCGAATACAAAATTCGTCGCCCTTTTATACAAATCTGCATTGAGATTAGTATGTGAAAAACTGGAAAAAATGAATGGAATATCTATTTTTAGAATATACACATCTGGCTGCAATCCAGATGGAGATAAGGATTTTAGAATTGAGTGTGTGGGAACGAAATAGATATCTTTTAATGCGTGTTTGTTTGAATATGAAGATATGCATTGGGATTCGGGTTTTGTTTACGGGTGGTAATTGAGACTGGTTCAATTTGCCATGCGTTTGATTTTGTTTGATAATTATGGGGAATTGGGTGTAATAGGGATAAACGAATATTTGATTCGTTCATCGCGAATTTGGTTGGATCGGGGTAATGGATTTTGTACATATGAGTTTAGAAATATGGATTTGGATATGAGTGGGGAAAGGATTTGGTAGGCCTTTTCAGAGCACTACAATAGTGGTGAGTATACCCGCCTGTCACGCGATAGATCGGGATTCGATTCCCCGTCGGGCTGCCTCTGGCGCGAGACTAATGACCTTGCCCGGAAAAAACCAATCATTATGGAAAATTTAACAAGCCTCAGGACTTGCTAAATAAGGCCAAGACCGGTTCCCGGTTGTAGTGCCGATGATGATGATGACGATTTCCAAATTAAACGGTTTGATTAATGTATTTACACGAGCAGACACTGTATTTCACTTTAATTTAATCACTCAAGCACCGTATTTAGTTTGACCTCGTTTGACATTCGCCCCGATACGAACGCGCTGGTGTTTGAATCTTGACTGACCGGTAAGGCTGAGTAATTGAATCTCATCCCTCGATCTGCAACCAATGGAAGAAAATCTCCGACGCTCATCCCAGTGATGGTGTATACGCACACCATGATAGGGTTACTTCGCACGCTCATCCTGCGTGTCCATGAGTCCGCGAACCGTGGACATAAAGACTCACTTTGCCTGAACTTAGGGCAACGCTTGCAAACCATCAACAAACGGGGTGTCTCTCCCATAGGCAACCGCGCACAGCACCTATGCTGATCATGCCCACGACCAGAACCGACCGGAGGGTCGAACTCTCGTATGCATGTCTACGCCACTGGGAATTCTGTCTCCCCCGGCAGCCAGCCGCGAAGCATGATACTCGTTGGGGTCTCGTGACCGGCCAACCAGCACGCAGATAGGTACGGAACAAACACATAGAATGATAATCAAAAGGGTTGCAGCTGTGCACTCGTTGTATGGTGGGACGTTGGATGTTTATACGATCGGCTACTGCGTACAGCATTTCCACCGATCGTACATCCTTAGTTGGCAATTCGTTGGTGCTGCATTTTTCTCTGTTTTACTTTGGCACGCCAAGCATGATTTCTTACATCGCCTGTCGATCGGTTTAGCGACCGAGATGCCTGGGACAACAAAGAAAAGAAGAAGTATCTCCTAGGTGTGTGTGCAGCGGCACTCGACAGGAGATATGAGCGCCGAATTGAATTACGCTTGAATCGGTTGGTTGGTGACGCAACCGAATTGCTTTCTTAAGAAGATGATGCGCTATATGAAATCTTGCCTTTAGGTAATATTGACGGCGCCTCGCGGTGGTTCGCGTTATGTCGGTTGCTTATTGGGGCAACCGAATTGCTTTAGGAAATTGTTTGTTGGGCGCTAATGCTATTGCATTAGCGAAAACTATAAATTGGTTACTCACGGTGATTGATAGTAAAACTTACTAGAGAATGAAAGATGGCGCTCGCCTGGAATCGCCGTAAGATAATGCTTTCTCTAGCTTTTTATATGCTTTGGCTGCCCCACACAGAGATTTTCCATTTTAACCGGAAAAGTTGAGCGGCGGCGTTAGGTGGCGTTAAGTGAAACCGCCACAGGCTCTCTTATCAAAATACTCCCGATTGGAAACTCAACTTGCACCAGCACACATCTCACTCCGAGGTGATAATAGTCTTTAATGCAAAGCTTCGCCTGACAAATGCAACCGTTGTGCTTGTACAAAGTCGTTGCAATTATACGAGGGTTTCGGGTCAACCAGTGCAACATCGGTGCCATGAATTACAAGTTCTTTGCTGTTCCTCTTTATCGGTTCAACATAAACAAACATATTGCCGCCAAGAAAATCCCGCATGTAATGCTTCCAACAGACGGTGTGACGAATTACAACGAAAAGGGAATAACCAGTGAAGAAGAAAACCAAAAGGAAAATAGAACAATTGGATTATCAGAGCCGAATACTATAGCATCCAACATATCAACCCACACCAGTAAAATACGATACTACACGCGGCTGTTGTTCTCATTCTTTGTTGCATCTCCTCTCACCCGTGTTTTTTTTTTGTGGGTGTTCTTTCAGTTCCCCGTACGATGTTCTACTTATCTCTCTCACAAGGAAAATTCCCCAACATTTGGGAAACATCCTATATTAACCCCATACACAAAAAAAAACACAAATGACCCGCCACGAGCTACCACCGTATTGCTAAGATTTCCCATATATCCAAGGTTTTTGCAAGCTTTCCTTACGAAACGTTAAGCTTTTAGTGCCGATTCCCCATTCCTGACAGATTTCTTGCCGGCAAATCTATAAAACCCAACCCCGTCGGATTTTCATCTTTCACACTGTCAGCCTTAGAGAGTGGCAAGGATTACAACCAATCTCAGCAAGGCTTTCGACAAAATTTCTCATAAACCTACACTGTTTAAATTATCCACCCTCGATATAAGCCCATTCTTTTAATATGGATTTCTTCCTACTTGGAGGATCGACTCTACAGTGTTCGTTTCAGAACCGCGATATCGAATGCCTTCCGGGATGCCTCAGGGGGTTCCTCAAGTCAGTCACCTAGGGCCCCTACTTTTCATTTTAACTATAAACTATATCGATAGAGTCACCAAACACGGGTGGGTGTCTATCTATACTGACGACACAAAATTCTATACGACTATCATGTCACCTCTTGATTCTGCAATTCTTCAGGCAGATCTTGACAACTTCTCACTTTGGTGTCGCAAAAACTGCTTAGAGCTTAATATCGCTAAATATCAGTCTATAGCCTCTTCACGAAAACGCATATATTCTTCTGCCCGTCCCTATTCCCTTCTTAACCAAACCCTCACTATCGCCCTGTTGTAGTCGCACTGCACTGGATACAACCACCGTTCTTCCGGGGTCTCCCGGAAGAGTGGATGACCGATTGTTGAGTTTTAGCAAGGAGAAAAAAAGATCTATATCATTTTAACTTAGTGTGTCCTTATTTTATTAATTCGTCCGTATTCACAAAAACTGGCAAACTTGACTAAAAATGTCGTGACACTGGGCTTCCGGGGAGTGACTCGTTTCCGAGCAATCTTTAATATTTTTTTTAACTTTAACTTTTAACTTTTAACTATTGGTTTATACACAGCAGACACTAAACCAGAACCACGAACACGTCTTCAATGTTAAGTTGGACAACGCCAAAATACAACTGACTCATTTCATTTTATTTATTTATTTCTTTATTTATTTATTCTTTTGAGTACTCGCCTTTCATTTATTTATTTATCTTTTTGGATTGGGATCATGGAAAAAAGGAAAGAAAGGAACAATGCACCTCGGCGATAAAACAATAGACAAAGGAACGTGTGGATGTGCATTCATGATCCTAGGTGTTGATACGTGATAATATGAACATGCGGTATTTGTTATTGTATATTTATTAATTAATCAAGGGGTTACTCACAGTTTTAGTGCTGCTGCCGTTGCTTCCTCTATGGTTTCTTTCTTGAATGGGAAACACCGGGTTCCACGCGCAAGTACTGCGTAAATAAATTGCCTAAGATCTGTAGAAATTTTATTAATGATCCAGTGTCTGGGTCCTCTGGATGGGTCAACCGGCGGCGAAAATAATGTAATTAATAGTCTTTTAATTTCTGATTGAATCCAATTTGATTTACCTGTCTAATTTTACACGTAGTCTATTTAAAAAAATTTATTTCACTTTTCTTTTTGTCTAGTTATCACACAAGACAAGACGTCGCACCACGCTCGCTTTAAATTTCAAACCACCGCAATCTCTGCCCATCCGCGCCCTTTTATACTGATCAGCCATTCCCGAGCACACACTATTTCTCATTTTCCCATTTCCCCGCCAATTAAATGCGTATAAACTCTCGCCAATTTGCTCAGCAGTCAATGAACAAAGAGAGAATGGAAAAATCGCAACGGACAACATCTTGTATTAGGGGTGGATATGGTTTCGCTTCTATAAGATACTCTCGTCTATCCTACAAGATCGGATAGCCCCATACGCTAAAGTCATCATTGGTCAATATCAGTGTGGCTTTGTGGTGGTTCCGCCAAAACCAGAAGAGGATATCTTCCACCACACCACAAACTCACCCCAAACGAAAGTTGAATCGCTGAGTCTAATTCCATGCGCTGGCCACCACGGTCGTTACCGCTCCCGCTCCTCGTCGCGACGGAGTCGTGTGGATAGTTAAATAAAATTCATAAAAATCAATTTTGTATTAATAATAAGTTTACGCGGAATATTTAATAGTGGCAGTAATCAAATAAATAAACAGAACGTAACTAACAATAAACAAATCGTGTGTTTTACTTTTTTCCTCGCTGTGAACGAAAGGTGGAGTTTTGTTCTTTTGTCGGTGGAACAATGGAGAACCTTCTGGTGAACGCCGTTTCTAGCTATTCTCCGGTGTTTCGTGTCTCATTCGCTTCTATTCATTGGAACTTTAATGACAGTCAGATGGGGATAGGAGTAAACGGCGTGCCCATGCCTGGCACAGTACTCCTAATCCTCACAGCTTCATCCCAGGTAAATCAGATATTCACCCTAAGGCAGGTGATGGAAAAATGTCTGGAATTGAATATCCCATTATATCACCTATTTATAGACTTTAAGGCCGCCTACGACAGCATAGCCAGGGTAGAACTAGATAATGCCATGAGTGAGTTCGGTATTCCAAATTGATTCGACTTTGTAGGTTGCCCATGATCAACCTAACTAGTCAAGTAAAAATAGCGGGATTGCTTTCCAACACAATAAACATCTTTAATGGACTCCGACAAGGGGACGGTCTGGCCCGCCTCCTCTTCAACCTGGCGTTGGAGAAAACAATCCGTGACTCTGGCGTTACAACAAGAGGGACCATTGTCACCAAGTCCAGCCAGATACTTGCCTACGCAGATGACATCGACATCATCGGTAGAACCGAATCGGCTGTACAGCACTCCTTTACCCAGATCGAGCAGGCGGCACAAAAATTGGGACATTAATGAGGAAAAACGAAGTACATGGTGGCAACTTCTGCGAAGAGAAGACCTAACGTTGGTCAAACTATCAGGGCAGTGGAGCACGAATTTGAAGTTTCGATGGGATGGCTCCACTTATCGGTAAGGAACGCCATCAGATCTCCTGTGGACCTGTTGCTAGGAAAGCCATATTGGCGGTCATTGACGAGGTCATTTGATTCCAGATATTTCTAAAGTTGACGGTTAATCACTGATTCTATTACCTTCGAGAGACTAGAAGTTAGTGCTATGGGTCGATAAGAAGAGCGGGTTGATTTGTCGCCCTTTTTGGGAATCGGCTGAATGTTCGCTGACTTCCATCTATTTGGGAAACGGCCAGTAGGATAAGACAAATCGAAGAGTTTCGTCAGTGGTTTAGAGAGTGAAGAGAACTGGGGGAATGCCATCCGGACCAGCTGATTTGTGTGGGTTTAGTTCTTTGAGTGCCAGGGCAACAGAACGCGTTCGGAAGCGAATTTGGCTCCTCATGTGCTGCTTATGCTCAAGTTGAGGCGGAACTGATGTGGTATCAGGCAGCGTTGAGTTCGCTGCAAAATGTGCAGGTATATTCGCTTTCTCTATTGCACTGGTCTGTCATCGACCATTAGCGAAGGAATGGATGACGAGAACGAGTTTTGGATGTTCTTCACAAACGTCCAGAAGTTGCTACTACCTGTGGGAGAGTACAGTATTTTTTGTCTCACTCTCTGGTCATGCAAGAACTTTGCGCGTTGAATATACGCATTACAGTCGTTTCTAGCTCTCTTAAATCTTCTCCGCTTTGCCTCAATATTGTTTAATGTATACAACCAGCAGCTCAACGTTTTAGCCTTAATAGTTTCTGTGCACCTGGAATCGAACTACATACTTTTCTTGGGTTTGATACTCTTTACTCTGTGTGGAATAAAGGTTCGCATGCCAAACAGAATCATGTCCGCTATAGAGTCAACATCATTATTGAGGAAATATAACGACCAATTTAACTTCCCAAAAAAGTCGTTCAGACCTTCCCAGTTGGCTTTCTCATACTGTTCTTTTGGAAGTTTTCTCGTAAGCGTTGCTGTTGATAACAGGAAATTTAGCTGACACGACACAGTGGTCTTATAGCGTTTGGAATGATTTTTAAACGCAAGTATATTCCACTGAATTGAATTGTTATTTTATCGCTATGGTATACGGCTCTGATGCATTATCTTGTTCGATTTTCGTTCGGTGTTCTTCACTATTTGCTTGTGTGTTGTGTGTGTATCTGTTGGAGACGCCACCCTACTCCCTCCTCGGGAACTTCGTTACGATCAATTTCGTGTGCGAACGACGGAGCGAGAGATCGTCGGAGCAGGCGAGTGTGTCGGTGCTCTATGCGGAAGTCATGGTCGTGTGTGAAGCTCTGTTTACTACGTAAAAGTGTGTGCTGTGTGTAGAGATTACGTCGGGGTCACCAAAGTATTAAATTGATCCTTTTACAAAAGATACAAGAGTCACTAGTGAATCAGTATAATCTAGTGGCAACAGCTTCGGTACAACAACGGTAGCCCATTCTTCCGGGGCACCGGAAGCACGGTGGTGCACCAGAAGTATTATAGAACCATTTCCATGTCGCGTATGATGTACAAGTTTTGTGGACGAGTCATAATCGCGCGTGGCTTGGTTGAGGTGTTGGGAATGTGAATCTGTGGGATGCGAAGTCGTGGCACCGACATGGGCGCTGGGTTCCGCTTCGTTCTCACAGATTAGAAGTTCCGCCGCGGCACTAGAGGAAAACTGTTCGTAATCACTAGACAAATAAAACAACGTCGTATGTTGTTACTCGTTAACTTGGTCATTTTATTTTTTTTCTTATCGGACCGTAAATCTATTACACTGAATTCGATTAACTAAACCAAACAATTACGCGAGGATAGCAGAACGCACAGAGACAACATAGAAGACGTCGCACTGATTTTAATTATAAATGTGATTACTCGACTTGACCGCCGTGGAGTCGAAAGGTGGTCGGGAATTGTCGCGAGTAGTCGAGAGAAGTAGGAAGCGGAGTCGTGTGTAGTCGAATAGGGTTGAAGGAAATACAAGGCGGAGCCAAAATTTGAGTGCGAGTGTGCCGAGTCGTGTGGAGTCGTGCGGAAATTATGAAATAAGGTTGTGCGTTGCTTAATACCCTGAGGGGGCTTACAATATTTGTTATATTTATTTCTATAAACTGTACAATTTGGCAGCAACCTTTTTTATATAATTGAATATGATCCTGTGTTCTCTGCGATTTTGCGTTTTTATTGATTAATGGTGTATAGTTGTTTTTAAATGCTTGTTTGTTTATATTTTATATTTTATAGTGTTAATTACGTTTTGCAAAAAATATAAGCAGAAGTTGGTGCTTATCATACTGCTTACAATGTTTTTTGTATGGTTTATATAAAATTTACTTGTTGTTTCTTAAACGATTGAGTAATTTGTTTATTTTCGTCTAAACTATTGTGGGTTTTACATTTCGGTTTGATTTATTTTGAATTTGATTGCTCTGTATTTGCGAATGTATTAAGGTGTTTATAATTTGGTTTGTTTGTTATTTTGATTTACCACTACATGAACGTAATTATGGTATAACGAAGCCAATTTAGGATATAATGAATTTAGGGCAATCATTAAAACAGGATCAAGGTTGCTAAATGATAGTTAATTGTATAGAACATATATAAATTGATCTTAATTGTTTAGTTTTTATCCATTTTCATTATATTTCATTAATAGGGGATAAGTGATTAACATTACAATTGTTCATATATTGGTTAAAGAGACACAGCAAATCTTAAATTTATTTATTTATTTTTACTGGTTCAACACAGTGAAGTGCAATGAAAAGAAAAATTTTACACTATTTCCGTATTTAATGTTTTTTTTAAAGTCATTGATGATAATATGTTTTGGAAATTACTAATTGTTCATGTTGGTTTGTAAATTTTAAAAGAAAATAAAAGAAACGCATTCATACCAATGCATATATTTCCGGACATATATGCATCTATATAAATATCAATATCTTCTATAATTACATTACAAATTTTAATTATTTTAATAGTCAAGCCTATTATACGGTTTTCCTAGACTGGCAGGACAACTGTTTCGAACCAGTTGTCTACCTTTACTATGAAAATCGTTTAATTAGAACTGTGTGTGGTAATTTGCACTTCAAACCGTTAATTAATTTCTGCATAAAAAAACAATCTTAATATTTACTTCTATGATTCCTTGTATTGGATATAACCCACTAATCAATTTGGAAAAATATGATTGAATATTTGAAATTTGAAAGTATTTTGCTTTTTTTTTTGACATAGTTTCACAATAAAATGAGTTTAACTCAGATACGGCTGTATGGCTAAAAAAAATGTTTGTATTGCACAGTATAGTATAAAAGAAAATAAAGGAGTTTAATATTGATACGTCATACATAAAACTGTAAAGGATATTAAGCAGTGTTTATTAAGGATAATCGCAGCCAGTCGAGTTATAGCGTTTGAAATAATAGTGAAGAAGATCGTGTGATTCGAACTGACGCTATGACAGCTCGAATCACGAAAAAAATTTGACCTAAGCGTTACACACCAGGCTACTGACCGAGTTTAGAATTTGATTTCCAAACTTGACTATATTCCACTGGTATGAATTATTTTTATTTTATCGCTTGGTATACGGTTCTGATGTATTTTTCTGTTGTGTGTATCTGTTAGAATCGCTACACACTCCCGCCGCAGTAACTTCGTTACGATCAGATTCGTATGCGGGCGACGGACGAACGAGAGAGAAACGAGAAAACGTCAGAGGCTGGGCTCTATGCGGAAGTCGTGACCGTGTGTGAAGTTCTGCTTTACTATGGAAAGCGGATGCTGCGTGTTCAGATCACGTCGGGGTCACCAATTGTATAGCGTTAAGCAAGGATAGTAAAGAAGATGAATTGAACACACGATGAAACGATTGAAAAGCGAAGCAGTGAAGCATCAGACTACTGACCGTGTTTAGAATTTGATTTCCAAACTCGACTATATTCCACTGGTGTGAATTATTTTAATTTATCGCTTGGTATACGGTTCTGATGTATTTTTCTTATTCGATTTTTCGTTCGGTGTTCTTCACTATTTTTGCTTGTGAATTGTGTGTGTATCTGTTAGAATCGCTACAGAGTTGTTCACATGTCTTCAGTTTCTGGTATCATAAATTGTGAAATGCCTGCAATTTTTAACATCATCTCGGAATAGGTGACACGCATCTTGTCACTGAATTTACACCCATGTTGTTGGAGTGTTGAGTTGCTCGTGTCATGGTTACGTTGGTGATGTTGAGCATGTGTCCTGTGCTGCTGTTCGGTGATACAGGTGGCTACGCTGCATCGCTGGGACGTCGTTGGCAAAGCGGTGTTGGGTAGTGGGTATCCTTTTAATTGTCTTTTGCTAATTGCCGCCACAATTGTTTACCGGATGCGTATTAATTCGAAGGCATCTGATTGGCTTAGTTCCGACAACTCTTTCACTTGTAAGGCTGGTGAATACAAAAAAAAAAGAAGGAAGGATACTTATCTTACCAACTCCTGGCTATTGTTGTTGAGGTGGTTGTTGTTTTGTGCTGCTGATGATGGTCCGGAGATGGTGTTGTTCCTCGTGCTGGAAGAAAGGCTGGCGTTGGGGCGATGTATTTTGCCCATATATTATTTTACCGGCAATTGCCGCCACAATTGTTCGCCGCTAGTCACCGTTTTATACTCCTGACACCCGAACGAAGATTCGCGAGTTCTTCGCTGCTCACCAAAAGTCACTGTTTTGTTCGGAGGTTGCGTGTTCTTTTTACACTCGCGGGTCACCAATGTGGGGGTACGAGATCGCGACGCCACATGGGCGAGAGTTCTACCTCGTCCCCACAATTCACTTAATGAAAGTTCCGCCGTAATTAGCTCACCGAGGGGAAACAGCACACACCGGAGGAATAATAAAAACACGTCGCCAATACACGCGGAGAAATTAAACACAGAGAGTCACGTTATAAGGTTCCTTTTATTAAACAACTGTATAAATTTTAAATGTTTTTTGTTGTTGGTTGCTTTTAAGTTAATTAGGGTATTAAGTTATAGCCAAAAATATTTAAAGTTGTGTTTTAATTTTATGTAAGACACGACACAAACTGGTGATCTTCCATTATCGCTTCCCTGTGCGCACCAGGGTAGCGATGGAGCCGCGACCCGCTCGGTCGAAGGATGGAATTTGACTCAGCGATCGTCATCTCATGCAGAGATGATTTCGCTAAGGAAAAAAAAAGGAAGAGAGAGAAAAACTTTTCTCTTAAGGGTGTAACTAGTGGCGCAGTGCCGCAGATCGAACAGGTTACATTGAATGCAATCCGAATTATTTTGTTTACAGGAATTTGTCTGGTACCGAATTGGTTCAGAATACCAAATAAGCAAACAAAGAAATCTTACGGAAAATTGTATGCGAAGGGATGCATGAAGGTAAGTTTTCTTTATATGGATTTTATGATTACAGATGGTGATCTATATAATGCGTGAAGCATTTACAGGTACTAATACCGTTGCATTAGCAAACTTAAGGGAGTTGGGTAGTAGTTATGGGGGTTTTTCAGGTAAGTAGACCGTAGGGTTTGGCGGAAACGCTACAAATCAATGTGCGACAATTGAATATTTGGTTCAATTTGTCGTGCATTGGATTTGTGGCGATTCCGCCAGATCCCACGGCTCGCCTTCCTGAAAAAAAACCCCCATAACCATAACCCGGGTCTGCACCAGCTTTCGCTAATGCAATTCGCATTAGCATCTTAGATGCTTCACGCACCAAACAGACCCAATTATTATAACCCTAAAATCCCTATAAAGAAAACTTACCTTCATGCATCCCTTCGCATACAATGTTTCATAAGATTTCTTTGTTTGCTTATTTGGTATTCTGAACCAATTCGGTACCAGACAAATTCCATAAATATCGCGCCGTCTATTTTCCTAGCCGCGCCATATACCTTTTCATATACATTGCCTGGCAACCTTTTTTGTTTGTCTTACCAACAAACAACCCAAGCAGCTGCATATAATTAGCGCAATAGACGCTGAAACCAAATTCTCCAGCATTTCCTAATGCAAATATGAACCCGGTTTCTATTGCAGCCAGAGATGCCATAAACATCCAATTTGCTTTTAGCACCTTTTTCTCCTAACGTCGAAAATAGCGACGAGGCATCGTATAAACATGACCCTCATTAAAGAGCGAACCATTTGGTCGCCTTTCCTTTTGTCTTTGCCGCCTCCCTGTTTCGCTGTTCCACTGCACGGGTGAAACGCATCTATCTGAACGATCCCACACATACCACCATGACCTTTATTACGAGATCTGGTTTTCTTGTTCCCATAAGAGAGACTCTACGTTACACTTGTGGGAGATAAAACATATCCTTGGCAAGGATATATTCACACCCTTAAGAGAAGAGTTTTTCTCTCTCTTCATTCTTTTCCTTAGCGAAATCATCTCTGCATGAGATGACGATCGCTGAGTCTTATTCCATCCTCCGACCACGCTGGTCGCACGGTAAAACTCCCGCTCTCCGCGCCACCAGCGGAGAAGCGTAAACAGTAACACGCGAATATATACCCGTGAGTCGTGTGTGTTTTATTGTTCAACTCTAGGAAGTTTTAGTTTATTTTTCCACGTAAATTTATCCGTGAATCTATGAAATAACGTAAATTTATTGATCCCAAATTGTTTATTATTGAAAACATATAGTGCGGCAAAAATCGGTATACAATAGTCTCTTTGATAAAACAATATCCTTAAGTTCATACGAAAGTGTTCAATAGTTTTTGTGAAAACGAACCAATACATCCAATAAAATAAAAGAACATTAACTTTCCCTCCAGTGTTTTTGTGTGGCGTAGGTTTTGTTTTGTTTCGTTTTTTTCGGTTCGGTGATTTGCGCGGCGAACTAATTATGATGGAGGAGGAAGTAGAACGGAGTACCCATGCAGGTACATTACTTCCTACCCCACAGATTCAATTTGGGGATATGTTGTTAAGATATCTGATGATTTTGTATGGATGTAAATATGTAGGGCGACCACCTCTCCCCCGCGCACCGCTTACGTCTCCAACGAACCCATCTCCCGAATGCTACGAAGTGTCAACTCCAAGTTATCCATCTTCGACTTCAATATTAGCACCCTCATAAGCACCGGCTCCTGAACGTCTCCCTCTAACTTCTTTCCATCTTCTGTCCTATTCCTCACCTTCATAGTTAAGTTATTAATTAAGTTAGTTCATAAGTTAGGTCTGGAGCCTTTTCTAAATTAAGAAATGGGGTGTAGCCCCACTAAACATAAGCCTAAACTGAAGCCAACTGACTCATTTTGCCGTCACTTTGCTTTTATTTTCCCATTCTCGCTGGATCCGTTCAGGAAGTGTATTCCGCTATTTTATAGTGACGTAAAACTGCTTTATAAAAACGTTGCATTTTAATAGCGCTAAAATCGAAATCGTCACAAATTCAAATCATGTCATAATTGTGGTTTCCTAAAACCGATGGCAAGCTAACAAAAGTTTCCTTAGAATGTAACTGTCTTGTTTTTCGTTCACCATGTCAATTGTATTGGCTACGCTGTTTCGATTTATTTGTCCTGGTTTCCATCAAGACAACGATTTAATTCAACAATCTTCAAATATGAGGTACATACTTACATGGTTTTCAAGGTTGATTACATTACTTGGAAAGGGAGGTATTTGCCATACACGAAACCTTCTCATGTGTTCGTATCGTGGCCTAATTAAATGCCACATATTTGGCATAATTAACAAATAAATCCACCAACAAGCCATTAGCTTCTACAGAATTGTAACACACCCGTTCTTAAGTTTCGGCATGCTCCGTAGTCACATTGGTTATCAATGGAACACAACGCAGATATGTTCTTCATACCATTCTTTGTGGTCCTGTGTCGGCTAACCGCCATCAGTACCACCCACATCCACCTTGCTCAGATCGTAATTACAATATTAAACTGTGTCGTCGAATAAATTTTCCATTTTCCTTTGTGTTTTCTTTGCCAGTCGATTTGTGGCTTAGCTGCAGCAATTATGGTAATTCGATTTCACAGATACATGTACGAGTAATAATTACAAAATGACTGACAGGCAAAACGACTGAGAGGACCTCATCAAACCAGAGCAACAGGGCCTTCGAGAACGATCGAATTCTGTTGAATTCACGGGGACAAACAAAAAGGCGGTACATTTGCTTACCACATGTGGAGGACTTGTTCCATGCGTTGTGTAGATCGGTTGTTTTTGGCGATCATTTACAAAAGTGCGTGGTTGGAAATCGTCTCTAGTGATACACCAACAGAATAGCTCAGTTGTTGTCATCTTGGTGGTGTCGTCGACCAAACGATCACTGATCGTGATGAGGACCTTTTCAACATCCGATCGATTCAATCTAATGTAACATCAACACAGCATCAGCAGCATTAAGGTACTTCATTCTCAGGGCGGACACACACTCCCTTGTACTGCATTGACAGACTTATTCTTGAGCATGGATTGCCTGTCGGATTGATGCATCGATCGATTCGACATACGCTGCTGTCCTATTGGAACGCGCGATCTTGTACGTCGAATGCGTTCTGCAGAACAAACTCTGTGTGATATTACGGTGTGTGTCGGTTTCAACGCCCGTGTGGGAGCCACAAGGCTGCGCCTGCGTGCACTGAGGCTCTCGGTTTTCCTTGCTTAGTGCGCGTCGGGAAATTGCCAAATGAATTATTGTTGGCATTTGTTTCGTTGACAGTAAATATGGAAAATAGGATACTCAATAGTAATGCCTTGTAATTTATTCGCAGCGCATGGTGTGCAGTATGTTCCTCATTTTTTCTGCGAGCATGTGGTGCCATATGGGGAAGTGGTGTGTACCGTGCGTCGGTGAATTTGAATTCGACGCCAGGGATAAGAAAATAAAGTCGAACGAGAAATATTATGCTTGTGTGTTGTAGGCATTTACTGTTTGGGTGATTTGATTGACATTGACAAGGAATCTAGTCCATGAAATAGATTTCGCCGCGCCTTGACTTTGCGGTTGGGGCCAGTCGTTAAGTTACCTGTTGGCACCTATTACGCGCTGTGGGTAGGGCACGATGTCTGGTTTGGTTCAATGATATGAGGATATCATGATTTATCCCTTTGATACCATGTCGGATTTTGATGAAGTGTTCTATGTGGACAGCACCGATCCATCGCTGTAATTTTTATAGTGTAAATGCAGAACTTTTCGATATACAAATCGATTCATAAGATTGTTATATGCTACTTGCTTTGAGTGTTGTTCATCAACATCAACAGTTCGATTTTGAAGTTGTCGGTTCAAGAATTCAGAATGGAAGTGGAGTTGGAATGTTCAGTCGTTGGTTAAGGCGGTAAACCATTCTAGGATAATTAAAACAATTAAAAAATGTCTTTTGCATAATAAAGACATCAATCGAAATTCTATAGAATGGGTTTTGTAAAACTATTAATAAAGTAAATCAAAGAATTTCTCTTTTCAAGTCATCTCATGACAAAATGGCGGTAGCGCATCACTTCTTCATCGATTTCTTTTTTTTACGGACCAGAAACCAACCCCCAGAAATGTTTGACCTGGAACGAACAAACGTTTTTTTTATAACTCTGTATAACAAAGGCACGTGATGTCGTAGTATTATTTCCATATAATCATTTCTAGTGGAATATAACAATTTTGAATAAAAAGTTGGAAATGATATACAAAATATAGTTATATAATTGTTTATAACAAAAAACTATGCAATATAAAAACAAATCCTACGCAGCCCGTCAAAAAAATAATCTTGAAGGTTTGTTCCAGCTATGTTAGCGACCAATCCAAAAGGTAGTGTGGGGGTTCTCTATACTACACTGGGAACCAACCCACTAAACCGGCAACAATTTCGCCTGCAGCCGCGCATAACGCCAACCTCAACCCCTTTCGTTGGGTTATTCCTTCCGCACATGTACCCGCCCCAATGGCATAACACAGGTAAAGGGTGCATTGTCTGAATTTATCATCGCAGACAGTGCACCATAGAACTTAGTTTTTCATGCCATTGGCATCATAACAAAAAACCTAAAACCTAGCACTCGCATCTACTGCATTATTATCGGGCAACAGTCAAATTTCCCTAAACGAAGAATCGTTCGTTTGTGTGTTGAATAACACCAATTCCATGAAACGGATTAACTAACATGCACCTTACCCCAGGGAAACCAATCGGCGCCCCTTGCCAACATATTTACTCTGCCATAACACGTGCGCAGTGTATTTCTATGACTTATTCAAAGTCACCCCAAGTTTTGTCCAACCGACAAAACTTACTCGAGCATCTTGCGCCACGTTGCCGAGAATTCAATCCCTCAGCATTGTAACATTCAAAGAAGAATTCGGCATCGGCCACCAGCATCGATGCGACGCACAATCGTCGTGGTGTGGGTATACGAATACCCAATACCCCAGGTCGCCCTACGGACGGACAAACCACTGTGCAGATGCAGCTGCTTCCCATTATGCCTTCTTCCCATTTCCTTTTGTTCAATAATCTTTGCCACCACAGGCAACATGAACATCACGCACCCTCGCCGTGATCAATTCAGAGAGATCCTCTCTGATTGGTCACCGCATGACTGACTTCACGTTACCATTAAATGGACAGAAACCCACCCTTAGAGTATGGCGGACTGCCACGAATGAGGTCTTAGTCGAGTCGTGTTTCAACAACCACGGAGTTCAGTCAAGTCTGATTACCAGGAGTCGGTATTTTTACAGACGGTGCACGAGCCACCAGAATTGAGTATTAGTCGCGATCCACGAATGAATGACAATTTGAATTCCCGTATGCGTGAGCTTAAGTTAAAGTTTAATAGTTCCTTACGTTGTGAATTAACATCATCTATTGAATGGCAATATAAATTTACTGTGTGCGTGTACTAAAGTTAAAGTCTTAAGTTATGAATAAACATCATCTACTGATTTACAGTTTGAATTTACCATGTGCGTGTACTAAAGTTAAAATCGATTATATTCTTACGTTGTGAACTGGCAGAATTTAATTTATATCCTTATGTTAACCTAATGACAGAAAATTTATATCCGTTTGCTATGAATTCATCATAATCGGCACTACAACCGGGAACTGGTCTTGGCCTTATTTAGCAAGTCCTGAGGCTTGTTAAATTTTCCATAATGATTTATTTTGTCTGGGCAAGGTCATTAGTCTTGCACCAGGGGCTCCCCGACGGGGAATCGAACCCCGGTCTCCCGGGTGACAGGCGGGTATACTAACCACTATACTATCGAGGAGCCCTTGCTATGAATTAACAATCTGCTAAAGTTAGAGTCAATTTTTCCTTATGTGTAAATTAACATCATTTATTGAATAACAATTCGAATTTACTGTTAAAGTCTATTATATTCCTACGTGGTGAACTAGCAGAATCTAATCTATATCTGTATGTTAATCCAAAGACAGAAAATGTATATCCTTATGTTAATAAAATAACTGAAAATGTATATCCTTATGTTGAATTAAAAATAACAATGAATGAAGGAAGTGGTTGTTTTACTTGGTAACCGGTGAACAGGTCACCTCACATCGGCGACTTGGATTTTAGCGATACTAGTGTTGAGGAAGAATGTGAACCTGTTCCCGTGTAGGCACCACAACACGATAACACCACAGTAGTTTCAAGAGAAATGCATTTAAAGTGTTGATTACTGTAAAATGATATAATATCCTTATAAAGTTTTAGCCTGCGATGCCTGCCATACAATTGGCCTTTTAGATTGACATCCATTGTTATGAAAGTATGAGGACGTCCAGCACCATATGGTTTTAAATATGACCTAAGTAAAACAAATTGTGCTTAAATTACAATCGAGGTATCTGCCCATGCTAGCAAGTAGTTATTTCCCTTTCCGGTGCTGTTTTTTCTTCAATACAAAAGAAAGCAACTGAACATTTTAGATCTTCAACATCAACCATGAGAAACATCGATTTTCTATTCTATTTATTGGCCCGTAGGAACCCGGAAGTTCATGACCTCACCGACTTGACTCCGCCATTGTCCCCTGTCCTGTGCGCTCTCCTTCCACGTTCGACAATCCGATCCGATCTCCTCGAGCTCCAACCTTACATTGTCCACCCATCTCCGTTGCGACCGTCCTATCGGTCTCTTTCCCGTTAGTCTACCGTCAAGATTTCTACGCCCGGTCCTATCGTTGCCCATTCGCGCCACGTGTCCGGCCCATCTTAATCTTCACGACTTGATTACTCTCACTTTTGTAGGTTTGTGGTATAGCTCTTCCAATTCGTGCTTGTGGAGTTTCCTCCATTATCTTGTCTCCTCGTCATATTTGCGGCCAAAGATACCCCTTAAAACTTTATTCCTGAATACGCGGAATTTGTTTTCATCCCGGTTTGTTAGAGCCAATGTTTCGCATCCGCATAGAACAATCGGCATGATTATGTTTCTATAGACACGGAGCTTTATATTACCTGTTAGCAGTTTGGATTTCAGCAGTTTACTGGCTGCATGCCAACTAGCGTTGCTGGAGTGTAGTCTTTTGTTAATTTCCTTCGACATTTCATTACTGGCCGTCAGTATTGTTCCCATATATTTAAATTCTTTGATATTTTCAAATATCTTGCCCCTGACGTTTATGTGTGTTCTCTGAGGTCCACCTGCCCTCGCCGTAATCATAGATTTTGTTTTGTCTTCATTTATTTCTAGGCCCACCTCTTCTGCCGCTTGCATGAAGATTTCATTGTTTTTACTTACGGTTTCTAGATTATTCCCCAAAACGGCGATGTCATCCGCATATGCGAGCACTTGTGTGACCCCGTTCAGGGATGATCCGGCCGTGTTGTCGTCTTGTACCTTTCTGATAACATACTCGAGGACAAGGTTAAAAAGGCATGGTGAGAGGCCATCCCCTTGTTTTAGTTCGTCCCGGATTTCAAATGGTTCTGAGAGGTGGTTTTCTGTTCTAACTCGCACTTTGTTTTCGTTCATGCAAATTTGAATGAGGGCGGCATATTTTTTCGGGATTCCCAGCTCAACTACAATATGGTAGAGTCTTTGCCTTGCGACTGAGTCGTAGGCTTTTTTGAAGTCAACAAACAGGTGGTGAACCGTCTCTCCGTATTCCCACTTCTTTTCCAGTAGTCACCTTATTTTGAACATTTGGTCGCTCGTTGACCGGTTCCTACGGAATCCATATTGGTAGTATCCCAATATGTCTTCTGCGTACGGTGTGATTCTCGCCAGTATGACATTTGTTAGTATTTTGTATGTGGTTGGGAGCAGTGATATTCCTCTGTAATTTTCGCAGTCAGATCTGTCTCCTTTTTTGAAAATGGGGATGACTATTGAGGTTTTCCATTCTTCCGGAATGATTTCCCTACCCCATATTGTTTTAATCAGTTGGACGATCTTTCGAGCTGTTGCCTCTCCTCCATGCTTCACAACCTTTGCCGGTATGCAGTCGACTCCGGGAGCCTTGTTGTTTTTCTTTGTCTAGAACTTCGTTGAAAGAGGGCTCTGGGATCTGAAGCTCGGCTATATATACGCCTGGTGCGTTTATTTGTGGTTGATGGGTGTGCACATTGAGCAGGTTTTCAAAGTACTACTTCCATCTTGTCACGATATTGTTTGTTTCTGTCACCAGACAACCGTTTGTATCTCGGATTATTTTGGCTCTCCCTCGGTACCCATTTCTAATTGAATTTATGCCGGTATACATACCTCTGACATTCTTTGCTCTGTCATTCGCTAGGATTTTTTTGATCCGAGTTTTCTCCCATTGTCGTTTTTTTTTGGCGTTTGAAAAGTCTCGTTGTCTCTTTCCGAATTGTAGCGTATCTTTCTGCGTTGACTTCATCATATCTTTCTAAGTGGGTCATTCGGCGTTTACGTTCTTCGATCTTCGCCATGCACTCATCGTCAAACAAAAGTTTGGACTTAATTGTTTTCTTAAATCCTAATACCTTTTGGGCTGTTTGTTTGATTGTGTCTCTGATCGATGCCCATTTAGTGCCCATATTATTGGTTGCCTCTTCCTCACTACTCCCATTCTCTAGGATGCTAAATCTACTCGTTAGTTCCTCTTGATATTCACCACTTCTACGCAGGCCTTTCGGTTTATCAACGTCAAACTTTTTGCCCGTCTCCCGTGACTGCCCATGTGGGTTTGCTGCGAGCCGACTTCTAATTTTGCCCATCACTAGAAGATGATCGGAGTCGCAATCTGCTCCTCTATATGATCTTTCGTCAAAGATATTCGAGTGGTGTCTTTTGTCTATGAGGAGGTGGTCTATTTGGTTCCGCGTTACGCCGTTGAGTGATATCCATGTGGCTTTATGGATTTGCTTGTGCTTGGAAATCGTGCTTTTCACTACCAGATCTTTGGACGCTAAGAACATGATAATTCGAATTTCATTATCATTTGAAACATCGTGTATGCTTTCTTTACCGCTAGTTGGTTCGGAGATATCTTCCTTTCCAATTTTTGCATTGAGGTCCCCGAGGAGGATTTTAACATCGAATGATGAGCTCCCATCAAATACTTCCTCTAGGCTCTCGTAGAACGTGTCCTTCGTTTCTTCGTCGGTAGATTCTGTTGGGGCGTGTACGTTTATAAATACATAATTGTACCATGATCCCTGTATTTTTTGCACCGACTTTCGGTCATTAGTAAATTTCACATCTCTTACATATGGCGTAATCTTCTTGCCAGTCCTGAGGTTATGTGTATCGGTACCTCCATACGCCAGTGTAAACCCATTGGTTTCGATACCTTGATGTGCGAGTCGGACCTCTTGAAGCGCGACGATGTCCATTTTATATTGTTTCGCGTTTTGTACGACCGTCTGTATCGCGCCTGGTTTATATAACGTTCGAACATTCCACGTGCCGACGCGTATATCCCGCTTTTACCGTTTTTCCCTACGTCTTCTTTTTCCCGAGTCGGTGTTTTCTTGATGATTTGTTCCATTGTGGTAGTGTGGGGGTTCTTTTAAGCTTGCCCGAAGAAACCCCCATAACTACAACCCAACTCCCATTGTTTCTCGCTAATGCAATCACATTGGCACCTGAAAACATTTCCTTTCTCAAGGACATTAATGCTTTCAACGCATTTCATGAAAATACCTGTAAGATTCTGTTTACACATCCAATGCACCAGTAGAATTCGATGGAAAATAATTCGTCTGCATGCATGTATCATAAGTAGGAAACCTATTCCGGCACCATTGTTTGTCGAGCAATTTTGTCCCTCATGTGCACCCTAATCTTCCCACATGCACATATCTAGCAGACCCTTTGTCCAAGGGACAAAATCAAATACCGCATCTAGCGTCGTGTGCCATAAACCCAATTCCTTCGCGTGTAAACATGCATAATATCCAACCCATGATTTGTTTTCCTACTAATAAGCAATCACCAATTTCGTGCTTTCCCACAAAAGAATTACCCTGCATATACAAATGCAGACAAGGGATTCGTTTCGTCCACCGACACAAGATGCGATATACAATTTTCATTGTATAAAATATCCCAAACCATTAGCACCTTTTTCTATTGGTTATGCGTCTATTTACGCAAGGGCACCACTCATCCCAGACTTTTATGATGCCCTCGTCCCATCTTTCCTTTTAGCACCATACCCCGGATGACAAGCGGTTTATTTATTCGGCTGCAATGCACATCTCATAATGCCTTTTGTCAATCTTCCCTTTTTTGTCAGCTTCGTTTCTCATGACCTCGTGCATGAGTAAAACAAAGCATCTCGTTTATCCTTTATTTCACCGCATGGATAGGCAGCGTGATATTCACGATCAACTACACGCACACCACCACAGGACCTCACCAGCGAAATCCTTCTCCCTCGTTTTCACCACGAGAGAAACACTTATGAATGTGTCCCTACGCGGAGTCGAACCAGTTTACCTATCAATCGCCACACGAGTCAAAATTCTACATGAGAGGAGCGCGGTCGTGAGTTTTAAGTGTTCGTTATCTAAGGGTGTACAGACTCCGAGTTGCTCCGGTAGCAATAACCGTTTCCCACAACAGTGTTTCAAATAAGATTTGTGTTATAAAATCTATATAAAACTTACTTTCTATAGGGAGCTGAATTGAATTGCGGTGCTTGATGACTGGGAATCCGGAAATATCTATATGTAATTGTCAGGCATGCAAGTTCCACAGCTGATGATGAATGGCCGGGCCCTCGAGGCTGGGGATAGCTTGAAACTGCTCGGCGTCACGGTCTGTGGGAATGTATCATGGCATAAACACGTGTCGAGCATCGCCAGGTCGGCCTCAGGAAAACTGAGCTATCTTTTTAGAGCCAAGAAATATTTTACTCCGGCCCAACTTCTTCTCCTATATAAATCTCAAATTAGACCCGCGCTCGAATATTGCTCTCATGTTTGGAGCTCGGCTCCTAAACATACCCTCGACCTACTTGAGAGCGTACAAAGACGAGCGATCCGCCTGATCGGGGACTCGGCGCTGACGTCGGGACTACAGTCGCTATCACATCGAAGGCGCGTGGCCGACCTCTGTCTGTTCTACAGATATTATCACGGGTGCTGTTCTTCGGAGATTCTTGGCACTGTTCCACGCAATTCGGTCTATATGCGCTCCACAAGACAATCCGACGGGTCGCACCCGTTTGTGGTTCATCTCCCGACAGCGCGAACATCCCTGTATCAGAACTCGTTCCGTTACAGAGCTGGGAAGCTGTGGAACTCCCTTCCCACGCGAGTGTTCCCGGAGCGTTACAACCTGCAACTGTTCAAAAAGAACTGCAACAGTTATTTGATGGCATCTCGGGGCGCCCACTCGACGCTATAGGTTCGCCTCTCCCGAGAGAAGTGTAATAAAAAAAAAAAAAAAAAAAAAAAAAAAAAAATGCAAGTTACATAATAAACGGTAAAAACAAAGTGAATCTGTGCGCTTTATTTCTTCTGACCAGTATCTGTGTGTTTTGCTATTATTTTTGGATATTTCACTTTATGGTGAACAGTTTGCTGCGGCGGAACTTCTAATTTGTGAAGACGATGTAGAACCCTGCGCCCATGCTGGCGCCACGACTTCTCTCCCTACAGTAGTGTCGGCTCATCACACCTACGCCTACCGGGTTTTTCGTGAGATTGTTTTTTGTATATTGATTGTTCATTTCATTTGATCCCACGAGTCTTCCGGTTTCAAGTAGTCCGCCACATCAGAGCCCCTCTTTGATATGGTAAAATCTGCTTACTGCTCTGATTCGACCCGGTGTCAGAGGGGTGCTGTTATAATACAGCCGTTATACCCCTGGCTTTAAACCATCCAATGGACAGGGTGACGCGTAACACCCTGGATTAGGGGTGGTAGATCTTTGTGTGTTACTCCTCGCTAGCCTGTCTGACATGGGTGGCCCTACTGGAAGCGTATGCTTCCGTCAGCATAGCCTGAGTGATTCATTGTAGTTTAAGCCCCCGCACCACGTCAAGGTCGCTACCAAGCGGGGGTGAGAAACATTGAATATCAGGTAAATTATTTAGAGTCTTATCAGGAAAATAACTCAACAACAAAGTGGTGGCATTTTGTGATGAAATTACCAAGAGTAACATTGAGTAGTTAAGTAGGCTCGCGCCCATCAATGTGTATGCAAAATTGCGCATTTCCAACAACCAATGACATCATCATCATCATCATCATCACCACCATCACCATTATCATCATCATCATGATCATCATCATCATCATCATCATCATCATCATCATCATCATCATCATCATCATCATCATCATCATCATCATCATCATCATCATCATCATCATCATCATCATCATCATCATCATCATCATCATCATCATCATCATCATCATCATCATCATCATCATCATCATCATCATCATCATCATCATCATCATCATCATCATCATCATCATCATCATCATCATCATCATCATCATCATCATCATCATCATCATCATCATCATCATCATCATCATCATCATCATCATCATCATCATCATCATCATCATCATCATCATCATCATCATCATCATCATCATCATCATCATCATCATCATCACCATCATCGGCACTACTACCGGGATACGGTCTTGGCCTTATTCAGAATGTCTCTCCAGCGGATCCGATTTCGAGCCGATGTTAACCAGTTTAGCACTCCCGGGCTCTGACCGCCCCGTTCTACCCCATCTTTCCATCGCAGACAAAGTCTGCCGGGCAGTCAAATTCCATACGATTACATTTCTGAGTCTGGCCTTTCCAACCCTTTTACCAGAATCGTTTATTCATTCAAATCAGTTATCTTTGGGTCAAATTTCCGGAATGGATGGAATGCTTCTTACACATTCCAAGAAATAAAATTAATGTACATTTTATATTATATAGACCAATAAAATAAAGTTTTTAACTTATTTAGTTTCGTCACTTATTGTCTTTCTTGTCTTTCCACAACTTATCGTCTTTGAGTTTTGCTTTTTTTTTTTATTTCGCTTTTTATTGTATTACAGCCAGGCAGACTTCACGCCCTATAGTTGACTATCCTGGTCTTTGCTGCTTACTTTTTTTTTCTTGAATTCTTTGTTTTTTTTTGTTTTATTTCTGTTTTAGTTTCTTCTTATTTATTTTATTTATTTATTTATGGGATCCATCGGTTGGGTGCCACTGCTGCCACCAGTTGTTGTACGCCCGGGACGCCGTGCTTCCTCGTTAGAGGGAAGAGCGTGGACCTTTTATGTAATAGAGGATGGTAAGACGAATCACTCGAATTTAATACCCAATATATTGGGTCTTTCTGTCCGTCTTCTTTCTCGAATTAAATTTGTTTTTCTTCTTCTTTTTATATCTCTTCTTTATTCTCTATTCTCTTTTTACAACTCCGTTCTTTTTCTATTCTTACAACTCTGTTTATTCTATTCTTAATAACTCCTTCAACTCTGTATTCTACTCTCGTCTTATAACTTCTTTATTTCTCGTCATTATATTCTTATCTCTCGTCTGTCTATTCTTATCTATTTTTTTCTTATCTCTTGTCTGTATTCTTATCTGTCTTTACAATGAAATGTTCACTCTTCTTATATAACTTTGTGTTCTAATCTACTGTAAATTATTACTGGAACAAAAACAATTTTATCAAATTATTACTTAATCTATTGTGACTTTTAATTTTGAACAAACTTTGAACGAAAATCAAAGAAAAAAGGGACATGTTATGAAAAAAGGGGCATGTATGAAGTGTACTGAAACTGATTAGATATAGAATATTGTGGATGTTTATTTAGGATATATATTAAATGATAATGTTAGATATGTTAAGAGAATGTTTTAAGTATGTGTTAGATAAATAATGAGATTCAGTGTTAAAGTTAATAATTATAAGGACAGTAGTATTCTGGAATACTGCATCCCACCCTTCTTCGAGAAAGAAATTCATCCTTGAAGAGAATAATTTTCTTTGTAACTATAGTTTAATTAATGACTTGGGTTTTCGTTCAATTACAATTGGTTTTCAAAATTAATTTTCCATCAAAGGTTTATACATTGTTACAATAATTAAATTTCAAAAAGTTTTTAACACTATAAAAATTGTCTATTTACATTATATATATTAACTAAAATTATATATTTCTCCTTAGAACCTTTTCTTCTCTCATCCAAAAAAAAAATTTAATATTTTAAAAAGTATGTTTCATGTACGTTCAAAATTCTCTTTTTCATTCGAATATATATTTCAAATTTCAAATATATATATAACTCTGTTAAAAATTTTAATATATATATTAACTCTAAAAAATTCCAATATATATATTAACTCAATAAACATTTTCTTTCTTTCTTCCCCCTCTTTAACTTTTTTTTTTCTTCTTCTTTTTTTATTTCCTACAATTGTTTGATTTTTCCATATATATTGAATAAAAAAATAAAGGCCATTTGTTAGGTGTGTACCTTTTCTTTAAATTTATGGAAAATTTTCCAGAACCGTTTTGGGCCTATTACTAAGATGATTGAATAAAAATGAATATTACCAAAAATCTTCTTAAAAATGATCTCAATTATCTTAAATGACTGTGTAACTTTTTATTTTTTTGTATTTTGTGTTTGAATAAATGTTTATTGTTGTTAAAAAAAAATTTTGATGTAGTTATATATTTTTTCCTTTCAATACTTATTTTAGTTGAATTATTATTGTCATTTTTTATTATTTTGTGGTTGAGTAAGTGTTTGTGTTTATTATCGTTATTTAAAATATTTAATGTTTTTGGCTTAATGTCTTTATTTTCCATAGCCCTAACTGCTGTCAGAACGTTTACATTTCCAGTCTTATCCACTGCTGTTGGACCATTTAGTTTCTCAGTCTTATTTACTGTTTCGCATAGTTCTTCAGACTTATTAGCTGTTAGAACATCTTGGTTCCCAGTCATGTTTGCTGTTTGAACTATTTCTTCAGTCTTATCTGCTGTCGAAACATTCAGTCCTTCAGTCTTTGCTGCTGAAAAGTTTTGTTCTTCAGTGTTAGCTGCTGAACTGACTTGAGTTTCAATTTTAATTGCTGAAACGTTTGGATTTTCAGTCTTTAATACTGCTGAATTTTCAGTCTTGGTTGCTGGAGTGTCTGGGTTGTCAATTGGGAAAGCCGAAATATTGGGGATTTCAGTTTGTATTACTGCTGAAAAATTTTCAGTCTTTGTTGCTGAATTATTTTCCAGAATTGTACTCTGAATCGGAGTTATTATAATAGTGTTTGGTTTATCTTCTTTTATATCTATAACTTTATTAGAATTAGTCAAATGGTTAGGATAATCATATGCTGGCTCAAGGTAAATTTGGCTAGGAGCTTCATTAGAGTTATAAGAATTGAAATTGTCGTTATCTATTGCCAAAGATCTAATGCTATAAATTGAAAAATTCTGTTTGTCTTCTATAAAATTTGGTTGGCGTCAGGCCTCGTTTTCCGACTCTTGCACCCGATAAAAGTGAACATTCCTATCATTTTGTCTATTTGTGGTCTTAGAAATTTCACCAAAACGATTTTCGGTGTTTGCAGGATTATTTCGGAATGGGTTACGCGTTGTATCTTGATGGTAATTTGGTAATGACGATCCATTCCTAGATAACCTGTATCTACACTCGTTATCTGTGTGATTATTCTGTCCACAAAAATTGCATGTAATGTTGTGGAATTCCCTTTTAATGGGTTGTCTATTCGGAAAAGTGTTGGACTGCATGTTCCGATAACATGTGTCCTGTGAATGCCCTGGCTTACCACAGGTTTGGCAGACTATTCGATTAAATCTATGGGGATTTTCATTATAATGGTACCACCTGGGAGAGTTATCCATTCGAGCAGCATGCGCTACTACATGGGCAATCGACTGCTTTAAATTGTTTCCCCAATGGACTTTAGCTATTATCTTCAGTTGTTCGTTCTTTAAGCCATCCTCAAATATTTGTACGGCCAATTTCGTGTTTTCCTCAATCAAGAAATCCCTAACTACCCCGTCTGCTGTTATTTCGCAAGTGGCAGAGTTCAGAGTCCTCAGTGCATTTGCAACTCTATCTCCATATTCTCGAACGGTTTCTCTGAAGAGTTGTTTCAGAGAAATCAACTCATTGTGTGCCGTCGACCGAGATTGCTCTTCTTTATATTCAGATTCCAGCTTTTCCTTAATATCTTCCCACTTAGCGATTTTGCTATACCTAATTAGATCATACGCAGGACCCTCTAGTCTATTTTTGACTAGCTCTAAAAATGTGTTATATATATCAGGGTCTGCCTTTTTTATGGATCTAAACAAAACTTCTCCCCCGGAAATAAATTTGTTTTTGGTCGCAGGGTTTCCCGTCATAGGTAGGGACGATTCTGAAAACATCAGAAATACCGACAGAGAGAGCCATTTCAGGAGGGTTATTGTGTTTCGGTTGAGAGTGGATTTGTTCTTCCCCCTGCCTAGCCGCCTGTCTCGTGTAATAAGGACTCGAAATTGTGAAAATTTGAGAAGAATGTATGGCAGAAAATTTGCTATCACTTCTTAATAATATTGGTTATGATAAAAGGCCTTTATTTTATTATTCAATATATATGGCGTGGAAAAGATAAATTGCTGTCCCAAGAGCTGCAAAGAAAGAAAATCTTCGAAGAGAAAGCAGAAAAAAAGGAAAAGTCGTCGGAAAAACTGAAAAGAAAAATTGTCTATCGAGAAAAATTTTTTTTTTTGTAAAAGGAAAATTTCCAAGTCGAGAATATTCCTACTAAAAAAGGAAGAGAGAAAAATCGATATTTTGACAAAATGTCTTACTACTACTAAAAGTTGATAGAAGTCTTGTTTGTTTCGTCACTTATTGTCTTTCTTGTCTTTACACAACTTATCGTCTTTGAGTTTTGTTTTTTTTTTTCTTTCGCTTTTTATTTTATTACAGCCAGGCAGACTTCACGCCCTATAGTTGACTATCCTGGTCTTTGCTGCTTACTTTTTTTTTTCTTGAATTCTTTGTTTTTTTTTGTTTTATTTCTGTTTTAGTTTCTTCTTATTTATTTTATTTATTTATTTATGGGATCCATCGGTTGGGTGCCACTGCTGCCACCAGTTGTTGTAAGTCCGGGACGGCGTGCTTCCTCGTTAGAGGGAAGAGCGTGGACCTTTTATTTTTTTTTATTTTTAATGTATCTCAGACTTCTGTCAGAGCAATATTTCTCTCACGACGTAATAGAGGATGGTAACACGAATCACACGGATTTAATTAATGCCCAATATGTTGGGTCTTTCTGTCTGTCTTCTTTCTCGAATATTATTAAAATTGTTTTTCTTCTTCTTTTTATTTCTCTTCTTTATTCTCCTCTATTCTCTCTATTCCCTTCTATTCTCCTCTATTCTCTATTCTGCCTTTACAATGAAATTTTCTCTCTTCTTATATAACTTTGTGTTCTAATCTACTGTAAATTATTACTTGAACAAAATCAATTTTATCAAATTATTACTTAATCTATTGTGACTTTTAATTTTGAACAAACTTTGAACGAAAATCAAAGAGCCATGTTTCGAAAGAAAAAAGGGGCATGTTATGAAAAAAGGGGCATGTATGAAGTGTACTGAAACTGATTTGATATAGTATATTGTGGATGTTTATTTAGGATATACATAAAATGAGAATGTTAGATATGTTAAGAGAATGTTTTAAGGATGTGTTAGATAAATAATGAGATTCAGTGTTAAAGTTAATAATTATAAGGACAGTAGTATTCTGGAATACTACAGAAATAAAAGTATTAATACCAATAAGATTGTGACAGTAACGATTGATGATAACTGTGTGGGGAGGAAGTATGTACCAGCATGGGTACTCTGTTCACTTCCATCCCCATCATCTATTGTTCTCGCGCTAAGGAAAGTGACACTAAACAAAACCTCTCGACGCAGGAAACAAGTTCCAATTCCGAGTGGACACAGCACAGGAACAATGAAACAAACACTGGTGTAGTTATTATTTAGACATCGGGTTTTTATTTTCCGTAGGTAAACGATTATTAACCGACTCAACTTCGCGAAGGGACACGCTCGAGAGTGTGCACTTTCATGCACACCCTACAGGGGTTGATGAACGGCTCGTCCGATCCGTTCGACGATTTGTATAAAACTCTCGACTCACGACTGGAGACAACGACTCGAACGATTATAATCGATTATCGCTTCCCTGTGCGCACCAGGGAAGTGATAGGAGACACGACCTGGTCCGGTCGAAGGGTGGAATTTGACTCAGCGATCGTCATCTCATGCAGAGATGATTTCGCTAAGGAAGAAAAAGGAAGAGAGAGAAAAACTTTTCTCTTAAGGGTGTAACTAGTGGCGCAGTGGTATATGTGCGCGATCGAACAGATTCAATGTTGTTGCATGTGTTCGAAAACAGGCAGGCGGCAAGGACAATAGGAAAAAATGACCACATGCGCCGCTGGTAATGCGGGTCATTGTTTACACGATGCCTCGTCGCTATTTTCGACGTTAGGAGAAAAAGGTGCTAAAAGCAAATTGGATGTTTATGGCATCTCTGGCTGCAATAGAAACCGGGTTCATATTTGCATTAGGAAATGCTGGAGAATTTGGTTTCAGCGTCTATTGCGCTAATTATATGCAGCTGCTTGGGTTGTTTGTTGGTAAGACAAACAAAAAAGGTTGCCAGGCAATGTGTATGAAAAGGTATATGACGCGGCTGGGAAAATAGACGGCGCGATATTTATGGTCCCTGTCATGACGGTTACATTGAATGCAATCCGAATTATTTTGTTTACAGGAATTCATATAAGGGAATTTGACTGGCGACGTAGATGCCGAAATTGATTGGAAATTCCTGGTAAGTTAATAAAGAAATCTTAAGGAGCAATGGTATGCGAAGAGAATGCATGAAGGTAAGTTTTCTTTACAGGGACTTAAAGATCATAGATTTGATCTCTTAAATGCGTGCAGCATTTTTAGGTACTAATACTGTTGCATTAGCAAATTTAAAGGAGTTGGGTAGTAGTTATCGGGGGTTTTCAGGTAAGTAGACCGTAGGGTTTGGCGGAACCGCTACAGATCCACCAACTCATCAAAACAATATGGGATAAGGAAGTCACTTCGGAAGAATGGAAAACCTCAATGGCTCCTCGATAGTATAGTGGTTAGTACACCCGCCTGTCACCCGGGAGACCGGGGTTCGATTCCCCGTCGGGGAGCCCCTGGCGCAAGACTAATGACCTTGCCCAGACAAAATAAATCATTATGGTAAATTTAACAAGCCTCAGGACTTGCTAAATAAGGCCAAGACCGGTTCCCGGTTGTAGTGCCGATGATGATGATGATGATGATGATATTTATGGTCCCTGTCATGACGGTTACATTGAATGCAATCCGAATTATTTTGTTTACTGGAATTTGTCTGGTACCGAATTGGTTCAGAATACCAAATAAGCAAACAAAGAAATCTTACGGAAAATTGTATGCGAAGGGATGCATGAAGGTAAGTTTTCTTTATAGGGATTTTATGATTACAGATGGTGATCTATATAATGCGTGAAGCATTTACAGGTACTAATACCGTTGCATTAGCAAACTTAAAGGAGTTGGGTAGTAGTTATGGGGGTTTTTCAGGTAAGTAGACCGTAGGGTTTGGCGGAAACGCTACAACTGTATTACTTATCTATATAATTGTGCCATAAGCAGCACGTTGAATTAATTATAAAACATTGTGCACCATCTGCAAAACCACTTTATTAAATAAACATGTCAAAATGTCATTTTGAGATAACCACCAGAGAAAATGAACGATTGTTTCGACAACGTGATCAGAAAAAGTTGATTTTCTACAGGATGTTATAAGATCAAAAACAATCCTAACAAGAAAGCTGTCTCTATAAAAGTCTTTAAATCAATCTTGTGGGTCTTTGAACTGTGATCAAAGTAGTTCTCTCTCATTACAGAGACCAAAATTCGCCAAGGATGTCTTTATGACCAAGTAGGCCATAGGTAGAAAGTTGACTTACCGGAAAGATTCACATAGCGCTTCATTCAGTCAAATCTATGTCAATTAGGGATATAATTGTACAGAAGTGCTCCGAAATCTGCCTTGAAACAATTCTTTGACACGAAAGCCCTTTCGTAAATTTGACATGCTCGATCACTCAATCATCTTTCAATGCATCACTCTTATGATTAATTCCCGGCAAGATTCTTCGTAATTGGCCCAAAGTTTGGTGGCTAATCACAGGCACATGATATCTTCCCGAAACCCTTCAGTTCCCATCAAGCTTTCACAACAACGCATTGGCTCTTGACAAGGTAAACTCTCTGCCGCAGCAGGTAATCGGAATCATAATTTCACATAGTCGTCCTCTTGCATAAAGATCAAAAGCAATCATCTTTAGTGTAAGCCGACCCTAATTTTCTTCTTCCTCCCCGTCGCAACTTAACGTCTCTGCACTCTCCAGTAACCGCTGTTACGCATCCTTGCAAAGAGCTACTTGTTCACCTTAGGTCTTGAAATGTTCATTCCACTCGGATGTCGGTGAAACTACAAACGACTTAGTGGTCTAACACAGGTTCCGCTGAACAAATAATACCGTAGAGGTACAATGCAAACATTACACCGCTTTAGACTACGGGTAATGCGCGCCATCGTTGTCCTTCGACTTGCCAGTTTCCATTGCATCTACCCATTTCAAAGTTGTTTTGCCTTTCCTTTTTCTTTTGTTACGTCTCGTTCTTTAATTTAACAATCATTGCCGAAAATTGAAAAGTTTATACAGTGGTGCAGCGACTGCTGGCAAGGCTAGCAAACGTCCCACCATCATCATCGTTGACGATCCCACCATCAGAGATGCCAGTGGGCTCCTGTTGTTTGCTCAAACAATTGACATACCTCAAATTCCTGCCCAATTTCAGTGGGACTCTCACGCGGGGCAGAGACAAGTGAGTGGTAGAGTAACAAAGAAGTGCATCTGGTCATTAGCGGGATGTCGACGGACCTTTGCGGAAGGCATTATAGTTAAGAGATTATCTCAAGTAAATATTTGTTGTTTTTGTAGCACTTTTATTGAGGATGCATGAGTGTGTTGATTGCTGCCATCCGCTAGAGGAAGAGGAGTCTCGCGGCTGTTTGATGAAGGATTTGGCCTGAGATAGAAAGGTGTTCAAATAGACTCCGAGTAGTGTTTTGTTCTTTGAATTGTGGTTTTGTATTGGCCCGAAACAGACGGAAGGCATATGTACCTGTCGGTGTTTTGCTGACTACTTTTAAATCGTCCTTCGTGGGAGGGAACATGAAATTTATTAGGTAGGAGAGTACTAATTATGTTTGTAGATGTCTTAAGAAATAAATTTCACTTCAAGGGATAGGAGTTCGGTGCTGGTCTATTCAACCAGCTTACATTAGGTAGTCTGCGGCGATCAAGCGGATATACTCCGACATGCTGGTTTGCATGTACTCTGCAATATTTATCAACAATCTTAGATTTCAGGATTTTTTTGTTTTATGATGCGAAGGAAATGAAGAAATGAGTTTTATAACAAACCAGTCTCATAAGACATCAAAGAACTGATTGGCCGGGTACTTCTATTGGAAACTAATAGATCATCAAGTGCGGGCAAAATTTCCAAAAGATTTGTCTTGGAGTTTATATCAAAATTGCCTTTGTTTGGATTTAATTTATGGTGAAATCAACACCCCAATTATTTGTCTTCATTAGAAACCAAACGTATTTTAAAGAGTAACTTAAACCTAAAATGTCCTACAATCTGACGGAGTGAGTTCCACATATTGGTAAAACTGTCATCTATATCGGTACAGAGTTTAAGTAACTAATTTTTTGTCAGCAGCCACAGACAGTTTAAGTGCTCTCAGCGACTTTTACAATAAAAAAGAGTTTGCCTGAAATTCTGTGTTACAAATAGAATTTCTTGTTTGGAAATATTGAAAATGTTAGAGAATGGACTTTGTACATTCGAGAAGAAGGGTATAGTACTTGTGTAGCTCAAAGGGTTCAAAAAGGGTCGTGAAGTAGTTGAAAACTTGAAATGACCTGCAAAATCTCTTACCCAAGAAAACATCGATTTATTGCAACAAACGGTGCTCGAAAATCCCAACTGGAATTTAAGAGAGTTTACGTAAGACATTTCCCTGTCCAACGAATCGGTTCAGCACATATCAGTGGATGCATGCAGCGTGACCCTATATGGCTTATTCCACGAAAGTTTAACTTTCTTCAAATGGAGTATCGCAAACTAGCGACTTTTTAACAAAGAACTCTGTCAATATGATCGAGCAAGCACCATATCTATCATTCTATAAGGACACTACGATCTTTTCTATTCATCATTATCGTCATCATCGGCACTACAACGGGGATCCGGTCTTGGGCTTATTTACAAATCTCTCCACCGGTCCCGGTGGATTTCGAGCCGATATCATCCAGTTTGGCACTCCCAGGCTTTGGGCGTCCTGGTCTACGCCTTCCCTCCATCGCAGACAAGGTCTACCGCGCTGTCGCCTTCCATACATTCTGCCACAAAGGAGTTACCAGGCAGGCTCCTCTTCGCTCATTCGAGCTAGGTGTCCCGCCCACCGGAGTCTACCGAGCTTGATTTTTCTTATAACGTTAGATTCAAGGAAGATCCCGTACAACTCATGGTTGTAGTGTCTTTGGAATCGTCCTCCCTCACATACGGAGCCAACAATTCTTCTTAAGACCTTCCTCTCGAACGCGGCTAAGAGTTCAGAGTGCCTTTTATTGAGCATCCAGGTGTCGGATCCATACATGAGTACTGGTAAGACCATGGTCTTGTACAGTAGTAGCTTGCATGTTCTGGATCAATTTCAGGATTTAAAGAGCCTTCATAGACCATAGTAAGCTTTGTTGGATTTGATCTGTCGTTCGCGTATTTCTTCTTCCATATTGTTATCGGCTGACACAATTGACCCAAGGTAGTTTAAGGATTGCACCACTTCAAACTCGTGCTCCACTACCCTGATAGTTTGACCAACGCTAGGTCTTCTCTTCGCAGAAGTTGCCACCACATAGTTAGTTTTTCCCTCATTAATGCGCAGTCCCAGTTTTTGTGCCGCCTGCTCGATCTGGGTGAAGGAGTCCTGTACAGCCGATTCGGTTCTACCGATGATGTCGATGTCATCTGCGTAGGCAAGTATCTGACTGGACTTGGTGATAATAGTCCCTCTAGTTGTGACGCCAGAGTCACGAATTGTTTTCTCCAACGCCAGGTTGAAGAGGAGGGAGGCCAGACCGTCCCCTTATCGGAGTCAATTAAAGATGTTTATTGGTTTGGGCAGCAATCCCGATATTTTTACGTGTCTAGTTACGTTGGTCATGGTCAACCTACAAAGTCGTATCAATTTGTTTGGAATGCCGAACTCTCTCATGGCATTATATAGTTCTACCCTGACTATGCTGTCGTAGGCGGCCTTAAAGTCTATAAATAGATGATATAATGGAACCTTAAATTCCTGACATTTTTCCATCGCGTGCCTAAGGGTGAATATCTGATCAATCGCTGATTTGCCTGGGATGAAGCCACACCGATATTGACCAATGATGGCTTTAGCGTATGGGGCTATTCGATCTTATAGCTCCGATCTCTACGACTACTACCTAAGATGGAGTTGGCAGTACTAATAACAGTATTGTTAAGGCATGTTCATTTCTCTTCTACGCCCGCCATTCTGGCCCCAGGACTTACACTCCCTCCGTCGAGCTCTTCGAGGGCGAGTCTTAACGCATTGTTGTGTTTAGTAGGGGTTAGTTTCAGGACGCGAGTCTCCTGATCCTTAAAAGGACAAGGCGATCTCTTAAAACAGACCGCTCCTGAAATCTTGTCCTACAAGGGGTCGTTAACCGTGCTTCCTCTGATCCAGAGGGAAGAGTAACGTCCTTTTGGTTTGGCCTCAGTCTTCGCAAGTCCGCTGGTTTCCGTGGGGGCCAGGTGATACTCCAGATCTTCAGAAGTATTCTCTTTGAGGGAGTACCTATACTTTACTCACCAGAAAAATGAAGACAAGGCTCGTTTTTCCTTTTAGTATTTTATTTATTTTCAATTTAAACGTCGCCCTTCTCCAGGATATTTTCCTTCAGGGACAACGGACGATATTTAACTGCGGCCCGGAGATCACTATACTATTCCTTTATAAAGGAAAAGGAATCGAAAATTGTATCCCAAAGACACACATTTTCGTGCAACAATCTCGATTTTCAATACATTTCGTGCGATGCTCAATGTTTGTTTTAGATAAGATGCAGTTTTCTGAATCTTCATCAATCTATTTGCATGTGAGGATTTGGAATGGTATTTGGGTATTGTTTGCTTGTGGCAAATTCGAACATCTAGTGTGATTTGCCATGGATTTGGTTTGTTTAATTTTCTAGGGAAATTACCAGATTGAAATGTATTTCTGGATTTTGAATTGAGATTATGCCGTGGGGCAAATGCAAAGCGATAAACGAATATTTTGATTCGTTTATTGCGAATTTTGGATTTGGTTTTGGTTTTTCAGGATTTTGATAGAATTTAATGTTTTGGTGTAGGATTTCTGGGATTAGGATGTATGGATGGGGAAAAAGGTGGTAGGGCTTTTTAGAGCACTACATCCTCCCCTCCTTGAAAAAAAGAAAATTGATCTTTATGAGATTAATTTTCTGGAAAATGGTGTGGTTGAGGATAAAGGATGATAGTATCGTGATTCCGTTGCATAGGCCTGATATTTTCTAACATAGTAGCTTTATGTATACAATATTTATTATAAATGTGTAATTTTTGTAGTTTGTTTCTTTCTTATTATGAATGTATTCGTGTATCGAAGTTTCCACGATGGTTATTTATATAATTAGAATATTTTCTTTTGAAATTTTGTACAAATATAATGTGGTTTTTTAGGTTTGAATTTTCTTAGTATAAATGTGCTTAATAGTAGTTGTTGGTTATCCAAAAATAAAGTTTTTATTTGATTTTATTTTATTTTGAGATAAGGGTATATTCGTTTAGTTCGGTTTTGGTTGTATGTACAATAGACATTTGGTTTAAAATTTCGTATAAGTTGTTTTTTTTTTCATGTTGGTTAAATATTGTATTAGAAGGTAACATTTGATTCTAAAAATTTTCGTTTTGATTTAAAGTAAATGTTTTCTTATTTTCTGAGTATACATTTTAATTGTATACTGTTTTGTACTTATATAAATATTAGAAATTCTTATTTTAACATTGTTTCGTAAGTTTCGTTTTTGTATTTTCGTTTTTTTTTTCTTCATATATATATATTGCGTTTTTCCTTTTATAATTTAAGATTATTTATTATTACAAAAATTTTTTCAATTAAGTCGGTCATATTGTCTGATATTTATAAACTTATTTTATTAAGTGAGTTACTATTTGTCTTCATATATAAATTTTTTTTGTTTTGTTTGTTTATTTTAGTTATTTAAAATGTTTGTACAATATTTACAAAGTTATTTGTTATTTGTTTTCAAGTATTTGAAAAGGAAAATGTTGAGGCAAATTTTAAATACATTTTTTTTGGGTTTACTACACGTATATGCATTTATTTATTTCTTTTTTTTTTGTAAGGTTGTCTATACATATATACATTTGCCTTCCCTCAACTTTTATTTTTTTCTTTTGGGAGTTTCTCATTCGTGATTGCCTAATCCACAAATGGTTTTATATTGTTGTTGTGGACTATTCGGGTACCTTTCCCTATTTTGAGGATTGAATTTTCTTCGGATAGGATCTTGACAATTTCGTAGGGGCCTTTCCACAGGGAGGTTAATTTGTTAGGTGCTGAGTGATTCTTTAATAAAACCTTGTCGCCAACATTAAATTTCTTACGGCCTACTTTTTGGTCGTAGTATGCCTTAGATTTTTGTTTTTTCTCTATCAGTATTCCCTTTGCTGTACGATAACCATGTTGTAATCGCATTTTTAATTCATTTGCGTAATGGTCGTAGTTATAAGAGCTTTCGGGGTTTTGTCTGAGAGAACTGGGTATTTCGGCTGGGAAACCATATAGTAATTCATGCGGCGTGTAGCCTGTATTACTGTGGGGTGTAGTATTATACACAAACATTGCGTACGGTATCCAGGTGTCCCAGGTGAGAGTATCCTGGTTTACATAGTGGCGGAGGTATTCCACCAGAGTTCTATGGCTCCGTTCTAGTGCTCCATTCGTTTGTGGATGGTAGGGTGCTGTGTTTAGTTTTCTCATTTTAAGTAAGGAACAAATGTCCTTAAAAAGTGCGCTGAGAAAATTAGCACCTCGGTCAGTTAATAGAGAAGATGGTATGCCGTGCTGGCAGACGATGTTTTCAACGAAAATCCTGGCCACGTCCTTAGTTTCAGCGCTGGCCAGTGCGTAAGCTCCTGAGAATTTAGTCAAATCGTCTTGAAACGTTAGTAGGTATTTATTTCCATTATAGCTGACTGGTAATGGTCCTACTATATCTAAAGCAACTCTTTCAAAAGGTTTGGAGCTTGTTGTGGTTATCTTCATAGGAATTCTAGGATTCCTTGCACTTTTGTTTATCTGGCAGGAGGCACATTTTCTAATATACGCTGCAACGTCAGCGGTCATTGTGCGCCAGTAATATTTTTGCTTCAATCTATTGATTGTTCGGGTGGCTCCTTGGTGTCCTCCGAAAGGTGAGTTGTGGTATTCCGCGAGTAACTTTTGTATTTCGTTAGGATCTGTTAGAAGCTTCTTTTTATTGGAGAAAACGTACATTGTCACGTTGAGGTGAGCAAAAGTTTCTTTTAGCAAGTTATTGAGTGTTACTTTTGATTCGTTTTCTATGAAGGGGACTAAAGTTCCAATGGAATTGAAATTCCGGTCTTCGCAAATCTTCTTCAGATCAATAAGGGAACTCTTAGCGGTTTCCTGGTCGCTTAGGTTTCTGAAAGGCAATGGCAATGTGATGGCGCATAACCCATCTTGCTCATGAAACGTAATTTTACCTACGTCTGGCTTGGTGAAGTTTGGAATTCTTCCTGCCAGGTTTTCTTCCTCAGCAGAGTGTATCAATGGGAGGATTATAATACGTAGTCCAAGTTTCTTCTTGGTATAGATGGACCCTGTTTGTTCTTGCCATACAAGATTGGTAGTATCTTTGTATGATTGTGCAGCCACATCTTCTTCGAGTTTGGCTTTACTTCGTGTGGTGACGAGGATATTATTTTTGATGGAATCGACTGGGGTAGTCATTGTTATACGGCTGAGAGCATCAGCATTTGCGTTTTGCTTTCCTTTTCTATGGACGATTGTGTACTCATACTCTTCGAGTAGAATTCTCCATCGCATAAGTCTGGATGTAGGATCCTTTCGTCCTATAAGCCACTGTAGAGAGCTATGGTCAGTTACTATTGTGAACTTTCGTCCGTAGACATATGGTCGGAACTGTGCTAATGCAAAAACGATTGCTAGTAATTCCTTTTCAGACGTTGTATACCGTGTTTCGGCGTCGTTTAGGGTTCGGCTAGTGAAAGCAATAGGTTTATCTTGTCCTATTGTACCTTGAGATAGGACTGCTCCTAACGCAATATTGCTAGCGTCAGTGGTTATTATAAATTCCATGTTGAAGTCTGGATAAGCCAATATTGGTGGGGTAATAACCTTTCTTTTTAAAGCTGTGAATGCCTCATCACAAAAAGCATCCCAATGAAATGGAACATTCTTCCTGAGTAATTTGCTTAAGGGTTTTGCCAGTTCGGCGAAATTAGGGATAAATTTTCTATAGTAGCCTACAAAACCGAGAAAAGATTTTACATCTTTTTGTTTCTTGGGCGTTGGAAACGTTTTCACCGCTTTAGTTTTTTCTGGATCTGGTTTTATACCTTCCTTTGAAATAACATGCCCCAAGTAGGTGAGCTTGTGGTAGTGTTGATTACTATGGCATTGACAGGAATGCATGATTCAATACAAACCACGTACAACACGCAGCGAAACAGAAACAAAAAACCGCAACGCATCTATCACCATGAGTAAGTAAAAGTCACTGATTGGTTCTATTGTTCTTTTTATTTCGACGATTCGAACTTATATATTTGACACTTATCAGCTAGTTTTTATTTAGTTTAGTTTTACACGAGTTAACATCTACGGATTTAATTTTATTAACTTATTAAGATTCTTTATTTATCATACAAGACACTAACCAACTCCGGCATTTAACTTAAATATATCTACGGCGACAGTCCACGGAATTAAGAATGAAATAAATTTGGGCTCCTCAACCGAATGGAACTCCGATACACCACGTTCCGATACTTGTGCCTCGTTCTATAGATAATATCTGACTGGTGACTAGAGCTCACCAAGGAAACGGAAAACCTCACAAGAACTGCAAAAGGAGGAGGGGCCACACGATTAACTCGAGGGAGTTAATCGTGATTGGACCGGACAGAATAGGCATACATTACGCATGTGTGCGTATGCCATGCATACGATCGTTCGGCGACCGTGGATGGAGGGCAACATCGCTAGTGCATTTTCCAAGAATGCAAACGCTAGCATCTGGGGTGTGAAAGACCCAAACCGAAGATTTGGTCATCCTAATGGGAGGCCATAAATCATCATTTCGGTTGCCGATGATTAAACATTGCAACGAACATAGGGTGCAGCCATTGCCAGATGTTGAAAGTAAACATTTTCTGGCTGCATCATGTTCGTTGCTTGGTTGCGATCCCTGAACGTGGGGACCGATAATTGGAAGCCAGCGATTGCTGGTAATCAGGGAAATGTTTGGTTTGCGTCAGCAGAAACCTTGTCGGCGGTAGCAAACCAATAGGAGCAAATAGCCGCATGCGAGAAGTGCCATGGGCAAACAAATAAAACGAGTCAACAAGGAACTCTTTGTTGATGTTGTTTCCATAGCATAAGGCTATGGAAACAAGCTGCCCTGGCAGAACGTATGCCTAAAGATAGGATTTCAAATGCCACGGCAATGTGATGATTTTGCCGTGGACTTATGCTTTTTATTTAGGAGATAATATACGCCTCGGGGGTGAATTTTCGATGCCACGGCAAGGTGATAAGCTTTGCCGTGGACTTAATGTTTTTTAGGAAATAATGTACACCTCGGGGGTGAATTTTCGATGCCACGGCAAGGTGATAAGCTTTGCCGTGGACTTAATGTTTTTTAGGAATTAATGCCTGCCCGAGGGTGAGTTTTCGATGCCACGGCAAGGTGATAAGCTTTGCCGTGGATTTAATGTTTTTCAGGGGTGGTGTTGGAGAAAAAAGGGGTTTGGAAGGAAAAAACCCCCACAGAACAGGTAAGCTGCCTAACAGAAATTCAAAACAGTTATCCGATTGGGTAACCGTATTAATTCCGGCGATTTGGCTGGGGGTAAATGACGTAGCAAGGTTACGCAACCTTGCTGAAGTTCGACCGAGAGGTAAGTCGTTCGCCTGGAATAGTGGGGATCGAGCGATGCATGGCTCTTCGGGCCCTGAAAAGCCCCACATCACCCCCCCCCCCAGTGACGTAGTCACGAAACAGGTAAGGCAGGTTAGGGGGTGGTAAGTTGGTTATGGGCGCGCGTTTGAGCGCGAGTACGGGGAGGTTGTGCCGGTGGTGTAGGAGTGGTATCAGCAGATGGGGGTGGTTCTGGAGCGGAAGCTTCCAGAAAACAGGGCTTAAGCCTTTCGACGCTGACCGTGGATCGCTTGCCTCTAATGTCGATCTCGAAGACGCGGTCACTGATGCGGCGGAAGACTTTGAATGGGCCATCATAAGGTGGGTCGAGGGGTTTTTTGACCTTATCCACCCTGACAAAGACGTGCGTGCAGCTGTGCAGTTCAGGGTGGACGAAAAGTTTTTTGGAGCCGTGCCTGGTTACAGGGGTTGCCCTAACCTTACGTAACAAGTCACGGAGATGTCCCAATTCACGAAGTTGGTCACGCGGTGTTTCGCCATTCAGGAAAAGTTCTCCTGGAAGAAGGAGGTTGGTACCATAGGTAAGCTCTGCTGCCGAAGCACCCAGGTCCTCCTTAATGCTTGTCCTCAGGCCGAGGAGGACAGTTGGAAGGGCGTCAAACCATTGTGTGTCATTATGACACATGAGTGAGGCTTTAAGAGATCTGTGCCAGCGCTCTATCATCCCATTTGATTGCGGGTGGTAGGCGGTGGTACGACTTCTTTGGCAGCCGAGAAGATTTGTTAGCTGCCTAAAAATTGTCGCCTCAAATTGTGGACCTCGGTCCGAAGTTATGGTGGTTGGTACACCGAAGCGTGTGACCCAAGTTGAATAAAAGGCCTTGGCGACTGATTCGGCAGTAACTGCCCGGAGAGGTGTCGCCTCTGGCCATCGCGTGCAGCGATCCATCATAGTGAGGATATAAGAAAATCCTCTTGATGGAGTAAGCGGTCCCACTATGTCTATGTGGACATGGGCGAAGCGTGCCGTGGGAAGCTTGAATTGCGCTGGCTCCAGTACGTTATGTCGCGCTACCTTGCAGCGCTGGCACTGGAGACAAGCACGGGCCCAACCGATGAGGTCTTTATTCATCCGGGGCCAAATGAATTTGCGACGGACAGCAGCGGCTGTTGCTCGGCCGCTGGGGTGGGCTGGGTTGTGGTAAACCTGGAACACGCCCTTACGAAGTTTCTCGGGAATGTAAGGTCTAGCGGTTCCAGTGGAGACATCACACCAGATTTCGCCCAAAGGGTCGCGAAGGGTAATTTTCTTAAGCTCTAGTGCCGTATCGGCAGTTAGGAGGGACTTGAGCTGTTCGTCCTCCTCTTGAGCTAGGGCAAGGTCAGTGTTATTCAAGGCGGTACGCAAATGAATCGTATCGATTCGAGAAAGGGCGTCCGCCGTGACATTCTGTTTACCGGAGATATGCCTTATCTCCGTGGAATATTGCCCAATGAGGTCTAATTGACGCTCTTGTCGGGGGGAGGCATTTCCCGACTTCTTCCGGAACGCATAGACCAATGGCTTGTGGTCTGTTAAGATGGAAAGTGAGCGACCTTCTATCATATGACGGAAGTACTTAACAGCGCTGTAGATCGCGAGCAATTCACGGTCGTAGGCGCTGTAACGTCGCTCAGTGGGACTTAGCTTCCTTGAAAAGAAACCAAGTGGTTCCGGGCGGCCTTCAATGTCCTGTTCAAGGACGGCTCCGATTGCGGTATCCGATGCGTCGCATTGGATAGAAAGTGCCGCTCCCTCGAGAGGGTATCGGAGTAAGGTGGCATTTGCCAATTGTTCTTTGGACAGTTGGAATGCTCTGTCAGAGTTCTGTCCAATTAATGGGGCGCTTATCGTTGCGCTTGGCTCCTTTTAAAAACTCATTTAGGGGAGCTTGAATCTGGGCAGCATTCTTCAGGGTAGGACGGTAGAAGTTCAGCATGCCCAAAAATCGACGAAGCTCACTCACGTTAGTAGGCCGGGGATACTTCATGAGGGCCTCCACACGGTCTGGTAGTGGGCGAATGCCCTGGTTGTCAACGACATAACCCAGATAGGTGATTTGCTCCTTGGCGTATTGACACTTATCTGGGTTGATGACAAGACCGAATTCACGGAGGCGCTCTAGGACCTGACGTAAGTGGCGCTTATGTTCGGCGTGGTCTTTGGAGGCGATGAGAATGTCATCAAGATAAGCATGGCAGCAATTAAGACCACGTAAAGCCGTGTCGATATAACGTTGGAATGTCTGTGCGGCATTCCTGAGGCCGAAAGTCATCACTTTGAACTCGAAGAGTCCGAAAGGTGTAATGACTGCGGTCTTGGGGATGTCTTCTGGTGCCACCGGAATTTGATGGTATGCCCTGGTGAGATCCAGGGTAGTGAAGACATTGCACCCTCGTAACTTGTACGAAAAATCGTAGAGGTGTGCAATTGGGTATCTGTCCGGGACAGTTGCTGCGTTCAACAGCCTGTAATCGCCACATGGGCGCCACTCACCAGAACGTTTCTTCACTAAGTGGAGTGGGCTTGCCCAGGGACTGTCCGACGGTTGGCAGATACCTAGTTCGATCATATGCTCGAACTCCGCGCGCGCCGCACGTAATTTTTCCGGGGCCAGTCGACGTGGACGCTGGCTCACCGGGGGACCACGTGTTTCTATATGATGAAACACCGTGGCTTTATGTCGGCGTTGGTTAGGTAGAGGAATTGTTGTACTCACAAATTCCTGTACCATAACCTGGAATGGGTCTATGCACTCTGTGGCCCCTGAAGTTGCCGCTGGTGATGCCGTCATGGGCAAGGGGGGTGCGGTTGGAGCCACAAGTCTGTTATGGGTCGAATCGACCAACAGATTATGTGCACCTAATAGGTCGGAACCTATCAGGGGTTCATTTACGTCCGCAATGACGAAACGCCAAGTGATCGGACGACAAAGACCCAATTGAAGTGTCAGCTTTTTACGTCCGTACGTAAGTATCGGCGAATTATTTGCAGCTGACAATTTAAGTGCGGCTGGCACGCGGTTGCGCGGAGCAAACGATCGCGGGAGGACTGAAATATCGGCGCCGGTATCGACAGTAAAAGCGATATTCAGTTTCGAGTCCCGGATGGTTAGGCGACTTATCGTATGGGTGCCGGCCGATTGCGCGAGGGTGTCGGTCGGCAAAATTAGTTTAAAGAGCGCCTCTGGTTGGTGGAAGGTTGCGTCCAACCACAAGGCGCTTTGCAATTGAATGCGCGATCACCATATCGTTGGTGATTGGCGCACCAAGGCAGAGTAACGGCATTATCAGGTATATTCTGCCTATTAGTATTGCCGTTACGGGGAGGTCGAGCCGGAGCTCGCTGGGAATTGGCCCGGTGAGGGCCATTTTGGGTGGGATTGGCCCTTTGTGGGGCATTTTGGGAGAAACTTTGCCGATTAATAGGACGGCTCGGCATGGCTCGATTCTGGGCGCTTCGAGGATTGTTCCTCACCTCCGCACGCAAATGAGTTATCTCGCGGAGGAGTGAGGTTTGGAGCGCCCGAAGGTCAGCGGGGGTTAATTGTGGTGGCGGATTTCTTTGATTAAGTAAGTTGGGGCCTGCCTCTGGATTCCCCTGGGGGAAATTGGTTGAGGCGGGCCTTCTAAGAGGTAATTGGGTTTGAGGAGGATGGAGGGTTGGGACCAATTGAGGGGCTGAGAAAGGCAGATGAGGGTGCCGTGCAGGCCGGGCGGCGTGTTGAGAAACCGCCGCTACTTGGTACGCAGGAGGCTCAGAATACTGATCTGAGCTTTCCATAATTGCGTCCGCAATTTTGGATAAATAGCCCAAACTCTGATTGGGTTGGGCTATAAGTGCCGAACGGGCATGCTGGGGAAGACACCTCAAAAGGTGAGGCTTTATTAGGTCGTCCCCAATCCTGGTCCCCGCTATAGAGCGTAAATGGGTCAGGAAAAGAGATGGTCTCATCCCAGAAAGGTTGGTTACAGCAGCTAACCGTTGTTGCCGCACACTTCCAGGTTCGTCCAAAGCGTCGAGCAAAGCTTCACGCATGTTGCTATATGGGTTGCGGCCGGCCGACCTTATTATGTGGGCAACATGCGGTCGCTGAGTGCGGTCAAGCACTTTCAACAGCTCGACTGCACGAAGTTGTTCGTCGTGCAAAGCTGAGGCCTGGAAGATGCGGTCTGCCACTGCAAACCAAAGGTCTGGGTCCTCCTCATCGAAGGGGGGAAGTCCTATATTAGCAGGACGAGTCCCATTCCCGAGGCTGGAAGCATCGTGGAATTCTTGGGACTCTGAAGGTCTTTGGATTTGTTGTGAGGTGCCGGCGCGAGATGTGGGCATGATAATGCCAGAATCCACCAATTGGCCGGCACTAGGGGTGTTAGAAGAGGTTGGGGGAGCGTTGGAAGGTTGGGGTCGGTTAACGACACTGGGGGCAACCAGTGGTGCCAGAGGGGTAGATTGCGCCGGCAAGTCTTGGTCAGCATTGACTTGCTCAGCAGGGAAATCGACGCTGGAGGCGTCGTGAAATTCAAGGGGCTCGGGTTGTTCCTGGGCCTTTCTGGCCGTGGTGTTCCTCGTGTTGACCATTATAGGTTGTGACGTGAAACGGGAGTCGAGGGCGTAAGAGGACGCGAAGAAAGGTGAAAGGAGGCCAATGGGTGAAAAGGAAGTCGCAGGAAGTTGAGAAAACCGTCGAACGTCCCAAAACAATGGTTTTCACTAGTCAAAATAGGTCGAGCGAAGGTCGGAAGTGGAGTCAAGTGGAGCCAAAAGAGTTAAATGGAGTTGTGTAAACCGCTGGAAAGGTTTGCGCGTGTTTAATCAGTGTGACTAGTCGATCCGTGTAATTTGTGTTCAACTATTATTAATATATTTTGTGTGTCTCCTTTTAGTATAAATATATTATCTTGTTCTTTAATTAAATTGCTTTGAGATATAAATTAGTTCACAATTAATTTTTAATTGATAAATGGTTATAGAGATGTACGATGGTTGTTGACGATTGGGCACTGCTAAATACCCTGAAGGGGCTTACAGTTTTTATTATGATAACAGAAAACCGATCACAATTGTGTATACTTAACATAAAAACGTTTCTATAAATGTTCTAGTGTGTGTTGCTTTCTTTATATATTACATAGAACGGTGCGACAATCTAATTTAGGGGTACTATTTTCTGTGCAACGAAAATAAACGAGAGGGGGCGAAAAGAAAATTATTATTCACACTAAAATATCTACACGCTTAGTTTAATATCATTTAGCGTTAAATCTTAGGTATAATACTACTTGGCTCGTTCCCTCTTGGAGGAATTATTATTTAAAATGATGTTGGTTTGTCTATTTTAATCTTGTGCTTATTGCTAGAATATTTAATCTCTATGTTTCATACTTTTTCTATGGTGGTTACAAAACTGTACCTTTTGTTTATTTACCTGAGGGAAAATTGAGATTTCATCTGTTAGTAAGCTAAATTATTTTTAAGTCCTAGTTTGGCAATTCGTAAATTTAATCGTTTCACTTTTAACAAAAACCAAATCTTTAACATTTCAAAAGGAGCAAGACATGAAGTTAACGAGACATTTAATTGCGTTTATTGAAGTTGTCTGTGATAAATAAATGAATTAGTTAAAACTCCGTTCGCTTTGTGTTTACTGTCGTTTTTTTGCTAGACTTTGGTTGCAAATACTTCGAAAGAGGTTTGTTTCGATTTATTTATTTCTCCTTAATTTAAATTCGAATTAAATTTCAATAGAACATTTCCATCATATTTTTTACTCTTTTTGGATATCGGTAACAGTGTCTTTGGATAGCTAATTAATTACTTAGGCACAGCGTTGATCATAAATTAGAAAATTATAAACATTAGAGCTATGTACCAGTAAAGGAGAAATTGGTGATACTTTAGATATTTACTGTGGTTGTTATCTTAAACGTTAGTCATGGATCTCTTTCAATGGATACAATTGTTATTAAAATTTATCAGAAGGTAGTAAATGTGTAACCTTTATGTTTAGGGGGCCCGGAAGGGGCTCGCCAAGAGAGAAAAGAAGATAGGTTTTATAAAGGACGAAAAAATAAAAAATATTTCAAATAACTAACCAAGAAAGGAAAATAAATGATATTTAAAAGGAACTTGCGATTATTCCTGGTTATCTGCAACTGTTGTGGCGTTGGTCATACGGCAGCTACTGGATCGTTGAAGTTGGGGCAGATGTGATGTGGTCAGCTGCGTTGAAGCCCTGGGTCTCCTTTAATTGTCTTTTGCGTCACTTTTTCACAGCACAATAAAAAAGTTGTCGCGTAGCACCAAAGTCATCGTTTGAAGTCCGAAACTCGAAAGTTGCGCGATTTTAATTTGCACTGTAATTTGTTTTTCGATCGGAAGGCGCGATTGTTCTAAAGTCGCGGGTCGCCAATGTGGTAGTGTTGATTACTATGGCATTGACAGGAATGCATGATTCAATACAAACCACGTACAACACGCAGCGAAACAGAAACAAAAAACCGCAACGCATCTATCACCATGAGTAAGTAAAAGTCACTGATTGGTTCTATTGTTCTTTTTATTTCGACGATTCGAACTTATATATTTGACACTTATCAGCTAGTTTTTATTTAGTTTAGTTTTACACGAGTTAACATCTACGGATTTAATTTTATTAACTTATTAAGATTCTTTATTTATCATACAAGACACTAACCAACTCCGGCATTTAACTTAAATATATCTACGGCGACAGTCCACGGAATTAAGAATGAAATAAATTTGGGCTCCTCAACCGAATGGAACTCCGATACACCACGTTCCGATACTTGTGCCTCGTTCTATAGATAATATCTGACTGGTGACTAGAGCTCACCAAGGAAACGGAAAACCTCACAAGAACTGCAAAAGGAGGAGGGGCCACACGATTAACTCGAGGGAGTTAATCGTGATTGGACCGGACAGAATAGGCATACATTACGCATGTGTGCGTATGCCATGCATACGATCGTTCGGCGACCGTGGATGGAGGGCAACATCGCTAGTGCATTTTCCAAGAATGCAAACGCTAGCATCTGGGGTGTGAAAGACCCAAACCGAAGATTTGGTCATCCTAATGGGAGGCCATAAATCATCATTTCGGTTGCCGATGATTAAACATTGCAACGAACATAGGGTGCAGCCATTGCCAGATGTTGAAAGTAAACATTTTCTGGCTGCATCATGTTCGTTGCTTGGTTGCGATCCCTGAACGTGGGGACCGATAATTGGAAGCCAGCGATTGCTGGTAATCAGGGAAATGTTTGGTTTGCGTCAGCAGAAACCTTGTCGGCGGTAGCAAACCAATAGGAGCAAATAGCCGCATGCGAGAAGTGCCATGGGCAAACAAATAAAACGAGTCAACAAGGAACTCTTTGTTGATGTTGTTTCCATAGCATAAGGCTATGGAAACAAGCTGCCCTGGCAGAACGTATGCCTAAAGATAGGATTTCAAATGCCACGGCAATGTGATGATTTTGCCGTGGACTTATGCTTTTTATTTAGGAGATAATATACGCCTCGGGGGTGAATTTTCGATGCCACGGCAAGGTGATAAGCTTTGCCGTGGACTTAATGTTTTTTAGGAAATAATGTACACCTCGGGGGTGAATTTTCGATGCCACGGCAAGGTGATAAGCTTTGCCGTGGACTTAATGTTTTTTAGGAATTAATGCCTGCCCGAGGGTGAGTTTTCGATGCCACGGCAAGGTGATAAGCTTTGCCGTGGATTTAATGTTTTTCAGGGGTGGTGTTGGAGAAAAAAGGGGTTTGGAAGGAAAAACCCCCCACAGAACAGGTAAGCTGCCTAACAGAAATTCAAAACAGTTATCCGATTGGGTAACCGTATTAATTCCGGCGATTTGGCTGGGGGTAAATGCCGTAGCAAGGTTACGCAACCTTGCTGAAGTTCGACCGAGAGGTAAGTCGTTCGCCTGGAATAGTGGGGATCGAGCGATGCATGGCTCTTCGGGCCCTGAAAAGCCCCACAAGCTCTTTCCTTATGAAGTGACACTTTTCTGGTTGTATTTTCAGATTGTGCCTTTGTAATCGGTCGAAAACTCTGGTAAGTCGGGAATTGTGATCGTTCAGATCGTATCCGTAAATTACAATATCATCTACATAGACGAAACATTCTATTCCTTGGAGACCCATGAGTACATTATTCATAAGCCTCTGGAATGTGGTGGGTGCGTTTTTAAGTCCGAAGGGCATTCGATTATATTCGTAATGTCCGAAGGGTGTGCTAAACGCTGTTTTTGCCTTGTCTCTATTGTCCATGCGTATTTGGTGGAAACCATTTGCTAAGTCTAAAGTGCTAAAATATTTAGCTTTACCTAGCTGGTCCAAAATATCAGTAATATTGGGCAATGGATATGCATCTCCGACTGTTATTTTATTTAAGGCTCTAAAGTCGACAACCACTCTCCACCGGTTTGTCCCATCAGGTCCTGCCTTCTTGGGTACTAGTAAGAGAGGGGAATTCCAAGGACTGAAACTTTGTTGTACTACTTCGTCCTGAAGCATTTCATTCACCTGTTTGTGAATTTCTTGCTTGGAGCTATCTGGTAGGCGATACGGTTTTGTATAAAGTGGGGGCTTTCCTTCTTCCGTGAATGCTCTATGGCGTCAGTATATGTGAGGTAGTCACCCTCGAGAAGAAATAGGTTATTATAAGTGCGACAGATATTCAGGATAGATTTCCTTTCCTCCTGGTTACAATGACGCAACTCTAGGAGTGATTCTAGCCGTTCAAGCCTATTTTTTAGAAGATTTTGGGTTTCGTCCGCCCTTAACACATTGTAGTCATCCAGATCTTCCCATCCGACTTCTATGTCGTTGGTGCTTATTTCCTGATCGGTGTCTAATGTGTTCATTAATAGTACCTTTATTTTGTTGTCCTGTGGTGTTGTCAAACTATTACCCAGATATATCCCTGGCATGATCTCGGATTTTTTTATAATCAGTTCTTGACCTTGTTTTCCTTTAAATGAAATCTCCATTATTTGTTGAGATCGTGAATGCAATTTTATGAGATCGATTTTGGCATTTCGTTTTAAATTTACTGGGGATATTGGAGTTTCAGGTTCATGTTTTCCTGAACTCAGTTTTTCGGCAGTTTCCTTACCTTTTCTGTTACCACAAACTTTATTTAAATGGGGAGAGGAAGATTCAAGGCTGGTTGGTTTCGTTGTGTTTGTCACAGCATCAGATCCGGCCCGTAGACAAACGGATTCGGATGTTGACTCACGAACGGTATTATCCAATTTTTTATGAATGCCTATGTTTTCCGTGGAAGACGCCTCGTAAGGTGTGACATTCTGAATATTTTCCTTGACCTCGTTATTGTTTCCTAAAGGCTGCTCGAGTTCTACCATGGTTCTCTTCTTCACAGCGAATTTAAGGAATCCCTTTTCAAAGTTAATGTGGCACTGGTGCTTCGCAAGGAAATCGCTTCCCAGTATGCAATCGTGTTGAAATTCTACATTGCTTCCCACTACAAATAGATTATGCTTAAAGGGTATGGAGTGCCTATCAGTTCTGAATTCGAACTCCCCCAATACCTTTCCGCATGTGCTGACCGTTTTCCCAGCAATGGTGGATATAGTCACTGGGTCTGAATTGTCTACAGATTGTTCAATATATAAGTTGTCTAATTTGATAAGACTGATGTCGGCGCCTGTGTCAATGAGGAAAGTGGAGTATTTTTTATCCGATGGATTAAATTTTACACGTATTACTGGCTCCTTAAATTCAGGGCAGAAAAATACGCGCATTTCAAAATTTACATCGGGATGGGGTGTATATCGGCGATTGTCTGCACTCGAGAAGGATTGCCGTTGCTCGCTGCCCGAGTGAGTTCGTTTCCCTGTTGTGAATTGGATACCCTGTTAATATTTTGATTTTGTCGGGTATTTCGATTTTCAATGCGGGGCGAGTTTGTTATTGTCCTATTTTGAGATTGATTGGGCTGAGTTCTGAAAGGATTTCGACTCGTTGAAGGTTGGTCCTGGTTTCGCATATGAGCTAACCTGGTTCTGCACTCTGCCTGAGTGTGATTATACTTTCGACAGTATGTGCATTGGAGACGTTCAACCTCTGTCTTAATGCGTTGGGGGACGAAATTTGGAAAATTTGTGTTGCGATAACAAGTCGCAGAAGTATGTCCCCTCTTGTTGCATGTTTGGCAAACAATTAGTTGGTTTCTCGTAAAATTGTTAGTGGAAGTTTGCATTGAGTTATCGCTGTTCAATCTTTGAGATTGTTCCAAAGCGTAGCTAATGGCCGCTTTGAGATTTGAAGCCCTATGCGCTTTTACTAAGATCTTGAGGCTGGAATTTCTTATCCCATCCTCAAACGTATTCAACGCGAGTCTCTGATTTTCAGCCAGAAGATAAGTTCTGACTGCAGGATCAGATGAATTAGCGTATGTGGCGCTGTCCAATTCATGCAGGTGGTGTGTGAGTCTATTTGAAAATTCCTTCACACCCTCCTTGCTATCCTGTTTTGTTGCCACCAAATTATTTTGAGCAGCAGACCTAGAGATTAGAGCTTTAAATTCTCCCTCCAATTCAGATACCAAATCTTCCCATGTAGAAATAATTTTATTTTTGATGCAGTCTCGCGCCGGTCCCTGTAATCTGGTCTTTACTACCCTTAGAATAAAGGATTTCTGGTTGTCTTCTTGTGCTTGTGAGAACAAAATGTCTCCACAAGAGACGAAACCCTCTAATTCATCAGGATTACCGTTAAATACCGGCACGAGTCCCAGTATGTCACTTAATCCTATTGGTAGGTTCATTCTAGAACTCTGTTCGCGTGTTTACATACGTACGGTTTCCGATATTTCGTCCTCGCGATTTTGTATGAGCTCGGGCTCAGGTCTCTGCGAACGCGTACCCGGTTTATTTTTGTCGCTCACGACGTATTTGTGAAACGGACCTTCCCAAATGATGGTGAAAAGGGGTAGAGAACAAAGAGATATAATTTTCATTTTATCGTGATACGATAACCAAGAGAAAAGACGAAAACAACAAGAATAATATGTCCTCCAACTTAGTTAGTTAGATCCTATTGGGTAAAGTGTATTTTACTCCTAATTGTGAGAGAAACAATTTTCCTTTCGTTCGAGGGGAGCAAGGCCTAAAGTGTCACGGGCAAAAAGAGAAAAGGACCCTGAAATAGGTTTTTCCGCAGGAACGTAAAAAGAAAATCAACACACAAAAAGTCCAAAACAACGTCAAAGTTAAATGCAAAGGACTTTAACTTTCCGTTTTCCTTCAGCTATCACTCAGAAACAATAGAAAATCTTCCCCAAAGAAGTTGAAATAGTTCCGAAAAGCAAATGTGTATATGTATATATATATATATATATATATATATATATATATATATATATATATATATATATATATATATATATATATATGTGTAAAATTTTTAGAAAATTGTTAAAGATATGCGTTTAAAAACATATGTTTATTAAGAAAAATGTATTCGTATCAATTTCATGAAAATTTTTATGTTTGTTTAATTTAAATTTTGCCTCTGTAAATTGAAATATGTGTAAAATTTTTGATAAATTTTAGTGTACGTTTATTTAAATTTCGTCTATAAAGGTGAACATATTTTCTATAGTTCCCTTGATTGCTTCACTATAATTTTATCCCTTCTGGGCACTTATATGGATATTCCCATTAGGAGAGGAAAAAATATATAAACTAATTGCATTTAAAAGAAAAAATCAAATTTTAGAGGGTTTTTCTTGATCCTCATGTGAAAAGAACAATTTTGAAAAAAGCATTCAATTTATTCTTGGCGTCTCCTTTAGTTAATGATTTCGAAACTTTAAAATAAAAAAAAATTTATTTATTTTGGAGGCCGATTACTACGCAAAAATGACAAACTTAAATGAATTTTATCTTTATTTTAATCATCAAATTTAGTTCACTTTCTGTTTCACTTTTCACTTTAATAATAAAAATTTTCTTTTACCTGTGGTTGTTGTAGCTGCGACAGGAATCGGTTTTTCTGCTGACTGGGGTTCGCTCCACTGGATGTATTATCTTATTCTTCTCTGGTCCTAATCACTATCGTCAGGATCTAGCAGCAAATTTCCTGATGATTATGTTGTGCTGTTTTACAAGGAAAAAGATTTTTCCTCTTTTCCACGGAACTCGTGGCAGTTTTCGTAGCACTTTGATTTTATCTACTTTGCCGTTATCCAAGCCCCAGGCAACGCTTTTAAATTTCAATATCTTTCCGGTGTCAGCCCCGGAATACGCTTTAAAAATTAAAAAAAAAAAGGTTTTAATGTTACTGTTCCGGTGTTAGCCCCGAAATACGCTTTAGAAGAAAATTTTGCTTCACTGTTTTTGTTGTTAGGGGATATCGCAAGTATTATCCCGCCAGTTTTAAATGTCTTCCTTCAAGCGCCTGGAGTGTGTGTCTTTGACGTCTTCAGGAATCAGTTATAGAGGATTTTAAAATTCTGCATTATCGGGACGTCCTTCGTGGATAATTTTTCCAGTGTTCTCTTTGGTAGGGGATTGTTGGATAATCCCCGAGTCTTCTTTGGTAGGGGATTTTGGGTATCCCACGCGCTGCCACCAAAATTTTTTGTTGTGTTTAGTACGGGTTAGTTTCAGGACGCGAGTCTCCTGATCCTTAAAAGGACAAGGCGATCTCTTAAAACAGACCGCTCCTGAAATCTTGTCCTACAAGGGGTCGTTAACCGTGCTTCCTCTGATCCAGAGGGAAGAGTAACGTCCTTTTGGTTTGGCCTCAGTCTTCGCAAGTCCGCTGGTTTCCGTGGGGGCCAGGTGATACTCCAGATCTTCAGAAGTATTCTCTTTGAGGGAGTACCTATACTTTACTCACCAGAAAAATGAAGACAAGGCTCGTTTTTCCTTTTAGTATTTTATTTATTTCCAATTTAAACCTCGCCCTTCTCCAAGATATTTTCCTTCAGGGACAACGGACGATATTTAACTGCGGCCCGGAGATCACTATACTATTCCTTTATAAAGGAAAAGGAATCAAAAATTGTATCCCAAAGATACACATTTTCGTGTAACAATCTCGATTTTCAATACATTTCGTGCGATGCTCAATGTTTGTTTTAGATAAGATGCAGTTTTCTGAATCTTCATCAATCTATTTGCATGTGAGGATTTGGAATGGTATTTGGGTATTGTTTGCTTGTGGCAAATTCGAACATCTAGTGTGATTTGCCATGGATTTGGTTTGTTTAATTTTCTAGGGAAATTACCAGATTGAAATGTATTTCTGGATTTTGAATTGAGATTATGCCGTGGGGCAAATGCAAAGCGATAAACGAATATTTTGATTCGTTTATTGCGAATTTTGGATTTGGTTTTGGTTTTTCAGGATTTTGATAGAATTTAATGTTTTGGTGTAGGATTTCTGGGATTAGGATGTATGGATGGGGAAAAAGGTGGTAGGGCTTTTTAGAGCACTACAGCATGACCAAAGGTGTTACTGGTATTTTCATTGCGTAAGGCAGCCGCGTTGATTCGAACCTGATCCGCGACTGCAATACGTCTCCGTAAGGCAGTCCGCGCTCGGAAAACTGTACCAACAAGATAGTGATCCGAGTCGACCTTGGTACCTCGGTACGTTAGTACCGTCAACGGGTAGTACCTCAAGTAGTGGCGGCGATCTATCAACACGTGGCCAATTTGGCTGCGAGTGGCTCCATCCGGTGATACCCAGGTGGCTTCGTGGATATCTCTACGCGGAAACCTGGTACTCGCAACGACCACGTTTTTTGATGCTTGTTACGTCCAAAATCACCCACCCATAAATACATACATCTTTGGAGCCAGTCTCCACCAATTAATTGCGTTACACGCAAAATCATCCACTAAAAGGATGAAGCACTCCCCAAGCCCTAGCAGTGCCCCATACACTAAACGGGCTAAATAATCATAAAAAATCCAATATCAAACAAATTGAACTAAACGTTCAAATTGCCCATATTGAATTCCACATAAATTCAAAACATGATATACGAAGCAGATATTTAACACGTAAATTCCCCTGGTTCCAAATCCGCGGACCAGATGACCAACTCTCAAGTAAATTTGGTAAGAATCATAAAATGCACGGCGGCAATTTTATGACTCTGTAAAGGATGGTTTACCCAAACCAATTCCTACAGACAACCTCGTTTCATTTCCAACTAAACCAGGGTAACCAAGCATTTTGTTTAATTTTAGACTTCGACACACACTAGACTCAAAACCGACCACTTGCTTCTCCTGACAACTGACTGCTGCTCACTCCTGCCCAGCAACAGATACTCTCTCCATTCGTACCCTTTTCTCTGATCGCCCAATGCCGATCGCACACTCATCCTTATTCTCCCATTTCGCCGCCCACTAAAGGTGAATAAACTCTCGACAATTTACACCACAGTCAATGAACCCAGAGAGAATGGGAAAGTTGCAAAGGAAGCAGCTTGGCTTGGGGGTTGATTTGGTTTCGCTTGCAACGAAAAGCGAAACCAGAAGAGTGATCGCATAACCTGGTTTAATGTTTGGGTAATTCTCAGAATACAGAACCACAAATGCATTCCGAGGAGGGGAAATAGAAAGGGTTGAGGAGTATACTCATGTATACTTTTCACCTGACATTGATATTGTTCCCAAACGAGTAGCTTCTCCTTTTTTTTTTGTACAAGAAAGAGGTGAAAATTGGCTCGAAGGTAATTCTAGAAATTCAGAACCACAAGTGCATTCCGAGTCAGGGAAATGGAGAAAGATGAAAGGTATACTCTTGCATACTTTTCTGATAAGAACTATTTCCAAGCGTGTTCCTTGTACTTTTTATAACAGACAGGGGAAAATCGCTTGGGATCTATTTTTGCATTGGAATGTTGGTGATAGACTTAACTGTCTCTCTATGTAGATTCCCCGCTTAGAGATCTAAACACTAGCGTATTTGTACACAACGATGAACTGGCGGACATTCTTAGATCGATTAAGAACAAAAAATCTTCTGGAATAGATAGTATTCTAAACATTGTTCTAAAGCATTTACCTCTTGAAGTAGTGAAGGTTTACACTATTTTGTTCAATAACGCTCTAAATAATGCATTTTATCCAACCCAATGGAAATCTGCAGTAGTCCAACCCATCCCCAAAAAGGGCAAGGACAGGAGCAATCCAGCCAATCTTCGCTCGATTAGTTTGCTGCCAAACATCAGCAAGGTATTCGAGAAAATTATAAATAAAGCATTGACTAACTGGTGTAAAGAAAATGGTATTATCCCGAACAACCAGTTTGGTTTTCGATCGCAATATGACACAGTTCATGCTGCGACAAAACTTGTTCCCGACATACAGTGGAACAAGGCGAAGAGACAATGCACAGGCGCCTGTTTGGTTGACTTTGAAAAGGCTTTCGACACCGTATGGCTAGAAGGGCTGGTATATAAGTTATCAAATCTAGGTATGCCCGAATATTTATTATACATTATCTACGATATGATAATGGGTAAACAATTTGTAGTGAAATGTGGAGATATAATCTCTAACAAGACTTTCCACATGAAAAACGGCCTATAACACGGAGCAGTGAATTCTCCCATTTTATTTAACATTTACACTAGCGATCTAGTGGGTTCTCTCAACCAGGCAATTGCGTATGCCGCCGACATTGTGGTGTATAGATCTGAAGAAAAGATTGATGTCATCAACAGACTTCTGCAAGATGATTTCAACAAAATCAAACGTTTTTGCGACGACTAGAAATTAAAAATTAATTTCCAGATAACAGAGACTATCTTTTCCAGAACGCTGCTGTCCAGTGCATCAAGCGATACAAAACGGAATTGGAAAACATTTTCTATTGCAGGAAGTAATAATCTTCCACTACAAGTAAAAACTGTATTGAGATACCTGGGAATCTGGCTTGATCAGTATCTTTACTTTGATAAGCATACAGCAGCTGTTCTTACAGCAGCTAAAAACGCATATCCAATGACACGAAGTCTCTTCCGTAGTGGTCTCCTGAACCCAAGGTAAAAATAATTTCATACTCGGCATTCATCCGAACAGTATTAGTGTATGGCTGCCCGGTGTGGTATAACATGTTCGATAGGCAGTGTTTGCGTTCCTGCCTCGAAATGTACAGACCCCCAGAGTCACAATACAAGAAATACTATCCCAATACAGTCCTGTATGACAAATCAGGACTAAACAGAATCGATAACTTCATTATCAAGATTTTTCGTGGTCACACAACAAGGGCAATGGGCAGCGAAAATGATCGCATGTCGGGAGCATTCTATCCCAATGATATGTATATGGAAAGTACTCTCCAGAATGGGCTTTTGGCGGTTTTTTTATCGATTGCGGCTTGTGTTACGCCGAACACTGTCCATAAGAATCAAAACACTTTTTTGTTTTTATTTTTTTTATTGTTGTCTCTTTAACCCCTTAATGCACATTTAAACGGTAAACGGTACACATTGCCCGTATATGTCACGGAGGTGTGCATTAAGCGGTTAAACGAATACTCGCGCCGAGACACTCCCCGTTTTCGCGAACGTTGTGGGTCTTTTCTCTTCGGATGTTGTAACTATACTATTTGCTTGCATATTGTGTGTGTATGTGTACCTTTGTTACAATCAACTTCGTCTGCGAACGACGGAGCGAGAGGACGTCGGAGCAGGCGAGTGTGCCGGTGCTCTATGAGGAAGTCAGTATCGTAGTTTAAAGTCCTGTTTACTATGGGAGAGTGTGTGCTGTGTGTAGAGGTCAGACGTTGGGATCGTAACGTTAAGCAAGGATAGTGAAGACGGTGATTTTAACATACAATGAAATGGCTGAAAAGCGAAGCAATGAAACATCAGGCTACTGGACGCGTGTATGAATTTGATGTCTGAACTCAAGTACACTCAACTGATGAGGAATTGTTATGTTATCGCTGTGGTATACGGCTCTGATGCTTTTGCTTATTCGAATTTCCTTTGGGTGTTCTTTACTATTTGTTTGGATATTGTGTGTGTATCTGTTAGAAACGCCACAGGTTCATTCCCCCAGAAGTGTTCCCTTTCTCGGATAAAAAACGACTTTTCCAAGACAAACATGGAGTTCGGATTACTTACCACTCTTTCCGTGGTTCCAGGGATAAACGAATTCTCCATGATAACGATATCTAATATCGCAGATCGCCTGCGTTGGAGTATGGTGATCGGTGAAAGAGATAAGTCAATAAAAGGTCGATCCCATCCCAACTGGCGGTGGATCAGTGATGAAGAAAGGACTATACGTCCCCAAACATAGTATGCCTCTCAGGCGCATCGCTTTTCTTCCCCTCATCCTCAATCCCAATTATAATTTTTTTTTATTTTTTATTTTTTTTTTATTTTTTATTTTATTTTAATTTTTTAATTTTTAATTTTTATTTGTATTCCTTTTCGGTCGCGACGGAGATGGGAGGACAATGTTAGGTTTGACTTTTTTTGGTCAAGCGTGGAAGGAGAGTACACAGGACAGGGAACGTTGGCAGAGTCGGGTCGGTGAGGTCATGAACTTCCAGGTTCCTACAGGCCAATAAATAATAATAATAATAATAATTCCTTGTTTATATTTGTACGATTTGTTTCGTTTTTTTTATTTTGCTCGTTAACCTCATATACGAGGGTTGCCTTTTATATTTCGGGATTAGAGAACAAAAACAAATATTGATCATCGAAAATCACTTTATTGTTTTTCAAAATATTCCCCATGAAGATCTATACACTTTTGCATGCGTTTGAACCAATTGTCGAAGCACTTTTGCCACTCTGATTGAGGTATCTCCAACACATGCATTCTGAATGCAGCAACCGCTTCTTCAGGTGTCGAAAAACGTTGACCTCTCAGTTTGTTTTTTACGTACGGGAATAAAAAGAAGTCATTCGGTGCCAAGTCAGGACTATACGGCGGATGACCCATCAAATCGATGTTTTGGGTGCTCAAAAATGCAGTTGTCGCAGCCGATGTGTGAGAGCTCGCATTGTCGTGGTGAAGAGTGATCCGTCTTCGGCGGTTGGTTTTCCTGATTTCTTGAAAGACAACTGGCAAACCAATGGTTGTGTACCACTCAGAATTGACTGTTCTGCGTTGTTCTAGTGGTACGATTGCGACATGTCCAGTTTTTCCGAAAAAACAGGCGACCATTTGCTTGGAAGTGCTTCGTGCGCGAACAACTTTTGTTGGATTTGGCTCATCTTGAAACACCCAGACAGTCGACTGCTGTTTACTTTCGGGCTCATACGCGTAAATCCACGATTCATCACCTGTCACGATGTCATAGACGTGTTTCGAAGCACCACGACCGTATTTTTTGAGCATTTCTTTCGACCAATTGACACGAGCCTTTTTTTGGGCGATTGACAAATTGTGTGGGATCCGACGCGAACAAATTTTTTTGACGGTCAAATGTTTATGCAATATTGAATGTATGCTGGTCCCACTAACGCCTAAGGTTGTCTCAATCTCACGATAGGTCACATGACGATCTTCCAATATCAGTTCGCGCACAGCATCAATGGTTTTCGGAACAACAACTGATTTTGGACGACCTTCACGAAATTCATCTTGGAGTGAACTACGACCACGATTGAGTTCACCATACCATCGATAAACACTGGTCCTTGATGGAGCTTCATCGCCAAAAATTGAATTAAGTTCATCCATGCACTGTTGCTGAGTTAATCCACGCCGAAAGTTGTAAAAAATAATCGCACGAAAATGTTGACGATTTAATTCCATTTTTGGGCCGAGATGAATCTTTTAAGTTACTGTAAACAACACAAATAGCGCTCGTATGTCAAAACGTTCTGAGTGCGTATAACCTCAAAAATGTCCAACTTTACGACAGAGCTGTCAATTGCCGGATTGCAACACTAGGGTTGCCAAATCCCGAAACATAAGAGCCAACCCTCGTATATGTAATTAAAAAAAATTATAAATAATACATGATATAGAAAGAATAGAATATATTTTAAAAAGAAAACATATCAATTATTGTGACATGTTATAAAAACATTAGTTATTGTACGCCGAAAGGCATAAGAAAAATGATAATGTATAATTTAGAGTGCTTGCGAAGAGCCAGTAAGTTAATATAAGACTGATATTTGTAAAATAAGGGTTAACATTTAGTCTGAAGTAAAATCTGTAATTGAATTGTTAAATAAATGTGGAGATAAAACAAACAAAAAAAAAACAGGTATGCTTCCTCTAATCACAAGTCCATATCGAACAGTGCATTATTTATAAAACATTGTCGGAAACTGTTTGAATTCGCTGGAGATGGTTAATCGGCGACAAAACGTTTTCCACCAATTAGCCAAACCGTTCGCCAACCGAATGACCGTATTTTTCTTTACCATGCCGAACAATTTTTTCATCTTGTACTTTATCGCGATTTCCATCTGTATTCCTGGTATCACACCCGCCCCTCTGGGAAAATCGTTGTCCACTTCGCAGCTCTCATTGGTATTTGTTTTCGGTTTCACTTTTACGCCTATGAGATCCACACTTCCACTTTCACTTAGATCTAACTCTCGCCTAGATTTATGATATCAGTTGCAATTGGGAATCGCCGATGCCAGTGCGTTCCTTGCCACCCCTTAATGTCCATTTGTCCACAAATGGTGTTCATTAATTTCCTTCGAAACCAAGGGGTTCCAATCGACCAGAGAGGTACCTCTTGCTGTCATGGACAAAAGAGATTGTATACGTAGCTTGATGCAGATCAGGTGACGAGACACAAATGATTCCAGCTGTAAATTGAATTTGAAACCTTAATTTTTATCCGCATCACAAATTTTCTCTATTTCTCCACCGGTGACGTTCAACAGGACGACATCCGGTTTAATTACATACGGCTTGTAAATTGTCGCAGATTTTTGTTGAAGTGGATTTGGAAGATCGGTGGATATAGATTATGTTTCATAACTCGTTGCAACACAACGCATACGCCGTCAGTAGTTTTTTTTACCTTTTACAAGATGCAAACGCGATCATCTTATGATTTACCTTTGCAAGCCTTGGAGGGGCCTTGCTTTTTGGATGCGAGTTCACGGCATGCGGTCGATCAGTCTAGGGAATCTGTGCGATTGTCTGTTGTCTTCCTGTGTTATGGCTACGGGAGTTTTTTTTTTCAGAGATTTTGTCACGTAGGATCCAATGGCGCACACGTTGTTTGAAGAGAGTAGCGCGTTTTGCTTTCTTCGAATATGTGAAGTACCACAATGGTGCAACTTAGGGCCCGCGGCCAGGCAACGCAGATCAGCTTCCTCTAGTTGAACTGTAGATCAAAGTTGAAAACGTTTTGTGTTGCGCTTTTGTTGTTGCGCGTACAGTTTTTGCATACCAGTGAATGCTAAATGTCTAGTTAGTGGTGGCAACGAGCGTAAAGTTAAGTCCAATGCTGTGTTATCGCATTTGTGTATCTCTAAGATTTTATGGTAGTAATACGAATACAATGCAATAGAGGGGAATCTAGTGGATAAGACGTGCAACGGGCATGTTTTCTTTGTCTCAACAAAAATGCTTTTGCTTAGATAACTAATTTTACTTTGAATAGTAAAGACGACTTTCAATCAATTCATGACTTTTGGAGGGAAGACAGGTTTTAGCAAAAATAATGTACATCCAAAAAGAAAGTGCAATAAGAACAGCATCGCAAATTATCGCAACAAATGTGAATAACTGTCGGTACGTGATCTCACGCACTCCGTTCATTTTTATTATCGAAAGGCATTGACCCAAACTAACATTTGCGAAGTTACTTGCAGCTTTACGTGAATTTTATGTTATGTTTAAATGCGCTATGGTGGTAATGGAACAGGATTTCCTCGAAATATACGAACTGCTGTTAATAAACTAGTACCGATCCTGGCTCAGTAAAACAAAAGCAAAACCAAAACGAAATTAACTTTTTTCTATTTTATTCGAAATCTCCAGTTACATGTGTGGGAGTTCTCTTCACCACACGGAGAACCACCCCACAATCCCAACCAATTTTGACCGCTAACAGCGCGTCACCATAACCCAAACCCGTAACCCACGCGCATACATGCAAAGAACACATCCCAATATGCAACAGCATCCGTCCCCAAACCTGCAATTGCATACATCCCCAAACTTACCAAGAATCCATTTCCCAAGCTGTAATAAATGCATATTCAAATTTACAACGAAATACTAATCATCTCCCCCAACTACACTAAATCGCATACATGTTTTCCAAAAACCGCTTCGGCTAATTTCTTATCTAAATTATATTCCTCGCTTGTAACCAACCAATATTTAGTTCCCCCGAAAATAATTTCGGATCCCATCCTACCCGATACCAATTCTCCTTACTGGCGAGTCACCAGCACGATGCGTTGCATTTCCGCGAAACAACCATCGCAACGAGCAAGACCCACATTCCTTTGTCTAGCAAAGGAACTTCAACTCATGCCCATACTTGGTCGTGTTTCCAAACCAATTTCCTCGTATACATAGCTCCAGAGGAATTTAACCCAGCCTGTACGGCAGCGAATCTCCGAAACTAAATTCCCTACGTAAGCATAGCTACTCATTTGAAAGTTCCTAGTAAGTGGCAGTGAGTTTATTTAGCTATGACTCCACTGCCACGACGCGACGAACTTTTTCTCGCTTTAATGAGTCAGTCGAGTTTCTGCATCAGGAGAGTGCGCACGCGGAAGCCAAGTTCGTGTTTGATAGATCTTTTGTTTTGCGTAAACGTTGACATCTACTAAATAAGTAAGCCTGGAAATTAAATGCTGTAACCTTCCTTCGTTGGTGTTAATGTGATAAGTCAGAAAGTGAAAGAGTAACAATGTTCGGTAATTTTCTTGGAGAAATGTGACACTCTAACCGAAAATACGTTAAATTGAAAGAAAAAAGGGAAACGCCTTTGGGACAATATTCTGTGTTAGAAAAGAAGATAATTATTATACAAACCGGCTATTATAACAATAATTAACAATAAAAAGGGCAATTTTCAACCAATCAAATCACGGTGTGTTTTATTTCTCTTCTCGTACAACGGCTCGCTGCGGAACTCAGTTTTTATTTGTTCAGTGAACTATCGCGGCTGTGAACAATAGCAGACGGTGGAAAATTAGTGGACCCGTGCCCGTGCTGGCGCAAGGCTAAGATACGTACCCACACACGCATGTGGGTTTTGCGACACGACTGATAAATTTTGATAAAAATTATTAAAAAATTTGGCGTACACATCAGTATGGTGTATATCCTTTCTCTGACTTTCTTAGCGAACTTCTTTTTTTATTTTAGTATCTTTGTGAGGGGTACGAGGTTGATGTGCCAGCGTATAGCACTGATTCACCAATATCGCCAACGACGTTCCGCAGAAAATTATTCACCCAGGAGGAATAAAAAGATAAAGACGCTGGAGTTGTTTGCTATTTTAATGCTTTTTTATTATCGCGTGTTTCGAATATCGGCGCATGCACATAGAGCACTTCGCTGGTGTTCCTAACATACAATATTTAATATTGTTCATAAAGTAAGCTCGCGGTAACGACCTCCTCACTATATCGTTTGTATTTATTTCATATTAACTCGGCAACATATGTTCGGTGCGTTTATGCAAGAATTAACGCAGGGTCAATTGACCCTGAATTGTTAAATCCCGATTAAATCTACGCGATCGATTGGCGATGGGACCCTCCGAGTATTTTCAGGATCGACTAGGAAACCGCCGCGACTACACTTGCATTGAGAATTGGCTTTACTAACGACTCGTCTGACTTGGGCATAGACAAAATCGCGTGTGTACGCACCCGAACTTGACAGTGGTTGAAACTTGACTGATTGTGTGCGGACGCAGCGGCGAATGAATCTCGACTCACTAAAGTGTAATAAAAGGGGGGATGCGCACTCGATGGCGGTTGGACAGTGACTGACTAATGAAATGGAAAAAATTTCATAGCAGAAATAAACTTACTGTCACTGCCGGGGAATTTCGAGAAGAGTTGCTATGCTCGCATAAGAATTCAGTTCCAGCGAATCCTCGCCGTACAAGCTGTATTGGGTTCGTTGGTTGCGTATACCGGGAAATTGAAATTGCTTGGGTGCAACCAAGGAGTATCGTTTAGATAGGATATTAACCGAAGTCATTTCGGGGAAATGTATGCGGCTTGGTATAGTTTGTGGCGATGGTTAATGTTCCGTTGAGGATTTGAATATGCGTTTTGTTACGGAATATGAATTTCGGGGAAATTAAGATTGCTTGGTCGCAAGGAGGGAATATGAATTAAGTAGAGAATTGACCAATTTTGGGAAAATGTATGCGGGGATGATTTAGAATATATTCTGTTGAATTATATTCTGTGGAAGGTTCTGGAATGTGTTTTATTGCAGATTGGGAGATGGATTCTCGCAAGTTCGGGATGGGTGCGTTTGCAGATTGAGGTTTGTTGTTGCATGTTTTGAAATGGGTTACATGTTAAGGTAAGGTGACGCACTGTTCGCGGTCAAGATTGGTTGGCATTGTGGGTTGGTTCTCCATGTGGTACAGAGAACCCCCACATCTTTGTCTACTTACATTTTTAGCGTAGAATCGGTGTGCGGTGTGGCTTCACCATTAATCCGGTCACTGACTTCAACTTCGTCAGCTACCCGACAAGTGGAGAATATTCGGTGAACTTCTCCACAGGTACTCCATGAATGCTTCTATTTTTCTAGATCATCATACATCCGAGCCTTCCCAAATCCCAAGGATACCCCTGGGACCATTCCAACCGTATGCCCATAGAGGCTCATCACCTATAGAGGTGCAGTACTAGTGTCAGCGGAGCCAAGCAAGCAACATACAGTCCTCTTCAAATAAATTCAGGAAAGCGAGATTATTTCTAAACACCCAATTTACGGAACCTCTCGCTCCACTTGTCAATGGTCCATTTTAAACTCAACCGATTGTAGGGATGTGGGTGGTCAATTATTTCTGGCCCCTTCTCAGTCAGGGTGGGTTGTTCCACGTCCGGGGGGGTAACTTTGGGTGTCAGTTCATCGTTGTCAAGCATAGGGCTGACTTTATCTTGAACTTTGGTTGTATCGATACAGCTTTGATTTCATCGTATAAGTCGCTAATGAGATCCCATATCAATCAATTTGTCTACAAGTTCGAACAGTAAAGGTTCAACTTGGTAAGGACGATGTGGGGACTTGGGGGAAGAACTTTGGAGAAAAAAATCAATATTCATTTTTGCGGAATTGATACTTTCGATTATATCCCCAGAATAGTCACATGCCTTGAATTGCTTTCACAGATCTGCTCTAATAACACGAAACAAGTTGTTAATGCGATCATCTATGTAGGCTTTTGAAGATTCGCATTTCGATTTAATTTGAACTTCGACGTGTTTGTTGTAGGTTTTAATCAGGCTGGTGAAAACATCAGAGGCCGTGTATACCTCCTTAGCAGGTTTTACCACCTCATCTTCTCTTTCAAGCTCCTATTATCTCTTTTCCTGGTAGAGCTAAAAATTTGCAGACGTTTGAGTAAGGCTTCCTTTGAAGCATTTTATAGTAAGCAGGACATGTCAGTATACGGCGGACCCCTTAAAAGGGATGTTCGCAATGTCGTATTGGTAATATTAAAAAAATAAGTGATTATTTACTGTGAAGTGATTTTTGAACTTCGCATATTTATTCTAATCATTTTTTGAATATCATCACCATCATCGGCATTACAGCCGGGATCCGGTCTTGGCCTTATTTAACAAATCTCTCCACCGGCCCCGTTGGATTTCGAGCCAATGTTATCCAGTTTGGCACTCCCAGGCTCTGGGCGTCCTGGTCTACGCCATCCCTCCATCGCAGACAAGGACTGCCGCGCTGTCTCCTTCCATACATTCTACCACAAAGGACTTTCCGGGCAGGCTCCTCTTCGCTCATCCGAGCTAGGTGTCCCGCCCACTTAAGTAGCACACCATTAAGATACTGGCTCCGTGAAATGTTGTAGAGAAATTCTTGATTGTCTTTGGACCTAGCACCCCAAGGCCTTCTAGCACCACAGGGCCTGACTCATCGCTATATGTTCGCCTTTCCTGTGGGAAGTAAAATAAAAAAAAATAAAAAAATTCCGGAATCCATCAAACGAAATTCATTTCATGAACCTTGGATTGATAAAATGTGCGAACATATTCATCATCATCATCGGCACTACAACCGCGACCGTCTTGGCCTTATTTAACAAATCTCTCCACTGGTCTCCATATCGAGCCGATGTCATCCAGTTTCGCACTCCCAGGCTCTGGGCGTCCTAGTCTACGCCATCCACCCATATCGGGACAAGGTCTGCCGCGCTGTTTCCTTCCGGGCGGGTTCCTCTTCGCTCATTCGAGCTATGTGTCGCCCACCGAAGTCTACCGAGATTGATTTTTCTTACAACATTAGCTTCAAGGTAGATTGTGTACAACTCATGGTTGTAGCGTCTCCGGAATCGCCCTCGCTCACATATGGGGGCAACAATTTTCCTTAAGACCTTTCTCTCGAACGTGGCCAAGAGTTCAGAGAGCCTTTTATTAAGTACCCAGGTCTCGGATCCATACATGAGTACTGGTAAGACCATGGTCTTGTACAGTAGTAGCTTGGATGTTCTGGATAAATTTCAGGATTTAAAGAGCCTTGATAGACCATAGTAGGCTTTGTTGGATTTGCTCAGCCGTTCGCGTATTTCTTCTTCCATATTGTTATCGGCTGATTCTATTGACCCAAGGTAGTTAAGGGATTGCACTACTTCAAATCCGTGCTCCACTACCCTGATAGTTTGACCAACGTTAGGTCTTCTCTTCGCAGAAGTTGCCACCATGTACATTCAATTGTTCTACTATTGATTTTGATCTTTTGTTCAATTGCTAGGTATTCCGGTTGAATGCACGTTAAAAGGGTTATACACTGAGATTTAACTTTTTTTATCCAGTGACGACTGCACATGGAATTGTTCTACAAGGTAGATTGATTTATATTTGATTCTACAAGATTAGAATTGACTCGAACCTCGACTTGGGTTGGGATTCTCACACTTAGGCGCACTCCTGTGGTTAAAATCGCCTAGAGCGTGTGTTACCGACTCGTTACTGGCGAGGAAAAGTTCGCCGCGTCGTGGCGGTGGAGTCATAGCTAAAATCAACTCACTGCCATTTAGTAAGAACTTCTAAAAGGGTTGCTATGCTTTTATAGGGGATTTAGTTCCGGGGGATCATCGCCTTATAGGCTGAGTTGGATTCTTTGGTTGTGTGTACCGGGAAATTGGTTTCGGCGGCATACCCAAATATGGTCAAGGGTCTTGATCGTTGCGATGGTCGTTTCGTGGAAAGTCGACCCGATGTATGTGAGCGATGCTGCTCTGACAAAAAAGGCACAAGAACGAACAGATACGGGGCAATACTGGTGAGACGAGAAAATATCAGAGTTTCGGAGTGAATGCTTTAAATTGCGGCAGAAAATACAATACAAGAGAATATAATATGAAGGAAACGCTCCATAACCAAGTTAGGGAAGCTACAGGACAGCTGAAGAAGGACATAAAAGGAGTTAGTATTGTGACAATATAGATCGACAGAAATCTCCGTGTTCGAAATATGACAGCCGACTAGTAAGCTGTGGTTGATTCAGTAATTGCATAGGAAATAAAAAGAGCCGCCCGAGGGTCAAAGTGTCAAAGGTTCCAAAGCTAGATGTTATACCAAACGGGGTACTGAGAAAGATCGTGTTGGCCCTGCTAAAATATTCAGTATAATACGCACCATTTGGTTAAGAGAACGAGTTCTCTTAAAAAGCTGGTAGGGATAGAGACTTCTCCTGATACCAAAGGGTGGTAAGCCACCCTAGGAACCAAGATCACATCGTCCCATCTGCATGTTAAGCACATCTGGGAAGGTATTGGAGCCAGTCATCCTCTCGAGACGGGAGTGAAGATATCATCTCACATATGCAGTACGGTTTCAAATGGAAAAATAATGCAGTGGATACCAACGCCCAGTGGTCCGGAATCGCCGATGGAGCATTGGCGGCAACCACCAGACTTGATGGCACGAAACAGTATTGCACTGGATGTAAAGAATGCATTTAACTCAGCTGGATGCAACCACCTAATGAATGCGCTGCTTCAATTGAGAGTATCAAGCTACCTCCTGAAGACCTCGATCTCATAATTCACAGAAAGGATGCTAATATATGACACACACAGAGAGTGGCAAAAGGAAACACCGCACCAATAATATCAAGGTCATTTCCTCTTTCACTTATTTATCTTGTGCTGTGCTTTGGCATCTAAGCGTATCTCAAAATCCCACTTTGTGTGTAAAGTAAATAATTACAAAGATTTTATTTCCTTCTAGTAGGCAGATCTGCCTGAATTGTGAAAATGTGGGTTGAAAAGTAGCAAATTTATTATAAATGGTATCTTAGCAACATCAATAACAAATGTGTAACTCATTATCGACATTACTTCTGTGAATATTTTCAGTCGCTCTTCTGAGCTCAAAGGAATATATTCGAAAAATACGAAGTAAAATAATTTATTATATATATTATATTTGATACGCGTTAAAAAAAGTTATTAAGGAATTGTTTCAGTTTCATTTCAGTTTTTCGAATAAACTGCCGTCTTGAAAAAAGACTCGGCTCATACCGATGTATTTAATTTTCAAAATTACGGCTGCAGCGAGCAGCCAACAGTTTGGTAAGTATTGAAAAAAGAAACACATTAATTGTTTTATATTTTACTTACGTGTTTGTTTTATTATAGTTATACAATTTGTTTGAATATAGTTACGATCAAACGGGACTGTTTCTACAAATAAATAAAAATTTAAAATCAGAAAATTCTTGATAAAACCGTGAATTTCATAAATGATGATAAATATCGTGGTGCCAAACATTACTTCGGCGTATGTTGTCATATTCTTGGTCTGATTAATGTAATACGCACAACCATACATCAAATATATCTTTCAGAAATTCGAGACAAATATATTGATGGAACGCACGGCAGACCATATTCCAAAGGGCACAAAGAATTCATACCCAAATAAACGTGGCAGCTTGTAAATTCTTTACTTTCCAAATTTCGGGGAGACTAACGAAGAATTGACGACAGCCCATAAACCAACATAGAAAGAAAAACGTGTAGTCCAAGGAATCAAAGTCAGCCAAGAAAAGTGTTTCCATACGCCGATGTCTACAAAGTATCCTTCGGCCCCAATTAAACGATGACTTCTTCGAATATTATCCTTCATATTAAAACAAATGCGAATTTTGTTCTCTAATTCAAATGAGAATCAAAATTTTGACACGACTTCTTCATTTACCACATAAATCACGGTCAGACCTCACAACATTAGGAATGGAAATAACTAACACAGCTGTTCCCAGACATTTTGCCATGGTGACGGAAGTGAGAAATTTGCTTTGGTGCAGACAACGTGGGAGAAAAATATGGACGCAGTAACATTAGGATGAATCACTGTTAGATAAATCTAAAATATATCTTTGTTGTGGCTTCTGATCAATGTCATTTAACTTTTGTGTTTTGGTTTCATTTGGACACACTAAGTATAACAGCACTTTTCTTTAATACGGGTTATTACAATTTGCTAAAATTTGGCACATTATTTAGTTCTGTGATGGAAATGGTATCGCTATTGGTGCGTTTATATTCTTGATATCGAAATGCAGATTTGCACAGGACACAACAGAGGATAGTTACTTTAAATATCTACATAAAGGGGAACTTATACGTCAGAAAAACTCTGTATCAATATATGTTACTTTATTTCATACAACTTGAAGGTCATGCTGGGGAATTCTGTTAAATTTCTTTGTTGTCTTTACCGCTCTCCTAATGACGATCACCCGGCGACATTTTTCGAACATCTTTCGACTAGATACAGATCAACCACAGGGCTTCTAAATTTGTCGTACTTGGCGTTTTTAATGTACACAACTCTGACTGGTTGGTACATTCTAACAGAACCGATGAGGCTGGCGGGCTGGCGGAGATATTCGCTGTTAGACGCATTTTGACTCAACTCGTTGAGAAACCTACGCGAGAGCCGGATATCTATTTGACATCCGAGCCGATCTTATATACCGTGGAAGTTGCTGCACCACTCGGAAACTCAGATCACTGCCAGGTATCGGTCGCGCAACGGCATGCATTTGAAACGAATAACCGACCTAGGTAGCTTCGGCATGCATGGATGTGAGGGGATGCTAACTGGAACGATTTGCGAGATTTCTTCATATCCTTTCCGTGGTAGGAGGTGTGGTTTGGAGAGTCCGGTGTTAGCCCCTGCGCGGAATCGGCCACAGAGATTATTCTTATCGGGATGATGGTTTATATTGCCGCTTCAATAGCAGAGTTGGCAAGGAAGTTTTGTCTTACGGTCGATTGTGCAAACGTAGGTTCAAGTGACAACTCTTTCTATTGTGCAGTTTGAAACAATTGCTGAGTGGTCGGTTGGGGCCCAAAGTCCAGTCGGCCACTGAAGTAGCACACCATTAAGATACTGGCTCCGTGAAATGTTGTAGAGAAATTCTTGATTGTCCTTGGACCTAGCACCCCAAGGCTTTCTAGCACCCCAGGGCCTGACCCATCGCTATATGTTCGCCTTTCCTGTGGGAAGTAAAATAAAAAAAAATAAAAAAATTCCGGAATCCATCAAACGAAATTCATTTCATGAACCTTGGATTGATAAAATGTGCGAACATATTCATCATCATCATCGGCACTACAACCGCGACCGTCTTGGCCTTATTTAACAAATCTTTCCACTGGTCTCCATTTCGAGCCGATGTCATCCAGTTTCGCACTCCCAGGCTCTGGGCGTCCTAGTCTACGCCATCCGCCCATATCGGGACAAGGTCTGCCGTGCTGTTTCCTTCCGGGCGGGTTCCTCTTCGCTCATTCGAGCTAGGTGTCTCGCCCACCGGAGTCTACCGAGATTGATCTTTCATACAACATTAGCTTCAAGGTAGATTGTGTACAAATCATTGTTGTAGTGTCTCCGGAATCGCCCTTTTGGCGGTAGTAAAGGTTGGTCCAAGTGTCCCGCCGAACACTGTGTATCGCGGATGATTTTAACACCCAGAGCGAATGCTGCGCTCTGCCAGAACTGTCCACGAAACAACTGAAAACACCGAAGCGAATGCTGTCACGAATTAAACTCAGAAGGATTATGTTTATTATCTCGATTTTTATTTTTATTGTTTCTTTTGGTTTATTAAGTCACTTATCTGGAATTAACAAATCACTTTAGTTTAAGTGAACTCGAGGCTCGACAACACACTGACGGTACTCGGACTTCTCTTTTAGTTATGCTGTGGTGGGTAAATTGCCACCGATTCTAAACTGGTAACGCACGTACGCCCTCTAGTCCTCGTAACTTCCTCTCGACCTCCTCGGGTGCTCTCAAACAGACTTCGCGATATGGCTGTTCGATATAGCCAGTCGTCTCGTCGACGATCGAAATTAGACTGCCTGTCTGCCCACACAGATATCCAGATTCAAACTGGTATCTGTATCTACACGGAAAAATTTCCCTAATTGCTCTGCTAACAGAACTTCCGAATTTCTGTTAGCAGCATGTTATCACGTCCCAGGGGTGATTTTTCATTCCTGAAAGAAGAAACTCGCTCATCATCGAACATCATTATCACCATCCGTGGTGGTGGTCGAAATTAAGTTCGACGGTTGTCGATTGTATGCCGCCTTATTTACATAACACATCTAGCGCGAAAGCCGAAAGATATCCTGCAATTTGCATGGATGCATGGTTCGTGGGTTTTGTTTGACTTTTGTCAATACACCCGAAATCCATTAGATTTTTCTAATGGGTGTGAAATACAAACAGACACCGTGGGATCGGAGTAGTTTCCTTGTAGGTTTTCAACCTCATACCATTTGAATTATCTCGTTGAGATAATTACGGTTGCCGTTTCTTTATGTTTGCCGATAGACTTGGTGGTCTTTATGGCAGCTACTCGCACGTGCATCGTTGGTCGGCTAATTTGCATTGCATAGACGTTTGAAATTGCCGATTCAATGGAATGTTCCTGGGCGCAGGCAGATTGAATGTTTCTTTTTTGTTTCAGGTATGATGACTTACAATTGTTGAGCTTGGCATTAAAAGCTTTGGGGACGTTCAGTTCCTTGCTTTTTGGTGTCGGTCTCAACGTTGGCTGCGAGTTGCAGGCCCTATGGTGGGACTTTGGGGGGCACGCGTCTGTGGGCGCGTGCAACGCTCTCAGGTAAGTAAGTTCTTTGAAGGTAGGAACCTTACCTGCGCGGAATTGTGCGTTCGTAGAACGCTACACCCTCCCTCACATGTGGGGCCAACAATTCTCCTTAAGACCTTCCTCTCGAACGCGGTTTAGAGTTCAGAGAGCCTTTTATTGAGCATCCAGGTCTCGGATCCATACATGAGTACTGGTAAGACCATGGTCTTGAGCAGTAGTAGCTTGGATGTTCTGGATAAATTTCAGGATTTAAAGAGCCTTCATAGACCATAGTAGGCTTTGTTGGATTTGATCTGCCGTTCGCGTATTTCTTCTTCCATATTGTTATCAGCTGACACAATTGTGACCCAAGGTAGTTTAAGGATTGCACCACTTCAAATTCGTGCTCCACTACCCTGATAGTTTGACCAACGGTAGGTCTTCTCTTCGCAGAAGTTGCCACCACATGCTTAGTTTTTCCCTCATTAATGCGCACTCCCAGTTTTTGTGCCGCCTGCTCGATCCGGGTGAAGGAGTCCTGTACAGCCGATTCGGTTCTACCGATGATGTCGATGTCATCTGCGTAGGCAAGTATCTGACTGGACTTGGTGATAATAGTCCCTCTAGTTGTGACGCCAGAGTCACGAATTGTTTTCTCCAACGCCAGGTTGAAGAGGAGGGAGGCCAGACAGTCCCCTTATCGGAGTCAATTAAAGATGTTTATTGGTTTGGGCAGCAAACCCGATATTTTTACGTGTCTAGTTACTTTGGTCATGGTCAACCTACAAAGTCGTATCAATTTTTTGGAATGCCGAACTCTCACATGGCATTATATAGTTCTAACCTGACTATGCTGTCGTAGGCGGCCTTAAAGTCTATAAATAGCTGATATAATGGAACCTTAAATTCCTGACATTTTTCCATCGCGTGCCTAAGGGTGAATATCTCATCAATCGCTGATTTGCCTGGGATGAAGCCACGCCGATATTGACCAATGATGGCTTTAGCGTATGGGGCTATTCGATCTTATAGGGTAGAGGAGAGTATCCTCTAGGTTGTACTCAGCAATGTTATACCCCTATAGTTGCTGCACAGTGTGATATCTTCCTTCTTATGTATGGGGCAAATTATATCACGACAGCAGTCTTCCGGTATCTCCTCTTGCTCCCATACTTCCATCACGATCTCATGAACTGCGCGATGTAACGCTGGCTCTCCTTGTTTGATCAGCTCAGCTGGTATTCCATCAGCTCTGGGGGCTTTATTTGATTTGAGCTGTCTTATGACTTTTAATGTTTCCTCAATACTTGGTGGGGGCAGCATTTGGTCTTGATTTTGCCTTGGTGGATCCTCCAATTCTTCTGTGAGCTGACCATTTAGCAATTCATTGAAGTGCACTTCCCATCGCTCCAGAATGCCTTCAGGATCGGTGATCAGATTACCCTCTTTATCCTTGCACTATGTGCAACGCGGTGTATATCGCGTCAGACTGAGGATTATTTGGTAGAACTTCTCCGCCTGGTGCGGACCTCGCTTTCTACTATTCTCTATTTCACAGACAAGGTCTTTTTCCCAGGCACTTTCCTTTTGTCTGTGAAGTCTTTTTTCAGATATTCTAAGCTTCCCCGCATCCTATGAGTCTGCTGCGTTACCTGCTATGCCGCATTCTTACATTCAGTCGCTAGTTTGCACTCATCATCAAACCAGTCGCTCCGATCTCTACGACTACTACCTAAGATGGAGTTGGCAGTACTAATAACAGTATTGTTAAGGCGTGTTCATTTCTCTTCTACGCCCGCCATTCTGGCCCCAGGACTTACACTCCCTCCGTCGAGCTCTTCGAGGGCGAGTCTTAACGCATGACCAAAGGTGTTACTGGTATTTTCATTGCGTAAGGCAGCCGCGTTGATTCGAATCTGATCCGCGACGGCAATACGTCTCCGTAAGGCAATCCGCGCTCGGAAAACTGTACCAACAAGATAGTGATCCGAGTCGACGTTGATACCTCGGCACGCTAGTACTGTCAACGGGTACTACCTCAAGTAGTGGCGACGATCTATCAACACGTGACCAATTTGGTTGCGAGTGGCTCCATCCGGTGATACTCAGGTGGCTTCGTGGATATCTCTACGCGGAAACCTGGTACTCGCAAGGACCACGTTTTTTGATGCTTGTTACGTCCAAAATCACCCACCCATAAATACATACCTCTTTGGAGCCAGTCTCCACCAATTAATAATTAATTAATAAATAATAAATCTCATGAACTGCGCGATGTAACGCTGGCTCTCCTTGTTTGATCAGCTCAGCTGGTATACCATCAGCTCCGGAGACTTTATTTGATTTGAGCTGTCGTATGGCTTTTATTGTTTCCTCAATGGTTGGTGGCGGTAGCAATTGGTCTTGATCTTGCATACCATAGCGAAAACACAACCATTTTGCATCAGTTGAGTATACTTGAGTATAATAATTGAATTCGTAGAGGCGGCGGTGGCCTTGCGGGTATTTTTCGCTAGTGGCGTCAGCACGGACGCAGGTTGAACGAAAACACCACGGATTGTTCACAGGAGATTATCGACGTGTCCCAGGTAAAATAAAACGCACCGAATTTATTTTAATGTTCCTTTTATTTCCACGAAAATCCTTACAATTAAACAATATTGTGCCTTTATTTGTTCTGTATGGTTGATTTTAATTTTCACTGTGCACTTGTTATTTACGGTGTGCTACACGACTTTATAAAACAACGTCACATCCTTAATCGGCAATCATTATTTAAGTAAGTTTATTACTATAAGATATTAAATTCACTCCCACAGAACTTATGTTTACCGACCAGAACTCAACACGAAAATCTGACCCCAGTTAATTAGAATTTACGACAGACTGGTGAGACTAGACGTCTCTCCTCGACGGACGAAATTTGACTTGTAGGTGTTCGTCGAGATCAATTTCCACCAGCCGTCGTGTAGATGGATTCTTCATGTTTCCGTACAGGTCAATGTACGATGTCCCATTCGTACGAAGTATCGACAACGAAAGATACTGCACCCGAATAAACATGGACGGGCATAATGGACTGCAGGCATTGTGTTTATGTAATGCCGTTGTAGGCAACACATTCTTCGGTGACAATAGGTCGACTGACGATTGCGGTTTATTTGCTTTAGCCGAATGGCTCTGGTGCTCTAGGGTGGAATACATTTTGTTAGGATTAAATCAACAGAAATCTTGCCGACGGTGGCCAAGGGTTACGTTGGATATTATCTTTTTTGAGGTTGATATTCTGGTACATGGATATGGTAGTGAGGAATTTGACCTGCAGATGTGCAGGCTAACGTCTGGCCCAGGGGAACCATGGGCCAGCGGAAAGTAAACAAAACAAACACAGGGTGGTACTGTGCGGTTGCTTTGCTTTGCTGTGTGTCATCATAAGGCATGGCATGGGTAAGATTGTCTAAACAATGATCATTTCCATGCCCAAATTCCATGATCGGTTGATAACCGATGAAAGGGAATTGTCGGAAGTGTTGCGAACCTCGGGATTGGAGCAATATTTAATTATGAACCGTAGTAAGGATACCGGCTGCAGCTGTGTCAACTATTACGCTGGCCAGCGAGTGTTTATCGATTACAATTGCTGACGAGTTGCGCCGATAGGGGGTATGGAATAGTTCATATATTATGAATCAGAAAAATTCCATGTTATGTATGGTGAGGTTTAACTTTCAGGTGAAAGCTATTGGAAGACAGCTTACGCTGCTCGAATGCGGGTAAGTATAATGGTTTGTGTAGTGGGGGAAAAGCAGGTTGGTTTAAGGAAATGGATGGTTCTTTGGGAATGCTTTAAAGAACAGCGACAGCTTTATGTGTTGACCATTGGATCACTTTATAGTGATTCTAACCGCCATAGCGTCGATTCGAATCAGACGTTCTTCACTATCGTCACGAATGCTATATCGTCATTAGTCGAACGCCTACAGTGTTTTTTTCTTAAAATTTATTTTTATTTTTCTACATAGTCTCCTCTCGCTCGTTTCTCGTCATTCTCACACGAAGTTGATCGTAACAAAGTTATTGAGGAGTTTCTGACAGATAAACGCACAATGTACAAGCAAATTGTGAAGAACACCGAAAGAAATTCGAATAAGCAAATGCATCAGCGCCGTATACCATAGCGAAAACCGATCATTCCGTATCAGTTTAGTGTACTTGAGTTGAGAAATCGAAGTCGTGGTGGTCTGATGTGTTGACCATTGGATCACTTTAACCGTCATAGCGTCTGTTCGAACCAGACGTTCTTCACTATCGTCACCAACGCTATACCGTCATTTGTCGAACATCTACAGTGTTTCGAGAACGAACCGATTATGTATGTTTGTCTCAAGACAAAACGCAAGAAAGTTCTATCATGAGACAGAGTTCTTCTGACGATTAAGTTCTTCTTTAGGCACATATTTAGAGTTACTATCCGCTGTGATAGCCTGTAATAATGTACTAGTTGTATGCATAAGTTTCCGGTTTAACTAAGAGATGGCGCCAGCGAAAACTATGCAGCGTATTCATTTTACAGATATGTCATTTTGTTCGGTTGAGATTTAACTACAAACACACAAGTTCAGTCCGCCAGAAACTAGAGTCTTTGTTGTATCATTCAGTGATCATGTCGGGTTTTATGCCTGAAAAAGAACATTTGCTTTTCTTATTTAATCAAAAGAAAAAGGCTGTTGAAAGTCATCGTGTTCTGGTAGAAACATATGGTGAACACGTTCCATCAATTAGAACATGGGAGACCTGGTTTCGACAATTTAAGAGTGGTGATTTCAGTGTGAAAGACAGTGAGCACTCTGGTAGACCACAAAAATGTGAAGACGAGCAATTGCAGGACTTATTGGATGATGACCCAACTCAAACTCAACGGCTATTAGCAGAAACATTTCATGTGGCACAAGAAACAATCAGCAGACGTTTACGAGCAATTGGGAAGATCAGTACCAGGTATATGCACACGTTTTTTTTCAGTTTAACTCAGAGATGGTGCCAGCGAAAAGTAGGCAGCACACAACAAACTCGTGAAATACACCTTGAAATCCCTTTGATGGGACATCCTTCTGCACCCGCCGTACTCCTAGACTTGGCGCCATCTGACTATCACCTCTTCGTATCAATGGGGCACGCGCTTGCAGAGGAACACTTCAGCGATTTCAAAGAAGTTGGAAAATGGCTCGACGAATGGTTTGCCGCGAAAGACAAGCAGTTTCTCTGGCATGCTATTCATAAATTACCTGAAAGATGGGCGAAATGTGTAGAAGCCGATGAATATTTTGTATAAAAGAAATTAATTTCCCTAGAGAATTATGTATATTTTTACCAAAGAAGCCGGAAAACCGTATGCATACACCTGATACATTCCGAGATTAACAATCTAAACGCATCAATAGCAATACTCCTTCCATCAGAGAACCAAATAACATGCCAAATTTTAGTAAATTGTAAAAACATGTTTGAAAGAAAAATGTGTGGTTATTACATATCTATTAGTGTGAGCAAATTAAATCAAAACACAAAAGTTAAATAACATTGATCAGAAACCACAATCAAAATATATATTTTTGATTTATCTAACAGTCGTTCATCCTAATGTTACTGCGTCCACATTTTTCTCTTGCAACAAAGCATATATTGATTGGTCATGCTTCAATCAAAACATAAATTTCTCACTTCCGTCACCATGGAAAAATGTCTGAGAACAGCTATGTTGGTATTTTCCATTCCTAATGGTGTGGAGTCTGACCGTGGTTTAAGTGGTAAATGAAGAAGTCGTGTCAAAATTTTGATTCTCATTTGAATTCGAGAAAAAAATTCGCATTTGTTTTAATATGAAGGATAATATTCGAAGAGTTCTTTTCTCAATCATCGTATAATTAGAACCGACGGATACTTTGTAGACATCAGCGTATGGAAACACTTCTTGGCTGACTTTGATTCCTTGGACTACCCGTTTTTCTTTCTATGTTGGTTTATGGGCTGTCGTCAATTCTTCGTTAGTCTCCCCGAAATTTGGAAAGTAAAGAATTAGCACGCTGCCACGTTTATTTGGCTTTGCATTGTTTCAGTGTCCTTTTGGAATATGGTCTTCCGTGCTTTCCATAAATAAATCAATATATTTGTGTGGAATGCCTTTTGAAGGCTATGTTCGATATATGAGGATATGCGCCGAAGTAATGTTCGGCATCACGAAATTTATCATCATTTATGAAATTCACGAAATTTATCAAAAGTTTTCTCGAAGTTTTCTGATTATGTTGTTCAAATTCAAAAAACAGTCCCGTTAGATCATGACTATATTAAAATAAATTGTTTATAATTTGCAAGTAAGTAAAATATAAAACAATTAATGTTTCTTTTTCGAATACTTACCAAACGGTGGGCTGCACGCTGCAGCCGTATATTTAAAAATTAAAGAGCTGAATCATTTTTCAAGACGGCAGTTCATTCGAAAAACTGAAATGAAACTGAAACAATTCCTTAATAACTTTTTTTAACGCGTATCAAATATAATATATATAATAAATTATTTTACTTCGTATTTTTCGAATATATTCCGTTGAGCTCAGAAGAGCGACTGAAAATATTCACAGAAGTAATGTCGATAATGAGTTTCACATTTGTTATTGATGTTGCTAAGATACTATTTATAATAAATTTACTATACTTCTACTCTCATTTTCACAATTCAGGAAGAGCTGCCTACTAGAAGTAAATAAAATCTTTGTAATTACTTACTTTACACACAAAGTGGGATTTTGAGATACGCCTAGTTGTCAAAGCATACTACAAGAGAAAGGAGTAAAAGAAGAAATGAGATGACCTTGATATTATTGGTGCGGTGTTTCCTTCGGCCACCCTCTGTGTCATATATTACCGCCCTATCTGTGAAATATGAGATCGTGGTCTTCAGGAGGTTGCCTGATACTCTCAACTGAAGCAGCGCGTTCATCACATGGTTGCAGGCGGCTGAGTTAAATACATTCTTTACATCCAGTCTGATCCCTGTGCAATACTGCTTCGTGCCACCACGTCAGGTGGCGTACTCTTAAAACGATAGGATGGGTAGGACTTGTATTTGTAGATTTGTTCAGTAGAAAGTTTTAAAATTGTAGAAGTTCAAATAGATTTATATGGATAAAATATGGGGCGAGAACAAAGCGAATTTTCTTTTAATTTGGGAATCCTAACACAATGAAGTGTGGGGGAGGCGTTTGATGCCAGCGTATTCACTACACTCCCACCGCATTAATCCTTCGCAAGAATTTCCGCCTTGATTCAGAGCACCAAGGAGGAATAATAAATAAAAGACACTGTAGGAAATCCTGTAGCACAAGGTTTTCGGTCCCGCTTTACAGGTGCCTCGCGCGGTAGGCGACATAGGTGAGAGTACGTATATTGTCTTTGCACCTTAACAACTATGGCTTAGTGAGTTCAAAGTTTAATTATTTGGTACCTTTTAAGTTTGCGTAGGTTAATGGTCCTTGCGTACACGCATTTATTTTTTGTCTTTCTAGTTTTTAAGCACTTGAACCTCGAGTAAGGGCATCGCGTCAACACAACGTTATTAGGGTGTAATGTTAGAGCAATTACTTGCCATCGTGGTCTTAGTTACAGAGTCGAACCGATGCGGTTAAACCATTCGCGTTAATGTGTACTAAGCGGCACGACACTAGTTGTTGGAGAACGACCGTTTGAGGGTTGGTTGTGTGGAGGCGACTCGACGTGCACTCACTGGCAGGTGGAATACGACTTTTTATATCCGGCCCCGGTGGCGGTTTAATCTCGACTGACTCTTACATACGGGGGCGGCGTGCCCCCTCGTGGCCGCGGCGGTTATCGGGGAACATCGACGTGCGCGTGTTGGGAGTTGAATGGCGACTGGGTAAGGAAAGGAAAAGTTCATTGCATCGTGGCAGTGGAGGCATAGCTAAAATAAACTCGCTGCGACTTACTAAGAATTTTGTGGAAGGGCTGCTATGCCTGCATAAGGATTTAGTTCCAGCGAATCCTCGCCGTATAAGCTGAGTTGGATTCGTTGGTTGTGTGTACGGGGAAATTGGCTTTGGGAACACGAGCAAATATGGGCATGAATTTTCGGGTGAAATTGTAATTGCTTGGGCGCAAGCGAGGGGTATCGTTTAGGTAAGATATTAACTGAAGTAATTTCGGGGAAATTAAGATTGCTTGGTCGCGATGAGGGAATATGAATTAAGTGGAGAATTGACCGAAGCAATTTTGGGAAAAATTATATGTGGGGTGATGTAATTGATGATTTAGAATATATTCTATTGAATTATATTCTGTGGGGGGGTTTTGGAAATGCAGATTGGGAGATGAATTCTTGCAAGTTTGGGATGGATGGGCTTGTAGATTGGGATTGTTTCTGCATGTTTATAGGTTAGGGTAGGGTGACACGCTGTTAGCGGTCAGGATTGGTTGGCATTGTGGGTTGGTTCTCCATGTGTTATAGAGAACCCCCACAGAAGCTTTAATTTATGTTAAATACAACTGTGCGTGGTTAATTAAATGGTGAAAATGTCTGAACAACTTTTTATTTTTTTTATTTTTTGATTGTTACAACACAAGAATCATTCGAGCCGAATTTCGGTGAATGGCTTCTTAAACAAATTAACTATGATAACCATATTCAATTGACGCTAGAAGGGTTTGGAGTGTACTTTTTAAACTTCATTCGTGAACACACAGAGGACGTACAACAAAGTCGCATACTGAAAGTGATTATAAATGAAAACAACGTGGACAGTAATACTCATCAAACTCAAGGAGATCCGAGTGGACGCCAATCATTTTCTAAAAAAAGTTTTGCTCATAGCTTACTCCAGCCAACTTCGGATATAAGGACTAAGAATGATGATTCTTTGAAATTATACAGCACTCCTAAAAGAAATTTGACTTCATTATTTAACGACAGCTTCCAAAGATACACTTCACAGAGGAATTCCGGTCTTCTAAATGACAGTTTTCATCAATCACCTTGTGGGGTCTCTATTAATCTCTTTCGAGTCTGCCTTGTGATATTCAATAAAAACTCCGCTTCTTCATCTGTCTCTTAATTTATTTATTCAAACTTATAGATTAGCATAAAGTCAACTTAGATATGGGCACTATACGAGGGTAGCCTTTTATATTTCGGGATTAGAGAACAAAAACAAATATTGATCATCGAAAATCACTTTATTGTTTTTCAAAATATTCCCCATGAAGATCTATACACTTTTGCATGCGTTTGAACCAATTGTCTAAGCACTTTTGCCACTCTGATTGAGGTATCTCCAACACATGCATTTTGAATGCAGCAACCGCTTCTTCAGGTGTCGAAAGACGTTGACCTCTCAGTATGTTTTTTACGTATGGGAATAAAAAGAAGTCATTCGGTGCCAAGTCAGGACTATACGGCGGATGACCCATCAAATCGATGTTTTGGGTGCTCAAAAATGCAGTTGTCGCAGCCGATGTGTGAGAGCTCGCATTGTCGTGGTGAAGAGTGATCCGTCTTCGGCGGTTGGTTTTCCTGATTTCTTGGAAGACAACTGGCAAACAAATGGTTGTGTACCACTCAGAATTGACTGTTCTGCGTTGTTCTAGTGGTACGGTTGCGACATGTCCAGTTTTTCCGAAAAAACAGGCGACCATTTGCTTGGAAGTGCTTCGTGCGCGAACAACTTTTGTTGGATTCGGCTCATCTTGAAACACGCAGACAGTCGACTGCTGTTTACTTTCGGGCTCATACGCGTAAATCCACGATTCATCACCTGTAACGATGTCATAGACGTGTTTCGAAGCACCGCGACCGTATTTTTTGAGCATTTCTTTCGACCAATTGACACGGGCCTTTTTTTGGGCGATTGACAAATTGTGTGGGATCCAACGCGAACAAATTTTTTTGACGGTCAAATGTTTATGCAATATTGAATGTATGCTGGTCCCACTAACGCCCAAGGTTGTCTCAATCTCACGATAGGTCACATGACGATCTTCCAATATCAGTTCGCGCACAGCATCAATGGTTTTCGGAACAACAACTGATTTTGGACGACCTTCACGAAATTCATCTTGGAGTGAACTACGACCACGATTGAATTCACCATACCATCGATAAACACTGGTCCTTGATGGAGCTTCATCGCCAAAAATTGAATTAAGTTCATCCATGCACTGTTGCTGAGTTAATCCACGCCGAAAGTTGTAAAAAATAATCGCACGAAAATGTTGACGATTTAATTCCATTTTTGGGCCGAGATGAATCTTTTAAGTTACTGTAAACAACACAAATAGCGCTCGTATGTCAAAACGTTCTGAGTGCGTATAACCTCAAAAATGTACAACTTTACGACAGAGCTGTCAATTGCCGGATTGCAAGGCTAGGGTTGCCAAATCCCGAAACATAAGAGGCAACCCTCGTATTAAACTGTCAGAACAAATATTACTTTATATAAAACTGTATAAATTTAGCTTGACACAATGGGACACTCTTGTACGCACTGGCTTGGCTCAGATTCTAATTCGGACTGCCTCAACTTGTTTAACGTGGAGGCCCGGCTTGCCTCCACGGAATCTGTATCACGATTGATTATCGCCACCGAAACGACAGAATACCAAATTCCATCCATCGCTTCGGTGATCAATAAAGGATGATCTTTCATGGTGAGGATGTGCACGCACACAGATATGATTGCTTCGCACGCTCATGCTATATGTCCATGAGCATGCGAAGCATGGATATTCGAATTCCATAAAAGGAAATGTTTGCATCTGGGCAAGTATCATGAAGACGATACTTGCGGTGTTTACCCGATCAGTAACTGCGTACAGCATTTACACTGATTGTGCACATATCGTTGGCGTCTGCTGATATGACTTGCCCTGCACGTGTGTGGGGAAAATACTTTCTTCTTGTATGCATGGACAAGTTCGAGGATTTATGTCGGTTACGTAATGTCGTAACCGAATTGGATTTTGGGAACATGCTGCGTTGTATGCAGGCATGCCCCTAGAAGAAATGCTTATAGGATGCTAATGCTTGTCGATCAGTTTACCGACCGATGTGCTTGTAGGAAAAAGGAGAAGAAGAAATATCTCTTGCATGTGTGCGGCGGAATTCGTTCGAAATGGTTCGAGTCATGTTGGTTGTTGGTGGTGCAACCAAATTGCTTTTAAGGAACATGGTGCGTTTCATGCGACCATGTCCTTGTGGAAAATACTTATTTGTTGCTGATGGATTTTGCATCAGTGAAAATTATAGTTTTTAAAGCATTTCAGGTGATCGTTTGCGCAACGATGGAAAGGTAAGTTGCTTTCCAGGTTTTTGGTGCTCTAGGGAGCAGTTTTTGACTGATTAGTGGGAAGGTAAGTAGTGGAGTTCAAAGGAACCGCTACAACCTCATAGAGGTAATACTTTCACACATAAAAGTGTTATAATGCATTCGGTAATTGCAGCGGCTTCAATCCCAACGTTAGTGATAGAAATAATAAATATGTTTGGGTGATTTTTTAGTGTCTTGTACAAGATCGATGGAAAAACAATGCAAATACATTTTCCTCAAGACTAGTTCGAGCCCCGAACATAGAAACAAACAGGACAAACCGAAGAAAAGAGTCGTACCTACCCAAGTCAACCAACAACCGGTAGGTTTATCATCCTTTACTAGACCCCTTAGTAACGAAAACAATTTCCTAAGAGATTTCAACAATGCTGAAACTGTTGAGAAGGAAAAGAGGGAAAATCATGGAAGCGAGAAAAAACTTAAAATCAAATATTATACAGATCAGTTGGGAAATGAGAGAAAAAAATCAACCACCGCTTCTTAAAAAAGCCTAAGAGCGACGGTACAATGTATGGAGAACTTTAGTATAGAAAACACCGGTGAATTAAACAGCGAAACGAAGACGTAACGCATCATCTTATTTTAGATCACCTAGCAGAGCTTTATTCCTTCTTAATTCACTTCCACATAACAACGAATATGCTCTGTGAAATATCTTCTTTCCATATTAAATGCTGACAATGTACCTCCAAATAGTCAGCCAATGCGTACCAAATCTGTTTCCACTAACAATATTGACACCGTTGCTGCTATTAAATCACTTACCAATTGCATTTCTTTTGCCCTTCAAGTCCTTAAACTCTCCTCTCATAATGTAAGTAGGTCCTTGCTTTATTAGATATAAAAACACTACGAGTTGTACTGAATAACACACGCATCCGTGATCCTGCTGTTGATCTAAAAGAATATCTAGAAAATGTTACCGTAGAAAAGTAGCAAATGGAAAATAAAAAATCATATCTGCAGGCATCTTATCGTATCGATAAGACATGTAGTAGTCATGTAGATTATCAAGAAGACAGCAATACAAAGTTCAACTTTCCAACTAACACAGAATTAGTTAATTTTAGAGCTCAGCGAGTTTTATTTAATACAATTTTTAAAACTTGGAACGACAACCATTTAAATAGCATGTGGCATTTTAAAACCGCACTCTCACAAAAAATTAAGACGCTTTTTACCATTTGTGACCACCCCATCAACATGGCACATTTGCCAAATTGTTCGTGTATCAACTGCTGATTTCTTCCACTTACTATGAAGCATCATCATCTGAAATTGGCATTGAAGTAGACATGGAGAAATTTACAAAACTTACGCAGCGATTAGTCGAGCCAAGCAACACTAGCATCTATTTCCCGGACAGCAAGCATTTTGCAAGGATTTTCTAGCCATCTCGTCCTTCCTCGCCTTTACAGAGAAGATAAATATATATTTAGTTGTCGAACTACTTCCACTAAACAATACAAGCTTCGAAGTTATTAATTTATCAGCTAATGACGAAACTGACAATGACCACTACGAAGCTGACTATGCGGTTAGACCGGAAATCCTATCGGAAATGTTAGTTCTTGCAAAATTTGTTGGAATCATACAATCCCAACCATTCGGGTCCTATTGTTCGGTTAAGCGAATTCCTGGAAATTTGGGATATGCAGGGCATAAGAAGAGATGCACTGGGATTAGGGTTTTGTTTGCGTGTGATAATTGAACATCTGGTTCAATTTACCATGCAGTTGATTTAATTTGGGAATTGTAGGGAATTGAATGTAAGGGCTATAAGCGAACATTTGATTCGTTTATCAGGAATTTTGCTTGATCGGGAATCCAATTGTTGGAAGGGAGAAAGGATTTGTGTATTAGTTGAATTTAGGTTTAGGTGTAGAGATTTTTCATTTTCATTTTTAAAACATTTTTTATTTTTCTTTTTATATTCTTAATTTCTAGATTAAAGGCTAGACAAAAAATGCTTAAATTCTAGCTTAATTATCTTATATAATAACTTACTGGTCCTTCGCAGACGCTCTAAGCTAAACATTACTAAACATTTGTATAATTTGCCTTTCGGCGACAGAACTTTGTGGCAGTACTTATAATTATTTGAAAGACAAAGAAAATTTGAAAAACTTTGTCAATTTTTTTTGTTTTTTTTTTTTCTTAAAATTTAACTTACTTAACTTACCTATTTTTTTTTTTTTTTTTTTTTTTTTTTTTTATGTAAACGCACAACCTAACTTAACTTAAATCTTATACTACCCTAATTCTAGAAAAGCTAAGTCTATGTAAGCTAGCTGATGATAGTATGATTCTTTACCGACTTTGGTACCCAGGTCTTTATATGCCATTCAACCACCAGAACTGTTGACGCTGTCTAATACTATCGTCCCGTCCTCTGTGGGAGATAGCCCTACTGAAGCGCAGGAGCTCTGTGGCGTATCTACCAACGCCACTGCTACCTTTTCAATCTACCTCAAAATCTTCCCTCCTAAAGCTCCATTAATTTCATAATTTTACCATGCAAGCGCAATAACTTCCCCAAGCATTCTCCTACCGATTGCATTACCTTTCGGTTATGCAAATAGCATCCAACATCAAGCATCTGCCCATCAAGGACATTCACGCAATTAACGCGTTATATAAATTTCCCTAGAAGAAATTCGGTACGCCAGTACCGCATACATCAATGCATCTCAGCATTGTTCTAAAAGGAAAACATTTCGGTTGCCATACTAGTTAACCGAAGTGGATTATAAAAACAATCAGCAGAACCCCTGTCTGCCTGCATTTACTGTCCCACACGTGCGCAACAGATTTTTATGTTGCACCAGTACTCACGGCGGCTTTTATGCAATCTTCAAAGCACCGGCGCAATTCGCGCCTAGCTGCCAAGAGCCGAATTCAATGCCAGTGTAAATACTCACACTGGAATTCGACCCATGACTCCCTAGGATTGCAATACACAATTAACATGGTTGTAAACACAACCATCATTGTGTAATTATCCCAAATGTATCCTAATCCCTAACGTAGTATTTGGACAACTGCAAATACTTATCCCGAAGATGCTTTTTCAGGAATTTTCATTCCCACGGTTCGACCACCCATGAGCTCGCATCACGAGCCAACAAGGTGATCCGCGCGCAAAGTAGTTCAGTCGATGAAAGTGTTGCAAAGGAGTCGAGTCTCCTGGAGTCCATTATTACCGTGAACAACAAACTAGGCTGCGGCATTCTTTGCACAAGTCTCCTAACTCCAAAATTATATTTCATTAGTGATAAGAAAGTCTACAACTGTGTTCATGATCGAAACAATTTATTTTCTGTAATAGTGCAGTTCCTAATTTACATAAAACAAATTAAGGACCGGTAATAAAGTTAATCTCAGAGAGAGCTTGTGTGTTTTACTTCTTGTGGACGGTCCGTCGCGGAGTTTTGTTTCCTTGGAGGACAGTGTTCGGCGGAACTATCGTGAGGAAATCTTGGTGAACCTTGCCAAGGCCGGCATATAACCAAGAGAAATACCAGTGAAATACCCACAATTGGTGACCATTCGACGCGAGTAAACACAATTTTCTGATTCGGAGTCAGATCAAAACCGTGTCCTAAAAAATTTTAAAGGAACAGTGACTATTCGGTGCCGCGACTGTGACAGTGACAATCTTCCCGAACCGAGTGCTTCCGGAAACGCAGTGGCAGTAAGCAATTGTGGCGGCAATTGCCGAAGATCCATATAACATTCACCGGAAACAGGAACAACAGGAGCAACTACCCAACACTACACCAGCACCAGGAGCATCCGATCAATAACACCAGGGATTTAAGCAGGTATCCTTTCTTTCTTTTTTCAAATTATTCCCTTGGTAAAACAACAGTATCTTAACGTACATTTCCTTTTTGTCAAAGTTTTATTATGTGTTTAACTGATTGTTTTGGAAATATTAAATAAAGTTTATAATAATTCTAAATTTAAGTGAGACAAAAAAAGAAGAAAAAGATCAATAATATTGTAACTGTAAAACGTTTGTTTCCTTTTTACTTTCGTGGCTGATTGGCAAAGATACTTATATGTGTAATTAGATTAAACGATGCTTAGCAAGGATTTCAAATTTTAATACAGATATCTTGGGTAGGAAAATGTATTATTAGCCTGGAGTTGACGAAATGTTGTCTGCAGTTATTTAAATAAATAAGCAACAAAACATCAGCCTATACAAATAAAATTAAGACAATTTGTGCCTTTTTTATTATTAACAACACGAATAAAATAACTCAAAACGAAATAATAGAGTATCTGAAATAAATGCTAAGTGAAAAACAAAACAACAAAGTAAACACGAAATTATTTACCAACATCTTCGTTAATTGTACTTCCGATTTAATATTTTCCTTTTTTCGACCAGTTGCTAATTGAGAACAATTCATAAAAATCATTCTTCCATTTGATCGCCTTATTATGATTATTTTTACTTGAACGCAACTGCCTACTTTGACTCCATTAGCATTACTTAGAAGCATTTAATAATATTCCATGTCAGTTTTTGTTTTTTGTTATAACTTTATATTTTAAACATAAGTTTTTTGTCATCATTTTATTGTATCCTTAAAATTTTTGCAAACAAGTATATGTATCTAATTTCTTCACATGATATTGACAACAAAATTAAATTTGTTTAAATAAAAGCCTGTGTTACAAATTAGAAAAGAAGAAATATATTTATATCCTTAAACAGCACGAGATAAAGGCAAAATAAAATAAATTTTGTAAGCCCCTTCAGGGTATTAAGTAGCGCACAACCTTTCTCAGCACGCACACGACTCAGCTCAACTTCTCGCAACTTCTTTTCGACACTTTTCAACCCCTTCGACGTATTTTTAGCTTCATCCGCCTCTTTTCAACACCACTCGACTGCAACCGACTCCACCAACTCTTTCAAGCTCGACTCCATTCAGCCGTCCGGGCCACTTCACTTCGTGGTTTCTTTTCAGTCAGGCCGGATTGGACTAGCGCGAATACTCCGCCGTCCCAGTTTAGCTTCCAATTGGCCCCGAAAACTGTACTGCACCACCCCGGACGTTAGTCTAAATTGTTCCTAGTGTCACAGCATTTGTTTCAGTTTAGGCAAGGTAGTAAATCCTTTACTTACCCAACTCCATCGACTCCCGTGACATCATTGTTCACGCACGTGCACCCTACCTTCAGTTTCCTGACGTCGTTGTCTACGACGATTTACTCTGCCCGCTCCCCACCAAGCAATTAAATTCCTTCGCTTCTCTTCCTCTTATTCCGTTGCTAAACACCCACTCTTTCCAAATAGAAAAAATGGCCCACTCTACTAGGTCTAAGGCAGCTCAGCAAGAGCAGACCCAGCCGTGCTCGGATGATCAAGCGTTCGTAGACGCTTCCAGCATCGAGCACACCTCGCATTCCCATAGCATACACTTGCCTCCTTTCGACGAGAAGGACCCAGAGCTATGGTTCGCCGTAGCCGAACGCTTCTTCAGGGTTGCCGACATGCACGATGAGGAAGTCCGCGCAGTAGAATTGTTGCGAGTGCTAAACCACACGCAACGGACGCATGTTGCTCACATAATTGGGTCAACAGAACCAAATCCCTACAGCAACATGCAAGAGACGCTCATAAATGCCCTGGACGAGCCCAGGAGCAGCAGACAGCAGCGTTTGGCGAGCGAAACAAATGTTACTGGAATGAGACCGTCCAATTTTCTGACACATTTACGCTCAATAGCTGGAACCAAGATTTCGGACGACATAATTAGGCCTCATTTCCTGAGGTGCCTCCCGCAATATGCTCGCGCGGCACTAATAGTACAACCCAACCAGAGTTTGGGTCATTTGGCGAAACTAGCCGACACAATTATGGAAAGCTCAGACCCACAGTCTGAACCCCCAGCATACCAGGTCACGGCGATTAACCGACACGCCGTTTCACCTACACGGCATCAATCCTTATCACTAACAGCACCCCGGACTTCTCTAGTAACGCCTTTTACACAAGCCACACCAAGAGAGGTAACACAAGCTACGATTTCCTCCCGTGAGGAATTTCAACCGCGCACCCAGCAAACAAAGCTCTCGAGATTCGAGCGAGACTTGAACCAACTGCGCGCCCAAATGCGAAATGTCGAGCGCGCAATCCAAAACCGTTCTAATAACCAACGGCCACAAACGAGGAACCCCCAATGGCAGTTTAACACGCCCAGAGGAGCACCAATCACAAACGAAAACGCACCAGACAACAGGCAAAACACGCCTAGTGGCGCTCTGACACAGGCCCGGTGCATATACCACAGACGTTTCGGTGCAAACGCCAGAAATTGTAGGCAACCTTGCAGCTGGACGCGGCCAACCCCCGCGCAGAACCTCGTTCGAGTGCGAACGGCCGGCACCCCTATTATAAGTCGCTTAACAATCAGGGACTCTAGATCGAATATTAATTTCACCGTCGACACTGGCGCCGACATTTCCGTCATCCCTAGATCTTTCGCCCCGCGCAACCGAGTGCCGGGCCACCTACAGTTGTTCGCTGCGAACAACTCCCCCATAGCCACTTACGGGCGGAAAAATTTTAAACTCGATCTGGGTCTCCCACGCCCTATCTCCTGGCACTTCGTGATAGCCGATGTCAGCGAGCCCCTAATAGGATCTGACCTATTAGGAAAACACAACCTGTTGGTAGACACTGCCAACAAGAGATTAGTTAGTCACAACGTCTCAAACCGTCTCTCCCCGCAAGCAGCTATAGGGGCGAACGACCCACCCGAGGACTCTACAGACCCAATCCCCGCGCTGTTGGAAGAATTTCGCAATTCAACAGTTCCCCTCTCCAACCAGCAACAACACAGATCCGGCGTGTTTCACCACATAGAAACACGCGGCCCACCGGTGAGCCAGCGCCCACGTCGCCTGGCCCCCGAAAAATTGCGAGCAGCCCGCGCCGAATTCGAATATATGCTCGAGCGAGGCATCTGTCAACCCTCGGTCAGCCCATGGGCAAGTCCACTTCACCTCGTCAAAAAACGCAACGGTGAATGGCGACCATGCGGTGATTATAGACAGCTGAACGCAGTAACAGTTCCCGACAGGTACCCAATAGCCCATCTTTACGACTATTCGTACAAGTTGCGCGGTTGTACAGTTTTCTCAACTCTTGACCTCACCAGGGCATACCACCAGATTCCGGTGGCACCTGAAGACGTACCCAAAACCGCCGTCATTACCCCGTTCGGACTCTTCGAATTCAAGGTGATGACGTTTGGCCTCAGGAATGCAGCTCAGACATTCCAGAGGTATATCGATTCGGCACTACGCGGCCTGGATTGCTGTTACGCGTATATTGACGATATACTAATAGCATCTCGGAACCTTGCGGAGCATCACCAACACCTCAGACAGGTCCTTGAACGCCTCAGACAATTTGGCCTCGTAATAAACCCAGAAAAATGCCAATTCGCCAAAGACCAAGTTACCTACCTGGGTTACCATATCAACAGCCAAGGTATCCGCCCGCTTCCAGACAGAGTGGAAGCACTAACCCAATTTCCCCGTCCCTCCAACGTTCGCGAGTTGCGCCGTTTCCTGGGTATGCTAAACTTTTACCGACCCACACTACGAAACGCCGCACACATTCAGGCCCCTTTAAATGAGTACTTAAAGGGGGCAAAGAAGAACGACAAGCGCCCAATCGCCTGGACGGAAGCTGCAGACAACGCATTCCGTCAATCCAAGGCACAGCTGGCAAATGCTACCCTACTCCGCTACCCCGCAGAGGGCGCACCATTGGCCATCCAATGCGACGCGTCAGACACGGCCATGGGAGCAGTATTGGAGCAAGAATGCAACGGAAACTGGGAACCGCTCGGTTTCTTCTCAAGGAAACTTAATACGGCCGAGCGGAAATATAGCACGTACGACCGGGAGTTACTCGCTATGTACAGCGCCGTAAAGTATTTCCGACACATGGTAGAAGGTCGCCCCCTAGTAATCAGAGCGGATCACAAGCCACTGATCTACGCATTCCGGAAGAGGTCCGGGAATGCATCCCCACGCCAGGAACGGCAGCTCGACCTGATAGGTCAATACACCACTGAGATCAAACACATCTCAGGGGAACAGAATGTTATCGCGGACGCCTTATCCCGCATCGATACCATTCAGCTACGCGCCGCCATCGCCGACGCCGACCTAGCTCAAGCACAGCAGAATGACAACCAGCTCGAGTCTCTTCTCAAAGCAGAGACAGCACTTCAGCTGCGCAAGTTCCCACTCGAGCAATCCGCAGACGAGATATGGTGTGATATCTCCACGGGAACAGTCAGGCCCTATATTCCCGGAGAGCTGCGAAGGAGCGTATTCGAGACCTTTCACGGTCCTGCTCACCCCAGCGGACGTGCAACCGCTGCAGCCATTCGACGTAAGTTCGTATGGCCTCGTATGAATAAAGACCTCACGAGTTGGGCTCGTGCCTGCCTTAAATGCCAGCGCTGCAAAATTAGCCGACACAACGTGTTGGAGCCAGCGCAATTCAAACTCCCCGAGGCTCGATTTACACACGTCCACATAGATATTGTGGGCCCCTTAACACCCTCGAGAGGATTCTCCTACATCCTCACCATGATTGACCGTTTTACTCGGTGGCCAGAAGCAACGCCACTACGGGTAGTCACCGCCGAGAGTGTCGCCAGAGCGTTTTACTCGACTTGGGTTACACGTTTTGGCGTACCAGCAACGTTAACATCAGACCGAGGTCCACAGTTCGAGGCCACGATCTTCAAGCAGCTTACTGACTTATTGGGCTGTCAAAGAAGTCGTACGACCGCATACCACCCTTCATCCAACGGGATGATAGAGCGTTGGCACAGGTCGCTAAAAGCCTCCCTAATGTGTCATAACGACACGCAATGGTTCGACGCCCTCCCCACTGTCCTTCTAGGATTGAGGACAAGTATCAAGGAGGATCTGGGCGCATCCGCTGCAGAACTGACCTACGGCACCAACCTGGTGTTGCCAGGCGAACTATTTGTGGACAATGAAGCTCCACACGACCAACTACAAAGCGTAGGCTACCTCCGCGACCTGATGCGGAAGATCAGGGCAAAACCCGTAGCCCGACATGGCACCAAAAGAGTGTTTATCCACCCTGAGTTGCATAGCTGCACGCACGTCTTCGTCAGGGTGGACAAAGTTAAGAAACCACTCGATCCCCCCTACGAAGGGCCATATAAGATTCTAAAACGAATCAGCGATCGAGTGTACGAAGTGGAGATCCAAGGCAGATCAACCACTGTCAGCGTAGAAAGACTGAAACCGTGTTTCTCGGAGGCTAACCTCCCAAAGGCCACCACAAACCCCGATGCTACAGAGGAGCTACCCTCAACTTCTACGGCAGGAATACCAAACAGAAATAGCGGCCCCCTCACGCGAAGCCACACCCGAGCGCCACCACAAGGCGCATGTACGGCCAACCTCACTTAACTACAGCCTTCTGAGTACTACTTCGCCCTACCAACAATATCGTGACTATGTCACTGGGGGGGGAGTACTGTGGCGTATCTACCAACGCCACTGCTACCTTTTCAATCTACCTCAAAATCTTCCCTCCTAAAGCTCCATTAATTTCATAATTTTACCATGCAAGCGCAATAACTTCCCCAAGCATTCTCCTACCGATTGCATTACCTTTCGGTTATGCAAATAGCATCCAACATCAAGCATCTGCCCATCAAGGACATTCACGCAATTAACGCGTTATATAAATTTCCCTAGAAGAAATTCGGTACGCCAGTACCGCATACATCAATGCATCTCAGCATTGTTCTAAAAGGAAAACATTTCGGTTGCCATACTAGTTAACCGAAGTGGATTATAAAAACAATCAGCAGAACCCCTGTCTGCCTGCATTTACTGTCCCACACGTGCGCAACAGATTTTTATGTTGCACCAGTACTCACGGCGGCTTTTATGCAATCTTCAAAGCACCGGCGCAATTCGCGCCTAGCTGCCAAGAGCCGAATTCAATGCCAGTGTAAATACTCACACTGGAATTCGACCCATGACTCCCTAGGATTGCAATACACAATTAACATGGTTGTAAACACAACCATCATTGTGTAATTATCCCAAATGTATCCTAATCCCTAACGTAGTATTTGGACAACTGCAAATACTTATCCCGAAGATGCTTTTTCAGGAATTTTCATTCCCACGGTTCGACCACCCATGAGCTCGCATCACGAGCCAACAAGGTGATCCGCGCGCAAAGTAGTTCAGTCGATGAAAGTGTTGCAAAGGAGTCGAGTCTCCTGGAGTCCATTATTACCGTGAACAACAAACTAGGCTGCGGCATTCTTTGCACAAGTCTCCTAACTCCAAAATTATATTTCATTAGTGATAAGAAAGTCTACAACTGTGTTCATGATCGAAACAATTTATTTTCTGTAATAGTGCAGTTCCTAATTTACATAAAACAAATTAAGGACCGGTAATAAAGTTAATCTCAGAGAGAGCTTGTGTGTTTTACTTCTTGTGGACGGTCCGTCGCGGAGTTTTGTTTCCTTGGAGGACAGTGTTCGGCGGAACTATCGTGAGGAAATCTTGGTGAACCTTGCCAAGGCCGGCATATAACCAAGAAATATACCCACAGCTCTTCTTCGGTGCGCGTTACTTCCCGGTCGTAGCACAATCGCCCGTCTACGGATGATCTACTTACATGATAGATCAGCGGAATTCCGGATCTATCCTGTATAAGCCCTTTCATGCCCAAGTCAAGGAACGCCTCTGGTGGAACAAAGCCGTTGCGACGCACGCTCTCATAGTACAGAGTGTTTGGATAATAGGCCCCGAAAATTGGGTCATTGGACGAGCTTATTGCTCTCGCAATATGTCCTCTGATTAATTTAATCATAAAATTATCCACCCTATTTATGTACGCTTCATTATATAAAGTCTCATTTGAGTAATACTTTTTATAGTCCAATTCCGGTGTCCGATATAATCTGAGACAACTTCTGAGACACTTCCTTTCGAACACCCGAATCTTTTCCATCAAATTTGGACCTATGGTAAACCATACTGGACAACCATATATGAGCATTGGCCTGATTAGCGTCATGTAGCATATGACTTTTACACTGCTGTCAAGTTGGCTACTGTGAAATAGCCTCCTTGTCATAGCAAACGTTTTTCTAGCCTTGACCAGAGCAGCCTCTACATGTCTGTTGAAATGCAGATATTGGTCTAGCCAGATGCCCAGGTATTTAACTAAACTCTTGGTTTCCAGTTTATCTCCGTGCGGTCCCACGATAACTAGCTTTCGCCAGTTTTTTCTTGTGTCGTTCGTGGCTTTATATAATGGAGTTCTAAATAGGTTGGCTTCACATTTCTGGAAGTTGATCTTAAGTTTCCAGTCATCGCAATAGCGCTGCACTTTGTTGAAGTCTCGCTGTATTAAACTATTTATGATCTCAACTTTCGGAGCTGTTCTGTAAATTATGAGATCGTCTGCGTACGCAATAGCCTGCGGAAGTGCATCTAATAAGTCGCTAATGTAAATGTTAAAAAGAATCGGAGAGAGTACCGCGCCCTGTTGCAAGCCATTCTTGATATTTTACGTTTTATTAGAGGTCACATTACCACTTTTGACCACGAACCTCCTGTCCTTTGACATATCGTAAAGTACATATAGTAAAGGCTTATGTATGCCATGTCTGACCAGTTTGTAATACAACCCTTCGGCCCAAACAGTATCAAAGGCTTTCTCCAAGTCGATCAGACAGGCACCTGTGCATTGGTTCCTACATTTATTCCATTGTATGTCGGAGACCAGTTTAGCTGCGGCATGTGTGGTTTCATGACTCGCCCTAAAGCCAAACTGGTTATTTGGAATAATGCTATTGTCGTCTACCCATTCTACCAGAGCTTTGTTAATGGTTGTTTCAAATACTTTACTGATGCTTGGGAGTAAACTTATCGAACGCATGTTCATTGGGTTTGTGCAGTCTTTGCCCTTTTTTGCGATGGGCTGAATGATAGCCGTTTTCCAACGCGCGGGATAGTATGCATTATTCAACGCGTTGTTAAACAGGACCGTGTATATATCTATTGCCTTTGGGGGAAGGTTCTTGAATACGATGTTAGGTACTCCATCTATTCCCACTGACTTTTTGCTTCTTAATGAGTCGAAGATACTCTGGATTCCTTCCCTTGTGATTAAAAGGCTATTAGCCCCACCTTTGGCATTAATGTCAATTGACAGATTATCGTCACTGAATTCGGTAAAACCCGGATTCTCCGATTGCCAAAGTGAAATTTCATTTCGGAGGTGCAGGTGATTCAGTCGAATTCTGTCCTCCAGGTCATGGTTTCGGCGAATGCTTTCATTCACCTTGTACATTTCCTGAAAGACAGCTCCCACAGCGTTCACCTTCTCCAAAGGATCTTCGATCATGAAGAGCTCACTATTGAAGATAGCGTTCTCTGTATCTATGCCAATGTTGGTTAGCAGCTGCTTGTTTACATCAGTACGTGGAATTTGGAGACACTGAATCTCGTTTTGATTATTTCTCCTGAATATTTTATTTATTTGTGGGAACATATTCGGGTTATTAGTTTTTATAGCTCGAATTCTGTTGTTCCAATACAAATTTGTTGCTAATCTATAATTAGCTTTAAGTAATTGTTGGAGGTTTTTTAATCGGGATTTCAGTGATATTATCTCCTGGTCTTGTCTGTCTGTAAACTGTCTGTGTAATTGTTTTAGTTTCGATAGCAGTCTGCTTTTTTTCTTGTGGAGTGCGTTTATTGTTGCGTTTCTGTACATGTTTATGGGATCTGTAACTGTTGTTTTGGGAATTGTTTTGTCCATTGTTCGCTTTACGGTTTCGTCCATTTGTTGAATGTATTTGTCGATTTCGACATTAGTCAGGTTTCTGTTTACTGGCAGATTAAAGTCATTCGAACGCAGTTGTCTTGTTAATGATCTGGTGAACCGCGGCCATCGCATTGCTCCGTAGTTATAGGGTTGCGGGATCACGAATTCCACCAGATCTGCGAGCTCGTTCGGAAGCTCCATTACTGCCGTGAATGCACAGTGGTCACTATCGTATTCAATTGTCCGTAAACAGTTTGTGTTTCGTCTATTGGTGTTAAGTAATCTCAGTCGTGAGTCGATTAGCAAGATATCTAAGAACGATCTACCTCTGGGGAACGATGGATATTCCGTAGCTACCAAGTCAGTTCTATATTAAATATGAAACTGATCTAACCAACCAGCCAACTGATTTCCTCTGGCATTAGATATATGATTTCCCCAATTTCTATGCTTGGGGTTCATATCTCCCCCTAGGATAAAGTAGTTTTTGCCCAGGTGCAATTGTAAGCATCGAAAGAGTGTCTCGAGCTCCGCTATAAATAGGTTTTGTTGGTGCTCCTCAGGTGCGTAGACCGCAATCGCATACAAACCCCTTCCTTGCTGAAGCGGTTAGGTGTAGAGATTATGGTTAATGTATGTGTGTGGGGGGGGGGGGGGGGGTGGTGGGGCTTTTCAGAGCACTACACAATCCCTCATCTAGCAATTGCATATGCAAAATGGAGAAGGTTCAAATTGAAATAAAGAACATACTAGAACCAGGATTTGATACATTTGATTTACTTAAATCCGCAATAATCTACAGGAAAATGTTAATCACTGTACCGTGGTTGGTACAATACGAGGGTGGACTGAAAAGTTCCTGACCTCAACACGAAGATAGCAGCACTCGTCAATAAAAGCTAGTGAATGTAGTTCAGCATCTTTTCACAGTTACTCACCAAAATTTCAGCCATTTGAGACCCGTAGTTTTTATTTGACACTCGTTTGAGTTAGTCGATGTGTGTTTTTGTGAAAATGGACAAAATTGAGTATCGAGCTGTCATTAAATTTTTGTTTTTGAAAGGCAATAGGCGTAGGAAAATCAAAGATGAGTTGGACTCTGTGTATGGGGACTCTGCACCATCATTTACCACCGTGAAATTTTGGGCAGCTGAATTTAAACGTGTCCATGAGAGCTTGGGAGACGATGAACGTTCGGGATGTCCAAAATTGCAACTACTGACGATAACATCGCTAAAGTTCACCAAATGGAGCTAGACGACCGCCGAATTAATGACGACTGTTTTTTGGTATAGTCGTGGAGTTATCTTAATCGATTATCTTCGAAAGGGAAAAACCATTACAGGAGCATACAACGCATCATTACTTAAACAACTGAAGGTAGAAATTGCGGAAAAATGGCCACATTTCCAGAAAAAGAAAATCCTGTTTCACCAAAACAACGCGCCGTCTCATACCTCAGCGGTTGCCATGGCGAAAATCCACGAATTACGGTTTGAACTGCTTGACCACCCCCCTTACTCACTAGATCTAGTCCCAAGCGACTTCTTTTTATTCCCTAATCTAAAAATCGAGCTCCGGGGACAGAGATTTTCGTCGAATGAAGAGGCAATCACCTTTGTCAACAGTTATTTTGCAGAGAAAAACGTCGAGTACTATTTGGACTGGTTAGAGAGATGGGAGCATCGCTGGGAGAAGTGTGGTAGTTTCTATTAGTGCGTCAGCACGGACGCGGATTCAACAAAAAACACCACCGCTGTTGCACTAAGCGAATCCAACCGGAGACACAGAAAAGTAAATCCGACAAAGAAAAACACTGGGATCGTTAGATTGATAAGTTGTTCTTTTATTGCATTTATTGGAATCGATCCTTAATTCAAAACAGTGAATGGAATTCTAAATCAATTTGAAAAACACAACATATTCTATTTAAATTAATTCTACACGGCAAACGCGAATTTGCACTTTTTACTGCTTTGTAATTAAATAATATAGGTTCTGCACTATAGGATCGCAGAGTGGAGAAATATTGTTTTATCTTTAATACTTTATCATACTTGCACTTATTGGACCGATTAAAGAATGTTATTTAAGTCACGAAATTTTCGAGTTCTACTTTTAAATTATTAAACATACGCTTGTCGCGCCTTTATTGGATCACACAATATCTGACTCCGATTTCCGCACAGCTTGGTAGCTAAAATCTGACTCCTTGGAACTCATCAAGGAAAAGGGAACCTCAAAGAAACTGAAAAAGAGGAGGAGTTGCACGATTAACTCGAGGTAGTTAATCGTGATTGGTCCGGGTGAAATAGGCATACATTATGCATGTGTGCGTATGCCTTGCATACGATCGTTCGGCGACCGTGGATGGAGGCCAACATCGCTAATGCATTTTCCATGAATGTAAACACTAACATCTGGGGTGCGAAAGACCCAAACCGAAGATTTGGTCATCCTAATGGGAGGCCATAAATCAACATTTCGGTTGATGATGTTTGAATATTGCAACGAATATAGGGTGCAGCCGTTGCCAGATGTTGAAAGTAAACATTTTCTGGCTGCATCCTGTTCGTTGCTTGATTGCGGTCCCTGAACGTGGGGACCGATAATAGGAAACCAGCGATTGCTGGTAATTAGAGAAATGTTTGGTTTGAGTCAGCCGAAACCTTGTCGGCGGTGGCAAAACAATGGGACCAAATAGCCGCATGTAAGAAGTGCCATGGGCAAATAATAAAACGAGTCAACAAGGAACTCTTTGTTGATGTTGTTTCCATAGCGTAAGGCTATGGGAACCAGATGCCCTGAATAAAATGTATGCCTAAGGATAGGATTTCAAATGCCACGGCAATGTGATGATTTTGCCGTGGACTTATGATTTTTTTAGGAAAATAATGTACGCCTCGGGGGTGAATTTTCGATGCCACGGCAAGGTGATAAGCTTTGCCGTGGACTTAATGTTTTTTAGGAATTAATGCCTGCCCGAGGGTGAGTTTTCGATGCCACGGCAAGGTGATAAGCTTTGCCGTGGATTTAATGTTTTTCAGGGGTGGTGTTGGAGAAAAAGGGGTTTGGAAGGAAAACCCCCACAGAATAGGTAAGCTGCCTAACGGATATTCAAAACAGGTATCCGATTGGGTAACCGTAATAATTCCGGCGATTTGGCTGGGGGTAAATGCCGTAGCAAGGTTACGCAACCTTGCTGAAAAGCCCCACAGAAGTGTGTAGAGTTACAAAGAGACTATGTAGAAAAATAGAAATAAATTTTAAGACAAAATGTCTTATATCTTTGTAAGTTCGGAAACTTTTCAGTCCACACTCGTATTTGATTGTTGACTATCTGCCTTTCGTTGAGTGCAAGCCACCTTGCTTTTTGATACACTGGTTGGTTGTTTTATAATATGTGTCTCATACTTTCTGTTGCCTTCACCGAAAAAATGTCTTGTACCTTTGTTAGGTCGGAAACTTTTCAGTCCGCCGTCGTATTTAACAATGCTAGACAATGTCGCACTGCAGCTAGACTCTTATAGAAAGGTCTTACTTCTACTTTACGAATTGTACATTTGCATGACTAAAACAAATGTATTCCAACTTCGACCGACATATTTGTTTATCCTCCGAAAATGTCTGGTTTGGTTATTCGAAAGTGCCAACGTATCAGACTCATATTATGAATACCCCCGAAACCGACTGTGCGGTTGCCGTTGAAGTACTTAATGGAAATGGATGAAGTCACCTTTCTTGTACCAAATACCCTGGAATCGCAATTGAAGTATAACCCCTGTTATAAATAATTTTTATAACAATTACAAATTAGAAAGTGGTAGACAAGGAGACTTACTTGGTATTTATGGCCGGACCTCTTCTTGGTCGACCAGTCGATTGTTCTGGGTACAGGGGTTGAAGAATCTTGATCGCACTGTTATACTAAATTAGTTTTCTTTTTGTAGGTATTATTTCGCCAATATCCTTGGGTAACTGCCACTGGGCACTGCTCTCTTCAAGTTGATCTCGTGGAAAATATAGAGGTGCTAGTACCTCGTAGATACCACGTTCGTGTGTATCAACACACAATATCACAATTTCTGATTGAAACTTCTCCAAATATCGATAAATAGTGCGTAACGATAAAGCAATTGTTTTTAGTTTCAGTTCTCTAGCCTTGTGTGTAATAATCTTTTTTTTGCCGTTGACAATGTTCTATTCGGCGCCAACACCTTTTTTTCTTGTTTTTTCTGCCAAGTCGAATTTGCATAAAGTAGTTTATGCAAGTTAGCTACTTGACGATATTTCCAATTTACCGGTAGAGAGGGGAAATTAAAGTCGTGGGGATTAGTTGTTGGGCGAGGGCATGGACACGAGGTCCGTAACACCCCAGCAATGACCTTTAACTGTGGTCAACATAGACAGGTCCAATAAAAATGGGCTCTTAAGGTCCTTGAAACAATTCCAAAACAAAGACGAAATGTGATCTTCAACTATCCTTTGACTTTGAAGAAATGGGATCTTCAACGATCCAACATGATGGAAACATGTGTTCAAATGGCTCCAGACGCCCTTCTACCACATGAAAAACTCTGTTCAAAATACTTTAGTGTTAATCCTACGCAAATGTCGCATCAATATCTACGACTAACGTGCAGCGAACACGAAGAACATCGATTTCTAGATGATCAAAAGAAAGAACCGAACCACATCGATGAACTTGGAAATCGTTGTATCATCCCCACGCGTAGATGGGAATTAGAGAATCTGGAATTTTGTCTACAAGTTTCTTCTCGTCACCCGAACCTCGTTAAAATTAACAAAATCGAGAAGCTCCTTGTCACCTCAAACACCATTTTTGTAAATGTCCTTCCTCAACAGTACTATTGCGTAATTGGACAATCAGTGGTTAATCTCATACAAAATCATCGGGCATCATTTGTCTTTAATTTCAATGAAGCTAATAAGGAGTTTTACTGACGTTTTCAGAAGAGATGCGCGAAGCTAAACGTATCACCAAGTTTATTTTCGTCCCTTATAACAATCTTGTGGCGTTTATAACAGATGCACACACAATACACAAGCAAATAGTGAAGAACAACACAGAAAGAAAAACGAACAAGCAAAAACATCAGCCGTTTACCAAGCAATAATATAGCAATTTCAAAGCAGTTGAGTGTACTTGAGTTTAGAAATCAAACTGGTACATGCGGTGTGCAAGTAGAAACTCGGCATTTTTTGTCAAATTCAAATTTATCGGAAATGATACTTATACAAAAATTGATTGATATTGCTTGGTGAGAAACACCTAACAGTTCTGTAAGCTCTTCTTGTGTTTGACATGCGTTTTCATCCAATAAAATTTGATGTTCTTAGTCATCAATTTTTTTTACTGCGTCTAGACGTGGAGCATCCTCAAGGCAAAAATTTCCTTTACGAAATCTGGCAAACCATTTTCTACTGTTGAATGATCCATGGAATGTTAACCCAAAGACGAATAAATCATTTCCATCGCTGGAGCATCATTGAAAACAGAATAAAATGCAATGCGGTTGATGTTACTTATCGCTATCCATCAAGTCGATTTAAGACCGCCAACGAGACGGCACGTGCGCTTCTGCCTCGTGATCCGTACTATCGGATCAATTGCCCAATCCGTTTTGGGAATGAATATACCGGAGATACCTAATTGCACTATCGGTTCGCGCGAGAAGTCTTACTGTGGGATCCTAAACAAACAAACGGATCCTCACATACGCGTCCGAGTGCAGTGCAAAGTTATCTGTGGGGTCCTAGGCAAATAAACGGGTCTCCACACACGCTCCTTAGTGCTGTCAAAAGTGCGAGGATATAACAGGTCACTTGAAAAGTCCCCGACCTGACACATAGGTGGCAGCACTAGAATTAAATCCATACGATTTTTAGTTATCCCTAACCTTCAAAAGACGCGTGTATAAATTTGACAGATGTCGGATCATTAGTTTGTGAATTATAGTATTTTGAGTGAAGCAAATTCTGTTATTGTGAAAAAAATGGATAAAAAGGAATTTCGCGTGTTGATAAAATATTGCTTTTTGAAGGGAAAAAATACAGTTGAAGCAAAAACTTGGCTTGATGACGAGTTTCCAGACGCCGCCCCAGGAAAATCAACCATCAAGGATTGGTATGCTAAGTTTAGACGTGGTGAAATGAGCACCGAAGACGGTGAACGCAGTGGACGCCCAAAAGAGGTTGTTACCGACGAAAACATTAGAAAAATCCACAATTTGATTTTGAATGACCGTAAATTGAAATTGAATGAAATAGCAGGCACTCTAAAGATATCAACTGAACGTGTACATCATATCATTCACGAAGATTTGGGTATGAGAAAGCTCTGTGCAAAGTGGGTGCCGCGCGAGTTCACTTTTGACCAAAAACAACGACGATTTGATGATTCGGAGTAGTGTTTGGAGATGATCAAGCGTAATAAACCCGAGTTTTTGCGTCGATATGTGACAATGGATGAAACATGGCTCCATCATTTCACTCCGAAGTCCAATCGACAGTCATCCGAGTGGACTGCACACGATGAACCCGCCCCAAAGCGTGGAAAAACGCAACAGTCGGCTGGCAAGGTTATGGCGTCTGTGTTTTTTTTTTTTTGGATGCGCGCGGAATAATTTTCATTGAGTATCTTGAAAAAGGAAGGACCATCAACAGCGACTATTACACAGCGTTATTGGGCCGTTTGAAGGACGAAGTCGGCGAAAAACGACCGCATTTGAAGAAAAAGAAAGTGCTGCTTCACCAAGACAATGCACCGTGTCACAAGTCAGTGAAAACGATGGCAAAAATCCTTGAATTGGGCTTCGAATCGCTTCCGCATCCACCGTATTCTCCAGATCTGGCCCCCAGTGACTATTTCCTGTTCTCAGATCTCAAAAGAATGCTCGCAGGGAGGAAATTTTCGTCGAATGAAGAGGTGATCGCCGAAACTGAGGCCTATTTTGAAGCAAAGGACAAATCGTACTACAAAAAAGGTATCGACAAGTTGGAGGGTCGCTATAATCAGTGTATCGCCCTCGAAGGGAATTATGTTGAATAAAAAAAACGAATTTTGCCAAAAAGATGTGTTTTACTCTGGAAGGCCAGGGACTTTTCAATTGACCTGTTACACGCGAGGCATGTGTCTCTCCTCATTCCATCGCTTGTGTCTGTTTACCTTTTTCTCACACCTTTGTTTGCGTCCCTAATTTGATTGATTTATAATCTTTGGTTGATTTATAATCTTTGGAGAGTTTTTGGTGGCTGAGTGGCATAATGCTCGTCATGGAAGGGATGTGACCTGGATCCCGACTTGCATCCTTTCCCGAGGAGGTATTGGTTTGTAGGGCCATTTCAATGGAGCGGGAATTTCACGCTGATTTGTGTAACATTCGCGGCTGGAGATTCAATTTCTCTTTTGCCTCTGCCCACGTTTTTTAACCAGACCCCAACTATCCTTGCACTTAGCGAAACCCAGGTTTAACCCAAATAGTTTAACACAACTTGTCAATAAGCCAACATGGGTACAAGACATATATGGTCATTTCGCAAACACACTGAACCTGTTTCTCATCTCCCACCCAAACAAATACTCAATTGAAGTTTCGTCGCCCTTGGGCATTTCAGACTACTGAGTCGTGTCAGCTAAATTTGCTTTAACCAACAGTAACGTTAATGGGAAAGCTCCCAAAAGAACAGTATGGTTCTACGAGAAAGCCAACTGGGAAGGTCTAAACGACTTTTTGGGAGGATAATTTGGTCGTTATTTTTCCTCAATGACGATGTTGACTCTATAGCGGACACATTGACAGACACGATTCTGCTTGGCGTATGGACCTTTATTCCACACAGAATAAAGAGTATCAAACCGAAGAAAAATATGTGGTTCGATTCCGGGTGCAGAGAAGCGATTAAGGCTAAAGAGTTGAGTTTCTGGTTATATAAATCAAACAATACTGAGAAAAACCGGAAAAGATTTAAGAGAGCTAGAAATGACTGCAATGCATATATTCAACACGCTAAGTTCTTGCATGATCAGAGAGTGAGACAGAAAGTACTACACAGATAGTAGAAACTTCTGGGTATTCCTGAAAAACATTCAAAACTCAGTCTCTTCATCCATTCCATGGCTTATAATCGATGACAAACCAGTCACCAGTGCAATAGACAAAGCCAATCTACTTGCTGCACATTTTGCAGCCAACTCAACGCTGCCTGATACCACATCAGTTCCGCCTCAACTTGAGCATAAGCAGTACACCATGAGCCAGATTCGCTTCCGAACGCGTACTGTTGCCCGCGCACTCAAAGAGCTAGACGCACACAAATCCGCTAGTCCGGATTGCATTCCCCCAATCCTCTTGAAGAGATGTTCCTCTTCACTCTCTAAACCACTGCGGAAATTCTTTCATTTGTCTTATTCTACTCGCCGTTTCCCAAACAGGTGGAAGTCAGCGAACATTCAGCTAATTCCCAGAAGTGGGTAACAAATCATGCCTTTCTTCTTATCGACCCATAGCACTAACTTCTATTATCTCCAAGGTGATGGAATCACTTATGAACCGTCAACTTCTGAAAGATCTGGAATCAAATGACCGCCAGTATGGCTTTCATTGCAACAGGTCCACAGGAGATCTGATGGCGTACCTTACCGAAAAGTGGAACTATTCCATCCATTACCTCAGTGAAAGCAAGGGAGTTGCATTGGATATTTCAAAAGCCGTCGACAGGGTTTGGCATCCAGCCCATTTATCAAAATTTCATTCCTATGGAGTGGACAATTCCCTGATCCAATGGATAAGTGATTATCTTTCTGGCCGTTCAATTCAAGTGGTTCTTGATGGTATTGTGGGGTAGGTAGTCGTGGCGCCAGCATGGGCGTGAGTTCTACTACCAACCCACCACTTGTTCACTGTCACCCATCGGTTGCTCCGTCAAATTCCGCTGCAAAAACGATCACCATAGCAGAAGAGAAAACATCACACACCGGAGAAATGAAACACACTAGTTGACATTTTATTGTTTTTATTGGTTGTTTTATTTGTTTACGTTAACTAACATTTATGAGGAGTGCTGGCTAACGAGGACAAAACAAATCCGAACACGAGAACTGGTATTTAAGCGGGACAATTACGCTGGTAGAGATTTTTGTTCTTAAACCGATTTGGGCACACGTTTTATTAACACTGCTTTATTAGAGTTCCCCGAGTACGGAATGGACACCCGACTTGTTAATGCGCACCGCGGATGATAATAAGAAAACAGGCATTGACATCTAAGACAGTAGGTAACGCTCCGAGTGCACGGTACGGCGAAGGGGAGACGACCCGACCGGTCCCTATGATGGTTGTAATACGACTCCATGATACAACCCTCGTTCGGGGTATGTTTGGTGGTGTGGTGGAAAGAAAGTGAAATTTTCCTGCTGGCTCGACCAATAGGAGTGGATCTCCAGTACATAGATCCTAACGAGGGTGTGTCCATTAGCGCGCAGATCACTTTGTTTGCTCGTGACGCGAGCTCATGGGTGCACGAACCGTGGGAATGCACATTCACAAGATAGAACGTCTTTTAGGAGAAATATGTGCAGCTGGGGATTAGGATGCGTTTGAGATGATTACACAATGATGGTTGTGTTTACATCCATGTCAATTGCGTATTGCATTCATAGGGAGTTACGGGTCGAATTCCAGTGTGAGTATTTACACGGGCAATGAATTCAGCTCTTGGCAGGTAGGCGCGAGTTGCGCTGGTGCTTTGAAGGTTGCATAAAAGGCGCCCTGGGTACGGGTACAATATGAAAATCTGTCGCGCACATGTGGGACAGACAACGCAGGCAGCAGGGGTTCCGCTGATTGTTTCATTGTTCATTTCGGTTATCTAGTATGGCAACCAAAGTGTTTTCTTTAGAGCAATGCTGAGATCCATTGATGTATGCGGTACTGGCGTGCCGAGTTTTTCTAGGAAAAGCGATATTACGTATTGAATGCGTGAATGCCCTTGGTGAGGAAAATGCTTGCGGTGTTGGATGCGATTTGCATAACCGAAGGATGATAAAATCGGTGGGAGAATGCTTGGGGGAGTTAATGTGTTTGCATAAGCGACAAATGGTAAGATCACTAAAGCTATGGGCAGGAAGATTTGAGGGTAAGTTGAAAAGGCGGCAGTAGCGTTAGTAGAACCGCCACAGTATCAAATCTGTCTGCCATCAAATTAATGCAGGTGTTCCCCAAGCTTCTGTACTCTCACCCACTCTCTTCCTGGTCTTTATAAATGATCTCTTATCAATTACTCACAACTCAATTCACTCGTTTGCTGATAATAGCACGTTGAGTTTCTCATACTCATACGAACACTCCCGTCCAAACTCTTCGAAGGCCACTACCAACCGCGAACTTTTGAAGATATATCAGTGGGGATCATCTAACCGAGTAGAATTAAATGCCCAAAAAACGCAGTGCTGCTTCTTGTCGTCAAAGGCGAGCCCCAAAGTAAATATACTCTCGATGAACGGCACTTGTATGGACGAACTCAAGGAACTATCAATCCTCGGCACTCGAATTAATTCGACTCTTAATTGGAATGACCACATATTTGAAGCTGCGACAAGTGCAGCCAACTGTATGGGGTTCTGTAGGGGACGTGGTCGTGGCCCGGCATGGGTGCGAGTTCTACCTCGTCCCACTAACACTCCGCTGTTCGACAAGGTTCCGCCAAACCGAATTGTCACTTCACTAAAAGGAAGATAAACTGTTCACCGCACCCAGCACTTTGAATAAAACACACGGATTGAATGTTTGAATGATCCTTTCTTTATTATTCTTTATCTTTAACAAATTTTCCAGAAGCAACCGGAGGAGGCAATTATTATTTAATTGTTCTGTGTGGGACACTGCACTAACCGAATACATTATTGTGGCACGCGACTCTCGACTCGACAGCGTAAAACGTATGAGCATGACTCCACGGCGTGTGCACTCCGATGCACACGCTAAAGGGGGTGGACGACGACCGCTCCGGTTAGTGGTTGGAATAAGACTCAACGATTCAACCCTCGTTTGGGGTGAGTTTGGTGGTGTGGTGGTATATATCCTCTCCACTAAGGATATGTTTTTACTTACCACCAGAGAAACGTAAAGTCTCTCTTGGTGGAATAGTAAACCAGATCTCGTAATGGAGTTCATGGTGGTATGTGTGTGATCCCTTCGATCTGTGTTGTTTACTCATGCGCGAAGGCAATGGAAAAACAAAGCAGGCAGGCGGCAAGGACAAAGGATTCGGGGCGATCATGATTTATGATGTGCATCGCGGCTAGATAAATAGACGACGATGCATCGAAGAAATGGTGTTAACCCTTATGTCAATGACCGGGTACCCGGGTACCCATTTCGGTTTTTTAAAACGTCAATTTGAAAGTAAAAAAAAGTGTTTTTTTCATTGAAATTTCGTAATTATCATTCAGAAACGTTTGAATGGAAATGATCTAAGACATGGGACCGAAATTCGTCTACTAGGCCGAGCAATCGTGAAATTGCAACGAAATGATTACTGTCGGTAAAGTTGGTCATTGACATAAGGGTTCAAATAAAAGATGGGACGATGGCATCATAAAAGTCGATGAGCGATGCCTTTGTGTAGATAGCCGAATAGACATTGGGAAAGGTGCTAATGGGCTGCGATACTTTATACAATGAAAATTGTATATCGTATCTTGGGTTGGTGGCCGACCCTTGCTTGCATTTGTATATGCGGGGTAATTCGTTGTAAGAAACGGATTCTATATTTGCATTGTTTATGCTTTGAATTCAATCCGGTGGCTATGCGCGAAGTCTATGTTTGTTTGGAGATTCAAACAAGGAAGTATTTCCGAGAGAAGTGCTTGCAGCTGAATCAATAGTTGCAAGTCTTTGGAAAGTAATTTAGATGGTTACACAATGACGGTTGTGTATACCATCTGTGCCAATTGTACATGGCATCTATGGCGACGCAAGTGTCGAACTCTGGTGTGAAAATCTACACTAATTGGGAATTCGGTTCTTGGCCGCTAATGCAGAGATGCATTGATACATGTATAATGCCCTTGTAGGAAAAATTATTTACAGGAATTTCCAGATAATGCATTGAAAGCATTATTGATCTTTGGGAAGGAAATGTTTATACTGCGGGCAGATTGCGGTGCAGGTGTGGGGAGGTTGAAATTTGCCTGGCAACCGACCGGATAGGTTTTGGTTGTATGCTCCTGTATAATGAAAAGAATTGTTGTGGGGAATTTGTATGCGAAGATGTATGAAGAGGTAAGAATTATTTTACAGGGACTTTTAGGTTATACCTTAGATAACCTAGATGCATAAAGCATTTAAGGTGCTAATGCGATTGCATTAGCGAACTTATAATATTGGGTCGAAGTTATGGGGGTTCTTCAGGTAAGTAGACCACGGGGTTTGGCGAAACCAAGACAGTTCCTTAAGAGATGCAAAAGATACTTCACTCCATCCAACCTGGCCACTATTTACAAGGCGTATATTCGTCCAAGACTAATGACCTTGCCCTGAAAAACAAATTATCATGGAAAATTTAACAAGCCTCAGGACTTGCTAAATAAGGCCAAGACCGGTTCCCGGTTGTAGTGCCGCTGATGATGATGATGATGATATTCGTCCAAAAATGGTGTCCAACTCCCATATTTGGTCAGGCGCATCCCAAACTGCACTACAGGTGCTCGACAGGATGCAAAAACTAGCAGTGAAACTTATTGGGGACTCAGCCGTAAGTCGATCAATTCCGTCGTTAGAACACAGGCGCAACGTATTTTGCCTATCTCTTTTCTACGAGCTGAACTTGCTGAATGTGTTCCGCCCCTTCAGCCATTTTCCCGCGATACCTGTCAATCTGTGAATGCGCATCAGTTCACGTTGAAAGTGGACTTCGGGCGCACAAATAAACATAGAGAGTCATTCCTTAGCCGAACCACACGAATGTGGAATGTCTTGCCTGATCATGTGTTTCCTGGTCGTTGTGATGTCCAGACATTCAAGACCAATATACATCGACACCTCCTTTTGTTATCCGCTTCCTCTCCATTCGCTCGCACTGTGCTCTGACATTTAAACGTAGTACTTCAAAATCCCCTTTTGTTCGCGCGTTAGTGTAAAAAAAAAAAAAAAAAAAAATTCTTTTACAACTGATGCACACGGAATGACAGATTGTAAATAACTAAGACTTAGCCATAAAAACAACTATGACTAAGCTACATATATCCAAGATGGCGAAAAATATGTTTTTAATGTAACCAACTTCAGAGCCGAGTTTCTACGTGCACACCACAGGTCGCAGTCGTATGGTAGCAATGAGTAGCTAAGAATGGCCACAGAACATCAACGGAATACACTTGAATGATAACTTTATTGAGGAAGTTTGATTAAAATTCTGTTAAGTAGTCATTATTGCTTATGAAAATCGATCATTTTCCAGTAAACAAATTTTCTCAGCAGAAAAAAGAGCCAATTCAGGGTTATTCTCAGGAAACCAAAGGATCATGATCCCATTGCAATCTGTCCTACGGCAAAGGGTTTTTCAATTCCAGAATAACAAGACCTAAGTTCTAATATTTTATAACACCCTACACAAAAAAAAAAACACTGAAACAATAGAAACCTGTCAGCATGACCACCTTTAAGGTGAGCCATCAATTAATTAAGTTGTATTTTAATATTTCCCCCATCAGTCATAAAATTGTACAATATTTATAATACAGAAACTGTGTCACAATAGACCGATGGCTGACCACACCGGAGACTGTTTATCTTATGAGCCAGTTTCAGTGATTTATCGGTAATTAAATTCAACGAATTCATAAATTTCAGCAATTTTGGCAGAGGCCTTCGAATGCTTACAATTCAAAGCCTTTGAGGATTTATGAAATCTTAATGTAAATAATACAGACAGACCCCTCTATGGCTTGCCTGAGTTTTGTTAATTAGCGTATTTGACAAAGAACCCAATTCATCATCGTAGAGATGGAATATGACGTTTTGGGTTTTTTCTATCGTAATAAACGGTTCTCTATGATAAGAATAGTCAAAGAGTCAGCCAGAATAGAAGAGCTCGAATTATTCACAACGTTCAGAGGTTTATGATTTACACTCTTTGAGCAAACACAGTTCTGATGCGGGGCTGCTGAAATAGATTTACTTCACCCGGTCAGTCGATGTAGGTCAATGGAATTTATGGTTCACGTTTCCGGAAAAAACCAATCATTAAAGTAGCTGAGTATATTGTATTATTAACTTATTTGGTCCGCCTTATCTTTATTTATATGTTCGGCGTTCTTTTTTCCTATATATCATATTGCGCTCATTGTTTGACATTTTTTTATCAGTATACTTTGGCATATTATCGTAAATAGACTCACGCTTGAACCCCACCAAAGTATTAAGTTTTATTTTGAAAATCAGTCGTAGATTCATAAAACTTATTTCTCTAGTGATGAAGGTAATTATTAGCTTAACAGGTTTGTTGGTAAGTAAAATGTCCACATATGGAGTGAGACAGATCCTTAAGGACACCGCAGACTTCATTACATCCAGAAATATGCATTATTTGTAGGCATCACAGACCCATTTTTTTTAAATGGAGCTTGCGTTACTGTCAACGGAGATTACAGTGGGCGTATCCATGAAGTCATTCTCAAATATTAATAACATGTTTTTATCTTTCGAATAAACTCGACAATTTATTAAAATTTTATTTGATGCAGAAATGACAAGCATGTCCCCTGCGCAAAGATGAAACACAAAATCGTGAAGAAGAATAACTCAAGGCAACTAAATAACAGCATCGTCGTATCGGTGTTAATTGGAAGTTGATGGATATTTGAAATTGACTTGAATTTAAAAAAACAAAGTTGCGTGCTATCAACAATTTTCATCTTATAGGCAAAGGTGTGACACTTAGAGAACCAAAGAATAACTGTAGATAAGTTCATATTTTTTTACCTTTTTATAACACTAATTTTTTTCTTTTTTTTTTATTAGACTTTTCTCGGGAGAGGCGAACCTATAGCGCCAAGTGGGCGCTCTGAGATGCCATCAAATAACTGTTGCAGTTTTTTTTGATCAGTTGCAGGTTGTAACGCTCCGGGAACACTCGCGTGGGAAGGGAGTTCCACAGCTTCCCCGCTCTGTAACGGAACGAGTTCTGATGCAGGGATGTTCGCGCCGTCGGGAGATGAACCACAAACGGGTGCGATCCGTCGGATTGTATTGTGGAGCGCATATAAACCGAATTGCGTGGAACAATACTAAGAATCTCCGAAGAATAGTAACCGTGATAACATCTGTAAAACACACAGTGTTGATGACTTTTTTCATTACCTTAGATAAAATAGACAGTAATGCTATCGGGCGGTAATTTTGTGGGAGACACTTTTTTCCCGTCTTTGGGATTTTCTGAACTCGAGCGATTTTCCAGCAGGCAGGAAAGGTCCTGCGTGCGTAAGATAAGCGGAAGAGTCTGCCAAGAGCCGACGATAGTTCTGGAGCACAGTTATTAAGGACTATTGCTGGTATTCCGTCTAGGCCGGTTGCCTTCCTACAATCTAGTTCACGTAGAGTGCGTTGAATAATGCGCGGACGAAATCTCACATCCCGCATCGAAGACCGTACCGACGCGATCACAGGTTGCTCCAAAAGGTCGGGATCGACGTTTGAATTCACGGAAATAAATTCGCGAACACGTTAGCTTTATCCCTTGAATTCGTGACAGCTTTTGCCATTGACCAGAAGGAGCGCGAACCAGTTGGGCACCGAAGGAGCTTATGTTGTGCTCCAAAAAGCCCTACCATCTTTTTCCGCCATTCCTAATCCAAAATCCCAGCAATATTACCCCAAAACCCAAAATCCTATCAAAACCTGAAAAAACCCAAACATTATCCAAAATTCGCAATAAACGAATCAAACATTCGTTTATCGCATAACATTTGCCCCCACGGCATAATAAAATCCAAATCAAAATTAAAATTAAAATTCACAATAAACGAATCCAATATTCGTTTATTGTTCTATATTTGCTCCACAGCATCACCCAAATCCAAAATTCAGAGGTCTTTATCTATATCCTAAAAATTCCATTGAGTTAAACAAACATAAACTCAAAAGCAGATACATTCACACATCTGCGTAATGGTTTCGTAAGAATTCAAGAAATTGATTTCTTATCTTGTGTAAACACAACATCTCGCTCGAAATATCCAAAAGATCGAGATTGTTGCACGAAAATGTGTATCTTTGAGATACAATTTTCGATTCCTTTTCCTTTATAAAGGAATGGTTTAGTGATCTCCGGGCCGCAGTTTAAATTCGTCTTGTGTCCCTGGAGGAGATACCCCAGTGGAAGAACTAACTGAAAAAATAAAACTCTTTAATTTGAAAACGAATACAACCCGGATTTTCATTTTGCTAAGTATTACCTGGCCTGGAAGACCAAAAGAAGACCAAGGACAAAAGGCCAAATCTAAGGACGTTGCTCTTCCCTTTGGACTCAGAGGAAGCACGGCAACGAACCCTGTTGTGCGACAGGTTTTCAGGAACTATTGTAAGAGAAGAGTCCTTTTAAGGATTAAGAAACACGCTTCCTGAAACCAGAAACACAACAAGAAAATTATGGTGGCAGCGGGTGAATTGCCATAATCCCCTACCAACAAAAGAAGGAGTATCACAACAAGCAAAATTTTGGTGAGAGCAGTGAATCGGACTGATTCCCAACATCCCCTTCCAATACAAAAAGCGTTCAGTGGAAAATAATAATTAATTCCGATAAAAACAGCGTGCCCGGGGCTAAACACCGGCAATAGTTAAAATATAGTAAATTTTAAATTTTCTAAAGTGGTAAAAGCGTTCCTCTGGGGCATACACCGAGGAGAGGTAACAGTGTGAAAAGCAAAAATAACAACGAGCAGCCAAGGATAGACCGGGACTCCTGATGCAGCGGCAACACCAGGACTAAGCAGCTGGTGACGACAAACAACAGGACACCCAACAAACCCGCAGCTAGAAATCACAGGTACGAAATTTTATTATAGTAAAGTGAAAAGTGAAAAAAAATTAAATCATACGATTCCGGTGATAGTGATTGGCTCCCTAAAATAAATTCCTTTTAATTTTGAAAATTTGTAAATTGAAAGGGGATGCCAAGAACAAGTTAAATTTTGTTATTTGTCTTTCTTTTTAAATACTTTTCCGTAATTTGAAATAAAAATTTTCTTTTCACATGGGGATCAAGAAAACCCCCTAAATTTTGATTTGTGGATTTAAATGAAATTTGATTTTATATATTTTTTTTTTCTCCTTCTCTTCTAATGAGAATATACATCACAAAAATACAAATATCCACACAAGTGCCATAATGGGATAAAAGAATAGTAAATACAAAATCAATCAAGTGAACTATAGAAATTTTTTTCTAGGCAAGATTTCAATATATCTTGTTACAAATAAATTTATTCGATCATTTTATCAAATTTTTACACATAGACAATATGCACATATTTTCCAAAACTATTTCAACTTATAGAAAACATTTTTAATAAACTTATAAAACCATTTTTTAATTTTTATAAACATATACATATACACATTTATTTTCCAAAGATATCAACATTTTATTCTTTAAAAGGGGACAAAATAAAAAACCCCGACACAAAAATTAACTACAAATTTGGTTTTATTATTTATTTTTGATATATATTTTAATTTAATATACACATAAACATATATACATACATTTTCTTTTGGGAAGATTTTTTCTTACGTGACAAGCTAAAACAATAACGAACAAATTAAAATTCTTGGTCCTTGTCCTTAGCGTCTGTTTTGGAAAATTTTCTTTAGGTTGAATCTTTTCCTTTGACTCATCTGTGGCTCTTCGAAAATCCATTTTAGGTTTAGACACTTTTCCATAGGGCGAAAGGGTGGATTCTCTCACCTTAAGTAGAACAAAGGCTTTCTAATAGGATCAAAACTAACTGAGTTTGAAGACACTTCTCTTGTCGTTGGTCTTGTCTTTTCTCTTGGCCATCTTACCCAACAATAATGATGATCTCATCTCTTGGTTCTCTACCCCTTTTTACCAGCATTTGGGAAGGTCTGTTTCACAAATACGTTGTGAGTGACAAAAATAAACCGGGAACGCGTTCGCAGAGACCTGAGCCCGAGCTCATACAAAATCGCGAGGACGAAATATCGGAAACCGTACGTATGGAAACACGCGAACAGAGTTCTAGAACGATACCAATAGGATTAAGTGACATACTGGGACTCGTGCCGATATTTAACGGTAATCCTGACGAATTAGAGGGTTTCGTCTCTTGTGGATCACAAGCACAAGATGACAATCAGAAATCCTTTATTCTAAGGGTGGTCAAAACCAGATTGCAGGGACCGGCGCGTGATTCTATCAGACATAAAATTATTTCTACTTGGGAAGATTTGGTATCCGAATTGGAGGGAGAATTTAAAACTCTCATCTCTAGATCTGCTGCCCAAAATAACTTAGTGGCAACAAAACAGGATAACAAGGAGGGTGTGAAAGAATTTTCAACTAGACTCACACACCACCTGCATGAATTGGACAGCGCCACATACGCTAGTTCACCTGATCCTGCAGTCAGAACTTATCTTCTGGCTGAGAATCAGAGACTCGCTTTGAATACGTTTGAGGATGGGATACGAAACTCCAGCCTCAGAATCTTGGTGAAGTCTCACAACGCCCCAAATTTAAAAGCAGCCATCAGCTACGCTTTAGAACAATCTCGAAGATTAGGTAACGATAACTCAATGCTAACTTCCACTAACAATTTTAGAAATAACCAACAAATTGTTTGCCAAACATGCAACAAGAGGGGACATACTTCCGCGACTTGCTATCGCAACACAAATTTTCCAAATTTCGTCCCCCAACGCATTAAGACAGAGGTTGAACGTCTCCAATGCACATACTGTCGGAAGTATAATCACACTGAGGCAGAGTGCAGAACCAGGTTAGCTCATATGCGAAACCAGGACCAAACTTCAACGAGTAGAAATCCTTTCAGAACTCAGCCCAATCAATCTCAAAATAGGACAATAACAAACTCGCCCCGCATTGAAAATCGTAATACCCGACAAAATCAAAACATTAACAGGGTATCCAATTCACAACAGGGAAACGAACTCACTCGGGCAGCGAGCAACGGCAATCCTTCTCGAGTGCAGACAATCGCCGATATACACCCCACCCCGATGTAAATTTTCAAATGCGCGTATTTTTCTGCCCTGAATTTAAGGAGCCAGTAATACGTGTAAAATTTAATCCATCGGATAAACAATACTCTACTTTCCTTATCGATACAGGCGCCGACATCAGCCTGATCAAATTAGATAATCCTTATATTGAACAATCTGTAGACAATTCAGACCCAGTGACTATATCCACCATTGCTGGGAAAACGGTCAGCACATGCGGAAAGGTATTGGGGGAGTTCGCATTCAGAACTGATAGGCACTCCATACCCTTTAAGCATAATCTATTTGTAGTGGGAAGCAACGTAGACTTCCAACACGATGGCATACTGGGAAGCGATTTCCTTACGAAGCACCAGTGCCACATTAACTTTGAAAAGGGATTCCTTAAATTCGCTGTAAAGAAGAGAACTATGGTAGAACTCGAGCAGCCTTTAGGGAACAAAAATGAGGTCAAGGAAAATATTCAGAAGGCCACGCCTTACGAGGTGTCTCCCACGGATAATAGAGGCATTCTTGAAAAATTGGATAACACCGTTCGTGAGTCAACATCCGAATCCGTTTGTCTACGAGCCGGATCTGATGCTGTGACAAACACAACGAAACCAACCACCCTAGAATCTTCCTCTCCCCATTTAAATAAAGTTTGTGGTAACAGAAAAGGTAAGGAAACTGCCGAAAAACGGAGTTCAGGAAAACATGAACCTGAAACTCTAATACCCGCAGTAAATTTAAAACGAAACACCACGGTCGACTACATAAAATTGCATTCACGATCTCAACAAATAATGGAGATTCCCTTTAAAGAAAAATCCAGTCAAGAACTGATTACTAAAAAATCCGAGATCATGCCAGGGATATATCTGGGTAATAGTTTGACAACACCTCAGGACAACAAAATAAAGGTATTATTAATGAACACATTAGACACCGATCAAGAAGTACGCACCAACGACATAGAAGTCGGATGGGAAGATCTGGATGACTACAATGTGTTAAAGGCGGACGAAACCCAAAATCTTTTAAAAAATAGGCTTGACCGGCTAGAATCACTCCTAGAGTTGCGTCATTGTAACCAGGAGGAAAGGAAATCTATCCTGAATATCTGTCGCACTTATAATAACCTATTTCTTCTCGAGGGTGACTACCCCACATATACTGACGCCATAGAGCATCAGATCATCACTGAGGAAGGAAAGCCCCCACTTTATATAAAACCGTATCGCCTACCAGATAGCTCCAAGCAAGAAATTCACAAACAGGTGAATGAAATGCTTCAGGACGAAGTAGTACAACAAAGTTTCAGTCCTTGGAATTCCCCTCTCTTACTAGTACCCAAGAAGGCAGGACCTGATGGGACAAAACGGTGGAGAGTGGTTGTCAACTTTAGAGCCTTAAATAGAATAACAGTCGGAGATGCATATCCATTGCCCAATATTACTGATATCTTGGACCAGCTAGGAAAAGCTAAATATTTTAGCACTTTAGATCTAGCAAATGGTTTCCACCAAATACGCATGGACAATAAAGACAAGGCAAAAACAGCGTTTAGCACACCCTTCGAACATTACGAATATAATCGAATGCCCTTCGGACTTAAAAACGCACCCGCCACATTCCAAAGGCTTATGAATAATGTACTCATGGGTCTCCAAGGAATAGAATGTTTCGTCTATGTAGATGATATTGTAATTTACGGATACGATCTGAACGATCACAATTCCCGACTTACCAGAGTTTTCGAGCGATTACAAAGGCACAATCTGAAAATACAACCAGAAAAGTGTCACTTCATAAGGAAAGAGCTCACCTACTTGGGGCATGTTATTTCAAAGGAAGGTATAAAACCAGATCCAGAAAAAACTAAAGCGGTGAAAACGTTTCCAACGCCCAAGAAACAAAAAGATGTAAAATCTTTTCTCGGTTTTGTAGGCTACTATAGAAAATTTATCCCTAATTTCGCCGAACTGGCAAAACCCTTAAGCAAATTACTCAGGAAGAATGTTCCATTTCATTGGGATGCTTTTTGTGATGAGGCATTCACAGCTTTAAAAAGAAAGGTTATTACCCCACCAATATTGGCTTATCCAGACTTCAACATGGAATTTATAATAACCACTGACGCTAGCAATATTGCGTTAGGAGCAGTCCTATCTCAAGGTACAATAGGACAAGATAAACCTATTGCTTTCACTAGCCGAACCCTAAACGACGCCGAAACACGGTATACAACGTCTGAAAAGGAATTACTAGCAATCGTTTTTGCATTAGCACAGTTCCGTCCATATGTCTACGGACGAAAGTTCACAATAGTAACTGACCATAGCTCTCTACAGTGGCTTATAGAACGAAAGGATCCTACATCCAGACTTATGCGATGGAGAATTCTACTCGAAGAGTATGAGTACACAATCGTCCATAGAAAAGGAAAGCAAAACGCAAATGCTGATGCTCTCAGCCGTATAACAATGACTACCCCAGTCGATTCCATCAAAAATAATATCCTCGTCACCACACGAAGTAAAGCCAAACTCGAAGAAGATGTGGCTGCACAATCATACAAAGATACTACCAATCTTGTATGGCAAGAACAAACAGGGTCCATCTATACCAAGAAGAAACTTGGACTACGTATTATAATCCTCCCATTGATACACTCTGCTGAGGAAGAAAACCTGGCAGGAAGAATTCCAAACTTCACCAAGCCAGACGTAGGTAAAATTACGTTTCATGAGCAAGATGGGTTATGCGCCATTACATTGCCATTGCCTTTCAGAAACCTAAGCGACCAGGAAACCGCTAAGAGTTCCCTTATTGATCTGAAGAAGATTTGCGAAGACCGGAATTTCAATTCCATTGGAATTTTAGTCCCCTTCATAGAAAACGAATCAAAAGTAGCACTCAATAACTTGCTAAAAGAAACTTTTGCTCACCTCAACGTGACAATGTACGTTTTCTCCAATAAAAAGAAGCTTCTAACAGATCCTAACGAAATACAAAAGTTACTCGCGGAATACCATAACTCACCTTTCGGAGGACACCAAGGAGCCACCCGAACAATCAAAAGATTGAAACAAAAATATTACTGGCGCACAATGACCGCTGACGTTGCAGCGTATATTAGAAAATGTGCCTCCTGCCAGATAAACAAAAGTGGAAGGAATCCTAGAATTCCTATGAAGATAACCACAACAAGCTCCAAACCTTTTGAAAGAGTTGCTTTAGATATAGTAGGACCATTACCAGTCAGCTATAATGGAAATAAATACCTACTAACGTTTCAAGACGATTTGACTAAATTCTCAGGAGCTTACGCACTGGCCAGCGCTGAAACTAAGGACGTGGCCAGGATTTTCGTTGAAAACATCGTCTGCCAGCACGGCATACCATCTTCTCTATTAACTGACCGAGGTGCTAATTTTCTCAGCGCACTTTTTAAGGACATTTGTTCCTTACTTAAAATGAGAAAACTAAACACAGCACCCTACCATCCACAAACGAATGGAGCACTAGAACGGAGCCATAGAACTCTGGTGGAATACCTCCGCCACTATGTAAACCAGGATACTCTCACCTGGGACACCTGGATACCGTACGCAATGTTTGTGTATAATACTACACCCCACAGTAATACAGGCTACACGCCGCATGAATTACTATATGGTTTCCCAGCCGAAATACCCAGTTCTCTCAGACAAAACCCCGAAAGCTCTTATAACTACGACCATTACGCAAATGAATTAAAAATGCGATTACAACATGGTTATCGTACAGCTAAGGGAATACTGATAGAGAAAAAACAAAAATCTAAGGCATACTACGACCAAAAAGTAGGCCGTAAGAAATTTAATGTTGGCGACAAGGTTCTATTAAAGAATCACTCAAGACCTAACAAACTAACCTCCCTGTGGAAAGGCCCCTACGAAATTGTAAAGATCCTATCCGAAGAAATTTCAATCCTCAAAATAGGAAAAGGAACTCGAATAGTCCACAACAATAATATAAAACTATTTGTGGATTAGGCAATCACGAATAAGAAACTCCAAAGAAAAATAAAAGTTGAAGAAAAAATGTATATATGTATAAATAATCTTACAAAAAAAAAAGAGATAAATAAATGTATATACGTATAAAAACAAAAAAATCATAAAGTAACACTGTACGAAAATACTACGATAATATATTTAAAATTTGTCTGCAAAATTTTTCTTTTTAAATACTGTTACACGAATAAATAATTTTGTAAATATCATACATCATTTTAATAACCAGAAAACAAACAAAACAAAAATTTATATATGAAGACAAATACTAACTCACTTAATAAAATAAATTTATATGTTAATCAACTACCACTGACTTAAACGAAAAAAATGTTTGTAATAATAAATAATCTTAAGTTATAAGAAAAAAAACACATTATATTTACATATGAAAAAAATATACACAAACGAAACTTACGATATAAAATAACGTTAAAGTAAGAATTTCAAATATCTATATAAGTACAAGACATTTTGCATGAATTAAATCCTAAGAAAATAAGAAAAAAATCTTTTGGTGTAACTCAAAACAAATTTAAAATTTTTTAGAATTTAATTATACGTACAAACTACATGGAAAAAAAATTATGTTAATAAATAAGGACAATGAAAACTCTTCAAAAAAAAAAGAACAAAAATAATATATGTAAATAATGAAAATTTATACGAGTATATAAACAATGAAAATTCCATGTAATACAAAAATTGTAAAAATAAACCATCAAAGCCTTACTTATCTATGTATCCTTTTACAAATAGTACTTTATAAAAATAAAAACAAAAAAAAAAAAACCTAAAGTTAAATTTAATATAATGAATTCAAATACTTATGTAATTATAAAACATTCTACAATTTTAAATATTTATTATATAACCATTGTGGAAACTTGGATACACGACCATAAATACGAATACATAAATATTAAGAAAAAAAACAAAGAACAAAAATTACACACTTATAATAAATATTGTATACATAAAGCTACTATGTTAGAAAATATCAGGCATATGTAACGGAATCACGATACTATCATCCTTATTCCCAATCACACCATTTTCCAGAAAATTAATCTCATAAAGATAAATTTTCTTTTTTTCAAGGAGGGGAGGATGTAGTGCTCCAAAAAGCCCTACCATCTTTTTCCGCCATTCCTAATCCAAAATCCCAGCAATATTACCCCAAAACCCAAAATCCTATCAAAACCTGAAAAAACCCAAACATTATCCAAAATTCGCAATAAACGAATCAAACATTCGTTTATCGCATAACATTTGCCCCCACGGCATAATAAAATCCAAAATCAAAATTAAAATTAAAATTCACAATAAACGAGTCCAATATTCGTTTATTGTTCTATATTTGCTCCACAGCATCACCCAAATCCAAAATTCAGAGGTCTTTATCTATATCCTAAAAATTCCATTGAGTTAAACAAACATAAACTCAAAAGCAGATACATTCACACATCTGCGTAATGGTTTCGTAAGAATTCAAGAAATTGATTTCTTATCTTGTGTAAACACAACATCTCGCTCGAAATATCCAAAAGATCGAGATTGTTGCACGAAAATGTGTATCTTTGAGATACAATTTTCGATTCCTTTTCCTTTATAAAGGAATGGTTTAGTGATCTCCGGGCCGCAGTTTAAATTCGTCTTGTGTCCCTGGAGGAGATACCCCAGTGGAAGAACTAACTGAAAAAATAAAACTCTTTAATTTGAAAACGAATACAACCCGGATTTTCATTTTGCTAAGTATTACCTGGCCTGGAAGACCAAAAGAAGACCAAGGACAAAAGGCCAAATCTAAGGACGTTGCTCTTCCCTTTGGACTCAGAGGAAGCACGGCAACGAACCCTGTTGTGCGACAGGTTTTCAGGAACTATTGTAAGAGAAGAGTCCTTTTAAGGATTAAGAAACACGCTTCCTGAAACCAGAAACACAACAAGAAAATTATGGTGGCAGCGGGTGAATTGCCATAATCCCCTACCAACAAAAGAAGGAGTATCACAACAAGCAAAATTTTGGTGAGAGCAGTGAATCGGACTGATTCCCAACATCCCCTTCCAATACAAAAAGCGTTCAGTGGAAAATAATAATTAATTCCGATAAAAACAGCGTGCCCGGGGCTAAACACCGGCAATAGTTAAAATATAGTAAATTTTAAATTTTCTAAAGTGGTAAAAGCGTTCCTCTGGGGCATACACCGAGGAGAGGTAACAGTGTGAAAAGCAAAAATAACAACGAGCAGCCAAGGATAGACCGGGACTCCTGATGCAGCGGCAACACCAGGACTAAGCAGCTGGTGACGACAAACAACAGGACACCCAACAAACCCGCAGCTAGAAATCACAGGTACGAAATTTTATTATAGTAAAGTGAAAAGTGAAAAAAAATTAAATCATACGATTCCGGTGATAGTGATTGGCTCCCTAAAATAAATTCCTTTTAATTTTGAAAATTTGTAAATTGAAAGGGGATGCCAAGAACAAGTTAAATTTTGTTATTTGTCTTTCTTTTTAAATACTTTTCCGTAATTTGAAATAAAAATTTTCTTTTCACATGGGGATCAAGAAAACCCCCTAAATTTTGATTTGTGGATTTAAATGAAATTTGATTTTATATATTTTTTTTTTCTCCTTCTCTTCTAATGAGAATATACATCACAAAAATACAAATATCCACACAAGTGCCATAATGGGATAAAAGAATAGTAAATACAAAATCAATCAAGTGAACTATAGAAATTTTTTTCTAGGCAAGATTTCAATATATCTTGTTACAAATAAATTTATTCGATCATTTTATCAAATTTTTACACATAGACAATATGCACATATTTTCCAAAACTATTTCAACTTATAGAAAACATTTTTAATAAACTTATAAAACCATTTTTTAATTTTTATAAACATATACATATACACATTTATTTTCCAAAGATATCAACATTTTATTCTTTAAAAGGGGACAAAATAAAAAACCCCGACACAAAAATTAACTACAAATTTGGTTTTATTATTTATTTTTGATATATATTTTAATTTAATATACACATAAACATATATACATACATTTTCTTTTGGGAAGATTTTTTCTTACGTGACAAGCTAAAACAATAACGAACAAATTAAAATTCTTGGTCCTTGTCCTTAGCGTCTGTTTTGGAAAATTTTCTTTAGGTTGAATCTTTTCCTTTGACTCATCTGTGGCTCTTCGAAAATCCATTTTAGGTTTAGACACTTTTCCATAGGGCGAAAGGGTGGATTCTCTCACCTTAAGTAGAACAAAGGCTTTCTAATAGGATCAAAACTAACTGAGTTTGAAGACACTTCTCTTGTCGTTGGTCTTGTCTTTTCTCTTGGCCATCTTACCCAACAATAATGATGATCTCATCTCTTGGTTCTCTACCCCTTTTTACCAGCATTTGGGAAGGTCTGTTTCACAAATACGTTGTGAGTGACAAAAATAAACCGGGAACGCGTTCGCAGAGACCTGAGCCCGAGCTCATACAAAATCGCGAGGACGAAATATCGGAAACCGTACGTATGGAAACACGCGAACAGAGTTCTAGAACGATACCAATAGGATTAAGTGACATACTGGGACTCGTGCCGATATTTAACGGTAATCCTGACGAATTAGAGGGTTTCGTCTCTTGTGGATCACAAGCACAAGATGACAATCAGAAATCCTTTATTCTAAGGGTGGTCAAAACCAGATTGCAGGGACCGGCGCGTGATTCTATCAGACATAAAATTATTTCTACTTGGGAAGATTTGGTATCCGAATTGGAGGGAGAATTTAAAACTCTCATCTCTAGATCTGCTGCCCAAAATAACTTAGTGGCAACAAAACAGGATAACAAGGAGGGTGTGAAAGAATTTTCAACTAGACTCACACACCACCTGCATGAATTGGACAGCGCCACATACGCTAGTTCACCTGATCCTGCAGTCAGAACTTATCTTCTGGCTGAGAATCAGAGACTCGCTTTGAATACGTTTGAGGATGGGATACGAAACTCCAGCCTCAGAATCTTGGTGAAGTCTCACAACGCCCCAAATTTAAAAGCAGCCATCAGCTACGCTTTAGAACAATCTCGAAGATTAGGTAACGATAACTCAATGCTAACTTCCACTAACAATTTTAGAAATAACCAACAAATTGTTTGCCAAACATGCAACAAGAGGGGACATACTTCCGCGACTTGCTATCGCAACACAAATTTTCCAAATTTCGTCCCCCAACGCATTAAGACAGAGGTTGAACGTCTCCAATGCACATACTGTCGGAAGTATAATCACACTGAGGCAGAGTGCAGAACCAGGTTAGCTCATATGCGAAACCAGGACCAAACTTCAACGAGTAGAAATCCTTTCAGAACTCAGCCCAATCAATCTCAAAATAGGACAATAACAAACTCGCCCCGCATTGAAAATCGTAATACCCGACAAAATCAAAACATTAACAGGGTATCCAATTCACAACAGGGAAACGAACTCACTCGGGCAGCGAGCAACGGCAATCCTTCTCGAGTGCAGACAATCGCCGATATACACCCCACCCCGATGTAAATTTTCAAATGCGCGTATTTTTCTGCCCTGAATTTAAGGAGCCAGTAATACGTGTAAAATTTAATCCATCGGATAAACAATACTCTACTTTCCTTATCGATACAGGCGCCGACATCAGCCTGATCAAATTAGATAATCCTTATATTGAACAATCTGTAGACAATTCAGACCCAGTGACTATATCCACCATTGCTGGGAAAACGGTCAGCACATGCGGAAAGGTATTGGGGGAGTTCGCATTCAGAACTGATAGGCACTCCATACCCTTTAAGCATAATCTATTTGTAGTGGGAAGCAACGTAGACTTCCAACACGATGGCATACTGGGAAGCGATTTCCTTACGAAGCACCAGTGCCACATTAACTTTGAAAAGGGATTCCTTAAATTCGCTGTAAAGAAGAGAACTATGGTAGAACTCGAGCAGCCTTTAGGGAACAAAAATGAGGTCAAGGAAAATATTCAGAAGGCCACGCCTTACGAGGTGTCTCCCACGGATAATAGAGGCATTCTTGAAAAATTGGATAACACCGTTCGTGAGTCAACATCCGAATCCGTTTGTCTACGAGCCGGATCTGATGCTGTGACAAACACAACGAAACCAACCACCCTAGAATCTTCCTCTCCCCATTTAAATAAAGTTTGTGGTAACAGAAAAGGTAAGGAAACTGCCGAAAAACGGAGTTCAGGAAAACATGAACCTGAAACTCTAATACCCGCAGTAAATTTAAAACGAAACACCACGGTCGACTACATAAAATTGCATTCACGATCTCAACAAATAATGGAGATTCCCTTTAAAGAAAAATCCAGTCAAGAACTGATTACTAAAAAATCCGAGATCATGCCAGGGATATATCTGGGTAATAGTTTGACAACACCTCAGGACAACAAAATAAAGGTATTATTAATGAACACATTAGACACCGATCAAGAAGTACGCACCAACGACATAGAAGTCGGATGGGAAGATCTGGATGACTACAATGTGTTAAAGGCGGACGAAACCCAAAATCTTTTAAAAAATAGGCTTGACCGGCTAGAATCACTCCTAGAGTTGCGTCATTGTAACCAGGAGGAAAGGAAATCTATCCTGAATATCTGTCGCACTTATAATAACCTATTTCTTCTCGAGGGTGACTACCCCACATATACTGACGCCATAGAGCATCAGATCATCACTGAGGAAGGAAAGCCCCCACTTTATATAAAACCGTATCGCCTACCAGATAGCTCCAAGCAAGAAATTCACAAACAGGTGAATGAAATGCTTCAGGACGAAGTAGTACAACAAAGTTTCAGTCCTTGGAATTCCCCTCTCTTACTAGTACCCAAGAAGGCAGGACCTGATGGGACAAAACGGTGGAGAGTGGTTGTCAACTTTAGAGCCTTAAATAGAATAACAGTCGGAGATGCATATCCATTGCCCAATATTACTGATATCTTGGACCAGCTAGGAAAAGCTAAATATTTTAGCACTTTAGATCTAGCAAATGGTTTCCACCAAATACGCATGGACAATAAAGACAAGGCAAAAACAGCGTTTAGCACACCCTTCGAACATTACGAATATAATCGAATGCCCTTCGGACTTAAAAACGCACCCGCCACATTCCAAAGGCTTATGAATAATGTACTCATGGGTCTCCAAGGAATAGAATGTTTCGTCTATGTAGATGATATTGTAATTTACGGATACGATCTGAACGATCACAATTCCCGACTTACCAGAGTTTTCGAGCGATTACAAAGGCACAATCTGAAAATACAACCAGAAAAGTGTCACTTCATAAGGAAAGAGCTCACCTACTTGGGGCATGTTATTTCAAAGGAAGGTATAAAACCAGATCCAGAAAAAACTAAAGCGGTGAAAACGTTTCCAACGCCCAAGAAACAAAAAGATGTAAAATCTTTTCTCGGTTTTGTAGGCTACTATAGAAAATTTATCCCTAATTTCGCCGAACTGGCAAATCCCTTAAGCAAATTACTCAGGAAGAATGTTCCATTTCATTGGGATGCTTTTTGGGATGAGGCATTCACAGCTTTAAAAAGAAAGGTTATTACCCCACCAATACTGGCTTATCTAGACTTTAACCGGGAGTTTATAATAACCACGGATGCTAGCAATGTTGCGTTAGGAGCAGTCCTATCTCAAGGTACAATAGGACAAGATAAACCTATTGCTTTTACTAGCCGAACCCTAAACGACGCCGAAACACGGTATACAACGTCTGAAAAGGAATTACTAGCAATCGTTTTTGCATTAGCACAGTTCCGTCCATATGTCTACGGACGAAAGTTCACAATAGTAACTGACCATAGCTCTCTACAGTGGCTTATAGAACGAAAGGATCCTACATCCAGACTTATGCGATGGAGAATTCTACTCGAAGAGTACGAGTACACAATCGTCCATAGAAAAGGAAAGCAAAATGCAAATGCTGATGCTCTCAGCCGTATAACAATGACTACCCCAGTCGATCCCATCAAAAATAATATCCTCGTCACCACACGAAGTAAAGCCAAACTCGAAGAAGATGTGGCTGCACAATCATACAAAGATACTACCAATCTTGTATGGCAAGAACAAACAGGGTCCATCTATACCAAGAAGAAACTTGGACTACGTATTATAATCCTCCCATTGATAGACTCTGCTGAGGAAGAAAACCTGGCAGGAAGAATCCCAAACTTCACCAAGCCAGACGTAGGTAAAATTACGTTTCATGAGCAAGATGGGTTATGCGCCATCACATTGCCATTGCCTTTCAGAAACCTAAGCGACCAGGAAACCGCTAAGAGTTCCCTTATTGATCTGAAGAAGATTTGCGAAGACCGGAATTTCAATTCCATTGGAACTTTAGTCCCCTTCATAGAAAACGAATCAAAAGTAACACTCAATAACTTGCTAAAAGAAACTTTTGCTCACCTCAACGTGACAATGTACGTTTTCTCCAATAAAAAGAAGCTTCTAACAGATCCTAACGAAATACAAAAGTTACTCGCGGAATACCACAACTCACCTTTCGGAGGACACCAAGGAGCCACCCGAACAATCAATAGATTGAAGCAAAAATATTACTGGCGCACAATGACCGCTGACGTTGCAGCGTATATTAGAAAATGTGCCTCCTGCCAGATAAACAAAAGTGCAAGGAATCCTAGAATTCCTATGAAGATAACCACAACAAGCTCCAAACCTTTTGAAAGAGTTGCTTTAGATATAGTAGGACCATTACCAGTCAGCTATAATGAAAATAAATACCTACTAACGTTTCAAGACGATTTGACTTAATTTTCAGGAGCTTACGCACTGGCCAGCGCCGAAACCAAGGACGTGGCCAGAATTTTCGTTGAAAATATCGTCTGCCAGCACGGCATACCATCTTCTCTATTAACTGACCGAGGTGCAAATTTTCTCAGCGCACTTTTTAAGGACATCTGTTCCTTACTCAAGGTCAAAAAACTCAATACAGCACCCTATCATCCACAAACCAACGGAGCACTAGAACGGAGCCATAGAACTCTGGTGGAATACCTCCGCCACTATGTAAACCAGGATCCTCTCACTTGGGACACCTGGATACCTTACGCAATGTTTGTGTACAATACTACACCCCACAGTAATACAGGCTACACGCCGCATGAATTACGATATGGTTTCCCAGCCGAAATACCCAGTTCTCTCAGACAAAACCCCGAAAGCACTTATAACTACGACCATTACGCAAATGAATTAAAAATGCGATTACAACATGGTTATCGTACAGCTAAGGGAATACTGATAGAGAAAAAACAAAAATCTAAGGCATACTACGACCAAAAAGTAGGCCGTAAGAAATTTAATGTTGGCGACAAGGTTCTATTAAAGAATCACTCAAGACCTAACAAACTAACCTCCCTGTGGAAAGGCCCCTACGAAATTGTAAAGATCCTATCCGAAGAAATTTCAATCCTCAAAATAGGAAAAGGAACTCGAATAGTCCACAACAATAATATAAAACTATTTGTGGATTAGGCAATCACGAATAAGAAACTCCAAAGAAAAATAAAAGTTGAAGAAAAAATGTATATATGTATAAATAATCTTACAAAAAAAAAAGAGATAAATAAATGTATATACGTATAAAAACAAAAAAATCATAAAGTAACACTGTACGAAAATACTACGATAATATATTTAAAATTTGTCTGCAAAATTTTTCTTTTTAAATACTGTTACACGAATAAATAATTTTGTAAATATCATACATCATTTTAATAACCAGAAAACAAACAAAACAAAAATTTATATATGAAGACAAATACTAACTCACTTAATAAAATAAATTTATATGTTAATCAACTACCACTGACTTAAACGAAAAAAATGTTTGTAATAATAAATAATCTTAAGTTATAAGAAAAAAAACACATTATATTTACATATGAAAAAAATATACACAAACGAAACTTACGATATAAAATAACGTTAAAGTAAGAATTTCAAATATCTATATAAGTACAAGACATTTTGCATGAATTAAATCCTAAGAAAATAAGAAAAAAATCTTTTGGTGTAACTCAAAACAAATTTAAAATTTTTTAGAATTTAATTATACGTACAAACTACATGGAAAAAAAATTATGTTAATAAATAAGGACAATGAAAACTCTTCAAAAAAAAAAGAACAAAAATAATATATGTAAATAATGAAAATTTATACGAGTATATAAACAATGAAAATTCCATGTAATACAAAAATTGTAAAAATAAACCATCAAAGCCTTACTTATCTATGTATCCTTTTACAAATAGTACTTTATAAAAATAAAAACAAAAAAAAAAAAACCTAAAGTTAAATTTAATATAATGAATTCAAATACTTATGTAATTATAAAACATTCTACAATTTTAAATATTTATTATATAACCATTGTGGAAACTTGGATACACGACCATAAATACGAATACATAAATATTAAGAAAAAAAACAAAGAACAAAAATTACACACTTATAATAAATATTGTATACATAAAGCTACTATGTTAGAAAATATCAGGCATATGTAACGGAATCACGATACTATCATCCTTATTCCCAATCACACCATTTTCCAGAAAATTAATCTCATAAAGATAAATTTTCTTTTTTTCAAGGAGGGGAGGATGTAGTGCTCCAAAAAGCCCTACCATCTTTTTCCGCCATTCCTAATCCAAAATCCCAGCAATATTACCCCAAAACCCAAAATCCTATCAAAACCTGAAAAAACCCAAACATTATCCAAAATTCGCAATAAACGAATCAAACATTCGTTTATCGCATAACATTTGCCCCCACGGCATAATAAAATCCAAAATCAAAATTAAAATTAAAATTCACAATAAACGAGTCCAATATTCGTTTATTGTTCTATATTTGCTCCACAGCATCACCCAAATCCAAAATTCAGAGGTCTTTATCTATATCCTAAAAATTCCATTGAGTTAAACAAACATAAACTCAAAAGCAGATACATTCACACATCTGCGTAATGGTTTCGTAAGAATTCAAGAAATTGATTTCTTATCTTGTGTAAACACAACATCTCGCTCGAAATATCCAAAAGATCGAGATTGTTGCACGAAAATGTGTATCTTTGAGATACAATTTTCGATTCCTTTTCCTTTATAAAGGAATGGTTTAGTGATCTCCGGGCCGCAGTTTAAATTCGTCTTGTGTCCCTGGAGGAGATACCCCAGTGGAAGTGTGGCGATTCCGCCAGATCCCACGGCTCGCCTTCCTGAAAAAAACCCCCATAACCATAACCCGGGTCTGCACCAGCTTTCGCTAATGCAATTCGCATTAGCATCTTAGATGCTTCACGCATCAAACAGACCCAATTATTATAACCCTAAAATCCCTATAAAGAAAACTTACCTTCATGCATCCCTTCGCATACAATTTTTCATAAGATTTCTTTGTTTGCTTATTTAGTATTCTGAACCAATTCGGTACCAGACAAATTCCATAAATATCGCGCCGTCTATTTTCCTAGCCGCGCCATATACCTTTTCATATACATTGCCTGGCAACCTTTTTTGTTTGTCTTACCAACAAACAACCCAAGCAGCTGCATATAATTAGCGCAATAGACGCTGAAACCAAATTCTCCAGCATTTCCTAATGCAAATATGAACCCGGTTTCTATTGCAGCCTGAGATGCCATAAACATCCAATTTGCTTTTAGCACCTTTTTCTCCTAACGTCGAAAATAGCGACGAGGCATCGTGTAAACAATGACCCGCATTACCAGCGGCGCATGTGGTCATTTTCCCTATTGTCCTTGTTTTCGAACACATGCAACAACGTTGAATCTGTTCGATCGCGCACATATACCACTGCGCCACTAGTTACACCCTTAAGAGAAACGTTTTTCTCTCTCTTCCTTTTTCTTCCTTAGCGAAATCATCTCTGCATGAGATGACGATCGCTGAGTCTTATTCCAACCACCAGACACGTCGGTTGTGTTTTTTTTCTCCTGCTCCCCGCGACCTCGCGGGGACGCATCCATCCTGTAGTCGCATATCTGTCTACACCCCTGAGTGTGTCGAGTCATAACAGTCAAATTTCAATCGCGGGTCGCTAATCTTTTTATTTGTGCAAAGTGTTAGGCATTATTAAGAAAACCAAAAAGTAAATTATTTTAGTTCAGAATCCGAAGTTGAGTGCGCATTCAGAGTCCTATTTGTTTTTCCATCTACCTTAATCGAACCATTAAATGAACAATATAAATAAAGAAAGCTTGGAGCAATAAAATACATCAGTGCGTTTCAATACTTGTATACAGCTTGTTAGCGGAGTGAACGATTTTCAGAGGAAGATTCAGTGGACAGTGTTTTTCCTTACTCCGGTTGTGGACAAACGGGGCGGCGTTTCGTTCCTTTGCTTCGGCCAAACTTAAATAATTAGTGAATGATGGAGGAGGAAGTATAACTCGCACCCATGCTGGTGCCGCGACTTCCTCACCACAGAAGAACTAACTGAAAAAATAAAACTCTTTAATTTGAAAACGAATACAACCCGGATTTTCATTTTGCTAAGTATCACTTGGCCTGGAAGACCAAGAGAAGACCAAGGACAAAAGGCCAAATCTAAGGACGTTGCTCTTCCCTTTGGACTCAGAGGAAGCACGGCAACGAACCCTGTTGTGCGACAGGTTTTCAGGAACTATTGTAAGAGATCTCTTAGTCCTTTTAAGGATTAAGAAACACGCTTCCTGAAACCAGAAACACAACACTTATTGATCACCCTGTCGTTGTGAGCCTGTGGGGCTTTTCAGGGCCCGAAGAGCCATGCATTGCTCGATCCCCACTATTCCAGGCGAACGACTTACCTCTCGGTCGAACTTCAGCAAGGTTGCGTAACCTTGCTACGGCATTTACCCCCAGCCAAATCGCCGGAATTATTACGGTTACCCAATCGGATACCTGTTTTGAATATCCGTTAGGCAGCTTACCTATTCTGTGGGGGTTTTCCTTCCAAACCCCTTTTTCTCCAACACCACCCCTGAAAAACATTAAATCCACGGCAAAGCTTATCACCTTGCCGTGGCATCGAAAACTCACCCTCGGGCAGGCATTAATTCCTAAAAAAACATTAAGTCCACGGCAAAGCTTATCACCTTGCCGTGGCATCGAAAATTCACCCCCGAGGCGTACATTATTTCCTAAAAAAAGCATAAGTCCACGGCAAAATTATCACATTGCCGTGGCATTTGAAATCCTATCCTTAGGCATACATTCTATTCAGGGCATCTCGTTCCCATAGCCTTATGCTATGGAAACAACATCAACAGAGAGTTCCTTGTTGACTCGTTTTATTGTTTGCCCATGGCACTTCTTACATGCGGCTATTTGGTCCCATTGTTTTGCCACCGCCGACAAGGTTTCGGCCGAGGCAAACCAAACATTTCTCTAATTACCAGCAATCGCTGGTTTCCTATTATCGGTCCCCACGACCAGGGACCGCAAATAAGCAACGAACTGGATGCAGCCAGAAAATGTTTACTTTCAACATCTGGCAATGGCTGCACCCTATATTCGTTGCAATGTTTAATCATCGTCAACCGAAATGATGATTTATGGCCTCCCATAGGAAGACCAGATGTTTTGTTTACATTCATGTAAGATGCTGCAGCGATGTCGGCATCCGTCCAGGGTCGCCGGACGATCGTATGCAAGGCATACGCACACATGCATAATGTATGCCTATTTCACCCGGTCCAATCACGATTAACTACCTCGAGTTAATCGTGTAGCCCCTCCTATTTTTCAGTTTCTTTGAGGCTTCTCCTTTTCTTTGGTGATTTCCAGTTAGTCAGTCAGCCTTTTTCCTCGGAGTCAACTTGTGTGTGGCGAGTCTTGAGACTTTATTTCCGTCGGCAGTTTATTTATTAGTTTCAATTATTTTTAATCGTGCTTTATCGCTGAAGTTATTTTTAATGGGATCAATTAATTAAAACCGTTCAGTGGACTTTCGTCATTTAGTGCGTTCATTATATTTTGCTTTCATATTAACAAATTCACAAGACAGTCGGGATTTTGGTGTGGCTGATGTGTCGTGTTGTGTTTGCGGGTGTCCAGTTTGCGTTTATGTCAATTTAATAGACAAACAAAAGTATATAACTGTGTAGTTTAAAATAATGTTCAAAATCTTTCTTAATCAAATTTCCCGAGAGAACACAATCTAATCTCATCTCAAGCCTTAATTAAATCCAAACAAACTGATATAGTCACAGACTAAATAAATATTGTTACAGCCAGTGTATCACCAGGGTTACCAAAAATTAATAAAAGAAGTTTTAAATAAATACCGTGCGTTTTATTCGTTTAGTTTTGCGTATGTGACAATTCTCTGTTATTCAGTGGGTTTTTGTTGAATCCGCGTCCGTGCCGACGCACTAATAGAAACTCCCACAAGCCTTCTTCGCGGTATTGTTACGTCTCCAGCGCCGTGCTTCCTCGGATGAGGGAAGAGCGTGGAGGTTTTAATATATGCGTCTGAACTCTGTTCTTTCCTCAAAACACAAACTCATTGACTTCGAACTCGAATTTATAACTTTATTTAAAAACTTCAAACGCAAAACTTAAACTTATTACTTCACTCTTTCAATACTCAATTAAAAACTCTTCTTTCAATACTCAATTTAAAACTAACTAACTCACTGTCTCTCTACTCAATTAAAACTAACTTTTACAATTCAATTTTCCCTCTTCTTATAGAACATTGTGTTCTAATTTACTGTAACTTATAATATGAACAAAATGAATTTTATCAAAGTATTCCTTTTACTCTCTGTGACTTTTAAATTTTGAATAAAGTTTGAACGAAAATCAAAGAGCCATGTTTCAAATGAAAAAAGGTGCATGTTATGAAAAGGGGCATGTTATTAAATGTGCTGTAACTGGCTTGATATAGAATATTGTGTATGTTTATTTATGATATGTATTAAATGAGAATTTTAGGGATGTAAGGAGAAAGTTTTAAGGATGAGTTAGAGAAGTAATGAGATTCAGAGTTAAAGCTAATAAGGGTAGTATTCTGGAATACTACATCCCACCCTTCTTCGAGAAAGAAAATTATCCTTGAAGATAATAATTTTCTTGTAACTATAGGTTAGATTAAGATTAATTAAAGACTTGGATTTTCGTTCAATTACAATGGTTTTCAAAATTAATCTTCCATCAAAGGTTACAATAATTAAATTTCAAAAAGTTCTTAACACTAGAAAAATTGTCTATTTACATTATATATTAACTAAATTTAAAAATGAGAATGTTAGGTATGTAAGGAGAAAGTTTTAAGGATGAGTTAGATAAGTAATGAGATTCAGAGTTAAAGCTAATAAGGGTAGTATTCTGGAATACTACAGTATCACTCGCCTGATTGGACGCGTTTCTGATTCAGACGAACTTCGTTTGATGGAATGTGGAATATACATCTCCATCCCCAGAAGAATAATCTCTGTGACCGACTCCGCGCGTGCGTTAACATCGGAGTTTCCGAAGCACACCTCGAACCATGGAAAGGATGCGAAGAAATCTCGCAAATCGTCCCAGTTCGCAGCCCCATACTCCCATACATGGCGAAGCCGCTTAGGCCGGTTATTCGCTTGATATACAAGTGTTTGCGCGACAGATACCAAGCAGTGATCTGAGTTTCCCAGTAGCGCAGAAACCTCTACGGTATAAATATTCGGATCGGATGTCGAAAACAGATCCAGGGTGTTCGCATAATCGCCTCGGCCATCCGCCACTCGCGTTGGCTCCCGCACGAGTTGAGTCAAGTTGTGGCTTACAGCAAACATCTCCGCCAGCCTCCCAGCCTCGTTGGTTCTGTTAGAATGTAACAACCAGCCGGAATTGTGCACATTAAAATCGTCAAGGACAACAATTTCAGAAGCTGGGTGGTTGATCTGTATCCAGTCGACGATATGTGAAAGATGTTCGAAAAATGTCGCCGGTCGATCGTCATTCGGGGAGCGGTAAAGATAACAAAGAAATTTAACGGAATTCCTCAGCACGACCCTCAACCATATGATGTCCATATTATTGGGTTCCAACGCATCCATCCTCTGGCAAGCCAGACCGCGCCAAGGACCAGACTCCGCCCTTAAAACGGAATCTCGAATGTAAGTCGTATCCTGAGCAACGAAGATATGTCGAATCAGTTGCCGATTCGACCTGGGTCTCAGTTAGGGCAAGGAAATCAGGTTTCGTTGTTAGCAAATATTGGTGGACGGCGTTTACATTCGTATTGGTGAAACCGATGCCCCTGATGTTACAAAATGGTATTATCAGTTGAACGTCGACAGAGCCTCGAGAGCGAGTCCGGCCGTGCGAGGATGAACCTCTCAAAGTTCCGTTATTTATCATGATATCTGCATGATGTTCCCCTTGGCATAGTCCCCCCGAAGATCCGAATGGGAGACTATTTTACTTCCGGAATTCTTTATATCAGAAGGTACCATCATGACTCATCTCCGTGTCAGTCCGGGACATCAGCCACACATCCGAAACACGGTCGAAGATTTCTCTCGGCGATATCGCGAAATGTACGGCGTGACGGGGTGGTATCTCACCTTGGGACCGACTAACACCTAACCAACCTTTTCTCGAACCGGTCCATCAGCCAAGCTCCGAAAGATGGCCAGGGACTTCTCCCGACTATTTCACGGAGCCTAAAGCTTGATGGGGTGGTATTTCACCGGGCGCACAGGACGTTGGGACCCCGGCTACTACTCGCCCTTTAGTCGCCTCTTACGACAAGCCGTCCTAGCTGTGAGTATATTCTAACGCCCTACTCACAGGACACGAGATAATACCTATCATACTAATCAGTTAAAGTTGTTTATATTAAAGTCGCCACGAACGACAATACTAGAGGCCGAGTGGGTGTTTTGTATCCAGTCGTGTATGAAGAATGTCACCCGTCAATATTGATTTTGGTATAGGCAGATACAGCAAAGAAATTTGACAGGGTCCTCAGCACGACTTTCATCAAGACGTGATGTCCAAATTAATGAGTACCAAACTTCTTGCCTTTGGTGAACCAAATTAGATTTGTGAAAATGCAGACTCTACTCTTAAAACGAAATCTGGCATGTAAGTCACATCCTGGGCAATAAAGATATGTTGAGAATATCTGGCGTGGCTGATTGTAAGTTTTTACGAATGCATTTACTAATACAAATAATAAAACCGATGTCTTTCTGTTACGAAATAACATTACAAGTTGAACATTGACAGTGTTTCGCGAACGAACCTAATTCCGCACATCTTGTTGCCTATAGTACAATTGATTTCTTATTCAAGCCATTTACATGATGTTCCCTCTTAAGTAGACCAAGGAGATCCGAATATGGGACCACTCAGGTATACCATCATTACTTATTCTCAATTTCAGTCCGAGCCATTTTAGTAGCTAAATGCCCAAAAGATAGTCAAAGACTTCTCCCGAGAATACCGCGGAACCTACATCATGGCTGCTTATTATCTCACTTTTGTACCGACGTACTTTGTACCCGGAACAAGTGACAGGATTTTTTTTCGTCTATCAGCCAAGTCCCGAAAAATTGCCAAGAGTTTCTTCCGAGCAAATCACGAGGCCCATGGCTTAAAACGATGGATTTAAACTGGTAGGTGAGATTCCACATACCACTTAGGCGTTAGTCGCCTTACACGACAACCCGCCCCCGCGGAGGGTATATTTTAGGTCCTACCACCAACATGGTCACAAATGTCAATTTCCACTTTTATGTACGGGTTGGCTTGGAGATTTGATTTTTGATTTTGGTGAAGGCAGAATCAGAATTTAGCTTAGTACAAGCGATATATAAAAAAATATATAAACTTAACAACCAATGTAAAAAACGTAAAAAAAAACATAATAGACAGGACATGGTTTTTTCTTTTTTGTGTTTTCTCGGTAGGAAGGCGGAAATTTTCAAAAGATACTTGTGGACCGATCTAGGGACATGCCGGATTTTTACCGATTAAAACTACCTCCCGCAAGGCACATATTCCCGTTGATCCCCGCGGATCTTCCTTTTAGATATTCCATAGCGAGGCGGGACGGAGTTTGCATGTTACTCCAGTCGTCGCATCGCAACAGGTGCATTATGTCACATAAAATATTATTTGCTACGGACCGTGCTTCTTTGGAACTTAGCGTGTATTCTATTACCCCACCCGGAGTCCCGATCGGTCCCGATGAATGAACATTATGTCAGCCACAACCCAGCGCTTGTCATACAGGAGACTTTTCTCAAAGATGGAAAAATCAGCGACTTGTGTGCTAATACCAAAAGGAGTCAAGGAAGTGCCGTCGTACTATCACACGTTGTGTGTGCTGGACACAACAAGGATACTCCTTGAGCGTGTAATTCCCACTCGCCTGGAACAATTCACTTAGGGCACATCGAGACTCTCTAAATGGCAGTATCATGGCAGCTCTATCTGTTGTGTGCGACATCGCTCGTAACGCGATAGCTGGAAGACGTTGGCTAAAAGGCACGAGAAATATTCCGCCGTGCTGACACTAGACGTTAAAAATGCATTTCATTCAGCGAGCTGAATTCAGATACTCAAAGCGTTGAGTGGTCTACAAGCCTCAGCCTACGTAGTATTTAATAGCAAACTATTTCTAGTGTAAACTACCTATGAATGACCACAGGAGTATAAAATAACAGTAGATGTGCCTTAGGACTCTGTAGCGGGCCCGTTGTTATGGAATATTATGTATGATGGGATCAATGTACCATAAGGAGTAAGAACCATTAGATATACAGATGATTTGAGGATAGTGGCTGTAGCTAAACATCCAGATGACCTAGGGAATATTGTGTAGTGTGACGCCGCCTTGTTGGATTCAAATATCCTATACGTATAATTGATCCAATTCGGGTACAAGGAAATTTTTGATAGTCGATGGTGTTACATAATTAACAGTGTTAGTTTTACGCCTAGGCAAGGCAAATCCAAAAGCCATTACCTTGAAATGCATGCATTCTCATTCTAATACCCGAAACTGCAATCTTGCATTTCCCACATTCCACATATGCCCTACAAACAAACTAAATCACCAATCACCTTGAAATGGATGAATTTCCCATTACCATACCTAAAATTGCGATTCTGCAATTCCCACACCCAACAGTTTCATCACCTAGATGAAATATTGACCACCCAACACCCCATCACCTCCAAGGTAATTTTACCTGCATGCTATTCGCTATGGGCAAATCAGATTCGCGTCACCGTGAATCGAAATTTTCCCATGGCATTGGGGCAAAGAATTTTGCAAAAAATGCAACGTTGTGGTTGTTATCGTCGTTTGCTTGGCCTTCGATTGAGACAAGCGTCAGGTGGCTGTCTGGAGGGCAGCTATGATCGTGGGAAGGTATGAGAATTTTGTTCTAGATTCAGGGTATAAATAGGGAGTTCCAGTTTAGATTAAATCAATTAGAAACAGACAGCCAAGTGTGGCGCATCAACTGAACTGCTTGTTCAACTTAAAAGCGTAAACCTAAAACTTTTATTGTTTGAAAACACTATTTAAATAAAAACGTTATTAATTAAAAACTTAGCATTAATTAAATAAAAACTTAAACAAAAATAAATGATCGCTCCGTGATTAAAAAACAATGTCCAGTGTTTTACTCCGTGGGTACGCCGGTTGATCCTTTGGGAATTTAAGCAAAGACGAGGAAGCCACCCCGGAAGAACATTGCAGCCACTACCACAACGTACGGGCTAGAAAAGCCGGAAGCCACCACCCTACGGACTCCAAAGTCAGAAGCCGCCTACTCACGGGCTTAACAACGGAAGCCGGAAGCCGAAGAAGAGTAGTTAAGTGTTATATAAATACAAATATAACAGCACAAATCCGTGACTTCAAGTAGCCCCAAAGAAAGATGTCTGGGATGGTTAAATCGGGCAATCTTACGAGCCATGCCAAATCGCCAAAACGGGAGATTACGCGACCAGGAAACGCTGCCGTCACAATATCCATTGTGATTCGTGCTGTGTGTGTGGTGTATTGAAACCACATGTTCACCAATCCCCGCTCATCCAATTCCGGCAGTAAGAACTCATTTATCATGGCCCTGTAGCGTTCGCCAGTAACAGTGGCCGTATTGCCGATGGCGTCCTCAAAAAAATATGGCCCAATCACTCCTCCCGCGTGAACGCCACACCACACAGTGGCTTTGAGTGGATGTAATGGCTCTTCGTGCATCACACACGGATTTTCAGAACCCCAGAAACGAAGATTTTGCTTATTGACTAACCGCTTAAGTGGAAATGCGCCCCGTCGCTCATGATGATTTTCGACACAAAATCGTTCTCTTAGTTGTTGAGATTAAGGATGGCTGGACAGTAATTCACATGCGACTGTCTGTTTGTCTGTTTGTACACTGCAGCTGTCTAGTTCACAAATATCAAATATGATTGATCTACGACGCCAGTTGTAAAATTATAGCATCTTCCGATAGGGTGATTAATTTTGCGCCACCTTGTAAGTTTCTCCTTTGTTCAGCAATTATATCTTTGAAGAGTACAATCGGATGGCCTATGCGCGAAGAAACCACTATCCGATATAATTCGCTCCATCTAGTTCACGTTGGTGATACTATGTCAGAAATCTTCACGCCTTCATGCGATCACAAAAGAATATTGCTCTGACAATTGCATTACCCAAAATTGCGGCAATAATTTTAGATCGTGGTCAGACTGCGCATTCAGTGCTGAGATTATCTTTGAATATACAACTCACTGAAACACTAACATGCAATATCAACAAAAATTATCAAATGGGTAAAGTACTACAATTATGTTTATTTAGTTTTAACATCATCACTTCTTATTGGATCGCCCTTCATATGTAAAGATCAAATTATAGGGTTTAAATTCTCCAGTTTCTAATTGTGTAAACACTGGTATCTGTCATCTACAAATCCGATTAGCGTATCAATAAATATTTTATGGATAACTTTATTAACCGCCGATTATCATTTTCCTTTGCGTTCGTGTTGTTTAAATTAGCTCTCCAATATGATCGTTCTCCGTTCAATTTTATTACCTTGATTATGTCCACCTAACATATCTTCTTGAAGCAGTCTGAGCAACATTCTCGTGGGGTTCTACTCATTGCAATTTTCATTCAACAAACATCGTCGACAGTATGTTATGCTCCCTATTAGGACTACAGGGGCGGCGCCGATGAAGACTGTACACGGTTAAGGGACAACTCTACAAATCCATCAAATAATTAACGATAACCACAACATCGATGTATCGACGGTGCAACATAAAGGAAACAAAATAACAAGGACACATTAAATAAATTAATTAGGATGTTGTAGTTTCGAGGATGTCCAAGTCATAAACTAGAGTGACAGTTAGAGCGCGGACGTCGCCTACTGCTGCCTGTTGAGATGATTCCTCATTCAATTTTTGGTTTACTACAGAACATTTATTTATCTTATTTTTTATGTTCAGAGAGGGGTCGAGAAAAACAAGCTCTGCCTTATATAAAAACCCTTACCCGATAATTAAACTTCGGAGGAACAATAGGGGGTTCTGTATGTTCGGTAGAGATAGTTAAACTTTGTAGGTCCTCTGTTCACTGCTACTCATTGCCGTATGAAGGCTATGATTGCAACTCGATTCTAGCTCTGATGTTTTGCTGTGATATAGCTGTTTACATTGGCTCATATATTCAAGGAAAATAAACGCTAGAGAACAGGGACCTGCAACTAAAATTGTTATTGGAAAAATGTTTATAAGATCTTAAATTAGCTCTCCATGTTATTTAGGCCAATTTGTAACTGGTACAGAAGTGTTTTGCTGTTTCGTATCTGCAATATATCAAGAGCATGGAGGGTTCTTAAGATCCTTTTTCTTAAGATCAGTTAAGGAACACGAAACATCTTTAACCTAAACAACGTAACTTCATTCTAATCTCATTTACTCTAGTTCTGTTCATATATTGTTCCTTTTTGAAACGCTTCAAATATTCTTACCCGTAAATGTCATGAAAGTTATTTTTAGTTCACAAATGGAGACAAAAACAAAATTGCTACTTCATAGACAACGGTTTCAATATAATAATCCACCAAGTAACGTTCTAGACATAATAGATAAAATGCAGTAGTGTTACGTACGTCGGCCACCACCTTCATTTGATAATTTGCATTTAATACAATTTTGTTTTAAGATAGTATGATGGTAAGGTGGTGGAGGAATTGCACGATCCAGAAGTGAGTTTTTGAACATGCCCTGATTCGGGTGTGGATCGTGCAGTTCTTCGAGTTCGAATTTGTTTTTCGAAGTGGACGTGAGTGGAGAGCGAGAGAGACGAAGGGTTAATTTTTTTTCTAAAATACGGTTTGGAATTCCGTTGTTGACCTTTTGGACAACGGAGGAGAAAAGAATAAACAGAGTCCCGTAGAAAAGAAAACGTTTTTTGCGCGCAGTTGGGAAGAGGAAGGAAAAGCAGGAAGTGGTCCCCGTTATTGATCGGTGTTAAAAATTTGTAAAATTTGAATGTAAAAGAAAAGGAAAAACAAAAGTAAAAAACAAAAGTAATAAAAAAAAAAACGAATTGGAATAACTTCAGAAGAAGTGAAATTTGTGTTGTCTACCTAAAAGCTTCTGATACAATCCTAGTCCTCGAACATTGGTTGTGAACCCGAGTGAGACGTCGATGATTATCAATCATATTGTTCTTGATATGCAACCGAATCTTAAATGATTAATTTGGTGGAATCGAACCACTTCGACGCTAGCCGACTACAAGTTTGAAGCTTGCACACCGGACCACCGATGATCTGAATTAATTTGGTCAGTAACTATTTGCGGTACTCAGCGGAATCTCGTGTGGTTAATTGGACACATAAGGATACCGCAACGACATTAAGCCACGGAAGCAGTCCTCCCCCAATATCACGTAACCGATTTTGTATCCAAATATAAAATTTTTTGTGGCTTTAAAACACCACAGTAGACAGAGTTACGTGAAAAGTTTCCGACCTAGCAAAGATACAAGACATTTTTTCATAATTTTTTTTTTCTTACATTGTCTCCTTGTAACTTAACACACCTCTTCCAGCGATGCTCCCATCGCTCCCATCATAAAGGTGATTGCCTCCTCATTTGACGTAGAGCTCTGTCCTCCGAGTGCAATTTTTAGATTAGGGAACAAAAAGGTGTCGCTTGGGGCTAGATCTGGTGAGTAAAGCAGTTCAAACCGCTGAGGTGTGAGACGACGCTTTGTCTTGGTGAAACAGAATTTTCTTTTTCTGCAAATTTGACCGTTTTTCCGCAATTTCTGCCTTCAGTTGGTCAAGGAATGATGTGTAGTATGCTCCTGTAATGGTTTTTCCTTTTTGAAGATAATCGATTAAAATAACTCCAAGACTATCCCAAAAAACAGTCGCCTTCACTTTCCCACCCGAAAAAAACAGTTTTTGCTTTTTTTGGAGCCTATGCCCTCTTTGCAGTCCACGGTTTGAGTGTATTTATGTTTCGGGCGTATAATGGTGTATCCAAGTTTCATCGACAGTAATTAATCGGCGCCAAAAGTTGGATTTATTCCCCCTAAACTGCGCCAACAGACCGTCGGAAATGTTCGTTCGTATGCTCCTGTAATGGTTTTTTTCCTTTTTGAAGATAATCGATTAAGATAACTAGATGGCTATCCCAAAAAATACAGCCGTCATCATTTTTGCTTCTCTTGGAACCGATTCCCCCTTCGCAGTCCTCTGTTTTGATCGTATTTTTTGTCTAACGTCAGCAAACACGGCACCCAACGAGCGGACAGGTTTCTCATGCCTAAATCTTGATTTAATATGTGACAAACACGTTCTTTGGACATTTTTATAGCCTTGTGGGGGTTCTTTAATGCGCCCGAAGAACCACCCATCGCTTTAACTCAACCAACCTGCAAATACCTGCACCTATCTTAAGCAGCTTACCTCCAGATGAGCAGTCAAGCTCCCATGCAACAATACTTACCTGGAAGACATTAACCGTGGCAAAATCATCTAGAATAATTACCGTTTGCTATTTTGGTATCGCATTAGCATCTATAGACGTTCACCCAGAGGCATGCTTGCATACAAACCATCATGTCCTAAAATCCAATTCGGTTTTCCCATCGTGTAACCGACATAGACAACCGAGCATGTCAATACGCATGGCTGAGAAGCATTTTCCCCATATTCGGCATGTCGTGCTTACCCTTGCCTTATAGGCAGACCCATCGGTCGATCGTCCTTTCAACAATATACAGCATAGCCATCGCTGGCTACCCACAAGCGACCGAGTGTTATTTAAAGTAAACACACATTCGATCCACCGGCCGATGAGACGTTACATTTTTGAGTAGAATCAAAGTGACGCTACACACCATGCCAAAAGTGTTAACAAACACTGCCTCCATGCCCACCAGTTCGATACAGCTGCAGCCGATAGTTTCCTTTCCTTTCGGTAATCATATATTGCAACCATATCCTGAGGTTCGTAACACTTGCGACCAATTCCCTATTAACGGCTATCAACCGATCATGAGATTTGGCCATGAATATGATTGCTGTTTAGACAATCATACCCAAGATCATGCCCTATGATGACCCATCTGAAAACCAAATTAAACACACAGTACCTCACTGTTTATTTTTACTTACCAACCGCTGGTCCATGGTCCCTCCGGGTGAGACGTATGCTTGCACATCTGCAAGCCAAATTCCTCACCATCATATCTGTTGCTGAAAAGAAACTGAAACAAACGAACTGCGCTTCTCTAGCGCTGCCTCAGTCTCTCTTTCAAGTGGACTGTATTTTCCGGCACTGGCCGGCCACCGATGCTTTCTCAATTCCAAGGATTGTACCTCCAGAGCCGGACTCTTCTCTGGATGAAACGGGCGTTTGAGTCTTGCCCAGTACAAATCCTGATAACAACGGTAAATACGACGCTACCAACGAAGAAGACAATTCAGAAACAATACGACAAAAATGTGTGGCAGAAAATTGCTTGAATTTATTTCCTATTTAATCAATGTATTTGGATATTCTATATTATTTTATTCAACCTGTTATTTGATCTCTTGCGGCTGGTCTTGAACAAGATCTTTTCGTTAGGAGTTCCTTCGACGACTCCTACTGGTTCAGCGCCGCGCTCGCCTTTTATTGCCAGCAGCTGTCTCCTCGTCCGCTTGTTTTCGATAAATCACTCGTTTCCTGTTGAGTGATTTATCGCGACTGATATACAGCTGTCTGTCATGCTCCTCCCTCTTGAGTGCTTGTGCGCTGGTGCTCAGTGCTTGTGTGTCGATGTTGAGTGTTTGTGCGCCGATGCTAATCCCATGGCCACCAATATCCATGTACCAGCACATTTATCTAAACATATGGTCCAGCCTGACCCTTTGCCACCGTCGGCGAGGTTTCTGTTGATGTAATGTCAACAAAATATCTGTCCTACAGCATGCACCAGAACAATACGGCTGAACCAAACAAAATGCATCTAATGTACGACCCGCAAAATAGCGTTTCTGTTTACTTAGGACGCAGAAACCTATTTCGTTCTCAGGCGCGCCTTATCGATGATTTAAGACAATAACGCCTGCAGCCCCTTATGCTCGTTCATTTGTTTGAACAGGTGCAGGACCGATCGTTGTCTGTATTGCAGACGAAGAGGCATCGTACTTGTGTTATACGGGCATATGGGAAATCCTCCCATTTAATTCCTTTGGCGTCGCCAAGTTGATCCAATTCGCCCCTCCCACCTCGGTGTGATCCACCACGGTTGCATCGGATGGAATGTGGATTGCATCGAGGAGTCAAACTTCATCCCTCGACTGGTACACGTCGGAGTGCGGTTGCTAATCAATCAATAGATTCTTGTCGCTATTAATATTATCTTCGGTGATTTCGAGTTGGTGAATAAGTCGTGATCCGTATCCGAACTAAGGAACAAACAAATTAATTGCAGTATTATTATAACTTTCGGTAATTACAAATTAATGAAAATTAGTGATCTGAAGCTTTAAGAAGTAATCAACAAATTAAGTACATTAGCAACATTACCTTCAGTAATGTCAATTAAGTGTTGTGAACAATTGACATCAGTCGAAATAAAGAGAACTACTTAACAAAAAACCGCAAAGTGTATATATTGTTTTTATAATTGTGGTGAAGGCCTCTACTATCTCTCTCACTTTAATTCGGCGGTCGTCTAGCCCCATTTTTGGAACTTTAGCGATGTTATCGTCAATGTTTGCAGTTTTTGGACGTCCCGAACGTTCATCGTTTGCCAAGCTCTCACGGCCACATTTAAATTCAGCTGCCCAAACTTTCACGGTGGTAAATGATGGTGCAAAGTCCCTATACACAGAGTCCAACTCATCTTTGATTTTCGTAGGCGTATTGCCTTTCAAAAACAAAAATTTAATGACAGCTCGATACGCAATTTTGTCCATTTTCACAAAAACACTCACATCGACTAACTCAAACGAGTGTTAAATAAAAACTACGCGTCTCAAATGGCTGAAATTTTGGTGAGTAACTGTGAAAAGATGCTGAACTACATTCACTAGCTTTTATTGGCGAGTGCTGCTATCTTCGCGTTGAGGCCGGAAACTTTTCAGCACACCCTCGTGTAACGGTTTATTTAGACGACATCATTATTCAGTAGCGGAAGGTCTACAAAAACTTGGAAAATTTCTGCTGGTTCTGAAGGAGTCAAGACTGACCCTCAATATCAGAAAATGCGCGTTCCTGAAAACTAGTATTGAGTTTCTCGGGCATGAATTGGACGGGAGCGGAATAAAACCAGGCAAGCGGAAGATAGTGGCAGTTATAGGGTTTCCGGATCCAAAAAATGTACATCGTGTGAGCCAGTTCCTGAGCCTTACCGGTTATTTGTGGAAGTTTGTACTGAGGTACGCACAAATAGCAGCGCCCTTAACCAATCTGCTAAAAGAAGGAAATCCCCTTGCGTGAGTGGAGGGGCATCGGGCGGCTTTTGAAGACCTTGTGGCGCTTCCACGATCCCCACAAATCACTATAGGCTGAGTTGTCTTCGTTCCAGCAAGGAACATACTCACCTATAACCAAACTCCATGAACCGCACAAATCACCATAGGCTGAGTTGTCTTCGTTCCACCAAGGAACATACTCACCTATAACCAGACCACGAACCACACAAATGACCATAGGATGAGATGTCTTCGTTCCACCAAGGAACATATTCACCTATATCCGAACTGCACGTGCCCACAAACACGTGTCCCCAAAGTCCACCTGTTCACCCGACCAAAGGTGACATTCATACCGGTATCAACAACCCCACGTATCCACAGATACGTGGGCCACAAGTTCCGAACAATTTTCCTACGCCTGCACGGTGATCGAAGGACATGACCCAGCAGAGAAATTGTGTATCGATCCATCAACTGGATAAACACAAACGGTGGCACAGCAATGCCAGATGTCGACAAACATCACATCCCCGGCAAGAAGCCCATTGCCCGAAAACAATCCGTCGGCAAAACCGTTGTCCCAGTTGCAATGCACTTCCCCTAAACAAAGGCAGCAACAGCAATAAACGAAAACGCTGTTCCCATAAGGCAAAGTAAACACGATCCCAGGATCGCCTAAAGTAAACCACACATTCGATTGTTTGCTTAAGCAACACAACAGATGTGTGAAAATTCGGATGAACCTAAAGACGACAACCCCCGCGTCTGTATATGTGAGCGCAACTTCCCTGGTGGAGAGATTCTCGATTGAGAGAAAGTCACCACCCAGGGAAAGCGAAAGGAGAAAGAAAACTATGGGGTGAACGGAATCACCCCCAGAGAAGAAAGTCAGTCGAAATAGAGAATCCGGAGGAAGTAGTTTAATTTCACGTACGGCGATGTTGAGACCTATATCCGAAAGGTTTACGTTATAGTGTCGTTGCGAATCTGTTTGGGGTCGTTTTAAAGTAACGTCGAGTGCGAACGGACTTGTGGTTCAGCGAAGTGTTCCGAAGCGTAGACAAAAAGTACAGACAAAAGTTTTAATTTGCATAAGTTTCCTGATTGGTACCGTGCCATCAGAATCTGGAAAACGCTCAACAGGAATTTAGTTCGAATTGTGTTTGTATAAGTAATTGACATTGGAAGAGTTTTATAGACTAGCGACGGTTGTTCAAGTGTATCAAAGCCTGAGTTATTGTAACGATTTAAATAAAACAAAGAAGATAAAACAAAATGTAAATAAATCAAATTATACAATAAAAAAACATTTCGCTGTTTCACTTGTAACTCTATTCGGTCCGTTGTGTTTTCTTTGGAACAGTTCTCGAGGTCCACACAAATGGGTCAACGCTAGGACTTGTAGCGTGGGAAGAGCGATAACACACTGAGACCGGTAGTATATTTTAGCGGAACGGCAACGGAGATGGAAGCAAAATACCACAGCTACGAATTGGAGGTATTGGATAGTGGAATTGGATAGTGAAACGCCTGGACAGGTTCCGAATATATCTATTGGGAAAACCATTCAAGGTCATCACATATTGTGAAGCCATAGTAGCAACTCAGAACCAACCCAGATACCACGTGTCGCAAGGTGGTGATTCAAACGGCAGGCATTTGAGTTTACAATGGTTCATCAACCTGGGAGCAAAACACGATATAGGTATGCCATGAGTCGTCGGGCAGTAGAAAAGGGACGGGACATGGAGGAGGCATCTGCCAATATACTCAACATATGCCTTGATGACGAGGATTGGTTAGACACCATACAGTGGCAAGAAAGAAGATACGCGACATCATAAATCAACATAAGGGAGCCACGAACTGCATAAATGGAAGGAACCTCCATAAGGAATACCAGCTAGACGGAGGAAGGCGCGACGGCAACCAAAAAAAGTGGGTCATGCCGAAACGAGATCGATGACGAGTTCTCCGGATGCACCACGATGGGACGGCGCACATGGGCTTCGGGAAATCCCTTGAAAGGCTGAGAAGGACATACTGGGTTCCAAGGATGGGAAGTTTTGTCAAGGACTATGTCGAAGGATGTGTGAAGTGCGCATATACAAAGGAAAGGGTGGATAACAAAATACACGGTTTTGGGAGCCGTAAGGACAACTTATACAAAAGGAGTGATAGCCGTGCTCAACCAGGTCAGCGAATTCTTCGTATGCCCAAGCGCCTAATCACCGACAGAGGTACAGCTTTCACAGCTAGCGAATATACAAGCTATTGTCAAACCAACGGCATACAGCATATTATGACAGCAGTTATAAGACCACGTGCCAACGGGCAAGTGGAGAGGGTTAACCGCACGGTACCAGCGACGCTCAAGTGCACTAATGTTGCCGGCAGGGATTGGACGCAACAAATGAGGGGCAGTCAATGGAGTCTGAATACGGCGGGGAGCGCAACCACAAGGATAACCCCACGCTAACTATTGTTTGCGTATACCACAAGGGAATTTGCTGGAGACAAATTATTGTTGGAACTTGAATAGGAAGTATGCCATAATCAAGGCGAAATGAAATAGAAGCAAGAGGCTGCCCTACGCAACTTCATGGTAGATCAACAAAAGCAGAGGAACGCTTCGATAAGGCTCACAGAAGACCAATCACATATAGGGTAGATGATTTGGTACTGGTAGACCGGGAGCCTGCAGCAACCGGTGAATCCCGAAAGCTTGCTCCAATTTATAGAGGACCGTACATCATGGCGAAATTGTTGGAAAATAACCGATATGTGTTGAGAGATGCCCCAGGAACGCAACAGAACCAAAAGAAATTCGAGTCCACAGAGAGTTGAGGCAGGATGAAAAGGTGGGGTGGCCCTTTTGGTAACGACAGCCATTCCAAGGGCGAAACAAACGGAATCAAAAGATCTGGACATCGACGCGCCCGCCTCAAGGATTCCAGAAAGACGAGCCTGGAGTCAGGATAGACGAGCTGCAATACAATTCCATCTTTCGTGGGGAGGTTTGTTGTCATAACTAGCAATCTCATTACAATTACATCGTAGAGAATATTCAGAGTTGTAGAGGATATCAAGTGCTATCAGTCTTGTGTCTTTCTCAACTGTGTTTAGACATATTAATTCTAATTCAACCAACAATTCTTCAGGGTCGGAATCAGAAGTGGGACCTCTTATCACGAGGTTGACTGTCCGGTTTTGTTCGGGTGTCAAGAAGTAGGCCTGTGGGGGGTAAGAAGTATTGCACCAGACACGGGCGCGAGATTCACTTCCTTCCCACTAACAACTGGGACACCGAGGGGAAAACAAAACACAGAAACACCAACTGGTACCGATAGAAATTAATTTGATTGTTTACAATTGAATTGAAATTACACTTTCCAGATGCTCTTTATTTATAATATAATGGTGCACAAGTACAAATAAATTGATAAAATTTAACTGTTTTCTTGAGGATAATTACACCTACTTTTCGTGGCAAATATACACGTTACGCGTGTGGAGAGTGCGCACTCGACGTGGAATTCGTCTTGGCAAGCGACGTGACCGATCACAGGGAATATTGTAAAAGCGACTATTAGCGGCAGCGAGACTGTCCGCGGTGACGATTGAGATGTGACTCTGGTGCAGCGTAGCGTGTACGCTGCTGTGTTTGGATAGTGACTAGTGAATTAGAGATAAAAAATCTGGATTCTATTTTCGCACAGCTATTAGCCAATCATCATTGCGCTCTTTTCATAACTCTTCTCATTTGAACGTCTCAGTGAGGTGAATAATACTCGTACATCCTTCGACAGTCTCCGGACATTCGAAGGATGAAAAGAACAAAAGAAAGAGCGCAATAACTTCGGGGTTGGCTTTGCTTGTGCGCTGGTATCAAATGACGTCTCTGAGAATGACCTACTGCCCTAGTGTTATGACTGTGGTGATCTCAGAGTGTATTGAACCGTAGGGAGACAGAATTATGGAGGAGAGGAAATGTAGCCAGTGCTATTCACCTGTGAAAAGAGATCATTGATCCCAAGCGAATGGATGATCTGCGGAAAAGCCGAAGTGACACCAAATTGGCTAGAGTAATTTATCGTGAGAACTAATTAGATATTTCGATAAATCGTCTGATTCGACTTGTTGTTGCTAACCGACATGATGTGATTTCCGGTGGAAATCTCATGGGCTAGCAAAATGGAGTTTCTGTATGGCAAACAGGTAGCTGAATTCAATTATGCATTATCTCCATAGAAGAATGAATTCAGCTATGCGTCCATTTGGGAAATATCGTATTTCAGGTGAATAGCATGAACGGTGGGATAGGGGTTGATGTGACGCGCTGTTAACGGTCGAAATTAGGTGAGGATTGTGGCTGAAATTGTGGGTTGGTTCTCCATGTAATATAGAGAACCCTGACCCCCCCCCCCCCCCCCCCCCCCCGTGACATAGTCACGAAAGAAAGTTAGGGGCGCGAGGTAGTTTGGAGTGGGGGGTTGAAGGAGGAAGGAGAGTTAGGTGCTTAGGATCTGGTTGATGGCTGGGCTTGGGTCCGTAGGAAGTGGACCTGGTTGGTACCGCGTGAGTTGCCGGCAGGGACAAGGGGATTGCGGTGCGACCCACTGACCTTTTGTGGTTTGCATCGACCAACAGGTATGACTTCCGAGTAGGTCGTGGCCTTTCGGTAGCCCGCCCGCATCCGCAGTGACAAAGTTGCGTGTGCAAGATGGAAGAGCTTCACGTCCAGTGTTAATTTTTCTCCGCAGTGACGGGGTGGCGTGTTCGGGATGGAGATGAACTGATTCTAGGGTCGGCATTTTTCGTCCATACGTTGGTATGGAGAGTTGTTTGCCGCCCTTGGTAGAAGCGCCGTTTTGTGGGCGCTGGCGTTCACGTACAGTCTTGGCCATGCGAGTTTGTGTTGGAGTCGTAGTCACTGGGGAATTGCTTGTTTTTTCTCGACTCACACTTGTTCCGTGTGTGACTTGTACGGCCACACAACTCGCAGCAACTCCGAATGCTATACACTCGGGGGTTTGATGTTGCTGGAGTGTTGGAGGCAGAGGGTTGGTGTGGTCTCGGATGTCTTATTCTGGGACTCCCTCTGCTGGCGCGGTGACCTGTTCTGTGGTAGTGGTGTATCGCGCACAGCATTCTACAATGTCGTGGCCGTACTGCCAGCACTCCCGGCAGAAAGGTGTGTTACGCCTTTTCAGGCACTCGTCATATAGGTGGCCTAATTTATGGCAAAAACTGTACATGATGCGTGCAGTCACCTGATACAAGCGTCGAGTACCGTGGTCCCTCGTGGTTTGATCCACTGATGTGGTGTTTTGGGGTGGCGAAGGGCGACCTACCCGTTGGGTATGCGCGTTTCGATGGGCGCTTCTTACCTCCGCGCGGATTTGATTTAAATCGCAGCGGAGTGAGGCCTGCAACGCTAGATGGTCGGATATGGTGACGTGTGCAGGGGAGCTGTCTGAGCGAGACTCGCTGGGCCTACGGTCATGGGTTCGCTGGTGGAAATATGTTGAAATATAAGGAGTGGGTCTTCTGGAGAGTGAGGGTGACTGAGAAGATGATACTTCTGGGGCAGTCCGTGGTGCTGCTAAAGGAGGTGATGTGTGCCGTGTAGGCGGTGCGACGTGTTAGCTAACCTGTGCGACTTGATACGCTGGGAGCTCAGACTGCGGGTCTGAATTTTCAATTATTGCGTCAGCAACTTTTGCTAAATAGCCCAAACTCTGATTGGGTTGGGCTATTAATGCCGATCGGGCATGTTGTGGGAGGCACCTTAGAAAATGAGGCCTAATTAGATCACCCGAGATCCTGGTCCCCACTATTGAGCGTAAATGGGCCAGGGGAAGGGATGGTCTAATACCTAATCACATGCGTAACATGCGTCCGCTGTGTGCGATCCAGCACCCGCATCAATTCAACAGCACGGAATTCTTCGTCGTGCATATTGGCGGCCCGGAAAATTCTGTCAGCTATGGCGAGCCAAAGCTCTGCATCCTCCTCGTCGAAAGGAGGGAGTTTGATATTGGGTGAAAGAAATGGGGATTCGACGCTGGAAGTGTCCTGTAACGCGGGGGAATCAGCGTGAGCTTAAGCCTGCTGTGAGGTACCTGCTCGTGTGGTGGGCATTGTGGTGCCGAAGTCTAAAAGGAGCCGGGATTGGCAAGGTTGGATGATCATGCAACTGTGTCGTCTGATTCGACTTGTTGTTGCTAACCGACATGATGTGATTTCCGATGGAAATCTCATGGGCTAGCAAAATGGAGGTGCCGTTTGGCAAAAGGTAGCTGAATTCAATTATGCATTATCTCCATAGAAGAATGAATTCAGCTATGCGTCCATTTGGGAAATATGGTATTTCAGGTGAATAGCATGAACGGTGGGATAGGGGTTGATGTGACGCGATGTTAACGGTCGACATTAGGTTAGGATTGTGGCTGAAATTGTGGGTTGGTTCTCCATATAATATAGAGAACCCGCACAGGCCTCTACCTCGGAATTGTCCCTGAGTATTTTGATGAATTCCCCATGAGTTAGGTCGTCATCTACAAAGAGTTTGCTTTTTAAGTGCGAGACGTATGTCACCTTGAAGTTAAGGGATGGAGCTTTAACTTTCAGATCTCCAATAAGTAATTTCACATTTGCGTTATAAATTACGATTGATGGACAAAAAGTTATTTTCTTGGGAACACGGACCCCACTTGGATTTTTTGGTTCATTGAAATGTTCATGTTCTTTTCTTGGTGCTTGCTTGTTCGTTGAACTCATGATTAAGGGTCTCCAAGAGCCTGCTTAATCTCTTATGGAATACAAAGTGTTAAGTAGTTAGTCATGTATGTCTTTGTGTTGTGGATGAATTACGATAGTCTTAGAGCTTATATTATCTTTCATTTTTGTCACTTTCATTTTGTGAATGATTGTTTTTAGCATAGAAACCGATACACACATTCAGGCACTGGGGGCGTACAAGCAGTCCTTCGAACAATTAAGAGATGGCGCTCGTAGTATCGAAAATATTTCGTTTTAAGTACAATAATTATAATTACTCACTACACAATTACTCGAAAAGTTAGGCGCATACAGAATATCGGCTAAATGGTTGGCGCACATACTGTCGGTGGTGAACAGAAATTATTGTGGATTCTGAGGCGGTTTTGACTCGTTTGCGTTGGTATCCGGACGAGTTTCTGCGTCGATGCATAACTGTGAACAAAACAAGAATGGACTACCTCATTCCAGACAGAGGAACAATCAAAACATTGGACTTTCGAAGGCGAAAGGACCTCGAAGAAGCTGAAGGACATGCAATCGAGCAGTGAAACGCTTGCGGCGTTATTCTAGGATGTACGCGGAATCAAATACTTTGATTATTTTGGAAATGAAAGACAATAATTGATGAGCATTACACGTCTTTATTGGGCGAAGAAATTAAGAAGAAACATTCACATATGAAAATCTTTTTTGATGGGTTTATTGGATGATCGAGCTACACCTTCACGTGTTTTTTATGGCGCAAAAAAGTAATATATAAATTGGACAACAGTATGACTAAATATTCAGTAATTAATATCATATTTTCAGACAAATAAATTTAAATAATCGCTGATCATAGCATGTTTCCAAAAAATGGTTACAGTAAAAACGTGCCAATAAATTGATTCATTAGCCTCCAAGACTTGTACTCGAATAAGCCATTTGAGTCTCCGTTTTGCAATGGCTACTTTCAGAGGTCAAAGAACGAAAGGAAATGGAAATCTAATTTACATCTGGTTAATTCGAAGGAAGCAAAGGGAGATCAGTATCCTTTGGTGAGTTACTCATATCCGTTAATCGGTATTGAATCTGCCCAATTAATTTCATGGTAAATTAGAGAGAAGAAACTTAAAATCTCCATGGGAGCAGCATCAGCATCGGCAGCCAGACCAGACAAAGTTAAGATTAAACACGAGAGCAAACCAGAGACCAACGATGGCGTATGTCCTGGTCGTCCTAAAAATCCATTCGTTGGTATCAAAAATCTTCTGGCGAAAAAAAAACGCAAAAAAAGAGCAAAATAAAAACGATGAAGAGCAAGGGACAAAATCACAATTGCAGCATTGTAACACGAGGACCGAATGATTATGATGGGTTCTCAAGGAATCTCCTCGTGATTATTCCAGGTGTTAATTTCTCATTATTCCCTGCATGCCGTTTTTAATTGATTTAAGAATTTCACAAGGCGTTTCATAGAGCCCCGTGGCCCCGAACAAGGCACCAGCCAATCGAAATGAACACCACTGTAGCATACATTGGCCCTTATGCGTACCACAACCAGACGTTCGCTAAATTCTTTCGGGCAATCATCTCCACAAAACACAAAAAGGGGTTTTGGGAAAAGAATCTTCATCGCGTCTTCGGTCGTCGGTAGATGCGTTACTGGACCTTGCGCTCTGGGCTTTGGGCTTTGGGCTTCAACCATCGTCCATGTTTGCCGCCATGTATACGCTGACAGATGATGTCAAAGTAGGCAAAATCGTTGACTCAAGAGTGTTCCCTGGGAAGACAATCACAGACAGCTCCAAAAAGTCGTCAATTTTATCAGTCGACGGACCGGCAAACGGCCTGTGCCTCGGACTGAGGTGGTGGCGATGAATTCTCGAAACCGGAGGCTGCTTGACATGATCGAAAGGACACATTGCCAGATCGACGACTGTGTATCTTTCGGTTTGTTACAGATCCGTGGTCTTGCTTCACCCGTTTCGATTTTTGTTTTTACCTTTCGTGGTTTTTCTTCGTCTGTCTTCGATCCCATTTCGCAGACCACATTCATTGCCTTACTTTTTTTTGTGTTATTTTTTGTCGTTCGATTTTTTAGCCGGCATTCAACTTGGTGCGATTTGTGCGCGTAGTGCGTCTTCTTCGTTGCTACCAGCATCCGCCTGGATGGCTAATTTCTCTTCCCGAATGTAGTTTGTGTACCGTATCCCGCGAAACCTGGCGGACGTCGCAGTGTGACATAATCGTGGCTAGCGGCGTAAACGGATTCGCGTTTGGTCGGCTGTTTTCTGGCTTGAAGTCGTAAATAAGAATCAATTAGCCATTATCTTAGGAATTGTGCACGCTGTCGCTTTTGATAATTACCCTATGAATGGTTTAATGTCACGTTGATTTCGTTTCTCTCATTCCATACGAGACCTTGGTGGCGGGATGTAGCGATGAGTCTAGAAGATAGTGGCAAACCCTATGGCTTTAAAACTTAACAGACGGCTGCAAATGAAAATCGATCAGGACAGAAATAATCATGCATATTCCAAAATGGCTTTAAAATACTAAACAACGAAAACAAAAATCGTGGGAAACTGCTACCACAGACGAGGCTTATAACTTGACTGTGTTAAGGAGCAACTTGTTAACCAATGCTGGTCATTTCGTCCTGTATATAATAATAAATAATTACAAAATACCCCTTTAAACAGTAAGTTTAGGGTTTAACGAACAAATGCAGAAATTTGGTATTAACAATAATTCTCTTTTAATTTCATAACTATGGTTAACACTGGTGTTTACTGTAGTACGACTCAACTAAAAAACTAAACTGCCATTCATAGTTGAATGGCATAGACATCCAGCAGAGATAGAGATAGAGATAGAGATAGAGATAGAGATCGAGATCGAGATCGAGATAGAGATAGAGATAGAGATAGAGATAGAGATAGAGATAGAGATAGAGATAGAGATAGAGATAGAGATAGAGATAGAGATAGAGATAGAGATAGGGATAGAGATAGAGATAGAGATAGAGATTGAGATAGAGATTGAGATAAAGATGAAGATGAAGGTGGAGATGGAGATAGACATGGACAGGTATAAACTTTACAGAAACTTAAAAACTGGGGAATGGGGAACAAAACAAAGATGGATAGATAATAGTTTATTGAACCGGAGAGTAGACGGTGGATGAAGAGGATGTCGGCATGAATTCTGCGCCCTTCAAGTGTGTTAAGGACAATTGGGTGAAGACGGGGGTAAAATCAGAGAATGTTCCCAATTCAGTCCTCGGAGGGCAAAATGCAAAAAACGACGTTGCACGCTTTCGACCCTGCGAATATGGGACGAGTAGTCAGGAGACCAAATCTGACATATTTAAGAAGGGGCGGACAAAGGCTGTATAGAGAGATCTGGAAACGTAGAGATTAGAGAATTCTTTCGACCCGCGTTTCACAAAACCAGAGAATAATGTCATCAATACGGTATATGAGGTGGATTTAAGCTCCCTATCACATAAGATGCCAAGGTCACGAATCGTTTGTACGGGTGTTATCTGATGATTGAGTAAAAAATAAGAACGTGGGGGGGGGCGTTTATGGGAGAAGGTAATTGAGTGACATTTAGCTCGAGGCAGTTGTTTTGGCAACAAGTTGAAAAGCAGATGATATCTGTTAGTTGAGTGGCAAATAGGATTGCTGGAAGGAGGGAGAGCGTTGGTGGGAGAAGGTAATTGAGCGACATTTGGCAATATTTAGATCGAGGCAGTTTTTCTGGCACCAAGTTGAAAAGCTGTCGAGATGCATTTGGAGAAGTGAGGAGTCGACCGAAGAGCGGATCGTCTTGAAGAGTTTAGTGTCGTCCGCGTATAGAGAGGAGGTTGCGAAGGCAGGGAAAGCTGGTAGGTAGGCCTTCCTGCTGGATGGAAGCCGCGACGCTGATTTTCTTCTTACCTTCATAGCCGACTGAATCAGATTTGTCGTGGAGGTACGAAAGATAGAGGCGGACATTTCGAAGGTCAATTTATTTCTAAGTTTAGATAAGGCGTAGCAACTATTAGATGAATTGACGGGTTGTTGTGTGATTTTAACAGTTGGAGGTATGTGGAGATTAATAATTGGTCGAGTGGAAGGGGGTGTAGGGCAAGGGCGAAATGTGGATGTGGAATGGGGTCGTGCGAAATTCGGTCTTGAGTTGGGTTTGGTTTGGGGGAAGTTCCTTGTTAAGGTGAGGGGGGGGGGGGGGTTATTGGGATTAAGGGTGTGTGCTATGTGCAAGTTGGTACACTTCGCACCAGTTTTGCGGTCGAAAAGGGGGAAGGGACAAGAGATAGAGGCAGACTGTGGTGTAAGGCGACCAGTTACGTCGCGATTAAGAGGGTATTTATTAGGGGGGGGGGGTGAGGAGGTGGGTCATGAGTGGGGGTCTGAAGCGGTTAGAATTGTGGAGAAGAGTTGGATTAGAAATTGGCTTGGAATATAATTTTGTGGCTCAAGTTTTCATTATTTTGGGAAGAGGGGTGCAGATGTGACCATATTCGGAGAAGGTAGGATGGGTATGCATTTGCGGGTGGTGTGACTTTAGGGGACAAGTTATGATCGGAATGGGTGGTACAGCGAGGGGAAGGGGAAACGAAGTGTTTTTGTGGGCAGGTTTAAGAGGGGGGAGTATGGCTGTTATCACGTTCTACGGATCTAGGTAAGGGGAGGCAGGTTTTTAGGCCTTATTTAACAAGTCTGGGGCTTATTAAAGAGGGGTGGAAGCTAACATACAGTGTAAAGTCTGTGCTTTCAGTCCGGCGAAGAGCAGGACTATTCTTGTCCCTGTTCAATCCAAGTTGACATGCAGTATCCACGTGACACCCCTGGATAGCTGTTTTGCCACCCGCCAATTAGTGAACCAATGCATGCAGCGACATCCTGAGGAAGGTTGGCGCAGGGATAATAACCTTGCCCGTAAAAACAAATTATTGTGGACGATTTAACAAGTCTCAGATAAGGACCGGATACCGGTGGAGAGACTTGCTAAATGAGGCCAAGACCGGATCCCGGTTGTAGTGTGGATTATGATGATGATGAGGCTTATTAAATTTACCATAATAATTTGTTTTTGCGGATTAATATAAATATTAATTAACATGTCAATGTTAAGTATGTTACTGATTGTCGCCAACAAGAAAAAGGACAATGTGTTAATGTTGTGAAAATTAAATATAAATATTAATTAACATATCACTGTTAGGTCTGTTACTGTTTGGCGCCCTCATGAAAAAGGACCAAGGGTTAATGTTGTGAAAATTAAATATTAATATGAATTAACCTATCAATGTTAAGTATGTAACTGTTTGTCGCCAATAAAGAATAAAGGTTTGATATTAATACAAAGAATACGATTGACAATTTTATTAAACAACTTGTGAGTACGCATGCGGGAATCAACAGTGTTTCGAACACAAAAAGCAAACGCTGGTAGCACGGAGTATCGAGTGGCAACAGTGGGATATTAGTGAAGCCGTTCCCGTGCCGGCACACGACTAATTACCTCCACAGCCTTATTCATTGTTGGTCGTGGTATCAGTGCGTTTGGGCGGGTGGCCATGAATGGTGCTGATGTTGACGTTGAGGGGGAGTAACCGATCGCTGAATTATATTACTATACTTCGTCTGTTTCGAAAGTTGAGACACTGCTACTATCATCAACTTAGTATATGTTTTAGGTGCATTTGCGTCCCGAGTTGGTTGAAAAAGTGTTTGCTGTTGGTGTTGTTGACGCACCTCAATGATTTAAGTACCGTGGTTTTAGTGGCGTTTGTTGTTGAAGTTGTCATACGGGTGATTTTGTGGATATTGTCGTTCGATCGGTCTGGCGGAGGACGTCTCTTTCGTTGCACTTTATTTTGTTGTTTCTGCGGAGCGAGATACGATGTTTGCCACGCGATTTTACCTGAGGATCACGAAGCTGTTTGTGTTGGCCAATTTTATTCACTTTTTGCACAGCTGCCGGTATTGAGCCCTAGGCAAGCTTTTGATATTTGTTGCTATTATTTTATGGGTTGTTGCTCGTTCTGCTTTTGTTGGTAGGGGATTATGGTAATCCCACCGCTGCCACAATTTTTTGTAGTAGCCTATCACTCAGGGAGCGGGTCTCCTTGTCCTTAAAAGGACGTGGGATCTCTCAAGACTGCTCCTGAGAAGGCTCGTGACAGGCGCCATCGTGCTTCCTCAGAACTGAGGGAAGTGTGACGACCGATTGTTGAATATCGGCCTGGGAATCGGCCAAATCCAATAAAAATGCAAGTATTTAAAATGTAATTTATTAATTTATTTTTATATAAATATAGTTTATTGGTGTCCACAACCATTGGACGCCAATCGAGACTGATCCTCGAGATCATTTTTTTTTTTTTTTTATATAACGCTGTCTTTATTGACCATTATAAGTTTAGTTACATAAGTTTACAGCTAACTTAACTAAGTTGTGACAATTTTACTTACAATGTCTAGAACATTTTGTCAAGTAATATTTAATTTGAGGTCTTACGTCTAAAGAGATCTATTCCAGATACAATTTATTAGTAGGACTCCTGGAAAGGTCATGAAAACCAGGATGGATTATCTATGTTTAGAATAAATATTCTTAAAACTACTTATCTCTACTTAAATCTAGCTTATATCTAAGGTAGTTAAATAAACTCACATTTAGCAATGTAGAACAATTTAGCCTAGTCTTAAGCTTAAGTTGAGATTTCATACTTTACATACCCTAAGGGGGGAAGGGAGCGGCAGAGGGAGGTCTCTCCACCGACTGCTCGTTAAAGGAAAGAACCCGAGAAAAGGGTTGAATGTTTGAGTATTTGAAGTGGTTAAGATCGGTTACCCTGTTATGGTAGATGATTTCGTTCGCATCATTTACTAATCTTTTTGCGTAGAAGAGAGCTTTTAAATGGAGTGCATGAAGATAGGGATTTGATGCATTGTGGCTGGGGAGGCTAAGGGAATTGATGAGAGGGTTTGGATTGGCTGACAGGTTTTCAATGAATCTTATCGACAATTCCAGGAACCTTCTATCCAATCTCTCCAGGCCGACGGAGTAGTATAGCGTAAGGCTTCTGATATATTTGTGGGAGTCGCGCTGTCGACGTAGCCCTGTGATTAGTCTGAAACACTTCCTTTCGAAGATACGAAGTTTTTCCATTTGAGAGGGAGAGATATGGAACCAGATGGGGCAAGCGTAAGTAAGTGTTGACCTGATGATTTGTTTATAAAGTAGAAGTTTGACTTGCTGAGAGAGACCATCTGCCTTCCACATTACTTTCCGACAAAGGTTCAACTGTATCCCCGCTTTGCGGATGACATTGTTTATGTGAGTCGTGAAAGAGAGATTATTTTCGAAAGTATGCCCAAGTATTTTAGTGATTTAGATGGTTTTATGAGGGTGTTGCAGAGGTTCAGTTGGATTTTTGAATGGTTACGTACCGTGTTATTGGTACAGTGAACGTTTCTACCTTTAAATACAATCAGTTGAGTTTTGTTGGGGTTTAGGCGGATCTTCCATTTAAGGAAGTAGGAGGAAAGAATTTGGAGGAATTCATTTACGCGGTTTCTGGCAGATAATACGAGCCTGCTGCTGGAGTAGACAAGGGTATCGTCTGCGTAGTTGAGGATTCGAGTATTCGGTGAGAGGGGTTGAGGAATATCAGATGTATATAGTACGTATAAGAGGGGACCCAGAATGGATCCTTGGGGGACTCCTGCTGTTATTGAGTACGTCTGGGAAAGGGTGGAATTTATCTTGACCATGAATTTTCTATTTGATAGGTAGGAGTAGAGAAACTTGGAAGTGTGATTGTTGAGACGATACGTGGAATGTAGTTTGTACAGTAGACCCGCAGTCCACACGCAGTCGAAAGCCTTGGATATGTCAAGGGAGATACACACCGTAGGGCACTGGTCGTTAAGAGCCATAGTGATGTCGTGAGTAAACTTGAGGAGAGCGTGACATGTTGAGTGTTGTGCACGAAAACCGAATTGGAAATCAGGGAGTAATGAGTTAGTTTCCGTGAAGGAGAGTAGGTAATGGCGAATTTTTAATTCAAGTAATTTGCTTAAATTATTAAGTAGTGAGATGGGTCGAAAATTGGCCGCCATCAGGGATGCGCCTGATTTTTTAATGGGGATGACTATGGCAGTTTTCCAAGGCTCAAGTATGTGACCAGCATTTATTATGTGGTTTAGCAGGGTCATGATGTATAGTCGATTTGAAGGGTTGAGGTTTTTGAAAAGCACATGTGGAATTTTGTCCAAGCCGGTTGAGTTTTTATTGCTACGAGAAGATATCATTTGGTTAAATTCCTGCGGTTGTAAAAAGAAGTTTGTATCGGTGGGTTGAGATGCTCTATTGTCATTATTAAATTCAGTTATGAATGGAGTGAATGAGGAGATTAGTTCATGGGATGTATAACGGTTGACCACTTCCTCAAACTCGGAGTTGCCTAGGCTATCATTTTGCCTATGCACTTGGGAGAAGTGTTCCGCTAAATAGTTTGCTATTTCAGAATCAGAGTACAGAATATTATTTCTAGGACCAATTAGTCTGTCTATTGAGGTGTGTATTTTTCGTCCTGTAAGGCGATTGATGTTTTTGTAAAGATTACGATCGGGTCTGATACTATTTAAAGTGGAGATGTAGTTCTGCTCTACGAAAGCATTTAACTGCTGGTTAATGAGGGTAGACAATAATTGAACCTGTACTTTCAGGAGGGGACAAAATCTTCGAAATAGTTTTCGGCGGAGCTTTTTTTTTAATGAGATGAGTTTGAGGGTGAGATATGGAAGTGGTTTACCTACGAAGGAGTGTGGCATCCTTGTAGGGGTATTAGAATACAGGGCTTGCTGTAAGATCCCTTCCATCTTACAAGCTGCTTCTTCAATTTCGTTAGGATCCAAGTTATTCGTATCTGTGATGGGAAGCGTTTGAAACATATCGCCAACGGATTTGTTGACCTTTCTCCAGTTAGTTCTGGAGAAATTATGGACTGGGTTGAGAGATTGAAGCGGATTTAAGGGGCCAAGGTCAATTATCGAGTGGATGGAGGCATGGTCCGAGGGGAAGAAGTGCGACACAGTAGGGGGAGATACAGAGCGTAGGATCGCAGATTTTAAGAAGAAGTCTATAGTTGATTGAGTAGAGCTGGAGCAATGAGTAGGTTCCGTAGGGGAGTCGATATAGACGTAGGGGTGGAGAGGTAGGAAAGCAAGCAATTGTTTGCCAAATTTATTGCAAGCGGTGTCGTTGAAGGCGGTATGACGGGCATTCCAGTCGCCTCCGATGATGAATGAGTGGGGGTGGGATTGACGGAATATTTCATCGAAGTCTGAAGATGGGAAGTTAGGGTACCTCTTGGGTTGTAAATAGATGGCTACTAGAACCAAGACTTTATTGTTGTCACAGAGCAGTTTGACAGCAGTGTATTCGACACAGGAGATGTTGCTAAATTTGACTTCACTGAATTGGAATCTTTTATGAATAAGGATACCGGTACCTCCTTTTGCACCGTCAATTCGAGGAGTTGAAACAAGTTGGTAATTTGGAATAGAAATGCGAGAGTTGGGTTTAAGCCAGGTTTCACAAAGAAGGAGGACGTCTGGAGAAAACTCCTTCACTAGCAGTCGGAGGTGATGCCTCCGTATGTTTGACGAAATGGAATCTACATTGAGGGCAACTACACTTAACTTAGACATTTTGGGATAATATATGTGAGGTTATAAGAGAAAGTATCTGACCTTTTTTTTCGAAGTACTTAATCCATTTAGCGTCGGTAAGAGAGCTTGCAACTCTCGGATGTATCCCATGATGTCGAGTCCTAGGTTTGTTCCTGGATGTGATGAGGGTGCGTTGTTTCCTCTGGTAATTTCCGCATAGGATTTCGATTTCGTTGTTGTAGTAACTGCTGCTGTTGGTTGCTTAAATTGGCCAGTGTTGTTTTTGGTTGGAGGCACTCTCTGCTTCAGTAAGCGTAGCTTGTGCGGGCATTTTGTGTAGTTTGCAGGATGCGGTCCACCACAATTGCAGCATTCAACTGACAATTCCTTTACAGAAATGGAGCCATCCGGATTTTCCGTGTGTATACGTTCTGAGTCCTCACCCGGTGGCTTGACTTTGCATTGGTTCGGTTCATGCTCCTGCGCACATTTGACGCATCGTCTTGGTAGATGACACGAAGATGAAAGATGACCTGACTGCTGACAGCGCTTGCAGTGGAGAAGCTCCTGCTTGTGAGGTACCTCTATGCCAATTTTATGAGTGAAGAGGTATTTAATTTTTTTCAAATTACTAATGTCTTCGTCTGGTGCCAGTTGGATGATCCGTAGGTTGAAAATGTTGTTGGATCTCATGTGAGGGGTTTGATAATAGTCGACTTTGGACGTTTTCAGGTTGGGACTTAATCTGGACAATTCCGCGCTTAATTCTTCTTTAGTCCAAGCAGGGTCGATGTGGCGTATTATGAATGTTTTCGGCTTGAGATCTGGCCTTAGGAAGGTGAAGAAGTCCAGCTTATTCAGAATAAGCACTTTTTCGGCAAGAGCGTGGTCTTTGAGAGAAGAAAGTGATACGGAAACGTTGTCACCCCTAGATCTGGTGGTAAAATTCCGGTGCCCCAAAGCGTTCTCCAGAAGCTGGATAACTTTTTTAATATTATTGACCTTTTTTGTGTTGATTGGGGGGGGCCTCTCGTTCTTCGGAGCTCCTCCTTTGAAAGTGCCTTGACTCGTTTGAGCTTTCGGTTCATTGGTTGTTTTGAAACTAGATATTGTTGGTGTTGCCTTGGCAGCTGGTGCTGGTAGCTGAACAGGTTGATCTTCCATGTCAGACTCATCTGATAAATCAGGAATGTTTAAGTTGTTTTCCAGTTCGGCGATCTTTCTGGTTAGGTCGTTGATGATCTTCTCCTGGGCCTTGATGTGATCCAGGGCCTGCTGCAGTCTTTGATCAGGTGAAATTGACGTCATATTTTCAGGGATAGAGCTCAAGTAAATTGGGACGGTCGAATTTCTTTTAGGGGGGTTGCGAAGAAGGTCAATAGCCTTTCTTTTCCGCTCCGTTAAAAAGTCGTGCGCTGATGCATTACTGCACAGCATGTAATGTGGGAAGAGTAAATATGTGACTTACCCTTATTACGGAGTTCACACTGGTTTGAAAAAGTTTGTGTCTTCCTGATTCTCACGTTTTTACTTTTTTACTAATCACTTTGACTTTCACTCGCGTCTTTTTAATTCTCACGAATTGAGTCGATGATGATGATTTTTTTTTTTGTCGTCGTGTAGCCCTCCTCGAGATCAAAATCCATTGCCCTTTTATACAAATCTTCATTGTGATTTGTATGTGAGAAATTGGAGAAAAGGAATGGGATATCTATTTTTAGAATGTACACATCTGGCTACAATCCAGATGGGGATAAGGATTTTAGAAATTGTGTGTATGAGAACCAAATGGATATTTTTTAACATGGGTCTGTTTGCATATGAAGATATGCATTATGGTGTTTAGTTTTAGGACTATCTTGGAATTGAGCAATTCAATTTGTCTAACATTTGATTGAATGATTGAATGTTAGTTTGGGGATATGAATTAATGATATAGTAGGTGGATGTGTATAGGGGTATAAATAAAATAAAATATATGTGTGAAGGGGAAATGGTAGTGCGGGGGCAAGGTATTGGTGCCGGCGTACGACACGGGGCTTCTACTCCGCCCCACAAATAAGAAATTCCTAAAGTTCCACCGAACACTGTTCACCAACAAAAGAAGAAAATGAAACACACCGTAATTGTTCTGTTGCAAACTTTTTCCTTTTATTATTACGTTTTTAATGAAATAATGATTATCTGTGCATATTGTTTGAAAGTACTTCGTGGTGTTTGTTTGAAAGTCTCTGGGGGTATTCGAAGACTACAGGATGATTGTCTTTACTAGTTTTTAATCCAGCAAATCGCTATTTGGGGCCATGCCTTGTTTATTCACAAATACTAATGTATATGTCGTTTTGCCTCGCGTAGATTAAAACTTTCATCCGAACTATTTTGGTAGCACTGGGCGGTTGGGGCACGACTAACCCGGTGTGTGCGCTTTGGCGGTTGCGACTCGACTGATTGTTTGCTAGCGAGGAAAAGTTCGTCGCGTCGTGGCAGTGGCATCATAGCTAAATCCACTCACTGCCATTTACTAGGAACTTTGAAAAGGGTCGCTTTGCGCGCATAGGGGATTTAGTTTCGGAGAATCATTGCCGTACAGGCTGAGTCAAATTCCTCAGGCGCTATGTATACCAGGAAATTTGTTTGGAAATGCGACCGAATATGGGCATGAGTTGTCGGTTAGACAACGAGATGTGGGTCTTGGTCGGTGCGATTGTTGTTTCGCGGAAATGCAACGCATCGTGCTGGTGACTTGCCAGTAAGGGGAATTGGTATTGGGTAGGATGGGAGCCGAAATGATTTTCGGGGAAACTAAATGTTGCTTGGTTACAGGAGGAGATAGTTTAAGCAGAAGGAGATAGTTTAAGCAGGAGGTGAGCCGGAATAATTTTCGGGGGAAATTAGAATTGCTTGGTCGCAAGCAAGGAATATAATTTAGATAGAGAATTAACCGAAGCGGTTTTGGGAAAAATGTATGCGGTTCGATGTAGTTGATGGAGATGGTGAGTATTCCATTGTAAATTTGAATATGCATTTATTACAGCTTGGGAAATGGGTTCTTGGTAGGTTGGGGATATATGCAATTGCAGATTTGGGGGCGGATGCTGTTGCATATTAGGATGTGTTTTTGCGTATTTGCGCATGGATTACAGGATGGGGTTGTGGTGACGCGCTGTTAGCAGTAGAAATTGGTTGGGATTGTGGGTTGGTTCTCCGTGTGGTATAGGGAACCCCCACAGTAGGACTTCGTGGAGCACTATACCCGATCGAGCATAAGAATAATAGTTTCGTCCACTGGCGTTTCTCTTCGATAGAATTTTTTATTGCATAATATTTTTGTACAATGGAACTTTTTATAGACTTGTCGTGGACGTCGTTACAGCCTAATAGATATTTAGTGTGATTTGTGGGTGACACATTGCTCATAGGAATAGAGTAATTAAATAGATAGGTGATGCGGATAGGGCTTAGGATTATTGAACATTTTGCATGTTTCTCCAATTGGTGCGGTGATTACAATTTGAAAAGTGACTGTCGAATTAAAGGGAAACTAGTGGCGAAAACAAACACATCGCAATTGAAGTTTTAAAATTAAATGAAATAGAAATGACATCTATGACATTAGACCATGATAATGATATTTATTTTGTAATTGTAAATAATTTTAAGAAAATAATAAATAGGGTTATAAAGACTCAATAGTATACTGGTTAGTATACCCGCCTGTCACGCGGGAGACCGGGGTTCGATTTCTCGTCGGGGAGCCTCTGGCGCAAGACTAATGACCTTGCCCGGAAAAAAAAAAAAAAAACAAATCATTATGGAAAATTTAACAACTTGCTAAATAAGGCCAAGACCGGTTCCAGGTTGTAGTGCCGATGATGATGATGATAAAGACAAAAAGAGAGAAAATAAAAAAAGCCAGCACACGAGGAAAGCGTATCCACATTTTGTGAGCGGTGACAGGCCTACCATCGTCTTTAAGGTACAATCAGTTCGAAGTGCATAATGTGCTCTGTTTTGGAATCTTGACAATTTGCATTTCGATTAAGAAAAGAGTATGATCCGTTTTGGCGCAAGACTAATGACCTTGACCGGGAAAAACAATTCATTATGGAAAATTTAACAATCCTCTGGACTTGCTAAATAAGGCCAAGACCAGTTCCTGGTTGTAGTGTCGATGATGATGATGATCCGTTTGCTTTTCGGCTGGAGTTTGGGGTATCTCTCCTTCTTAATATGTGGCTTTTGCTATGCGCTTGAAAACCGCATTTAAATCAATCTTAGTGTGAATACAAATATTACACTGAAGTTGCGATAGAATTGAACAATGCAATGAACTGAACCAGCCGCCTTTTTAGCTATTAGTCATGTCCTCTCACCAAATTGTACAAGTAGACTAGAACAACAACTTCATCACTGATTAGGTTTTTACCATCAGCCCTACCCGTTCAACCTGATGGCCTCTGACATGGTCGGGTAGTCTCCTGAAACTGTTTAATCTCTCCGTCGTTTAAATGATCGTTAATATTGCAATTTATTAGTAGGGCAGTGAATATACTCAGACAACATCTATTATTCATCGCTCCTTCCTTTTACCACTCACCACATCCACCCGCTAATAAGTTTCGCCGACCATCGACTGATGGCGAAATCCATTAACTCCTATAAGTTAATCATATTTATAGTTTTGACTGGTGATCAGACGTCAAATCCAATTTCTGCAGTCATCAGCTTGGTCATCAACTTGAAAGATGTTTCATCTTTAAGAGCATGACGTCTTTATGACATACCTTCACTGTCCGCCCTAATAACCTAGCTGAAAGGGTATTTGGCAAAACTCTGTAAAGGTCTTTTTATCTATCTGAATACAAAGTCGGGTAAAATCAGTGGTCTGTTATGGCAGCGATGTGGCGGTGTTGGTAGCGGCTGCCACAGCAGAAACCTTCTTTTAGCTCTTGATCAAGGGCTGTCAATTTTATCCGTCTCCAGAGTGGGATTTGTAATTACTTGGCCATAGAGAGGCGAAGATCATAAGAGCTACAGTGGAATCAATCTGACGAAACAATAGTCTCTTAGGCATATGGTTTATTGCGGTCTATTGAGCTAAATGCCATGAAAGGTTTTTGCGGCATTGTGAAGTTTTATTGATGAAGATACGTTTCTTCTATTTCTGTGGTCAATTACATCGGCGACTACAAATTAGCTGCCGTAGCGAAGGTGTGGGTACCCATTGAGAGATTTGCTTGATTTTCACTGCACAATTTGAGATCTCATGTCTAAAGCCAATTGTTCGACCCCGAAGACATTTGGTCTTATTTTATCGTCATTTAATTTATGACTAGAGCGCTGTTCGTTGGGTCGAGGTACTTCAGTGGTTTGTTGTGGCATTTTATGAGCTTATAGAATTGGTGGCTTGGCAATGAGTTTCAACATTCGCTTCTGTATCATTAGTTGATCGTATCTGAAAGAAACGTATTCCCATAACTTGATGGCATAGAATAATTGGCAAGAATTTACGAGAATTTTTAATGGTATACAGGCGTTTCCTACTATTTGTGAAACAATGTCGCGGAGTTGCTTAACAATGCAAGATATTTATTAAGTCTGTCTTTACTTTGGCTGGAGATCGAAGTCTGTTTTCATTGCCGATTCTTTTCGTCGTTTTCGATCATTAATGAGGAAGTTTCTTGCAAAGTTGTTTTTCATAAAAACCAAGTTAATACGGAGTTTCATTTGTACTACTTTGACATATTTACATTCACAAAATGGATTTTCTTGAACGAGGAAAAATTGTGAACCACACAGCTCTTTGTGGTTCAACATTAGAGCCACAAGTTTCGATTCTGTTTGAAATGAAAACAAAGAAATACTTTGTTTTTATTTCAGAGTACTCCGTTTTTTAAATGCTTCAATAATCTCATTCAACGATATATTCAACTTACAATACTCGAACGCAGAGCGTTTTTTAAAATGTTTCAATAATCTCATTCGGCGATATAGTCAACTTACCATACTTGAAGTGAGTTTGACAGTTACAAAGTCCAGCTTGGAGGGGGTGGGAAAAGCGATGTGACGAATCGAGGCTGTTATGGACAGCGATGAGCACTCCTCGTCTGGGCGAAAACTCACTGGCATGATTGAGGAGGTTGTGGGGGTTCTCTATATTACATGGAGAACCAACCCACTATTTCAGCCCTATTTCGACCGCTATCAGCATATCAACTCAACTCCAACTCCCTCTACAAGCTATTCCACCGCTAAATTCATTATTCTATGCATAATGGAGTTTAGCTACATTTCTGCCATACGGCAACTCCATTCTCCTAACCCATGAGATTTCCACCGGAAATTGCAATTCATGTTGGTTAGCAACAACCATGTCGACCCAAACGACGCCGTTGCAGCATCGTGCAATGGCTTGGGTAATTGCCGAATTACATAGCGTGTTTCTCAGGGTAATATTTCCCTAGCCGATTTGGCGTCCTTTGATTTCCCCCAGACACTCTATTCGCTGGGAATCAATGATCTCTTTTGGCAGGTGAATACGAGGGTTGCCTCTTATGTTTCGGGATTTGGCAACCCTAGTGTTGCAATCCGGCAATTGACAGCTCTGTCGTAAAGTTGGACATTTTTGAGGTTATACGCACTCAGAACGTTTTGACAGACGAGCGCTATTTGTGTTGTTTACAGTAACTTAAAAGATTCATCTCGGCCCAAAAATGGAATTAAATCGTCAACATTTTCGTACGATTATTTTTTACAACTTTCGGCGTGGATTAACTCAACAACAGTGCATGGATGAACTTAATTCAATTTTTGGCGATGAAGCTCCATCAAGAACCAGTGTTTATCGATGGTATGGTGAATTCAATCGTGGTCGTAGTTCACTCCAAGATGAATTTCGTGAAGGTCGTCCAAAATCAGTTGTTGTTCTGGAAACCATTGATGCTGTGCGCGAACTGATATTGGAAGATCGTCATGTGACCTATAGTGAGATTGAGACAACCTTGGGCGTTAGTGGGACCAGCATACATTCAATATTGCATAAATATTTGACTGTCAAAAAAATTTGTTCGCGTTGGATCCCACACAATTTGTCAATCGCCAAAAAAAGGCTCGTGTCAATTGGTCGAAAGAAATGCTCAAAAAATACGGTCGCGGTGCTTCGAAACACGTCTATGACATCGTGACAGGTGATGAAACGTGGATTTACGCGTATGAGCCCGAAAGTAAACAGCAGTCGACTGTCTGGGTGTTTCAAGATGAGCCAAATCCAACAAAAGTGGTTCGCGCACGAAGCACTTCCAAGCAAATGGTCGCCTGTTTTTTCGGAAAAACTGGACATGTCGCAACCGTACCACTAGAACAACGAAGAACAGTCAATTCTGAGTGGTACACAGCCATTTGTTTGCCAGTTGTCTTCCAAGAAATCAGGAAAACCAACCGCCGAAGACGGATCACTCTTCACCACGACAATGCGAGCTCTCACACATCGGCTGCGACAACTGCATTTTTGAGCACCCAAAACATCGATTTGATGGGTCATCCGCCGTATAGTCCTGACTTGGCACCGAATGACTTCTTTTTATTCCCGTACGTAAAAAACAAACTGAGAGGTCAACGTTTTTCGACACCTGAAGAAGCGGTTGCTGCATTCAGAATGCATGTGTTGGAGATACCTCAATCAAAGTGGCAAAAGTGCTTCGACAATTGGTTCAAACGCATGCAAAAGTGTATAGATCTTCATGGGTATTATTTTGAAAAACAATAAAGTGGTTTTCGATGATCAATATTTGTTTTTGTTCTCTTATCCCGAAATATAAAAGGCAACCTCGTAACACAAGCCATTTTCCTCTCCTTTCCATTTTTATCTTCCCCTAGTACATTGCACTCTGAGATCACCACAGTCAGCGAATTGGGTCAGTGGGCCGTCCTCAGAGGCTGCATTGTTACACGCACTCCAAAGCCAGATTAACCCTGGGTTATTGTGCTTTTCCTTTTGATTTCTTCATCCTTTCTATGCCCATCGACTGTCAAACGAATACAGAAGTATTTATTCACCTCGATGAGCGTAGAGAATTGAGGAATGCACACGAGAGCGCGATTACCATTGGCTGTACGTCGTGCAAAATCAAAATTTCATCCCCGATTGAACTAGTCTTTACTCAACCACAACCGCGGTAGGTCCCGCCGACAGGTGGTCTTTTAACCACCGCGGCGTGTGCACGTGAGTGGAGAGTGTACACAACCCGAGTCAAATTAAGTCATTGCGTGAGTTCTCCTATTCGTAAAATCCATATTTCCGCGTAAAGCCTTTGTTGTTCGTGCCTCTAATGGAAACTATTGATAAGCAACAAATAGTGCCGAGACTTTACTTAAGAACAAAATTGTGCAGTCGGAAAATATCATAAAGCCTATGTCAAACGTGCCTCTAAAGGAACTATTAATAAACAATAAACAGTGTCCTAAAATAAAAGATCACAATAAAAAGTTAGTTTCTAACAAAATCAGTGTTTATTCCTTCCTCTGCTGTGCTGTGTCCGCTACACCTCCTACACCTTTTTGCCGTTCCATCTTGACAATAAAAAAAAAAAGAACAATAAAAGAATATTACAACCCGGAGTGTTTCTTTTCCACTGTGTCGAACTTTATCCAGCGATACAATCTGATGGGGATAGGAGTGAACCGAGTGCCCGTGTCTGGCACAACTACTTCGTACCCCACAAGGTCATCGCGTAAGATGGTGAAAGTGGGAAGAAATAGCTACAGATTATGAATACTGGGGATTTAGTCCATTTCGCTTAAAACGAAAATATCAACGGGCAGGGCATGGGCGTTTTTCCAAATGGATTGGGTTTTTGAGCGCACACCTCTTACGTTCTGATAATAGAGGGTAAGGGAAGTTCTACTGTCTGTTTAGGGAGAAAGTAGTGGAGGTGGGAGTTTTGGAAGGAAAAGCTTGTTGAAGTTGGCTTTAGTACCTTGAAGATGTGATAACGTGAACGAAGTGGCCGAAAGCTATAAGGTCATTCGACACATTATAAGGGGGTACATTGAAAATTACGTTGAATGTTACGAATAGTTTGTGGAGACTGAGAAAGTCAGTGGGTAAACCTTCCTGTTGAATAGAGAGTTTCACACTAGTGTTGGTTGGAGAGGAGGTATCGATGTATATTGGTCTTGAATGTCTAGACATCACAACGGACAGGAAACACATGATCAGGCAGAACATTCCACATTCGTGTGGTTCGGCTAAAGAATGACTCTCTATGATTATTTGTGCGACTAAAGTCCATTTTCAACGTAAACTGATGCGCATTCACAGATTGACGGGTATCGAGGGAAAATGTCTGAAGGGGCGGAACACATTCAGCAAGTTCAGTTGAGCAACGACCGTGGTAATACCTATAGAAAAGAGAATGGCATGATACGTTGCGCCTGTGTTCTAACGACGGAATTGATCGACTTACGGCTGAGTCCCCAATAAGTTTCACTGCTCGTTTTTGCATCCTTTTGAGCACATGTAGTGCAGTTTTGGATGCGCCTGATCAAATATGGGAATTGAACTCCATGTTCGGACAAATATACGCCTTGTAAATAGTGGCCAGATTGGATGGAGTGAAGTATTATTTGCATCTCTTAAGGAACCCCATACATTTGGCTGCCATTTTCGCAGCTTCAAATATGTGGTCATTCCAGTTAAGAGTCGAATTAATTCGAGTACCGAGGATTGATAATTCCTTGGCTTCGTCGATGCAAGTGCCGTTCATAGACAGTATATTTACTTTGCGGCTCGCCTTTGACGACAAGAGACAACACTGAGTTTTTAGGGCATTGAATTCTACTCGGTAAAATAAAATGGGTGGCGAGAGGCCGACTATAGGGCGACAAGGACAAATGTGTCCTTCATCTTGTCTCTGGCTTCTGGTCGTCTTGCGATAACCAGAATTACCCACATGCCTGAGGAAGTTGGGCTGGGTCTCAAGATATCTGAAAAGAAAGGGGGGAAGGAGCTATCTAAGGATAGTGTGGACAGAGTTAGTTCAAGCATTCTCTAACTACTTGGATGGAGGGATGGTGAGAAAGAAATCGTACAAGACCAGTGGGTCTTGAGTGCGGAAGTAAACGCAGATCACATCTTTGGGCTCTGATAATCTGCGTTTTGGTTGGTGTATATGTGTGTGTGCTTGTGCTGTCTTGTACCGTGCGTGCATGTGATTCTATTCGGTTAGATAATCCCCACTGATATATCTTATTGATGTCTGAATCAATGTATCAAGCATAAGTCGCTGATTGGTAGTGACGCTCGAAAAGTTTGGACGGGAGTGTTCGTATGAGTATGAGAAAGTCAACGTGCTATCATCAGCAAACGAGTGAATTGGGTTGTGAGTAATTGACAAGAGATCATTTATAAAAATGAGGAAGAGAGTGGGTGAGTACCGAACCCTGGGGAACACCTGCATTTATTTGATGGGAGACAGATTTGACACCATCAAGAACACAGTGGTCTGAAGTGCCCAAGGGCGAAAAAACTTCAATTGTGTATTTGTTTGGGTGGGAGGTGAGAAACAGGTCGTGTGTTGGCGAAATAACCATATATGTCTGGTACCCGTGTTGACTCATTGACAAGTTGAGTTAAACTTTTTGAATCAGCAAAAAGCTGGACATATTGACCTTCAAGTTTTGTGTGTCCGGAGTGACGAAGCCACTGAGAGTTATGCACATTAAAATCACCCGCAATAACGATTTCAGTGTGCGGATATAGGGTCACAGTCTTATCGATAGAATCAGACAGAGCATCAAATTCGTTAAAGGATGCGTTTCTATCCAAGCTTGGGCTTCTGTAAAGAAAGCAGTAATGTATGATATGCTTACGAACGTGAAGTTTTAGCCACGAGAAATTAAATTCTTGGTTGGAACAGAGTCCATATTGTGGCAGAAGCTGTTACGCAATATCATTTCGAATGTATTTGGCTATACCACGATGTGGAAAGAACAGAGGCACTTAGTTATATCCAGGTAGATTAAAATCAGAAATATCCGTATTAGTAATTACCTGGGTTTCGCTAAGTGCAAGGATAGTTGGTCTCTGGTTAGAAACATGGGCAGACACAGAAGAGAAATTGCATCTCAAGCCGCGAGTGTTACACAAATCAACGCGAAATTCCCACTCCATTGAAATGGCCCTTCAGGGAAAACCAATACCGCCTCGGGAAAGGATGCAAGTCGGGACCAGCAATAGATAAGCAAATAAGATAAGTTGTCTGGTAGACCTTCCTATGTGGTCCGGGGTTGTATACCTATGCAAGCCGAGTTTTTTTGTGGTGATGTAGTGTCCTTGTTGCTTAAACGCACAATTTGGTGGCATTTAGGTGTATTGTATATGTTTCGGTCCTGGAATACCAATCGCTTTCCGATTAACTAATACACTAAACTGTGGGGTATTGTGTTCGTTTTCCTTATTCAATTATTCCATTTGGGATTTAGTTTCCTTTTTCACTTTTAGAATTAACTAATGGCCTTCTTAGATAATATTGTTGGGACAAGTTTATTATGAATTCTCGAAGTGTTAAATAAAAACTGTGCACACACTCACTCCCAACTGGCATGGAATAAAAAATTGTTAATTGTATTTCTTTTTTTTATACGTATATGTATAACTTCATTTTCGTTTTATTCAATAATCCCTTTCCACACTTAAAACTTACTAATGGAAGTCTTAGATAATACTCTTGGGAGAAATTTATTACACCCCGAACGACAAATTCTAAAACCCGAGAGTCGATCTCCAACAACCAACCCATCCATGTCGCTCATTCGCGTCCTTTTATACTGGGAGACAAATTTACCCCCACCTTACCATTTACTGATTTGTTGGAATTTGGTTTCGGCTCCCGCTGGCTTGGACTCTCTTCCAGTGAATCGTCAGCTGCACAAGTGAATAATGTCAAGGTGATGGCGCAAGACTAATGACCTTGCCCAGAAAAAATAAATCATTATGGAAAATTTAACAAGCCCCAGGACTTGCTAAATAAGGCCAACACCGGTTCCCGGTTGTAGTGTCGATGATGATGATGATGATGATGGCAAATTTAATGGGAAGGGCCATTGCACCTAAAAATATGCGTGAAAATATTCATGGATCTTGTTAAGAGAATTTTGTAATTCTTTTTGGGTAAAAATTACGACATTTGCGAGATAGGGGATGAAAAGTGTGGAAAAAGTTTGTACTTTTTCCGTTTGTGTTATGACTATTCATTTTGAATAGACCGTACTTGTTATGTACGATGGAAAATTTGACCATGAACAGCTTTTTGGGTGGGATTATATTAGAGAAAAATATGGTGAATCTGATTTGAATGTAGAATGGAAATGTGCTATTGAGGTGTGGGAAAATGTTGTTTTTAGGCTGGAATGTCTGTAATTAGGGGAGAATGACTAACGACGAAGACGAGGTCAAAAAGACGAGGGAAGACGAGGTCAAAAATAGGTTGGAAACGAGGGCTTCCGGGGGTGGGGGTTCCATAGAGGGGGAACGCGATGATTAGCTAGAATTATTTGGGACGGTAGATAGTTGGAAAGAGCTGGTTAGAAGGAAGTTTGAAGGAAAACCTCTTTTTACGAGAGATTGTGGTAATCGGTTTTCCGTTTCTTAATTGGACCAGCGTTGTCTTGATTAGGTCGAGATGGGGGAAGTGTGGGTTTGGGGTGGGCACTACGAAGAGTGCATAACAATTGTATGAGCAATTGCTTCCAGAGCAGGGAAGCAGACCAGGTAGGCTACAGAAAGTCAAAGTCAGTGCACTATCAGCACACGAGGCAAATGAATCGATATTTCTGCATCATCAGCACACATACCCACCAAACCGGAAGTCAACGCATCCATTTCTGCACTGTCAGCACACGCGCCATCCAAATCGAATGCGGATAATAATCCGTAAACATTTTTAGACTATAAGAAGATGTGTAACATCATTCTGTATTTATATTTAAGATTGGCTTAATAAAGGAGACATCTGTGTCAGGAGAATATTTTGATTATACATTTTAAACGTTAAATTCGTCAACTGGTATCCAAGCAGGTACCTGAAAGTGTAAAATTAAATATAGTGAAAAAGTCAAGGCACTTCCCACAAGAACAGTAAGCATCTCTGGACAAAGACACTTCCCAATATCCAACTAAAACAGCTGAAAATGAAGAATACAACTCATCCAGACGACGCAAGATCGACACATATGCGGACAAAGAATGAAAAGAATTATCATTCTAAGTCTAGAATTATGGACTTAATTTCTCAAAAAATATTTGCAATTAAGTATTCATGCAATTGTTATAAAATTAATATAATTAACTACATAAAACAACATTTTGTAATAAGTGTTCATTATTATTGTACTAGGTTCTACCACATGAAATGTCCGATTATTATATTATTTATATAATATTATTTTTTCGTACATTTTTATTCAATCAAAATAGGATCGGGGGCCATTTCTGACATTCTTTCATCGTGATACACGGTCAAATATTCCTTTTTCGTAGAAGTGCTGACTTTTTGAGACAATGAAATCTTCAAATGCTTTTATGACCTCTGCTCGGTTCTGGAAGACCTTCTACCGGCAAAATGAATCCAGATAGCGGAGAAGATGTTAGTCTGTTGGGGAAATGTCAGGAGAGTACGGTGGATGCGGAAGAATTTCAAATCCCAACTGCTACAGTTTTTGCGTCGTTACTTGTGAAGTATGGGGTCTAGCATTGTGTTGAAAAGGATCAGGCCGTGCCTATTGAACAACGCAGGATGCTTTTCAGCCAATTTGACATGCAATATGTCGATTTCCTTACAATATCTAATAGCGATTATCGTTTCTCCTGGTTGAAGAAATGAAAAGTGTATTGGTCCTTTCGATGTCCATCCAATTGTTTTTTTTTTTTTTTTTTTTTTGGTGAAGATCGGGCTTGGGTCTGTGTTTTGGTTTTTTACCAGCACCCAACCACTGGCCTGGTCTTTTACGGTTATCATACAGAATATACTTTTCATCACAGGTGCAAAAACAGTTCAGTTTGGTTTCTTAATATAAGGGATGCGCGGATTTCCAGACGGCGTAGTTTGTGGGACTCGTTCAGTTCATGGGGCACCCACTTATCGAGTTTCTTTACCTTTTCTATGAGAAACGTGTCGATTTATTGTCGTTGGGGATACTCCCATGCTTTGTGCGATCTCCAGCACCGATTTCGTGATATCAGCATCCACCGTTGCTTTTAAAACATCGTCGTCAACTAACGTTTCCGACTTCCCACGTGGTTCATTTTCGAAGCTGAAATCTCCATACATCCTGCCACAAAGGAATTTCCGGGCAGGCTCCTCTTCGCTCATTTGAGCTAGGTGTCCCGCCCGCCAGAGTCTACCGAGTTTGATTTTTCTTACAACATTAGCTTCAATATAGATCGGTACAACTTATGATTGTAGCGGCTCTGGAATCGTCCTCCCTCACATATGGGACCAACAACTCTCCTTAATACCTTCCTTTCGAAAGTGTCTGAGAGTTCAGAGTGTCTTTTATTGGGCACTCAGGTCTCGGATTCATATATGAGTACTGGTAAGACCATGGTCTTGTACAGTAGTAGCTTGGATGTTCTGAATAAATTTCGGGATTTAAAGAGCCTTCATAGACCATAAGTAGGCTTTATTGGATTTGATCAGCCGTTCGCGTATTTCTTCTTCCATATTGTTATCGGCTGCTACGATTGACCCAAGATAGTTAAAGATTGCACTCTTTCAAATTTGTGCTCCACTACCCTGATAGTTTGACCAACTTCAGGTCTTCTCTTCGCAGAAGTTGCCACCATGTACTTAGTTTTTCCCTCATTAATGTGCAGGCCTAAGTGTTGTGCCGCCTGCTCGATCTGGGTGAAGGAGTCCTGTACACCCGCATCGCATCTACCGATGATGTCGATGTCATCTGCGTAGGCAAGTATCTGGCAGGACTTGGTGACAATAGCCCCTCTTGTTGTGATTCCAGAGCCGTGAATTGTTTTGTCTTCTGTTCGCAGAAGTTGCCACCATGTACTTAGTTTTTCCCTCATTAAGTCCCAGTTTTTGTGCTGCCTGCTCGATCTGGGTGAAGGATTCCTGTACCGCCGATTCGGTTCTACCGATGATGTCGATGTCATCTGCGTAGGCAAGTATCTGGCAGGACTTGGTGACAATAGCCCCTCTTGTTGTGATTCCAGAGCCGTGAATTGTTTTGTCTTCTGTTCGCAGAAGTTGCCACCATGTACTTAGTTTTTCCCTCATTAAGTCCCAGTTTTTGTGCTGCCTGCTCGATCTGGGTGAAGGATTCCTGTACCGCCGATTCAGTTCTACCGATGATGTCGATATCATCTGCGTAGGCAAGTATCTGGCTGGACTTGGTGACAATAGTCCCTCTTGTTGTAATGCGAGAGTCACGGATTACTTTCTCCAACGCCAGGTTGAAGAGGAGGCAGGCCAGACCGTCCCCTTGTCGGGGTCCATTAAAGATGTTTATTGGTTTGGACAGCAATCCCGTTATTTTTAATTGACTAGTTACGTTGGTCATGGTCAACCTACAAAGTCGTATCAATTTGTTTGGAATGCCGAACTCTCTCATGGCATTATATAGTTCTACCCTGGCTATGCTATCGTAGGCGGCCTTAAAAGTATAAGTAGATGATATAAAAGGATCTTAAAGGTGAATATCTGAACAATCGCTGATTTACCTACGATGAAGCCACACTGATATTGACCAATAATCACTTTAGCGTATGGGGCTATCCGATCTTGTAGGATAGTGGAGAGTATGTTATAGGCGGTACTTAGCAATGTTATACCCCTATGGTTGCTGCACACTGTGATATCTCCCTTCTTATGTATGGAGCAAATTATTCCACGACGCCAATCTTCCGGCATCTCCTCTTGTTCCCATATGTGCACCACGATCTCATGAATTGCACGATGTAACGCTGTCTGTCCTTGTTTGATCAGCTCAGCTGGTATGCCATCGGCTCCGGGGGCTTTATTTGATTTGAGCTGTCTTATGGCCTTTACTGTTTCCTCCATACTTGGTGGCGGCAGCATTTGGTCTGGATTTTGCATTCGTGGAGCTTCCAATTCTTCTGTGAGCTGATCATTTAGCAATTCATTGAAGTGCACTCCCCATCGCCCCAGAATGCCTTCAGGATCGGTGAACAGATTACCCTCTTCATCCTTGCAGTAAGTGCAGTGTGGTGTGTACCGCGTCATACTGTGGATTATTTGGTAGAACTTCCGCGCCAGGTGCAGACCTCGCTCCCTACTTTTCTCTATTTCAGACTAGATTTTTTTCCAGGTACTTTTTTTTTGTCTGTAGAGTCTTCTTTCAGATCTTCTGAGCTTTTTGTATTTTTCCTCACGTAGCCGCGTCCTATGAGACTGCTGCATTGGCTGGTATGCAGCATTCTTAAGTTCAGCCGCTAGTTCCCACTCATTATCAAAACAGTCGCTCCGATCTCTACGACTACTGCCTAAGATGGAGTTGGCAGTACTAATGACAGTATTCTTAAGGCGTATCCATTTCTCTTCTATGCCCGGCATTCTGGCCCAAGGACATACTCGCCCTCCATTGAGTTCTTCAAGGGCGAGTCTTAACGCATTATTAGGAATTATTAGAAATTAACATTAGAAATCATATCATCATCATCATCATCATCATTACTTGTTAAATTATCCATAATAATTTGTTCCAGGCAAGGTTGCGCGGCAGTGGCCTGATGTGTGGAGCATTGATTCAATCTTTTAGTGACTATAACCCCCGTCATGCCGCCGGTTGGAATCATATGTTCTTCACTATCGCCGCAAACGCTATACCTCTTGGAGTCAAAATGTGGGAGGTCAATCGCATCGTGACAAATTCCGCTATTAATTTCTATATAGGTGCCACCTACGTTGATGGTGAGACCGCCAGTGAGGATTCGAGCTCTTCGAATCATGAAGAAGTTTTGGAATGGGGGACGGTGACTTGGATGCAACTTAGTTTCGGTTACTAGAATCACGTCTGTCCGGTTATCCTTTATGAAGTCAGAGACTATCATACGCTTTGATAGCGTAACAAGGGAGTCGACATTCATAAGGATAACTTTAATTTTGAGGCGTAAGAATTCTTTAGCGTCAGTGAATATGACTTGGGGAAATGTTGCCTCAAGGGCAATGGCAATGTAGGCGTTTTCCCAGCCAGGTCGGGGTAAAAGTGTAATAATTCACCTCGTTGGCCTTGGGGGTGTGGTTAACCTTACAGAACATCTGTCTATCGTAGGTTACGATTTTGTTGAGGGTTGGACTGAAGGTGTTTGCTTTAAAGTTGGAGATTCCCTGTCGGTCCATACAACCGACGAACTCCTTCAGGTTGCGGTTTCGTACAAAGACCCCAGGATGCTGCTTCTTTTTTAAAGCAGGTAGGTGGACCGTGACTGTTGTTTGTGTGGCGTTTCGCTTTGAAGCGGTCTTAGGGTTTGGGGTTTTGGGCGATGCTGCCTTCGGTGGGCACGATTTTTCCGAAGGAATGACTTTTTGTGTAGTGAGGTGTACCGAGAGGTTGACCACAGTTTCATTAGCCGAAGTCGGAGATAATATTGGCGTACAGCCGGTGGAAACACGTTTAATATTAGTCGTGGTGTTTTCCTTTTTTCTGTACAAAACGAGGTGGGAGTGGAATGAGAAGTATTAGGGGTACGAACACGTGGGCATTTCTCGTCGGAAGAGACATCAAAGTCGCTATCGTGGTTTGTCATTTCGGGTTTGATTCCCATCTTTGGGTCAGGGGTTTCCGAGTTTGTGTTGGAGGAGTCGTGGGTGAAGTTGCTTTTAATGCTGCATTGTCTTTCTAGGGAGCCGCAATCCTACCTACCGCAGAGGCGAGTTCGGTCCTCAACCTCTCTAGAGGAGTCATTAAACCCTGATCGGACTGAGAGCCCACGCCCTGGAGATATTGGAGGTCCATTGGTAATAACACGTACAATAGAGCAATAGAAGGCGAGAAAAACAATGGAAAATATAAAATGGGTTCAAGAAGGGAGTTTGATTGTATAAGAACTTGAAAACGATACAAAATAATGTAAAAATTGGGAGGACAGAGAAAAACAACGAAATGTGAGTAAACACAGAAACAAAAAACCAAAACAGAAAACGAGAAGACACAAGCGACAATTCGCGACTGCAGTTTGAAATTAAAAAAGTTAAATGAAAGTTCAAGCTAATCCAATAATACAAAAAGATAAACATTTAATACGAATCTGATAAAACAAGAAGCCAAATTAAATTTAAAAAATAAGAACCTAAATTAGACAAGAAATAATGATTAAATTGAACTTAATTTAAAGTAATTGGGTAATTGATTACTCGCCGACTCCAAGAAGTCCTCTTTTGCTTGGTTTTCCGGCGTATGTTTTGTTTTATAAGCACAACTGCAGTATAAAAACCACCTTTTGTGAATGGGAATACTGGAATCGAAAAACCACCACCTTTTTAGAGCATTTAGGAAAAGTGTGTTAAAAACTCCAGGAAGAGTAGACAAGGTTTGTCATACACTTCGATTAGAGAAAAGTTCTGAGGAATTGTATAGGAATTTGTTTAAGCAAATTCCCGACGGTTATGATCATGAAATACGTTTCATCATCATCATCGGCACTACAACCGGGAACCGGTCTTGGCCTTATTTAGCAAGTCCTGAGGCTTGTTAAATTTTCCATAATGATTTATTTTTTCTGAGCAAGGTCATTAGTCTTGCGCCAGGGGCTCCCCGACGGGGAATCGAACCCCGGTCTCCCAGGTGACAGGCGGGTATACTAACCACTATACTATCGAGGAGCCCTATGAAATACGTTTAAAGATACGCATTTCATGATGTTGGGACTTTGGGAAATTTGTGTTTATGCATGATAAATGAACATCTGGTTCGATTTATCATGCATTTGGTTTTAACATAGCATTTTTGAGAATTGAATCAATGTGAGACAATTGAACTTTTGGTTCAATTTATGATGCATTTATTCGATATTAATTTGGGTTGTCGGATATGGATTTGGTTATGGGTGTGAGGGTGCAAATATGTCTGGGGGAGAGAAATGGTAGGACTGTGGGGGAGGTGTTTGATGCCAGCGTATGGCATGGATTCACTACACTCCCGCCGAATTAATCCCTCACGAGAATTATCGTCCGGAATCCGAGCACCAAGGAAGAATTATAAATAAAAGGCACTGTTACTCTTGATCCATATGATTTTTATTTTAACGTATTAGGTTGTCTTTATTTTATTTATTCCACTTATGATCTATGAACATTAACGGCTATGGGGCAAGCTGGGTCGCGTGCCCCCGCGTCATCGCGGCGGTTATGGGAGACTACCGATACGCGCGTTGTGGTAGTTGGAGGACGACTGACTCGATTCTGTCGGGGAGTAAGAAAAGGAAAAAGGGAAATTTATTACTGGTGCGCACTAGCCAGCCGATGTGACTGCGCTCTCTCTTGTGCGCTCTTCGTTTCCCCATGCGCACCGGGGTGAACAAGCGCTGGCGCATTCGTTGCACGCCGATGTGCGCAGAGCGGACGAAAAGCACAAAGCGAGAACCGCGATAACTCGGGTTGATCTGGCTTAGTGTGCGTGTGGTAATGTGGCCTCCGAGGTGTTTTACACTGGGGTAGTGTGGTGTGGTGATTATCCCAGAGGCGCATGGCTATGGAAAGGAAGAAATGCAGAGGAGAGGAAAATGAGTTTTACGCTATTCACCTGGGTAAAGAGGTGTTTGATCCCCGGCGAATGGAGGAACTGGGAAGGGCCAAGTGACGCTAGGGAAATATTATCGCGTGATTCAAACGAATGTGTGGATAATTTTCCCAAGCGGTTCTGCAATGATGCGAGAACTTCGTCCGGCTGGATTTGGTTGTCGCTAATCTACGTGAACCAGGGTTGCCGTATGGCGGAAAAGGGAAGCCAAACTCTTTTATGGGTTGTCCGCATGGAAAAATGAGTTTAGCTATGCGCCCTTGGAGGTAACATTCTTTGCAGGTGAACAGGTAAGTAGGGGGGAATGGGGTTGGGTTGATGCGCTGTGGCGGTCGAAATTGGATGGGATTGGCCGGGAATGGTGGGTGGTTCTCCGTGTAGTTTAGAGAAACCCCCACAGGACTTTGCAGACCACTAGAGTACCACAATCATAGTACGGCAACCGTGGTAGAATGCACGCAAAAGCAGCAGTTCGTAGTAGCACGTTCGAAGTAGCACGTTCATAGTAGTGTGGCTTTTCTTTTAGATACACACACAGTACACACGCAAGTAGTGAAACCCAATACTGAAAGAAAATCAAAAGCATATTCGTCAAAGCCGTACACTACAGTAATAACACGGCAATTCCACGTCAGTTGAGTGTACTTGAGAATAACGACCGAATTGGAACACGCGGCTATTAGTCAGATCGAGTCTAATCTTCGCTTCTCACCCATTTTCAAATTACAATCTTCATTATCCTTGCTAAATGCTATAGTAGCAAGATCGCATTATTAGGATTGTAGTATGATCACAGTAACACGATCGTACTACCGCAATATTAGTAGACTGATCGTATTAGCATAATCGTAGTAGCACAATCGTACTAACACGACCGCACCATCAGAATCGTAGTAACACATCGCAGTAGTATGATCATATTAGGACGACCATTATAGTAAAATCTAAGTCGCACAACTGTAATAACTCGATCGCAATATCATGATTGTATGAGAACGATCTGGCGCAAGACTAATGACCTTGCCCGGAAAAAACAAATCATTATGGAAAATTTAACAAGCCTCAGAACTTGCTAAATAAGGCCAAGACCGGTTCCCGGTTGTAGTACCGATGATGATGATGATGATGATGATGATGATGATGATGAGAATGATCGCATTAGCTATATCACGATAGCACAATGCTAGCAAAACGATCAGAGCAGTGTGTTTATATTAACGAGATGCTAGTATCGCGATCATAACTCCGCGATCTAAGTAAACTATTCGTATAAGTGTTACGACTCCAATATGCCGTGCTTCCTCCATCGGAGGGAAGAGCGTGGATGTTAATTATAAACGCGTTCATATTTACAAATAAACCATATATTTATTTTTACACAAACAATATTAAACACAAAACTCAAAAAACTTATTTACACTTCCTCTCTCGGAGGTCTCCTTTCAACTCTGCTGTCTATCCAAACTCAAAATCCAAACTAAAAACTTTTCATGAACGAAATCAAAATCGAGTTGCTTGTGCAAAGACCCATAAGAGGGATGAAAACTGAAACTATTGCAAACTATGCAGCTGCTTATTTACTTCGGATAACGGGAATGTGTTTTCATGAAAGGATTATGTGTTGTTATATCATCATCATCATCATCGGCACTACAACCGGGAACCGGTCTTGGCCTTATTTAGCAAGTCCTGAGGCTTGTTAAATTTTCCATAATGATTTATTTTTTCTGGGCAAGGTCATTAGTCTTGCGCCAGGGGCTCCCCGACGGGGAATCGAACCCCGGTCTCCCGGGTGACAGGCGGGTGTACTAACCACTATACTATCGAGGAGCATGTGTTGTTATATATTATTATATAAAGGATGGTTTCAAGGATGGTTTCAAATTGATTTTGTGCATATTATGTAGATACTTGCTGTTAAGGGTTTAAAATGTATTGCTAATGTAATGGATATGTGGAAATATGGATATTGATTGAATTTAATGGTTATTTATTACTGTTTAGGAAATGTATTAATATGAAAAGGGGTTTTCTCAATATGCAAATATATTGATACTATTGAATTGATTGATATGGAAATGAATGTATGAAATGTGATAATGGATAAATGAGTAATATGTTTGAGAATGAAAGATATAATTATTATTATAACGGTATATATATATATTATGGAAAATGAGGATATTGTGTGTAAAAATGGATATGTTAGGATATGTTAAGACTGATGTTAGGATTAAAGGAAGACAGTAGGGTTCCGGAACACTACATAAGCATCATCAAAATAGCACGGTCCTAGTAACATGATCTTTGTAGTATGATTGTAGTACTGTGGTAGTTTCTACTATGGTGCGTCAACACGGACGCTGGTTCAGCAGAAACACCAACAATAGTACACTGGAAATTGTTCTTACCGGAAGGAATAGAGCACAACAGCGAACACAATAGCTCTCCAAAGAAAACACACTGGAATAATTTTAATGTTAATGTTTTTTTTATTTCAGCAAAATTCTGTACAATATGAAAAAAAAAAATCTTGCCGTTACTGCAATTTACAAAACGGTAGCACTTAGGCACATGAATTACAAAGAGTGGTTTAATACACAAGGCTTCGTATAGAAAGCTATTTTTATTTTATCCAGCGAATTACACGCGGTCAACAAAATATTATATTGTTTACTAACTTTTCTGGTATTCACGATAATTTATTTTATTATTGTTCACACGTTTTTTTTTTTTTTTTTTTCTTTCTATATTCTTAGTTTCTAAATTAAAGGCTAGACAAAAAATGCTTAAATTCTAGCTTAAATATCTTATATAATAACTTACTGGTCCTTCGCAGACGCTCTAAGCTAAACATTACTTAATATTTGTATAATTTGCCTTTCGGCGACAATACTTTGTGGCAATACTTATAATTATTATTGTTCACACGTACACGACCAAAGTTGAATTTGTTTTTTTAAATTCTCGTTCCTGAGATTAATAAATGGGCGCGGATTTTCTACACGGCAAGCAACGTCCCCGGTACGTGTGCTTGTTTCGGTGGTTACGATCTGACTCTCCTGACGATTCTAGATGTTGTTTCGCGCGGATATCACTATTCAAGATGCACACAAACAGGAAGAGGGCCTGCACATGGGGAAGAACAGTATCTCAAATATCGGCTGCAGTCGAATAAGGAAAAACGACAACAAAAACTAACTAACGATATTTGAATTCAAATAGGTCAGCTGTGCAAATAGATGGTCGCTCGTATAGCGGCCGAAAAAGGTTGCTGTGTTTAAACTAGCGATTCGTTGATGCAGAATTAGGTTTCTGAGTATTATGTCAACAGAAACGCTATTTCGGGGGTTAAACGCTAAGATACGCGTTTGTTTGCCTTAGCTAATGGTACGAGGATTGTTTAGGAGAACGATACCGTGGGACCTGATCTGGTGATCAGGGTGATTACACAATGACGGTTGTGTATTTATCCACGTCAATTGTGCATTGCATCCATAGCGAGTCAAGGGTCGAATTCCAGTGTGAATATTTAAACTGGCAAAGAGTTGCGCTATGCTTTGTATTAGTAAACAAAACATGGGACGTTACCATTGCTAGATTGTTTAGGAAAAACAAACTATGATCACGTCCAATTCGATGCTAGTTTATCGCTTATGCAACCGATCAGGGATAATCGGCTGCAGCTGTATAAGCCAGCGATTTGCCATGGCGTGTCTTTTGGACCAACGGATTGTTGGAACAAGAACACTCGTGATGATTGGCCTGTGTTTGATGGGGATGTGGTCGCCCATAGTAACCGATCGGTTCATGACAGATGAACCGAGATGGTTTAATTGATGCCATTTATCTGATGCCATGGCAAGATGGTAATCTTGCCGTGGAGTTATGTTTCAGGTATAAAATTGTTGAATAGAGCTTTGTACTGCTGGTAAGCTGTTTATGGTTGGTGCAGGTATTTGCAGGTTGGGGACGGGGAGTTGGATTAGGACGATGGGTGGTTCTTTGGGAATGCTTAAAGAACCCCCACAATACCATGATCCTAGTAGCACGATCATAGTGGTATGATCGTAGTAAGATGATCGTAGTAGCATGATCGTAGTAGCACGATCTTAGTATCGCTATTGTATTAGCACAATCACTTTAGCAGGATCATATTTCAGCAAACGTTCATAGCAGCGCGATTGCAGTAGTTTTACCGTCAAAGGATTAGGTAGTAGACGATCGAATAAGCCCATGCGGTATTTTTTCAAACTTAATTTCCTAATTTTTAAAATTTTAATTTTCAAAGATTCTGATGACAGTAATTTAGAATAATCACAGAGGGGGCATATTTTCATCTTTTTCTCTATATATTTAGAGACCCAGTAGAATTTAATTTATTTAGTTCCTTTTTTTAAAAATTCTATTGCATACCCTTATCTTGCTTAGATAATCGCCACGAATATTGATAGTTAATTAATAGCTATGCTCTTTTTGCATTTGGTTGCGCATTCCAGCCAGCAATTAGTGAGTAATGTTACTTAACAACCAACACAGGTTTTTCGATGTCAGAACAAAAGATAAAACCAACGAGTCCTGACAAATTATGCATTCCCAGTAGAGCAAAGAACTTACAAATATACAAGAAGACAACCTGATGTAGTGCATTCACAAAAACCGTGACACCGTCAAACATATGTTCACTTCCTTCTAACTCCGGTTTTGACTTATAATAAAATATCCAAACAATAATAACATCTACTATAATAATTAATTAACAAATTGTTTGACTAAATGTCTATGGCACGTGAATATCGTGTGTCATCTGCATTTCTTAGCTCATTCAGCACTTTCCGTTGCCTCATTCAACGATCGCAGGGAAATATTTCCATAGTGAACTCGTTTGTTCTTCTGGTGGCTAATTACTATGCGTTTTTCGAGACCAATTATGAAGACTGTATGATAATTTCTAAGATAATAGCGATGACCAGAGAAAGAAATTAAGATGTTAAGTATCTTAAAAATAATATTCGGCTTTTTGAAGATAAGAGTTGCCATGCGTGTGGTGGAACTCAATGACAACACATGACTGGCGACGCTGTGCGCTGTGGTTTGTTTTTAAGGAAAACATAATGTTCTTTGCGCCAGACACGGAGATGGTTATCTTTGTACATTACTTCCAATCTTAGACCACCGGCTAATCTTTCTTCACATGTTAATGCTCCGCCATTGTAATGATTTTAGGAATTTCAATGTTAATAAGTCCGATAAACAGTCAATTAAAAAACCAGACAAGGGTGTGTCGAACTGGTAATTGCCCTAAACATATTATATATTCGAGTATTTCAGTTATTTTACTGGTTTATTGCAAATTCTAAATATTCCAAAACACCGACCCCATTTATATGATAATTGTTCTTGAAGAACTGGGGGAAACCCAAATATCAATCAGTATGTATAAATGTTATACCTAAGTGATGAATTTTATACTCAAGAATATTTTTAATACAGGATGGGAACAACTTTATTTACTCCTGGATACAGCATAAATACTCTTTACGCTGCGAGGGATATTTAAATATTAAAAAACGAAAAACCTGGTTGAAAAGTCGGATCCCTATGTATGTGGCTCTTTATTAAGAATGGCATTTTTATAAAGACACTTCCAAATTGTTGAACTTGCCCTACCCACTGCCACAGCTCTTCCATGTATGTAATTCATCCGGTTTTTAATAGAATACACAGATTTCGAAGGTTAAAAAACACACTTCTTTACAGTTTTTTTATTATTATAAAATAAAACATTAGACCAATCTATCCGGTACCGGAGTTTTACCCAATGCCAACTGAAGTAGAACACTGCTGTGGTAGGAAGACTGACACAAGAAATGGTACCAAACGCCAGTGGATGAATACGTTTCTCGTTCGTGAACTTTAAATAAGCCTGTCAATTTCTGGGAAGATGGCACATCGAAACAACAGGAACTCAAGGAATACGTAGGCTCTTTCCCAATTGTAAATAAATTTGTATTTACAATAGAAAGATACTTGTGTCATTTCAAAGAGAAGTGGCCTTCAATCTTTTCCCTGTTTCAGGTATCCCAAAGTACTTCTCCCCTTTTCTCCAGGTTGACATTCCGGAGATCGAACACGACACTGCATTCGATTTCACCTACCACGGTTGCGTAGAGTCCTCCAGGGAAGAGCAAGAGACGCTTTGAGAAATCCCCTATTCGTCGCCGAGGAACCCAAAGACGGCATGAGAGGGCTGGAAACACGATTCGGAAGGCCAGGAGCCTTGACCTTAGTGGGATTAAAGAAGCTCAAGAGTCTATAGCGACGATAGTGAAGAACGTGTGATTCGAACTGACGCTATGACGGTTAGAATCACTAAAAATGGAACCAATGTTCAACACATCAGGCCACTGCCGCGTGTACAAATTCGGTTTCTAAGCCCAAGTACGTTCGACGGATGTGGAATTGCTATGTTATTGCTTGGTATACGGCTGATGCATTTTCTTATTCGATTTTCGTTCGGTGTTCTGCGTCGAGCTCATCCTCGATGAGAACAGCAAACAAAAAAAAAGAACCAATGTTACTTCCAGTAATTCGTACTCAGTAAAAATAAACAAATGACTTAACTAGTGGATCGTCATCACGAGATCCTTGTTACTTTATTAACACCGCCGACTTTCAAGTCACAATTGAATAACAAAACTTTGTAAAAAGAAAAAGGTACCGAAAGTACCTGAACAAAACTCTTTGTCTTACAAAAAAACGTTGAAAACATACTGTAAGTAATACAACTAAAACAAAACTGTGTCAAACAGTAACAATGAAAAACTGTTAATGAATAGACAATTTTTCCTTCTCTATTATTCAGCAACTAGCAGCATTCAGTGCCACCACAGAATTTTCTGTTGTAACCTCATAGTTTGCTTTTATTGAGGTATAAGCTTAGGCGCTAAATGCTTGAGTGGATTGTCGAATCGATGACGTGTGCTGCTGGTAGCAGCCTTCATTGATATGGCCGGATAACATTCTTCGTCCTTACATCCATCTTTAAGTGTAGATTTCTTCGGTGAGTTTGGCATAGAGTCACCATCTTAATTCAAACTGTAGGAATGTTCCGATTTGATTGGTAATATGCCGAGCAGTGCATCTGATACCAATTTGCCGTGTAGAATCACTGCTGGCAGTTCCGAATGACATTTGAGGCTGCTTGATGTTTTCCTCGTATTTTGAATCTTTAATAGTTTATGCATTGTTGCTGTACTGCAACATTCGGTGTTCTTCACTATTTGCTTGTGTATTGTGTGTGTATCTGTTAGTAACGCCACAGGCCCACCACGTGTTGCGAACGACTCAAGCGAAATATGCGTATATACACACTATGCAACCGTGAGAGTACCTCAATCGCTACAATCAATGCATTATCTAAGCTCACTGGAAACGATGGTGGATACATTTAACAAGACGCCATCACCTATGAAGCACAGATGGTATATGTACCGTCACTGTCACGGAAAGAAAGAACAACCAACACTTCTCACCGACTTTTTGAAATTATAAGTCGACGTGTATGGTGGCTTTGTCCAATCAAAATCTCTTGGAAGTTGAAAAGAAATCACCGACAACATACTCATAAAAAAAGAGGAATACTGAAAAGAACCGTCTATGTCATTCAAAAACATGAAGTCCTATAGAAGTAAAACAAGATCTATGTCACGAAGAGCATTGGGCTATTTGAATGTCACATGTTCAAGAAGGCCAGCACTAGTGTAAAATAAGAAATGGCGAAGAAATCAAGTCTCTGCTTTAAGTGTCTTCGCTACCAATACGTAAACTCAACCTGCCAGGCCCCATATTGTAGTCAGTGTTCAAGATGGCATTACACTATCCTTCACGTACACGGATCTTCGCCAATAATGATGTAGGGAAAAGAAGGAAGAGAGCACTGGGGCGTGCTCTAATCGAACAGCAAATTCAACGATAAACCAAAGAAACCGACAGGAGAAATGGTCACTTCTGTACACACTATTTGCAACGGCAAAATGTACCGGATCGACCCAAATTTTAGCTCATCTGAATGAGGGATCTCTCTATTGGACTCAGCAACTGTGAGGAAATTGACATAGAAAGCAGAGGGAAAACGCTCACCCTGGGGACAGTCGACGGACAGACCATCATGAAGTGTGACTCAAAGAAGGTTTAAATAAAGCTCAAGGGAACCCACTGGAAAGTCAATCGAACTACGAATCAAATAAACAAACAAGAAATAAAGAAAGATACGTTCAGAATATAAAGCGACACATGGAGCCTCAAACCAATTAACCGCCCCCCAGGAGGAGCACGCACAACTGCGGGCTTATAGTCACGAAGAAGCTGAAGAAAGAAACGAGCTTTGAACCCGTCTCCTCACTCAGAAGTTTAGGATGGGTTCTTAATGCATGCAATTCTAGAAAATATCGTCAATCTTTGCAGGCAAATAGAAAACCGGACACAAACTCTAGTGCGGAGCTAAGGAAAAATCGGATATGTTGAAATAAAGTCATCCCGCCCGAGAAATTATGACCACAAAGACGCTGATGATCTTATTAACCTGATAAGAAGATCGAGGGACACGGCGAGCAGATCAACAAGAAGGGGTACAAGGATGACAAACTGAGCAACCGATAACAATACGGAAGAAGAAATACGTGAACGGCTGATCAACTCCAACAAAGCCTACTATGGTCTATCAAGGCTCTTTAAATCCCGAAATTTATCCAGAACATCCAAGCTGCTACTGTACAAGACCGTGGTCTTACCAGTACTCAAGTATGGGTCGGAGACCTGGGTGCTCAATAAAAGACACTCTGAACTCTTAGCCGTGTTCGAGAGGAAGGTCTTAAGGAGAATTGTTGGTCTCATATATGAGGGAGGACGATTCCGGAGACGCTACAACCATGAGTTGTACATGGACTACCTTAAAGCTAACGTTGTAAGAAAAATCAAGATAGGTAGATTCCGGTGGGCGGGGCACCTATCTCAAATGAGCACAGAGAAGCTTGCGCGGAAGTCCTTTGTGGCAGGATGTATGGAAGGCGATAGCGCGGCAGACCTTGTCTGCGATAGAGCGATGGCGTAGACCAGGACGCCCAGAGCCTAGGAGTACCAAACTGGATGGCATCGGCTCGAAATCGGCACCGGTGGAAAGACTTGCTAAGGGCCAAGACCGGATCTCTGTTGTAGTGGCGATGATGATGATGATTTTTAATATTATTATTTGTGAGGTTGTAGTACAATTTGGTGTTTCTGTATTACTATAGTAGAATAGTTTCTACAATATACTGTTTAATGAATACTTATTATTGGGTTGTACTACATGAAATGTCTGATTTCCGCTCAGTCGGAAACAAGAAGTTTTGTAGTGAACATCTGTGCCAGAACGTTAAATTTTCTTTTTTTATAAAGTAAAGTGGTACGTGTGCTTGACGTGTGAGAATTTTAGAGTTCGTTACAAGTACAATTATTTTTTGTCTAGGAATTGTTTACCATGCTGTCGGCGGTTCAAATTCGAACTCTTCCTTTATGAATTTAAAATGGGACATAATACGTCATTGGCAATGAAAAACATTAATGGTGCATTTGAGGATGTAGCGGTAATCGGATGCACTATACGACGTTAGTTTGGAAAGTCCCGTTCGGGAAATTACAGCCTCGAAAATGAACCACGTGGGAAGCCGGAAACATTAATTGACGACGATGTTTTAAGAGCAACGGTGGATGCGGACGTAACGAAATCGGTGCAGGAAATTGCACAAAGCATGAGAGTATCCCCAACGACAATAAGTCGACACCTTTCTCTCATAGGAAAGGTAAAGAAACTCTATAAGTGGGTACCACATGAACTGAATGAGTCCCAAAAACTACCACGCCTGGAAATCCGCGCATCCCTTAGATTAAAAAACCAAACTGAACCGTTTTTACACCGGATAGTCACCTGTGATAAAGAGTGGATTTTGTATGATAACCGTAAAAGACCTGGACAGTGGTTGGGTGCAGCTGAAAAACCAAAACACACCCCCGAGCCCGATCTTCACCCAAAAAAGATTGTGGTGACAATTTGGTAGACATCGGGAGGACCAATGCACTTTTCATTTCTTCAACCAGGAGAAACGATAATCGCTATCAAATATTGTAAGGAAATCGACATATTGCATGCCAAATTGGCTAAAAAGCAACCTGCGTAGGTCAATAGGCACGGTCCGATCCTTTTCATGACAATGCTAGACCCCATACTTCACAAGTAATGGTGCAAAAACGGTTGCAGTTCGGATTTGATATTCTTCTGCGCCCACCGTACTCTCCTGACATTTCACCAACGGACTACCATCCTTTCCGCAATCTGGATTCATTTTGCCAGTAGAAGGTCTTCCTGAACCGAGCAGAGCTCATAAAAGCCTTTGAAGATTTCATTGCCTCAAAAAGTCAGCACTTCTACGAAAAAGAAATATTTGACCTTGTATCATATTAGAAGATTGTCGTAGATGCCAACGGATCCTATTTGGATTAAATAAAAATTTACGGAAAAATATTGGCTTTTAAATTTTTACTATAAAATCGGACATTTCATGTGGTACAACCCAATAAATGTGCAGACTAGATGCCCCATCTTCGAACATATATTATTGAGAATCATAAAATGCGTGTCTGCAATTTTATGATCCTCTAAGAATTTATTTACACAAATTTAATCCCACAAAACTCAACTCCATTTACACCTTTCAAATTCAAATACAAACCATTTGCGCCATAAAACGAACCACATGTTCATTTAATTGCGCATCAACATCTAGGATCATAAATGCGCAATCTCAAGATCCTTTATCTATTGTTTCCTGCCGAAGTGCATTTATGACCTTTGTTCCTTTCTTGTCCTGTTTGTGATCCCAATTCCAAATGATAAACAAAACAATTAAATGGGCCGGCGGCAATTAAGGCAGTCAAGGTTTTAGCGTTGAGGAAGTGAATACCAAAGACGAATCGTGATGGGGTGCCGTGGGAAGCAAGACGTCTCGCGATATCGAGAAGTTTTTTTTTTATTTAATATATAACAGTTTAGTATAACAGTGGGTATCACATAAAACCGTAACTGCTATATCTCACAATTAACCTTAAAACTAGCGAATCTATAATGTCGGCTCCGCGTTCCCCGAACCAACACCAATTTTTCGCGGTACTTTGATTGATTGAAGTCACTTAAGAATTTTTGTAATCCAGGTATTGTAACGTAGCCAACTGCAGCGACAGTCGCTTCAGTGTAGCTAAACTCACTTCTCGTTACGTAACCAAACATCTCGCGGGAACATTGATGGCGAAGAGTGGTATCACTGGTATTTTCAGGAAGCCACAACACACATCTTTTTTTGAAATGTTTCACTACCAAATAGGAAGTATTGGCTGTTCGCACAGTCACCCTAGTTTCATTGGTTTCCTGCTTCCGCCTCTTTACCCGGACTCTACGACGTCTCAATCTCTTTAGAATAGTTCTGTGTTCTGTTCTTAATTTTTTGCGTTCGGCTTCTTGTGGATCATTGCGAAGTGTGTTATGATCCTTCTCTCAGGGAGCGTCTCCTTGTCCTGAAAAGGACGAGGGATCTCTTAAGACCGCTCCTGAGGAGACCCGTTGCGGTCGCCACCGTGCTTCCGGGGCCTCCGAGAAGAGTGGCAACCGATTGCTGAATACGGGCCTGATATTCGGCCGAATCCAATAAAACGCAAGTAGTTGAAATTGAAGCTATTTTTATTAATTTCAATATTTAGTTTATGTGATTGGCGTTTTTAAACATCGGACGCCAACCTAGAGACTGATCCTCGAATCTCTTTTTTTTTTTATATAACGCTGTCTTTATTGACCATTATAAGTTTAGTTACATAAGTTTACAGCTAACTTAACTAAGTTGTGACAATTCTACTTACAATGTCTAGAACATTTTTTCAAGTAATATTTAATTTGAGGTCTTACGTCTAAAGAGATCTATTCCAGATGCAATTTATTAGTAGGACTCCTGGAAAGGTCATGAAAACCAGGATGGATTATCTATGTTTAGAATAAATATTCTTAAAACTACTTATCTCTACTTAAATCTAGCTTATATCTAAGGTAGTTAAATAAACTCACATTTAGCAATGTAGAACAATTTAGCCTAGTCTTAAGCTTAAGTTGAGATTTCATACTTTACATACCCTAAGGAGGGAAGGGAGCGGCAGAGGGAGGTCTCTCCACCGACTGCTCGTTAAAGGAAAGAACCCGAGAAAAGGGTTGAATGTTTGAGTATTTGAAGTGGTTAAGATCGGTTACCCTGTTATGGTAGATGATTTCGTTCGCATCATTTACTAATCTTTTTGCGTAGAAGAGAGCTTTTAAATGGAGTGCATGAAGATAGGGATTTGATGCATTGTGGCTGGGGAGGCTAAGGGAATTGATGAGAGGGTTTGGATTGGCTGACAGGTTTTCAATGAATCTTATCGACAATTCCAGGAACCTTCTATCCAATCTCTCCAGGCCGACGGAGTGGTATAGCGTAAGGCTTCTGATATATTTGTGGGAGTCGCGCTGTCGACGTAGCCCTGTGATTAGTCTGAAACACTTCCTTTCGAAAATACGAAGTTTTTCCATTTGAGAGGGAGAGATATGGAACCAGATGGGACAAGCGTAAGTAAGTGTGGGCCTGATGATTTGTTTATAAAGTAGAAGTTTGACTTGCTGAGAGAGACCATCTGCCTTCCACATTACTTTCCGACAAAGGTTCAGCTGTATCCCCGCTTTGCGGATGACATTGTTTATGTGAGTCGTGAAAGAGAGATTATTTTCGAAAGTAATGCCCAAGTATTTTAGTGATTTATATGGTTTTATGAGGGTGTTGCAGAGGTTCAGTTGGATTTTTGAATGGTTACGTACCGTGTTATTGGTACAGTGAACGTTTCTACCTTTAAATACAATCAGTTGAGTTTTGTTGGGGTTTAGGCGGATCTTCCATTTATGGAAGTAGGAGGAAAGAATTTGGAGGAATTCATTTACGCGGTTTCTGGCAGAAAATACGAGCCTGCTGCTGGAGTAGACAAGGGTATCGTCTACGTAGTTGAGGATTCGAGTATTCGGTGAGAGGGGTTGAGGAATATCAGATGTGTATAGTAAGTATAAGAGGGGGCCCAGAATGGATCCTTGGGGGACTCCTGCTGTTATTGAGTACGTCTGGGAAAGGGTGGAATTTATCTTGACCATGAATTTTCTATTTGATAGGTACGAGTAGAGAAACTTGGAAGTGTGATTGTTGAGACGATACGTGGAATGTAATTTGTACAGAAGACCCGCAGTCCACACGCAGTCGAAAGCCTTGGATATGTCAAGGGAGATACACACAGTAGGGCACTGGTCGTTAAGAGCCATAGTGATGTGGTGAGTAAACTTGAGGAGAGCGTGACATGTTGAGTGTTGTGCACGAAAACCGAATTGGAAATCAGGGAGTAATGAGTTAGTTTCCGCGAAGGAGAGTAGGTAATGGTGAATTTTTAATTCAAGTAATTTGCTTAAATTATTAAGTAGTGAGATGGGTCGAAAATTGGCCACCATCAGGGATGCGCCTGATTTTTTAATGGGGATGACTATGGCAGTTTTCCAAGACTCCGGTATGTGTACAGCATTTATTATGTGGTTTAGCAGGGTCATGATGTATAGTCGATTTGAAGGGTTGAGGTTTTTGAAAAGCACATGTGGAATTTTTTCCAAGCAGGTTGAGTTTTTATTGCTACGAGAAGATATTTGGTTAAATTCCTGCGGTTCTAAAAAGAAGTTTGTATCGGTGGGTTGAGATGCTCTATTGTCATTATTAAATTCAGTTATGAAGGGAGTGAATGAGGAAATTAGTTCATGGGATGTATAACGGTTGACCACTACCTCAAACTCGGAGTTGCCTAGGCTATCATTTTGCCTATGCACTTGGGAGAAGTGTTCGGCTAAATGGTTTGCTATTTCAGAATCAGAGTACAGAGTATTATTTCGAGGACCAATTAGTCTGTCTATTGAGGTTTGTATTTCTCGTCCTGTAAGGCGATTTATGTTTTTGTAAAGATTACGATCGGGTCTGATACTATTTAAAGTGGAGATGTAGTTCTGATCAACGAAAGCATTTAACTGCTGGTTAATGAGGGTAGACAATAATTGAACCTGTACTTTCAGGAGGGGACAGAATCTTCGAAATAGTTTTCGGCGGAGCTTTTCTTTTAATGAGATAAGCTTGAGGGTGAGATATGGAAGTGGTTTACCTACGAAGGAGTGTGGCATCCTTGTAGGGGTATTAGAATACAAGGCTTGCTGTAAGATCCCTTCCATCTTACTAGCTGCTTCTTCAATTTCGTTAGGATCCAAATTATTCGTATCTGTGATGGGAAGCGTTTGAAACATATCGCCAACGGTTTTGTTGACCTTTCTCCAGTTAGTTCTGGAGATATTATGGACTGGGTTGAGAGATTGAAGCGGATTTAAGAAGCCAAGGTCAATTACCGAGTGGATGGAGACATGATCCGAGGGGAAGAAGTGCGACACAGTAGGGGGAGATACAGACCGTAGGATCGCAGATTTTAAGAAGAAGTCGATAGTTGATTGAGTAGAGTTGGAGCAATGAGTAGGTTCCGTAGGGGAGTCCATATAGACGTAGGGGTGGAGAGGTAGGAAAGCAAGCAATTGTTTGCCAAATTTATTGCAAGCGGTGTCGTTGAAGGCGGTATGACGGGCATTCCAGTCGCCTCCGATGATGAATGAGTGGGGGTGGGATTGACGGAATATTTCATCGAAGTCTGAAGATGGGAAGTTAGGGTACCTCTTGGGTTGTAAATAGATGGCTACTAGAATCAAGGCTTTATTGTTGTCACAAAGCAGTTTGACAGCAGTGTATTCGACACAGGAGATGTTGCTAAATTTGACTTCACTGAATTGGAATCTTTTATGAATAAGGATACCGGTACCTCCTTTTGCACCGTCAATTCGAGGAGTTGAAACAAGTTGGTAATTAGGAATAGAAATGCGAGAGTTGGGTTTGAGCCAAGTTTCACAAAGAAGGAGGACGTCTGGAGAAAACTCCTTCACTAGCAGTCGGAGGTGATGCCTCCTTATGTTTGACGAAATGGAATCTACATTGAGGGCAACTACACTTAACTTAGACATTTTGGGATAATATATGTGAGGTTATAAGAGAAAGTATCTGACCTTTTTTTTCGAAGTTACTTAATCCATTTAGCGTCGGTAAGAGAGCTTGCAACTCTCGGATGTATCCCATGATGCCGAGTCCTAGGTTTGTTCCTGGTTGTGATGAGGGTGCGTTGTTTCCTCTGGTAATTTCCGCATAGGATTTCGATTTCGTTGTTGTAGTAACTGTTGCTGTTGGTTGCTTAAGTTGGCCAGTGTTGGTTTTGATTGGAGGCACTCTCTGCTTCAGTAAGCGGAGCTTGTGCGGGCATTTTGTGTAGTTTGCAGGATGCGGTCCACCACAATTGCAGCATTCAACTGACAATTCCTTTACAGAAATGGAGCCATCCGGAATTTCTGTGTGTATACGTTCTGGGTCCTCACCCGGTGGCTTGACTTTGCATTGGTTCGGTTCATGCTCCTGCGCATTTGACGCATCGTCTTGGTAGATGACACGAAGATGAGAGATGACCTGACTGCTGACAGCGCTTGCAGTGGAGAAGCTCCTGCTTGTGAGGTACCTCTATGCCAATTTTATGAGTGAAGAGGTATTTAATTTTTTTCAGATTACTAATGTCTTCGTCTGGTGCCAGTTGGATGATCCGTAGGTTGAAAATGTTGTTGGATCTCATGTGAGGGGTTTGATAATAGTCGACTTTGGACGTTTTCAGGTTGGGACTTAATCTGGACAATTGCGCGCTTAATTCTTCGTTAGTCCAAGCAGGGTCGATGTGGCGTATTATGAATGTTTTCGGCTTGAGATCTGACCTTAGGAAGGTGAAGAAGTCCAGCTTATTCAGAATAAGCACTTTTTCGCCAAGAGCGTGGTCTTTGAGAGAAGAAAGTGATACGGAAACGTTGTCACCCCTAGATCTGGTGGTAAAATTCCGGTGCCCCAAAGCGTTCTCCAGAAGCTGGATAACTTTTTTAATATTGTTGACCTTTTTTATGTTGATTGGCGGGGGCCTCTCGTTCTTCGGAGCTCCTCCTTTGAAAGTGCCTTGATTCGTTTGAGCTTTCGGTTCATGGATTGTTTTGAAACTAGAGATTGTTGGTGTTGCCTTGGCAGCTGGTGCTGGTAGCTGAGCAGGTTGATCTTCCATGTCAGACTCATCTGATAAATCAGGAATGTGTAAGTTGTTTTCCAGTTCGGCGATCTTTCTGCTTAGGTCGTTGATGAGCTTCTCCTGGGCCTTGATGTGATCCAGGGCCTGCTGGAGTCTTTGATCCTGTGTTAAAGTCATATTTTCCATATTTTCCAAGATAGCTGCCGTCTTTTTAGGGGGGTTGCGAAGAAAGTCGATAGCCTTTCTTTTTCGCTTTATTAAATATTCGTGGGCTGGTGCATTACTGCACAGCATGTACGGCACTTTGAATTATATTTTGATTTATATTTTGATTTACACTTTGAATTTACACTTTGAATTTACACTTTGAATTACACTTTACCCAGATACAGATACACTGTGCTCAGATACAGATGCGGATACAATGCTAAACGACGGTCATGTGTGGTTCTTCGAATCTGAAATTCATCGACCGTTTATACAAAATCTTATCGGGATTTTGTATCGCGGATGCATCGAAATGCAAGCAGGATTTCGAAATGTAGTTCGACTGGAGTCGAGTACTGGAGAAAAGGGATGTGATATCTATTTTTAGAATATACACATCTGGTTGGATTTTAGGATTGTGTCTATGGGAATGAAATGGATATGTTTTAATATGGGTTTGTTTGAATAAGCAGATGTGCATTGTGGTGTTTAGTATTTAGGAAGGATTTGATATTTAAACATTGGAATGTTATAGTTTGGGGATATGGATGCATGACATAGTAGCTGGGTAGAAATGTATGTGGGAGGAAAATGGTAGGGCTTCTTGGAGCACTACAAGTGTTTGAGCGTGAATAGGATCATTCCTACGTAGTTTTGTGTATTTTAGATGTCTTTTTACATCACTGTTTGTAGGTATGCAGATAATTGCAAAGTCACCAGGATTCCCACGGCTCTTCATTTTCAAACTGACAAGACACGTTGGGGATAGAGGAAGAAATAGTTTGCTTTGTGTAATAGCTAATTTGATTCTATTTAGAGCGTCTCTGTCTCGTAGGACGAAGAACTCTCCAGTTTTGGAGGACCACTCATTTGCTAGTTGAGATAGTAGCGCTTTAAAAAGACAATATGCATATAGACAATTTACGGTAGTTCCATCTTTTGTTTGGGGGTTTCTTAAAATATTTTAAGCGTAAATCAAGCTGACGTTCCGACAATTTCTTGCGCCCTGCTATCGAGTCGGGTAAAAATTGGTCAGTTCCAGATTCTCTATTTATGGAATCTAGTTCTCTTAAGCCACCTGGACGAGCACCCCACATTGTTAATGACAACCAAATAGGCATTCCATAACCAGATGGAACAATAACATCCCAGCCACAGGAATATCCTAATTGTTTATAACGGTGATCCTGACATCCTGGTCGCTGGACAAGCAAAAAAGGCATGGGCTGCATCTCATCTTCAAACTTGCATCGTTTCCCCGGGAACTAGACAGTTCTTCTCGCGGTTTGAACAAAAGCCATGTGTCGACATCATGCTCTTGCATATATTGCTTCTCAGGTCGAAGTCCCAAATATGACTGCGATGTATTTCTTCTCCATGATTGTATAAAACCTGACGATTCGGTTGACTAGTCTCGGGTAGAGCTTTCGTTCTGTTTTTCGGGCGATGGATACGGGGGTCTTCAATGTTCAATCCGAGAACAGTATTGGAAATTAGTTCCGTAGGCGACTGGTCCTTTACAATTATTTCAGAAGGACTCCTGTGCCTTGTGCGACTGAAGTGCGTTTTCATGTTGCATAACTTTTTTTAACCAATTGATTGGCTCAGAATCTCGAACCTGCTTCACATGGAAAGCTTTTCCAAGTACTGCCTGGGATAGGGGACCAGTTAATTGAAAACGGTTCAGTCAGCACGATGCCGGTAGTTTTGTTGGTGTATTGAAGAGTTCGTTGATGCGTCGATTTTCTTGTTATGAATTGCAACTTTAAATCACTTATAGTTGATGCTTTCGCCGGTTCATCAATCATCTCCACGTCAGTCGAGGTACTTGTGGAAATACGCTCTATTTTGGTGCTCTCCAGTTTGAACGACTTCACGATCTCCTCTAAAACTTCTTTTTAAGTGACGGGATGTACAAAAATCGAGAGAGTCCTAGTATCGTCGAGACTACTTTCTGGTTTCCATATAAAACTGACTTTTCCAAATGCGCCATTCGGATATGAGTTTGACTTAAAAAGCTCGATGTTACCTTCCTATATGTCTTCGCACCGCTTAAGATGTCTTCCAGTTTGCCCTGCACTTCTATGCATCCGTAGAATGATATATCCTGAAGAAGTCGATGTTTGGCTGAAGCTCTGTAACAAGCTCGGTACGTTTTATCACAGGAAGCGTAGGGCAATTTGTATCCCCATTTAGAGATCATGTGAAATCGCTTTGCATGCCAGATGTGCGTCTCCAGCCAAGTACATGTTTTCTGTCTTCGTACGTATTCCTTTAGTAGATTACTTGGCTTCCGTCGGAATTTCCTCGATGGTCTTTTAGTAGTTTGAGGAGGCTTGCCGGCTTTAGACATTTGCGATATGTGCATCGCTCGATATTTCCGAAGCTTGTTGTTGTAGGGGTTGTGAATTTCGTCGAATAATTTTTTGATTTTTTGCTGCGTAACGAAAAGTTTGCACGTGGCTGGGCAATTCCAGCGATCCTCCCAAGGCACCATCGTATTCAAGTTTTTGTGAAAACGTATCTACTAGTCCTCCCGATGCTGGCGGCTTTTTGTTTTATAATTCAAGAAATTCCAGTTGTTTAACTTACTTATGTAAAGTAAAACTATTAAATGAAGACAAAGTGAGAAAATCAAAGGACCTTTTAATTTTAAAACTAAAGACAACAACGGTAGCCCGCTCTTCCCGGAGAACGGTGGTGCACCAGGACTGGTATTACATACCCATACCTGGCACCGCTATTTAATACGAACTTCGTCATACTATCCACTTGGATACGAATATGATATAGCTTCCCTTTCCCTTTTGGCTGCCTTTTAGCGAATCGTTCCTAATCTATTAATTCCGGAAAAGTTTCCGTTATATATGGTTGTTCCAAAAATCTCCGAACAACTTCCTTTTGTCCATCTATCTTGCAAATTGTAGGTAGGAAGTCGTTATCCAATAAACCGTCATCTACGAATCCTGGAAATAAATCCATCATGTGGAAGCTACAAGTGATTTCCTGATGTACTCGTAACATATTTTCAAAAGAGTTTAGTTTGAAATGGAATACAGCGATACCTATGGGAATAAAAACATTAACTCACATATATAGAATACCAATAAAAACGGGAGCGTTAGTTTCATACATTAGGTACGATAGTAACTGCTATTTGAATGAGATAACACTTTACTCGTACCTCGGCTCGATTTTGTTGAGAGCCCAATTAGGCCTTTCGTTGGCTTGCTACAATATTACCTGCAGCAGTCATCAGAACTATGTCAGCAATGCGCACAGAAGCAATTCATTCACAAATTGTTGTAATTTCCAGTTGCGCGATAATTTTGATTACAGAATCCCATTTTCCCTGGTCCATTGCACTATAACTCGGATAAGCGAGGCTAGATATTGCATCTCGACTGGAGTTACCAACCGAGCAAGTGCCATTATATGACTAGGAGCTCTAATGGAGCGTTACGCAATCGGAAATTCACGCGCTACAACTCGAATATGTGTGTAACGCGCCGTTGGTGTCTGAAGGAGGCTAACCAGCTCCACATGATAGCGGATGGAGACGTATCTACCAGTCCTCCCGATGCCGGCGGCTATCTCGACGGCATAGTGCCTGCCTAGTACCTAGCTGCTTCTATTGCCGGTTGGTTTTGCCAATCGCCAACATCGATCTCCATCGGTCTCCTCTACCGGCTTGGCCCGTGAGCCTCATGAGAATGACGCCGATAGGTGAGAAACTCTTGACTTAACTTTGGTGGCGATGCTAAAAATTGTCTATGACCGTCAAACTATTTGTTTCATTGAACCAATTGACTACACATGCATCTCGTTTAGTATCTATGAAGACAATTGTACAAGTGTGGCGGTGCTTGTTGTGCGAAAATGTGAGGTCTGTTGTGTGAGTTTGGAGGCCTCATGCAAATTTTCCTTTCAGGTGAATAATTGCATTCGACTTGATCGGTTGGCGGATTTTCTCGCTGTAGATACTTTTCACATACAACAGGAATCGTTTGTCTCCTATTTATTTATTTCTACGATTGGGTGTTTTTTTTTTCTTTTTTTTTCTTATACTTTTGGTTATTGTTGTTGTGTTGTGTGTTTACATTTTCGCATCTGTGTTCTGTTTTCTGTTGGTTTGTGTCAAAACATTTTGTTATAGAGGGATCGGTGCGACAAAGGTGGGCAAACTGACGACTACGACGACAGAATCCTAAAAATTCAAATGACGAAGTTCAGCAGAGGACTGTGTGCCGCAGGAGGAGCATACGATATATGGCATGCAAATTCACAATTCCCAGCTTAAGGCCTAAGACCCCATGTGCGATTGCATAACCCGGGCTTAGTTGGATGTAATTCACGACGATATTTTGCATAATTCATATGCGGCGTGCACAAAATGTGGGAGGCTGGACGATGCTGGGCCTCATAGCTGGTTGTCAGTATATGTTGTCTAGCTAGCCACTGAACATGCAATTTATTGATGAGGGATCTTTGCCATGAATGAATGAATAACACCAACAATCGCTTTTAGATTTTCCAATTTAATTGTAAGATATGAGTCGTGTTATCGATGGATCTTGTCAAAAATACTCGGCATCGACCTCGGCTCTCTCAGTGGTAGAGCGTAAGTTTCGCCACTTCATGGCGAGTGTTCTGTACAATTGATTTGTAGATTCAGATCGGTGAGACAGGCTTTGGTACTTTGGTACGTTTTATCACGGTTTTGGTGTCAATAAATGCATCTGTTATAAATTGCAGAGATGACAGGCCTTTGTTCCAATTTCGTGTGCTCGGAAGTCATGACATCGTGAGAGAAACGAATATTCGACCTGACTGAGGTGAGGTATATAATAAGTTACTTCTCCACTCAATGGGCTATGATTCAATACAGAATTGAGTTTGGACTAGACTTTGTAAAATGATGCAATCGGACTGCAAGGTCAAGCACCTGCAAATAGAATCTCTGGAATCGTAAGACCATTTAAAAAACACGTAAGATAAGCAAAGTTTCTGTCATTAAAAGGCCAGCAACTTTTCTTCCAATGTAACTGCTAAATTAACCTGATGTTTAAAAAAGTTTCCACATTTACACCCGCGCTGTATATTTTGATCTTGTATGAATGATAAATACTTCTTTTGGAAATACACATTATAAAAACGTTTGAACCGTATTAATAACAAATAGAAACTTGACTTTACTATTACTGTATCTAGTTACTTATTCGGTGGGTCCAAAGATTGGTAATTAATTATAATAAATGTTGTGAAAAATGTGCCTCCTCCCTTAAATACCTTTAGGGGTTAAAAAAAAAGAAAGAGGGAAGGTGAAAAAGTAAAATAAATCTATCTTTTCTACAAAACAATTTTCTCCGGGTGATAAAAAAACTGTGTCTAGGTCCATTGTAACCTCTATTAATTAAACGAAGTTTAATTTGTAACTTTTAAAATTTAATGAGATTATTAGGAATGCAAAAGGAATGAGAAGAAAAGAGAACAGTAGTGCGATCGATATCTCAAAGCCCCCGATCGGGGATATAAAACCAAAAAAGGGAAAAAATAAAACAGCTGTTTCGGATTCACAATAAAATCTACTCTAATGTTTTGTAACTACTTGGATGGAGGGATGTTGGGAAGTCATACAAGACCGGTAGGTCTCAAATACGGTCTGCACTTCTCCGTGAAGCCAAGTCTTTGGCGTCTAATAATCTCTGCTTTGGTCGTTTTTTTTTTTTTTTTTTTTTTGGTAGGAAGGTGGAAATCTTCGAAAGATACCTCTGACCGATCCAGAGGCATGCCGGACTTTTACCGACTAAAACTACCTCCCACCAGGCACATATTCCCGTTGATCACAACGGAATTTTCCTTTAGATATTCCATCGCGGCGCGGAACGGAGTTTGCCTGTCACCGCCCGTCGCGTCGCAATTGCTGTATCATGTCACATAAAATATCATTTGCTTTGGTCGGTGTGTGTGCATGTATTTGTGCTGTCTTGTACACGTGAGTGTAACGTGTCAGCAGTAGACCCTGTGAGAAATGGGTCAAGTAATCCTCTATTATAGAGTAATTTTTGTTGGGAAGGGGGGGGGGGGGGGGGGGGGGGGGGGGGGGCGAACATACAGGGCAAAGTCTCTGCTTTCAACCCGGCTAAGACAGTGATTGACATGCAGTCTCCGTGTGACACCCATGGATAGCTATTTTGGCACGCCCCAAGTAGTGAACCAATGCATGCAGCGACATCCTGAGAAAGGTTGTGGCAAGGCTAACGGAAAAACAAATTATAATAGATAAGGACCGGATACCGGTGGAGAGACTTGCTAAAGAAGGCCAAGACTGGATCCCGGCTGTAGTGCCGATGATGATGATGATTGTTGAGAAGGATGCTTTCTTCAATTTTGTACTAAAGAAGATATTGTGATGGTCGTATTCGAAGAGTTCGAAGGAAAGAAGTGTCAAGAACGCAATACTGCTGTACAAGTAGGTTCTCGCTGTTCTGAATGGTTTCGGGGTACTTGTATGCTAATTCTAACAAGCCCTGTGAGTAGGTCGTTAGAATATACTCACAGCTAGGCCGGCTTGTCGTAAGAGGCGACTAAAGGCCGAGTGGTAGCCGGGGTCCCAACGCCTTGTCGCCCGGTGAAATAACACCCGATCAAGCTTTAGGCTCCGCGAAATGGTCGGGAGAAATCCATGGCCATCTTTCGGGGCTTGACTGATGGACCGGTTCGAGTAAAGGTTGGTTAGGTGGTAGTCGGTCCCAAGGTGAGATACCACCCCGTCACGCTGTACATTCCGCGATATCGCCGAGAAACATCTTCGACGGTGTTTCGGATGTGTGGCTGATGTCCCGGACTGACACGGAGATAAGTCATGATGGTACCTTCTGATATAAAGAATCCCGGAGGTAAACTAGTCTCCCATTCGGATCTCCGGTGGGGACTATGTCAGGGGGAACATCATGCAGATATCATGATAAATAATGGAACTTTAAGCGGTTCGTCATTGCATAACCGGGCTCGCTCTCGAGACTCTGCCCACGCTCCACTGGTGACGGCATTTTGTAACATCAGGGGCATCGGTTTCACCAATACGAATGTAAACGCCGTCCACCAGTATTTGCAAACAACGAAACCTGATATCTTTGCCCTAACTGAGACCCAGGTTGATTCATCGACTGATTCGACATATCTTCGTTGCTCAGGATACGACTTACATTCGAGATTCCGTTTAAGGGCGGAGTATGCGTCTTCGCGCGATCCAATCTGGCTTGCCAGAGGATGGAGGCGTTGGAACCCAATAATATGGACATCATATGGTTGAGGGTCGTGCTGAGGAATTCCGTTAAATTTCTTTGTTGTCTTTACCGCTTCCCGAATGACGATCGACCGGCGACATTTTTCGAACTGGATACAGACCATCCACCCAGCTTCTGAAATTGTTGTCCTTGGCGATTTTAATGTGCCCAATTCCGGCTGCTTGTTACATTCTAACAGAACCGACGAGGCTGGGAGGCTGGAGGGATGTTTGCTGTAAGCCACAAGTTGACTCAATGCGTGGGGGAGCCAACGCGAGTGCCGGATGCCCGAGGCGATTATGTGAACACCCCGGATCGGTTTTTGACATCCGAAACGAGTATTTATACCGTAGAGGTTTCTGCGCCGTTGGGAAACTTAGATCACTGCTTGGTATCTGTCGCGCAAGCACTTGCATAACCGGCCTAGGCAGCTTCGCCATGTGTGGAAGTATGGGCTTGATAACTGGGACGATTTGCGAGATTTCTTCGCATCCTTTCCATGGTCCGAGGTGTGCTTCGGAAGCTCCGATGTTAACGTGTGCGCCGAGTCGGTCCCAGAAATTATTCTTCTGGGGATGGAGATGTATATTCCACATTCCATCAAACGAAGTTCGTCTGATAAACCTTGGTTTGACAAAAAATGCGAGCAGATTGCAGCTGCAAAAAACAGAACTTTTAAGCAGTGGCGCTCCAATCCCCCCGGTGTTAACAGAACGAATTTTGTTAGAATCAGAAACGCGTGCAACCAGACGATTGATACCGCGAAGACGGCTCACAATGACAGGGTGACCAATAAGCTCCTTCGGTGCCCAACTAGTTCGCGCTCCTTCTGGGCAATGGCAATAGCTGTCAGCGGTGACTTCACATCCTCTTCTTTCACTCCGTTGGTGACAGACAGCGGAACGTTAGTCACGAATTCAAAGAATAAAGCATTTATTTATTTTCCGCGAATTCAAATCTCGATCCCGGCCTTTTGGAGCCACCTGTGATCTCGCCGGTACGGTTTTCGGTGCGCGATGCGAGATTTCGTCCGCGCACTATTTAACGCATTCTACGTGAACTGGATTGTAGGAACGCAGCCGGCCCGGACGGAATACCAGCAATAGTCCTTAAGAACTGTGCTCCAGAACTATCGCCGGTTCTTGCAGACTCTTCCGCTTATCTTATGCACGGAGGACCTTTCCTGCCTGCTGGAAAGTCGCTCGAGTTCAGCCAATCCCGAAGACGGGAAAAAAAAGTCTCCCACAAAATTACCGTCCGATAGCATTACTATCTATTTTATCTAAGGTAATGGAAAAAGTTATCAATACAGAGTTAGTTAAGTATTTGGAGTGCAACGGACTTCTGAATGATCGTCAATACGGATTCCGTGTCAGGCGGTCCACGGGAGACCTTTTGACACTTATAACCGATATATGAACATTTGCGATTGAACGGCATGGTGAGTCAAGGGCGGTTTCGCAACAGCTTTGCGACTGAACGAGAAGCTTCCTCGAGAATCGATCGATCCGGGTTGTTGTGGATGGCGAGTGTTCGGATCTGTATCCTGTTAATTCGGGGTGCCCCAAGGTTCTATTTTGGTTCCATCCTTGTTCATGATTCACATAAATGATTTGTTGGAGACAACGGATAACAAAGTGTTCAGTTTTGCGGATGATAGTACGCTTGTTTCCTCCTTTTCGAGCGTTCGGCCGATTGGTGCATCTGCGTCGCATCAGCTGAGATGTAGTCAGATTGACTCTCTGAATCGGGATCTAGATAGGGTCCTGCAGTGGGGAAGGGCCAATCTCGTCGACTTCAATGCAACGAAGACACTATATACAGCATTCACAAAGAAAAGTGGATCATCGGTTCCACAGCTGATGATGAATGGCCGGGCCCTCGAGGCTGGGGAAAGTTTGAAATTGCTTGGCGTCACGGTCTGTGGGAATGTATCATGGCATAAACACGTGTCGAATATCGCCAGGTCAGCCTCAGGAAAACTGAGATATCTTTTTAGAGCCAAGAAGTATTTTACTCCAGCCCAACTTCTTCTCCTTTATATATCACAAATTAGACCCGCGCTCGAATATTGCTCTCATGTTTGGAGCTCGGCTCCTAAACATACCCTCGACCTACCTGAGAGCATACAGAGACGAGCGATCCGCCTTATCGGGGACAAGGCGCTGACGTCGGGACTAGAGTCGCTATCACATCGAAGGCGCGTAGCCGACCCCTGTCTGTTTTACAGATATTATGTACTGTTCTTCGGAGATTCGTGGTATTGTTCCACGCAATTTGGCTTATATGCGCTTCACAAGACAATCGACGGATCGCACCCGTTTGTGGTTCATCTCCCGATGGCGCGAACATCCCTGCATCAGAACTCGTTCCGTTACAGAGCGGGGAAGCTGTGGAACTCCCTTCCCACGCGAGTGTTCCCGGAGCGTTACAACCTGCATCTGTTCAAAAAGAACTGCAACAGTTATTTGATGGCATGACGGCGCCCACTCGGCGTTGTAGGTTCGCCTCTCCAGAGAGATCTAATAAAAAAAAATAAAAAAATAAAGTCCTCATCGATAGGGGTAATGGAGACACCTTCATGTAGGTGAGAGGACTCAAGCGCTTTACAATTCGTTCCTTCTTGTATACTCTCCGGGAACAATCCCGTGTGATCAATTGCAGAATCATATGATTCATGGTTGGATATGGCGTTTTCCTCACAATCAACTCGTTACTATCTAGTGGCGTCTTCCGTCTAATTGAGTGCGCTGCTTCTCATTATGTCTTACGGAATTTGATTCTTAGTGACGATGAGGCGTCATCTTGATGCATGATGCGACGCCAACAATCTTCCCCACAGTAGCGAAGACTTGGTTGGAACCTGAACAAAGACTCTACTCTAAAGCCAACTTTCGGCTGTTCAAAATTCTCTTCAAATTTTCCGCCCTTGATTCCATATCCGAACTGCTGAAATTGATCCTTTCTTTCCGGTTGGTTCATATCTGTGATATCGAACGTCTTTCAGGCTGACTCTGGAGTTCCTCAAAGGAGCCACTTGGCGTCTCTCTCATTGATATTAACCACTAATGATATTGATAAGGTCATCAAACATTCCTGCGTGTCTCCATACGCTGATGACATTAAATTCTATAAAATGAATTTTGTCGCCCAGAGAAAACTTTTTTATGGAATAGTAGGTGTTTATATTTCCTTCCAGGAAGAAATAATTGCAATCTGCTTTCAATTTCAGAGTATTTAACTTACTGATGAAACAAGTATATCGTGACATATCACATATAAAGAAATCTCACAATGATGTCCTTTATTTTGTAAAGCGATACATTTCGAACAGGCTTCTAGCTTTTCCCGTTTGTGCACATTCCCGCTTTAAATTACTATAATGGAGGTTTTAAGAAATCAATTTCACCTTCTTCATATTGTCACTGTTACACAGCATGTGTTTCAGCAGACGTATCAATTGTAAGGTCGGAGCGAATTCAGATCATTGAGGTTAATGTTTTAATGAAATTGACATTCGGTGTTTAGTGTTTAGTTTAGAGCGTGAACAGGTCTATATCTATTTACTGATCTATGAATGATCTATGAGAAATCCAAATTTTTATCAAGGTGATCCTCACTTCGCAGTTTTAAGAGTTTTCTCATCGAATTCTGACGCAGTATCTAATATCTCGTAGATGAACTAAGATATTTGAACTTGCTTTTTATCACGAGAGTTTCGAAACTGATTCAAAAATTAATGTCTTCCGGTGAATGTCCGTGTTGTTTATCGGCTTTACTGTAAGTAGTCACAGTTTCAAATACCACTTTCCTGTCAAGTTTCTTTTCTTGTGGAACATATTGTATAAGGAAATTTCGTGAGCCAATTTATTGACGTCAGAATATTGAAATCGAAAGCCCAAAAATTCTGTAGCTATGTTGTAAGAAACTGGCAATCGTGTCTGGCCATTAAAATCGATTATGACATTTCTCTTTCGTGTGGAGCACGAAGCTGAAGCAGCACCAGCCCCAGACTATCTCATGTGCAGGTGATAAAGCTGAACCAAGTTTTTAATGGGCAAGTTCACCTTCGCAGCGCTTGTCCACAGGTACATATACTGTGAACATCTGTATGTCAGCATTTGGGCTTGCAGACTAACTGATAGATACGGTAAGTCCAAGATGCAAGCTGAAGAGCCGCAGTTTGCATATGAAGCGGATGAGTTATGGGCTTCGTGAGGTTGTGTCATTCACTGGCTTTGGGAAATGTATATGTATGTAAAAATTAAGTGGATACGAATTTTCGCGAAGAAAATATTGGATTTGTCGGGCGGACGAACGCGCATGCGCGGCACTCTATTGGTGTGGGAAGCAGGAAACGAATCGCATGGCTATTTTGTGTCTTATAAGCCATTTTCAGTGGGGTATTTAGATCTCTATATATTGATTGGATCCGCTTAAAAATGTTTTGTCCATTTAAATGGTCGATTAGCAGATAATGGAGAGATTTATTGACGTTTTGCAGGTGGTGCTTGAGCTCTCTAATTGGATAGCGTGGTGCGCTTACGACGGGTTGTGTAAAACTTTCAACAGTCCAGTATTGAGTGTTGAAACAAAGATCCAACTTGAATTTATGACTGATTGGTGTTTTATAGCGGTCAGTTGATTGCTTTTCTTTATTTATATTTTGTGGTATCCGCCCACATATTCCCACTTCAGCACAACCTCATTATGGACTAAAATCCCATAAACTGAAACTGGCAACCATGTTAAATTAGCAACATTTACTTATCCTTTGAAATCCCTTCCTTAAAGCTATAGTTTTAGATTATATGCAAGTGGTGGATGGATTTAAGTCAGGAGGTATAATGTATTCCTTTTTAAAGTTTATGATGGGGACTCGAAACCAATTATAGAGTAGAACATGATTATCCACCATATTCTTGACAATGAAAATTTGTTTTCAACAGATGATTTAGTACGGAATTGATCTCAGGTACCAGCGATTTGTAGTCAAAAGAAATCGTTTAATAATTAATAGTAATTAGTTTCCTAAGAGCAAATTGTGAAACAAGCTCCACTTATTTGAAGTACACTCAATTATCTCTACACTTTTTATGTGACAAAAAATAAAAATTATGCATTTAACTTGGCTTCGTCAAAATTATAATATGGTGTATGAAAAGGAGTTCGATTCCCCGTCGGGGAGCCTCTGGCGCAAAACTAAGGTCAAGGTCAAGGCCCGGAAAAAACAAATCATTATGGAAAATTTAACAAGCCTCAGGACTTATTAAATAAGGCCAAGACCGATTCTCGGTTGTAGTGCCGATGATGATGATGATGATGATGTATGAAAAGTCTTACGGCCTGTGGTACAATAAACGACTGATCGGTAGTATTCTATTGATAGCCAATGTTGTAACTACACCCAAATACTCGTTTCATATCTATGGCGATTCCAACAGACCCGCACGCACATACAACCTTAGGGAATAGTGCAACACCTACAGGGAATCCAAAAAATATCAGCACAGCCGTATACCAGAACATTAATGTAGCTATCTGCAGTTTAAGTAACATGTTGAACACCGTCGTGTACACATGGTCGTTTTCTGATGCGTTTGTATTTCTGCTTTAACTATTTCATAGCATAGATTCGAATAAACATCTCGATAGGGTACGGGTGTTGTAAATTGGATTCCACGTGCTAAGCCGGACATTATTGATCAACAGGAAAATAATAGCAGCGAAACTCTTCACGAAAAAAATATCTGTATTTTTGTTTTGCACAAACTAAACACACAAAAGAGGTCTCGAGGTAACTCAACGTCACAGTGGAGTGTAGTCAGAATAAGAGACAGCAGATAGATAAAATACTGATGTGGAATAGTCAAAAAGTAGTGGCACTTTCTGCACGACGGATCTCACCAATTTATGGTTCATCTCCAGATGCGACGGCGCGAACGTCCCTGCATTAGAACTCGTTCTTTTACACAGCGGGAAATCTGTGGAATTCTCTCCCCGCGCAGGTTTTCCCGGAGTGTTACAACCTGCAACTGTTTAAAATGAACTGCAACAGTTGTTTGGTGCCATCTCAGGGTGCCCTGTCGGTGTTAAAACTTCGCCTCTCCCGAGAGTGATATATTAAAAAAAAAAGAATTTCGCAGGCTTTATAAGTCTGATTGTTTGTGTTTTGGGGTGGTCAACGATTTTTTACTTCCGCTCCTTTTTTTTCCTTTTTCTTTATGTATTTCGTTCAGAAAAAGTGAACTTATAACCAACCATCAACGCCCTGAAATGCTATGATAAGTGTTGGAGTCTTCCTGAATAGTTGTAGGTTGTAGGGCTATGAAGTTCTATAGTTTTCCTGTTCTTTCAACAAAATGTTTTTGGCACAAACATGTACGTCCCGTTGAGAGAGAAAATCGCAATTACGTAGGATCTATTGGATTGCCTTGTGGGGGGCAAATAATGATATCACGAATTTCCTTGGACCAATCCCTGTGGTAATATCTGTGGAAGAGGCTAAGGTCCGCCAAGCGCCTTCGACGTGATAGTGATTGTTACCTTAATGCATTTTCAATAAGGCGAAATATTCGACTCTGAATGTTATCAAGTACGTTAAGGGTGTGTTTAGAAGCAGAACTCCAAACATGTGAACAATATTTGTGAGTGTCTCTGAAAAATAATTGTGAGCTTTTCTCCGGTGCTCAATCTTGATTTCCGCACGAATCAGTCAAGCCAGAATTGATATAGAAAGTGTGCCTTTTCGGTATTTGACTAGTCTGGCCTAGGTGTAACTAGTTTGTTTTGAAGAGTAAGCAGAATCCTTCGAAGTGAACAGTTTCCTTTTTTCTCTATTTGTTTTTATATATTTCGAACTAATCTTATCAACATTATTTATAATATCAGATGTCTTTATATATGTGGGTCATTTCAGCTTCTTCCTCTAAGTGTTAAATTTAAACTTTCGGTCCCAAAAGAAAATGTTTACTCGGGAAGTAAACGTCGATCATGAAAAATAAAATATTTGGTGATATTTTTTCTATGAAAATTGAAGTGAATTTGTGGCGGTTCTTTAAAGCATTCCCCAAGAACCACCCATTCCCTTTCACCTGTCACCCACTTCCCAAGCAAGTCTTTCTACTTACCTGCTAAGGGAGAGCGTAAGCTCCCCTGCAGCATCATACCTGAAAGGAAACCTACCCGACGGCATACATACATTCTGAACTTTTCTGGTTCATACTCCATGAACCAGTTCATCTCCTATCGGCTAAGCTTGTCTTCAATTACCGATAAACAAACGCTGGCCAGCGTATTGCGGACACAACTGCAATCGATATACCTACATAATCGTATATCTTATCCTACCCTAAGGTCCGCTTTAGTGCGACCAATTCCCTAACCATTACCCAGCCATGCATTTGATTTGAGTATGAACGTGATCGTTTATTTACTCACGTTCATGTCCCATGAAGACCCATCATCCAACCCGAACAAACAATCCATAGCCACCGTCGTCGAGTTTTCTGTGGACTTAACGTCCACAACCAATTTCTCCCATTCTGCTTCAGAGCCATTTGGCTAAAGTAAACAGATTCCCAATCTCTGGTCGAGCTATTGACACCAGTAGATATTGCCTACATCGGTATTTCCCCGGAATCTTAAGCAAATACAATGACGACCCCTTTGTAACATAGGCACATCATGTACATTATGCGTGCCACCATTTGACCTGTGAAATAGCGTTTTTGTTTACTTTGAAACAAAAATCTATTTCGTTCCCGGGCATACATCATCAACGATGTATGGGTATATCGCCGCGGCCCCTGATGATCGTGCATTTGTGTAATCAGGTGTCCGCCGATCATCGTCTTCATCGCAGGGCATCGAACTTGCCCTACACAGCAATGGAAATTCTGACATATACCCTTTTTACGCGATCACCATTGGCTGCAGTCAAGTGGATTCGTTTTGCGCATTTCATTTTTAAAACAATTTTTATTTTCTATTTATATTTTAGTTTCTAAATTAAAGGCTAGACAAAAATGCTTAAATTCTAGGTTAATTATCTTATATAATAACTTACCGGTCCTTCGCAGACGCTCTAAGCTAAACATTGCTTAACATTTGTATAATTTACCTTTCGGCGACAGAACTTTGTGGCAGTACTTATAATTATTTGAAAGACCAAAGAAAAATTTGAAAAACTTTCAGTTTTTTTTTTTTTTTTTTTTCTTAAAATTTAACTTACTTAACTTACCTAAACTTACCTACTTTTTTTTTTTTTTAGTTTTTAATTTGATGTAAAACCACTTAACTTAACTTAACTTAAATCTTATACTACTCTAATTCTAGAAAAGCTAAGTCTATGTAAGCTGGCTGATGATAGTGTGATTCTATACCGACTTTGGTATCCAGGTCTTTATATGCCATTCAACCACCAGAACTGTTGACGCTGTCTAATACTATCGTCCCGGTCTCTGTGGGAGATAGCCCTACTGAAGCGCAGGAGCTCTTCTTCGGTGCGCGTTACTTCCCGGTCGTAGCACAATCGCCCGTCTACGGATGATCTACTTACATGATAGATCAGCGGAATTCCGGATCTATCCTGTATAAGCCCTTTCATGTCCAAGTCAAGGAACGCCTCTGGTGGAACAAAGCCGTTGCGACGCACGCTCTTATAGTACAGAGTGTTTGGATAATATGCTCCGAAAATTAGGTCATTGGACGAGCTTATTGCTCTCGCAATATGTCCTCTGATTAATTTAATCATAAAATTATCCACCCTATTTATGTAGGCTTCATTATATAACGTCTCATTTGAATAATGCTTTTTATAGTCCGATTCCGGTGTCCGATATAATCTGAGACAACTTCTGAGACACTTCCTTTCGAACACCCGAATCTTTTCCATCAAATTTGGACCTATGGTAAACCATACTGGACAACCATAAATGAGCATTGGCCTGATTAGCGTCATGTAGCATATGACTTTTACACTGCTGTCAAGTTGGCTACTGTGAAATAGCCTCCTTGTCATAGCAAACGTTTTTCTAGCCTTGACCAGAGCAGCCTCTACATGTCTGTTGAAATGCAGATATTGGTCTAGCCAGATGCCAAGGTATTTAACTAAACTCTTGGTTTCCAGTTTATCTCCATGCGGTCCCACGATAACTAGCTTTCGCCAGTTTATCCTTGTGTCGTTCGTGGCTTTATATAATGGAGTTCTAAATAGGATGGCTTCACATTTCTGGTGGTTGATCTTAAGTTTCCAGTCGTCGCAATAGCGCTACACGTTGTTGAAGTCTCGCTGTATTAAACTATTTATGATCTCAACTTTCGGAGCTGTTCTGTAAATTATGAGATCGTCTGCGTACGCAATAGCCTGCGGAAGTGCATCTAATAAGTCGCTAATGTAAATGTTAAAAAGAATCGGAGAGAGTACCGCGCCCTGTTGCAAGCCATTCTTGATATTATACGTATTATTAGGTCACATTACCACTTTTGACCACGAACCTCCTGTCCTTTAACATATCGTAAAGTACATATAGTAAAGGCTTATGTATGCCATGTCTGACCAGTTTGTAATACAACCCTTCGATCCAGACGGTATCAAAGGCTTTCTCCAAGTCGATCAGACAGGCACCTGTGCATTGGTTCTTACATTTATTCCATTGTATGTCGGAGACCAGTTTAGCTGCGGCATGTGTGGTTTCATGACTCGCCTTAAAGCCAAACTGGTTATTTGGAATAATGCTGTTGTCGTCTACCCATTTTACCAGAGCTTTGTTAATGGTTTTTTCAAATACTTTACTGATGCTTGGGAGTAAACTTATCGAACGCATGTTCATTGGGTTTGTGCAGTCTTTGCCCTTTTTTGCAATGGGCTGAATGATAGCCGTTTTCCAACGCGCTGGATAATATGCATTATTCAAAGCGTTGTTAAACAGGACCGTGTATATATCTATTGCCATTGGGGGCAGGTTCTTGAGTACGATGTTAGGTACTCCATTTATTCCCACTGATTTTTTGCTTCTTAATGAGTCGAAGATACTCTGGATTCCTTCCCTTGTTATTAAAAGGCTATTAGCCAGTACACCATTGACATTAATGTCGATTGGCAGATTATCGTCACTGAATTCGGTAAAACCCGGATTCTCCGATTGCCAAAGTGAAATTTCATTCCGGAGGTGCAGGTGATTGAGTAGAACTCTGTCCTCCAGGTTGTGATTTCGGTGAATGCTTTCATTCACCTTGTACATTTCCTGAAAGACAGCTCCCACAGTGTTCACCTTTTCCAAAGGATCTTCGATCACGAAGAGCTCACTATTGAGGATAGCGTTCTCTGTATCTATGCCAATGTTGGTTAGCAGCTGCTTGTTTACCTCAGTACGTGGAATTTGGAGACACTGAATCTCGTTTTGATTATTTCTCCTGAATATTTTATTTATTTATGGGAACACATTCGGGTTATTAGTTTTTATAGCTCGAATTCTGTTGTTCCAATACAAATTTGTTGCTAATCTATTGTTAGCTTTAAGTAATTGTTGGAGGTTTTTTAATCGGGATTTCAGTGATATTATCTCCTGGTCTTGTCTGTCTGTAAACTGTCTGTGTAATTGTTTTAGTTTCGATAGCAGTCTGCTTTTTTTCTTGTGGAGTGCGTTTATTGTTGCGTTTCTGTACATGTTTATGGGATCTGTAACTGTTGTTTTGGGAATTGTTTTGTCCATTGTTCGTTTTACGGTTTCGTCCATTTGTTGAATGTATTTGTCGATTTCGACATTAGTCAGGTTTCTGTTTACTGTCAGATTAAAGTCATTCGCACGCAGTTCTCTTGTTAATGAGCAGGTGAACCACGGCCATCGCATTGCCCCGTAGTTATAGGGTTGCGGTATCACGAATTCCTCCAGATCTGCGAGCTCGTTCGGAAGCTCTATTACTGCCGTGAATGCACAGTGGTCGCTGTCGTATTCAATTGTCCGTAAACAGTTTGTGTTTCGTCTGTTGGTGTTAAGTAATCTGAGTCGTGAGTCGATTAGCAAGATATCTAAGAACGATCTACCTCTGGGGAACGATGGATATTCCGTAGCTAGCAGGTCAGTTCTGTATTCAGTATGAAACTGATCTAACCAACCAGCCAACTTATTTCCTCTGGCATTAGATATATGATTTCCCCAATTTCTATGCTTGGCGTTCATATCTCCCCCTAGGATAAAGTAATTTTTGCCCAGGTGCAATTGTAAGCATCGGAAGAGAGTCTCGAGCTCTACTATAAATAGATTATGTTGGTGCTCCTCAGGTGCGTAGACCGCAATCGCATACAAACCCCTTCCTTGCTGAAGGGGCATGAGTACGATACAGGCTTCCAGCACCCGGAACCTGCGCACTTCTCCACTATAGATTACTTTATGATTGATCCCTTTTCTAATAAAGATAATTGCATAGAGGAGTCAGATTTGAATCGCGCTATCAATCGGATGTAGCGAAGTCGTTGTGTGTCGGAGCCGCCACCGTACAATTGATATTTAGTGTCAAAATTCTGGAGCAAGTACGTCTCTTGCGAGGAGTTCGATCTGCGAGTCCGCGTGCCGTTAAATATAATGTCTTACGTTAGCTATTTGTTGCGCTGAATTTCTCGGTCGACAGACGTGCTTAAAATATAAACACCACTAACAAACATTGTCGAGCGTGCTTCACCAAAAATATCGTTATTCGTAGAGAAGAATGTCCAAATGTGTCAACTATTCAGTGATTGTTGTGCCAATAGTTAAGAAATAAGTGCTTTTAGACTTCCACGTGTAAATTGTCAACTAAGGTAGATATATACCAACAGAACAATAAAAAAAGTAAAAACAACATTTACACCTGTCCGTTTTCATCCATTATTTGCTGTGGTGACTTATTGTGAATACTCTGCCGAACATTTCTTCTAGGCGGACATAGTGGGAAGGAAGTGAACCGAGCGCCCGTGTCCTGGCGCGATACTTCCTTTACACCACAAATTGTTTCAGAGTTTAAAAATGTGGCCGCTAGTCGAATGTAAGATTTGTAGAGGAGAATAAGTTGGGCCGGACTAAAATAACTTTTACCCCTAAAAAGATAACTCAGATTCCTGGAGGCGGACTTGGGGATTTTCGACACGTGGTCAGGCCACGTTACATTTCCACTGACCGTGACGGCGTACAGGCTTATGCTTCATCTTCATCATCGGCACTACAACCGGGATCCGGTCTTGGCTTTATTTAACAAATCTCTCCACCGGTCCCGATTTCGAGCCGATGTCATCCAGTTTGTCACTCTCAGACTCTGGGCGCCCTGGTCTACGCCATCCCCCTATCGCAGACAAGGTCTGTCGCGTTGTCGCCTTCCATACATCCTGCCACAAAGGAATTTCCGGGCACGCTTCTCCTCGCTCATTCGAGCTAGGTGTCCTGTCTACCGAACTTGATTTTTCTTAGAACATTAGCTTCAAGGTACATCGCGTACAACTTATGGTTGTAGCGTCTCCGGAATCGTCCTCCGTCACATACGGGGCCAACAATTCTCCTTCCTCTCGAATGCGGCTAAGAGTTCAGAGTCCTCCAGGAGTCCCGACAATTTTTACTTGACTAGTTACGTTGGTCATGGTCAACCTACAAAGTCGTATCAATTTGTTTGGAATGCCGAACTCTCTAATGGCATTATATAGCAGTTCTTTGGCGGATTTTCAAATGTCGGTTGTTGATGTGTTCGGCCGAACACTGTTCACAACTCAAACACAGAGAAATTGTTTTCAAAGTCGTTTTATAATTTGCCTTTCTTTTTTTATAAGGATCTATGCATAGTTTACAATCACTTAAGGACAACACCTACGAAACAAACACTTAGGAACGAACAGCCACAGTTTTAAATAATATGTGTTCTTTAACTACAACATTCACAGGTCTGCATCGGATTTTTTTCTTTTCTTTACAATTGTCTTCTGTCACATGCAAAGGACCTCGGAAGTAACCGTAACACAAGTATCTCATTTTCCTTTTACGGTTCATTCACTACTTCTTGTTTGGCCTTTGAAACGACTATGGTATAAATAACCGAAAAGGAACATTTTTTTAAATTTAAAATTCACACATCACGATTTTCTAAATACATTTAGTTTTCAGTTGGCAGTTGTTAATAACACACGCGCGACGTTTTATCCTCGCTCTTCTTGTGTCTCTTCCTTGGGATTAGCGATGTAACTAGATTACAATTTCCTTCTGGGGATGATTCTACTCACCCCATCGTTCTCTTTTTCGATTTAGTCTAAATCGAGAATCTCTCCGCCAGGAAAGATCACACTCGCACACACAGACGCAGAGGTAGCTGCCTGTGCGACCGTAGATCCTCTTCGGATCACCAGAATGTTCACACCTTCTGTCGAATCTCTTTTGTGTACACCCGAGGTTTATTCTTCTTGGCGATCTTGGGATCGTGGTAATTATCGTTAGTGTGATAATCGTATTTGCTTTGCCCTATGGGAACAGCGTTTTAGTTTGTTGCTGTTTCTTCGCAAGGGCCTTTGCTTAGGCGAAGTGCCTTGCGGCAGGGTCAGGGGATTAGCCGACCGATTGTTTTACGGCAATTTGTTTTATTGTCGATCGAAATTAAAGTTACAAAATGGTACACTAGTTTAATTTTACAAAGATACAGTCTTAATTACAACCAAAATGAACTGACTTGACTTTAAAGATTTTAATTTCTACAAAACTACTGATTCAATTTTTAAGTACACCGAAAAACTCCAGGAGCTCGTCCACCGACTGTTGGTAATATTCGACTGACTTTCTACCCATCCGTGCGATAACCTCGCACGAACGAAAAATCTTCCCCAGCATCCCCGGTCCACACGACACACCGACAACGAGCCTCGACGAACGATCCATACAAGGCAGCGCACACATATTCCATTACCACGGTCGCCCATGCTGGGCATTCCCCAGCACGAAGAGCGGAAACTCAGATACGACTCCGGGACGCGAGCAAGCCCTGCATCTGTGGCAAATTATCGTACGATGGTGTTTTTTTTTTTTTTTTTGGTGGCTAAGGACAGAAAAAGTACCCTCTGCACGTGTGTGGCGCAATCAAAAAAGGGAATACGTGCACCCAAATACATTTCACGCTATATTGGTTGCTCAACGTGCGTTCGTAGCGAACAACTGAAGCCGGCCGGGCACTTTGTTGTGCGGGGCATAGGTCCTGGGTAGGACGGAAATGTCGGCGCCGGTGTCGACAGTGAAACTAATGTCTGTCTGTGGGTCCCTAATAGTTAAGAGCCTTATCTGCGGGGCGCCGACAGTTCGCGCCTGAAATACGGCCGGCAGTTCTAGTTTAATAGGAGGGCTGTGGGGGGTCTGGTCGCTTCCAACCACAAGCTATCACCCCAAAACGACGGTGGTACACGCACCAAGCATGTGTCAAGGCCCTGTTTGTTATGTTCGGGCCGGGCGGCGGCGCGTTTTCGCTTGTAGTCGGTGGGCCTCTAGGTGTATTGAAATTCCGTCGGGAAGTCCGCGCTTGCAGCTATTGGTTGATTTGTGGGTTTTGGACACCGCGTGCGACATTTCGTACTTCCGCGCGTAGCTGATTTAAATCTCATTGGAGGTTCACGTCGAAACGCGAGGGTCATGTTTGCAGACCGCGCGTGTGCGTCGAGTCCCGGGGAGGCACCGCGGATTGCGACGCGTCTCTCGAGGTGGTTTGACTCGCAGGGGAAAATGAGCTGGTTCGTGGGGCCGGTTGTGGGACGCGTTGGTGTCGCGAAGGCGGTACGCCGTGCTGGTTAATTGTTGCCAACTGAAACATAGGGGGCTCGAACTGGGCACCTGAACTTTCCATAATTGCATCTGCAATTTTCGCCAAGTAACCCAAACCCTGGTTGGACTGAGCTATACCTTAAAAATGGGGTCTGATGGCATCATCGGAGATCCCAATCCGCGCTATTGCCCGCAGGTGTGTAAGGAAATGGAATGGCTTCATCCCCGTAAAGTTTGTCTCACTTGCTAAACGCTGATGTCGGCTACTCTTAGGCTCATCCAAAGCGCTGAGAAGTGCGTCTCTCATGCTACTATAAGGGCATGGTTCAGTCGCCCTGATTATGTGCGCAACGTGTATTCTCTGGGTACGGCTCAGTACCCGCATTAACTCGACCGCACGAAGTTCTTCGTCGTGCAAGTCATTAGCTCTAAAGATTCGCTCCGTCATGGCGAACCACAACTCCGCATCCTCCTCGTCAAAAGGAGGCAATCGGATGTCGCGGGTGCCGGTGCGCAAGGGGTGCTCAAGGTTGGAAGCGTCCTTAAACTCAGGCGCCTCCGTGTGTGGCTGAGGCTGCTCCTATTGCGCGATTTTCGATTTAGTCGATTGGGCCATGCTTCTGTTTGGTCAGAGAATAGGTGTTTGAATGCGAAATATCAGGCGCGAACCCCCACTTTTTGTGTGAACCAGCGGAAAAGGTAGTCGTTGCTAAAAATGTCGAGCGGATGAGGGCGGCGATCGTGTGTAACGATGGATCACGACAATCGGAGTCTGAACGTGTCGGTGGAGTCTGTTGTAAACCCGTCGTGTTCTTGGGTCGCGAGTATCGGCAAAAAGTATTGACGTTTTAATGGTCGGAAGGGGCTTACACGCGTTTCTAAATGTGAGGCCTATTTAATCGGTTTTAATTTTTAATTAACCCGAAATTAAATATCTAATCGGGAAGATTTTTTCCTACTATACAATTATCTGTAGCGTTTATTCAAAAGGAATTGCTGGACCACCTAATGTGATTACCATGCGTGATACAGTTGGTTCGTTGGTTGATCTCTTACCTCTTTCCTGTGCAGGCTTAGTTGTGTACCTACGCCCTTAACATTTGTTGGTTTAGAGTTGCAAGGTAGAACTTACTGGATTAGATATTTACAACTCAGTACTGTATGCGGTCTGGTTAAATTCGATCGCGTTATTTTTGTCGCTTTAACTTGGTGAAGATAGTCTATGAATTAATTATATGTATATATGTTTAAGTATTTAAAGGAAAAATTAAGAGACTTTAAGGCAATACAATGGTATAACAACTAAAATCAATACGTAAATTTCTAATTATAAGTAGTATTGTTTTTCTTCACTTGTTGTTTGTAAAATTTTCGGTTAACTTGTTTGAAATTATATTACACTGATTTGCCTGAAGGGACTTCTTGTGTTGCGTATTCTATTTGGCTTGTTCCCAAACGTACTTGATTATTTAATTTACCAGTGACGCCCTGTGAGTAGGGCGTTAGAATATACTCGCAGCTAGGCCAGCTTGTCGTAAGAGGCGACTAAAGGTCGAGTGGTAGACGGGGTCCCAACGCCCTGTGCGCCCGGTGAAATAACACCCGATCAAGCTATAGGCTCCGTGAAATAGTCGGGAGAAATCCCTGGCCATCTTTCGGAGCTTGGCTGATGGACCGGTTCTAGAAAAGGTTGGTTAGGTGGTAGTCGGTCCCAAGGTGAGATACCACCCCGTCACGCTGTACATTCCGCGATATCGCCGAGAGAAATCTTCGACGGTGTTTCGGATGTGTGGCTGATGTCCCGGACTGACACGGGGATAAGTCATGATGGTACCTACTGATATAAAGAATTCCGGAGGTAAACTAGTCCTCCATTCGGATCTCCGGGGGGGACTATGTCAGGGGGAACATCATGCAGATATCATGATAAATAATGGAACTTTAAGAGGTTCGTCATCGCATAACCGAGCTCGCTCTCGAGGCTCGGCCCACGCTCGATTGGTGACGGCATTTTGTAACATCAGGGGCATCGGTTTCACCAATACCAATGTAAACGCCGCCCACCAATATTTGCAAACAACGAAACCTGATATCCTTCCCCTAACTGAGACCCAGGTCGATTCGTCAACTGATTCGACATATCTTCGTTGCTCAGGATACGACTTGCATTCGAGACTCCGTTTTAAGGGCGGAGTATGCGTCTTCGCGCGGTCCAATCTGGCTTGCCAGAGGATGGAGGCGTTGGAACCCAATAATATGCACATCATATGGTTGAGGGTCGTGCTGAGGAATTCCGTTAAATTTCTTTGTTGTCTTTAGCGCTCCCCGAATGACGATCGACCGGCGATATTTTTCGAACATGTTTCATATACCGTCGACTAGATACAGATCAACCACCCAGCTTCTGAAATTGTTGTCCTTGGTGATTTTAATGTGCACAATTCCGGCTGGTTGTTGCATTCTAACAGAACCGACGAGCCTGGGAGGCTGGCGGAGATGTTTGCTGTAAGCCACAACTTGACTCAACTCGTAGGGGGGGCCAACGCGAGTGCCGGATGCCCGAGGCTATTATGCGAACACCCTGGATCTGTTTTTGACATCCGAAACGAGTATTTATACCGTAGAGGTTTCTGCGCCACTGGGAAACTCAGATCACTGCTTGGTATCTGTGGCGCAAGCACTTGCATATCAAGCGAATAACCGGCCTAGGCATCCCAAAAAAGGGCAAAGACTGTACAAACCCAATGAACATGCGTTCGATAAGTTTACTCCCAAGCATCAGTAAAGTATTTGAAAAAACCATTAACAAAGCTCTGGTAAAATGGTAGACGACAACAGCATTATTCCAAATAACCAGTTTGACTTTAGGGCGGGTCATGAAACCACACATGCCGCAGCTAAACTGGTCTCCGACATACAATGGAATAAATGTAGGAACCAATGCACAGGTGCCTGTCTGATCGACTTGGAAAAAGCCTTTGATACCGTCTGGATCGACGGGTTGTATTACAAACTGGTCAAACATGGCATACATAAACCTTTACTATATGTACTTTACGATATGTTAAAGGACAGGAGGTTCGTGGTCAAAAGTGGTAATGTGACCTCTAATAAAACGTATAATATCAAGAATGGTTTGCAACAGGGCGCGGTACTCTCTCCGATTCTTTTTAACATTTACATTAGCGACTTATTAGATGCACTTCCGCAGGCCATTGCGTACGCAGACGATCTCATAATCTACGGAACAGCTCCGAAAGTTGAGATCATAAATAGTTTAATACAGCGAGACTTCAACAACGTGCAGCGCTATTGCGACGGCTGGAAACTTAAGGTAAACTTCCAGAAATGTGAAGCCATCCTATTTAGAACGCCATTATATAAAGCCACGAACGACACAAGAAAAAACTGGCGAAAGCTAGTTATCGGGGGACCGCATGGAGATAAACTGGAAACCAAGAGTTTAGTTAAATACCTTGGCATCTGGCTAGACCAATATCTGCATTTCAACAGACATGTAGAGGCTGCTCTGGTCAAGGCTAGAAAAAAATTTGCTATGACAAGGAGGCTATTTCACAGTAGCCAACTTGACAGCAGGGTAAAAGTCATATGCTACATGACGCTAATCAGGCCAATGCTCATATATGGTTGTCCAGTATAGTTCAACATAGGTCCAAATTTGATGGAAAAGATTCGGGTGTTCGAAACGAAGTGTCTGAGAACCTTTCTCAGATTATATCGAACACCGGAATCGGAATACAAAAAGTACTACTCAAATGAGACTTTATATAATGAAGCCTGCATAAATAGGGTGGATAATTTTATGATTAAATTAATCAGAGGACATATTGCGAGAGCAATAAGCTCGTCCAATGACCTAATTTTCGGGGCCTATTATCCAAACACTCTGTACTATGAGAGTGGCTTTGTTCCACCAGAGGCGTTTCTTGACTTGGATATGAAAGGGCTTATACAGGATAGATCCGGAATTCCGCTGATCTATCATGTAAGTAGATCATCCGTAGACGGGCGATTTTGCTACGACTGGGAAGTAACGCGCACCGAAGAAGAGCTCCTGCGCTTCAGTAAGGCTATCTCCCACAGATACCGGGACGATAGTATTAGACAGCGTCAACAGTTCTGGTGGTTGAATGGCATATAAAGACCTGGATACCAAAGTCGGTATAGAATCACACTATCATCAGCTAGCTTACATAGACTTAGCTTTTCTAGAATTAGGGTAGTATAAGATTTAAGTGAAGTTAAGTTAAGTGCTTTTACATAAAATTAAAAATTAATAAAAAAAAAAAGATAGGTAAGTTAAATTTTAAGAAAAAAAACAAAAAAACCAAAAAAAATTGACAAAGTTTTTCAAATTTTTCTTTATCTTTCAAATAATTATAAGTACTGCCACAAAGTTCTGTCGCCGAAAGGCAAATTATACAAATGTTAAGCAATGTTTAGCTTAGAGCGTCTGCGAAGGATCAGTAAGTTATTATATAAGATAATTAAGCTAGAATTTAAGCATTTTTTGTCTAGTCTTTAATTTAGAAACTAAGAATATAAAAAGAAAATAAAAAATGTTTTAAAAATGATATGAAAATGTATGACCGGCCTAGGCAGCTTCGCCGCGTATGGAAGTATGGGGCCGCTAACTGGGACAATTTGCTAGATTTCTTCGCATCCTTTCCATGGTCCGATGTGTGCCTCGGAAACTCCGATGTTAACGCATGCGGGGAGTCGGTATCAGAGATTATTCTTTTGGGGATGGAGATGTATATTCCACATTCCATCAAACGAAGTTCGTCTGATAAACCTTGGTTTGAGAAAAAATTCGAGCTGATTACAGCGGCAAAAAATACACCAATAAGGAATGGCGCTCAAATCCCACCGATGTTAACATTTTGTTAGAATCAGAAACGCGTGCAACCAGGCGATTGATACCGCGAAGAAGGCTCACAACGACAGGGTGATCAATAAGCTCCTTCGGTGCACAACTGGTTCGCGCTCCGTCTGGTCAATGGCAAAAGCTGTCAGCGGTAACTTCGCATACTCCTCATTCCCTCCGTTGGTGACAGACAGCGGGACGTTAGTCACGAATTCAAAGAATAAAGCATTTATTTATTTTCCGCGAATTCAAACCTCTATCCCGGCCTTTTGGAGCCACCTGTGATCGCGCCAGTACAGTCTTCCATGCGGGATGTGAGTTTTCGTCCGCGCACTATTCAACGCATTCTACCTGAACTGGATTGTAGGAAGGCAACCGGCCCGGACGGAATACCAGCAATAGTCCTAAAGAACTGTGCTCCAGAACTATCGCCGGTTCTTGGCAGACTCTTCCGTTTATCTTATGCACTGAGGACCTTTCCTGCCTGCCTGAAAATCGCTCGAGTTCACCCAACCCCAAAGACGGGAAAAACGTGTCTCCCACAAAATTACCGTCCGATGGCATTACTATCTATTTTATCTAAGGTAATGGAAAAAGTCATCAATACAGAGTTGGTTAAGTATTTGGAGTGCAACGGACTTTTGAATGATCGTCAATACGGATTCCGTGGCAGGCGGTCCACAGGAAACCTTTTGACACTTATAACCGATATATGGACATCTGTGATTGAACGGCATTGTTAGTCAAGGGCGGTCGCATTGGATATCTCCAAGGCTTTTGACCGCGTCTGGCACGGGGCATTGCTGTGCAAACTTCGTTTATATGGACTTTCCCAACAGCTTTGCGACTGGACGGGGAGCTTACTCGAGAATCGATCGATCCGGGTTGTTGTGGACGGCGAGTGTTCGGATCTGTATCCTGTTAATTCGGGGGTGCCCCAAGGTTCTATTTTGGCTCCAACCTTGTTCTTGCTTCACATAAATGATTTGTTGGAGACAACGGATAACAAAGTGTTCAGTTTTGCGGATGATAGTACACTTGTTTCCTCCTTTTCGAGTGATCGGCCGATTGGTGCATCTGCGTCGCATCAGCTGAGATGTAGACAGATTGACTCTCTGAATCGGGATCTGGATAAAGTCCTGCAGTGGGGAAGGGCCAATCCTGTCGACTTCAATGCAACGAAGACCCAGTATACAACATTCACAAAGAAAACTGGATCATCGGTTCCACAACTGATGATGAATGGCCGGGCCCTCGAGACTGGGGAAAGTTTGAAATTGCTCGGCGTCACGGTCTGTGTAGTGCTCCAAAAAGCCCTACTACATCAAACATTCGTTTATCGCTTAACATTTGCCCCCACGGCATTATTAACCCAAAATCCAAATTAAAATTAAAAGTTACAATAAACGAATCTAATATTCGTTTATTGTTCAAATTTGCCCCACAGCATCACCCAAATCCGAAAATTCAGAGATCATTATCTCTATCTGAAAATTTTCCATTCAGGAAAACAAACAAAAACCAAAAGCAGATACATTCACACATCTGCGTAATAGTTTCGTAAGAATTCATTCTTATCTTGTGTAAATACAACAACTCGCTCGAAATACCCAACAAATCGATATTGTTGTACGAAAATGTGTATCTTTGGGATACAATTTTCGAAGTGTTTTCCTTTATAAAGGGATAGCAAAACGATCTCGAGGCCGCATTCAGTCATACAGTCGAGTTCTAACCACCGACGACATCAGTCACGACTTCACAGTGAGAGCTGAGAGAAGACACATCCTGGACAGTGATACATACAGTGATACATACAATTTAAAGTTATTTAAAACAAAATAAATAAATAAAAAATTTATAATTTAAATTTAAAAAAAAAAAAAAAAAAAAAGTGAAAAAAAAAGTTTGAAAAAAAAAAAAAAGTGGAAAAAAAAAATTCTTAGTGAACAGGAAACATCTTTAGGTTCGTTTATTTAATTTCACCTATATTTTCAAATTTATATCTGTTTTAATTTAGAAGCATTTGTTTTTAGGTTTGCTTGTTTCTCTTCTTGGTTTTTGTTTGTTCCTCCTTTCTTTTCCTTGCGCCCCACGCGTTTCTTGTCTCATTTTGTGCTCGATGGTTGCAACATCGAAATAGATGGACACCTGCTCTTCTCGTGGTGTGGGCCATCAGCCCGATCAGGGCATGATGGCTCTCATAAAGAGATTAAGGGAGGACCTCGAGGCTCTCAAGGCAGAGAACGCTGTCTTGAGAGATAAATTGTCGCGACTGGAAGCCGCACCACCCGCATCCCCGTCCAGTGCCAGTTCGGAGGCTTCTGATTCGGAATCGGAGCTCGAGCCCGAGTTGGAAAGTCTCGCTGAGAGTTCCGACGAAACAATGGACGACGGTGACTCGCGCACCCCCACCCCAAACTCGTCTAGAGCCCCTAAGCGGAAAACACCGCTTCCAACAATAAACTGCGAAGGAGGACCCTCCAATAAGCGTGTGGCCACCGGCTCCCCGCCAACGCCGCACCCCAAACTGTTGTCGAACCCCGCGGTAACACCAACTCATGTGAGGGTCGTACCTCCGCAGGAGCCTTGCCCACCACGGCCAACTCCACTAATTAACCCAAAACCAAAGGCTGCTTGTGCTCCCAACACTATTCAGCCAGAGGTCGGGGAACGCCCACCTGTTTCTAAGAAGAAACAGCAACCCGGGGTCTTTGCACGAGACCTCAATTTAAAAAATTTCGTCGGTGATATGAACCGGCTAGGGATTTCTAACTTCAAGGCAAAGACCTTAAGTCCATCCCTAAATAAAATCATAGCCTACGATAGGGAAACCTATCGCGCGGTTAACGACAACCTCAAGGCCAAGGAGGTGAATTATTACACCTTCACTCCGGCCATGAAGCTATTGACCTCCCACACCTAGAGTCCATAGAGGTATCTGGAGTTGAACTGCATCTGGCTAGTAATGGTAGAGTGAATATATACTCCGTATACCACTCGCATAAAACCAATAATGGCCCCATTAATCCCGAAGATATCCGCAAACTAATAAGGACCTCGGGGCATACACCCTTCATCATAGGCGGCGATTTTAACTCCAGACATCCCCACTGGAACAACTCTGTCTCTTGCCCAAATGGCACAAAACTGTACCAATGGTACACCGCAAACATGTATGCCCTCAACTGCGAAATAGTCGCACCTACGGTTAGTACTCGAGGTAACTCAATTCTGGACATATTTATTGTGTCCAAAGACTTACTTCCACAAATCACTCCTCCTCAAGTTTCAGCGGGTGTATCTGACCACAATGCTGTGACCACATTCATTCGCGGCTATCGAGCATCCCGTCACCTGGTATCGACAACATGTCTTACCACTCGTTGCGAAGGCTTTCTGCCTTATTCTTTATAAAGCTCTCCATTCTGTTCAACCATGCTTACAACATGGGGTACTTTCCCCAAGCTTGGAGGCACGCTATTATTTGTCCAATAGCAAAAGTTGGGAAACCAATGTATCACCCCTCAAGCTTTCGCCCTATCTCGCTTCTCACTTGCATCAGCAAAATATATGAAAAATTCATATACGAGAAGCTAAATAACTTTGTCAGTGCCAGGCACCTAATACCTGATTTCCAATTCGGATTTCGAAGAGCGCACAGCACCACTATGGCTCTCAATTTATTTCAAAACCATGTCTGCGTGCGGCTCTTTAATAAGGAACCCACCGTTGCGGTAAGCCTAGACATTGAAAAAGCTTTTGATACAACTTGGATCGAAGGTCTCGCTTGTAAACTACTGAATACTGGCCTCAGTAGAACGCTATGTAGTATCATCTACCAGTTCGTTCGAAACAGAACCTTCCAAGTTAGAATGAATGGAAAGCTTTCCCGAACTTTTCACGCCGCTGCAGGCGTACCACAGGGCTCCATTCTAGGCCCCATCTTATTCAATATTTACACCTCCGATATTCCCCGCCCTGTGGACGGGAGAGTAAACCAAATATGCTATGCGGATGACGTCCTGGTGTACACGTCAACCAAAGGCCCTAACCTCGCAACAAATCGACTCAACCGTCACTTGGACGAACTGTATCAGTATTACAGTCGATGGAAAATCCGACTTAATCCAACCAAAGCAGTAGCCATAATTCTGAGTGGTAAACACTCCCAACCTGCTTCTCGATATTCACAGAATATTCGAATAAAAATGGGAGATACTACGATTAGACCACAGGACAAGATGAAATATCTCGGGGTCACTTATACCCCAAAAATGAATTTCATCAAACATGTGACCCACATTCTCCAAAGGGGCCTCGGTCGGTCTAAGCAACTGCACAACATCTTGAAGTGGAGGAACAAAGTTGACACCAAAGTTAAGCTTCTCTGCTATAAGCAGCTAATCCGATCTGGAATATCGTACGCCTTTCCCATATGGTCCTGCATATCTTCGGCTCAAATGGAAAGACTTCGGGTTTTCGAAAGGAAACTCCTTAGAAGATGCACCAATCATTCTAGAAGGCCTGACGGTCGTCATTACCCCAACTCTCACCTATACGAAGGCGCCTCCATTACCCCTATCGACGAGTACTTGCTTCAATTAGCATATAAGTACCTCGAAAACATTCAGAACAGCGAGAACCTACTTGTACGGGACTCTTGCGTTCTTGACCCTTCTCTCTCTCGATCTCTTCGGATCAAACCCCCACAATTTCTTCTTCAGTACAAAACTGAAGAAAGCACCCTTCCCAACAACATTCCCCTCTATAATAGAGGATTCCTGGACCCATCCCATAGGGTCTACTATTAACAAACCAAACACACGAACGCACAGTACAAGACGGCACAAATACAAACATACACACCGACCAAAGAGCAGATTATCAGACGCCAAAGACGTGATCTGCGTTTACTACCGCACCCAAGACCCACTGGTCTTGTATGATTTCTTTCCCGCCATCCCTCTATAAAAGTAGTTAGGGAACACTTGGACTAACACTGTCCACACTATCCTTGGATACCCCCCCTTTTTTCTTCTCTTTTCAGATGCCGCGAGACCGAGCCCAACATCCTCACGGATGTGGGTGATTCTGGTTATCGCAAGATGACCAGAAGTCAGAGACAAGATGAAGGACACATATGTCCTGTCTCGCTAAATTCGGCCTTCTCGCCACAATTTTTTTTTTTTTTGATCTCGAGGCCGCAGTATCTAAATCCTCCTGCCACCGAGCAGTAATTTTTCCAATGCAAGTTTTACATCTGCAGTAATACTCAAATATTAAATCAACAATAAAACTTAAACAAAAATTGAAACTTCTTTTAATATTTTGAAAATTGTGTGTTGTCACCAACGTTGGAAAATTCGTTCGTGTACCAGGACGACTCCAAGAATTGGTACAGGAACCGGTACTAAGGTTTGCAGAGTATATGGACGCTATCCCTTAGGTTACGTCCTACGAACAATCAGGACGTTGCTCTTCCCTCTGGGTCAGAGGAAGCACGGCAACGACCCCTTGCTGAAGTGTGTTGTTCCAGGAGCAATCAATAAAGAGATCAAACGTCCTTTTCAGGACAAGAATACGCGCTTCCTGAGGAACAACCCCCACAACAGCAAAACATCTGTGGGAATGTATCATGGCATAAACACGTGTCGAGTATCTCCAGGTCAGCCCAGGAAAACTGAGTTATCTTTTTAGAGCCAAGAAATATTTAACTCCGGCCAAACTTCTTCTCCTATATAAATCCCAAATTAGACCGGCGCTCGAATATTGCTCTCATGTTTGGAGCTCGGCTCCTAAACATACCCTCGACCTACTTGAGAGCATACAGAGACGAGCGATCCGCCTGATTGGGGACTCAGCGCTGACGTCGGGACTACAGTCGCTATCACATCGAAGGCGCGTAACCGACCTCTGTCTGTTTTACAGATATTATCACGGGTGTTGTTCTTCGGAGATTCTTGGTATTGTTCCACTCAATTCGGTTTTAGACAATTCGACGGATCTCACCCGTTTGTGGTTCATCTCCCGACGGAGCGAACATCCCTGCATCAGAACTCGTTCCGTTACAGAGCGGGGAAGCTCTGGAACTCCCTTCCCACGCGAGTTTTCCTGGAGCGTTACAACCTGCAACTGTTCAATAAGAACTGCAACAGTTATTTGGTGGCATTTTGGGGCGCCCACTCGGCGCTATAGGTTCGCCTCTCCCGAGAGAAGTCTAATAAAAATAAATAAAAAATAAAAAAAAATAAAAAACAAAAAACGAAATCACTGGACAAACCGTTCACATAGAAAATGCATCTACCATCTTACGCAGTTCCTGTTGAACCACAGTATTGGAAATATCTGAACTTGGGTGACATGACAATTCTTCTTCCTATTCACAGCACCAAAAAGGAGAAGAGATGTACACAATGGGGAAATAACTTCTCGAGTCCAAGGTATCTTTAAGTCTATATGATGCCGTCGGAGGGGTGTGGTGGGTTGCGCTAGAGGCGTCGGCACGGACGTAGGTTAAGCAAAAAGGCCACTGATTGATCCCTGAGAATCGTTACGCAGCACACTGTTCTTCACCAAGATTCACCAAATCGTCCACCCAGGAAAAAAATAGAATGCAGGAGCGTGTTGTTCCGTTTAATTGTTTATTATTTATTGTTCCCTTATTGATAACTATCGGTAACTTAACCTTCACAAGAAAACTTTATTAAATTGTGTCTCTACAAGAACTCTTAAAACTGTCTATAATAATTGAACATCCGTGGTAAAACTTATTTAAACTTGAAACTCTACAGGAACATTTAATTGTCTTTATCAATGATACATTCACAGGAAAACAATGTTAAACTTGAACTTTACAGGAACATTTAATTGTCGATATTAATTATACGTCCGCAGTGAAAACAATATTAAACTTGAAACTCTACAGGAACATTTGATTGTCTTTATCAATGATACATTCACAGGAAAACAATGTTAAACTTGAACTTTACAGGAACATTTAATTGTCGATATTAATTATACGTCCGCAGCGAAAACAATATTAAACTTGAAACTCTACAGGAACATTTGATTGTCTTTATCAATGATACATTCACAGGAAAACAATGTTAAACTTGAACTTTACAGGAACATTTAATTGACGATATTAATTATACGTCCGCAGCGAAAACAATATTAAACTTGAAACTCTACAGGAACATTTACTTAAAATTTGTATATTAATAGAACTCGCGAGAGATAACTATCCGGCGCTTCAAAGAAAACTCCACTGGTGTTGTCCTCCACCGCGCACTCTACAAAGGTTAAAATCTGACTCATTTATTACTCCGACGGCGACGCGGGTGACTCCTTCGACTGGTGAAATCTGACTGACCAATCCCATTGGAAATCATTAAAGTGAAAGAATCCCGAAAGAAACTGGAAAGAAGGCGGAGTTACACGATTAACTTGATGTAGTTAATCGTGATTGGACCTGACGGAATAGGCATACATTACGCATGTGTGCGTATGCCATGCATACGATCGTTCAGCGACCGTGGATGGCGGGCAACATCGCTAGTGCATTTTCTAGGAATGCAAACACTAGCATGTGGGGTGTGAAAAACTGAAACCGATAATTTGGTCATCCTAATGGAAGGCCATAAATCATCATTTCGGATGTCGATGATTAAACATTGCAACGAACATAGGGTGCAGCCGTTGCCAGATGTTGAAAGTAAACATTTTCTGGCTGCATCCTGGTCGTTGCGCGATTACGGTCTCTGAACATAGGGACCGATAATTAGGAGCCAGCGATTGCTGGTAAACAGGGACATGTTTGATTTGCGTCAACAGAAACCTTGTCGGCGGTAGTAAATCAATAGGGGCAATGGCCGCATGCATGTTATGCCGGGGGTAAGCAAATACAACGAGTCACAAGGAATTCTTGTTGATTGTTGTTTCCATAGCTTAAGGCTATGGAAACGAGATGCCCTGGCAGAATGTATGCCTAAAGATAAGATTTCAGATGCCATGGCAATGTGATGATTTTGCCATGGACTTATGTTCTTTTCAGGGAATGATGTACGCCTCGGGGGTAAATTTTCGATGCCACGGCAAGGTGATAAGCTTTGCCGTGGGCTTAATGTTTTTTGGGGAATATGGTCTGGCCGAGGGTGAGTTTTCGATGCCGCGGCAAGGTGATAAGCTTTGCCGTGGGCTTAATGTTTTTTAGGGAATATGGTCTGGCCGAGGGTGAGTTTTCGATGCCACGGCAAGGTGATAAGCTTTGCCGTGGATTTAATGTTTTCAGTGGTGATGCTGGAGAAAAAGGGGTTTGGAAGGAAATCCCCTACAGAATAGGTAAGCTGCCTAACATAAATTCAAAACGGTTATCCGATTGGGTAACCGTATTAATTCCGGCGATTTGGCTGAGGGTAAATGCCGTAGCAAGGTTACGCAACCTTGCTGAAGTTCGACCGAGAGGTAAGTCGTTCGCCTGGAAAGGTGGGGATCGAGCGATGTATGGCTCTTCGGGCCCTGAAAAGCCCCACATCACTCCCTCCCCAGTGACGTAGTCACGAAACAGGTAAGGCAGGTTAGGGGGTGGTAAGTTGGTTATGGGCGCGCGTATGAGCGCGAGTACGGGGAGGTTGTGCTGGTGGAGTAGGAGCAGTGTCAGTAGGTGGAGGTGATTCTGGAGCGGAAGCTTCCAGAAAACAGGGCTTAAGCCTTTCGACGCTGACCGTGGATCGCTTGCCTCTAATGTCGATCTCGAAGACGCGGTCACTGATGCGGCGGAAGACTTTGAATGGGCCATCATAAGGTGGGTCGAGGGGTTTTTTGACCTTATCCACCCTGACAAAGACGTGCGTGCAGCTGTGCAGTTCAGGGTGGACGAAAAGTTTTTTGGAGCCGTGCCTGGTTACAGGGGTTGCCCTAACCTTACGTAGCAGGTCACGGAGATGTCCCAATTCGCGAAGTTGGTCACGCGGTGTTTCGCCATTCAGGAAAAGTTCTCCTGGAAGAAGGAGGTTGGTACCATAGGTAAGCTCTGCTGCCGAAGCACCCAGGTCCTCCTTAATGCTTGTCCTCAGGCCGAGGAGGACGGTTGGTAGGGCGTCAAACCATTGTGTGTCGTTATGACACATGAGTGAGGCTTTTAGAGATCTGTGCCAGCGCTCTATCATCCCATTTGATTGCGGGTGGTAGGCGGTGGCACGACTTCTTTGGCAGCCGAGAAGATTTGTTAGCTGCCTAAAAATTGTCGCCTCAAATTGTGGACCTCGGTCCGAAGTTATGGTGGTTGGTACACCGAAACGTGTGACCCAAGTTGAATAAAAGGCCTTGGCGACTGATTCGGCAGTAACTGCCCGGAGAGGTGTCGCCTCTGGCCATCGCGTGCAGCGATCCATCATAGTGAGGATATAAGAAAATCCTCTTGATGGAGTAAGCGGTCCCACTATGTCTATGTGGACATGGGCGAAGCGTGCCGTGGGAAGCTTGAATTGCGCTGGCTCCAGTACATTATGTCGCGCTACTTTGCAGCGCTGGCACTGGAGACAAGCACGGGCCCAACCGGTGAGGTCTTTGTTCATCCGGGGCCAAATAAATTTGCGACGGACAGCAGCGGCTGTTGCTCGGCCGCTGGGGTGGGCAGGGTTGTGGTAAACCTGGAACACGCCCTTACGAAGTTTCTCGGGAATGTAAGGTCTAGCGGTTCCAGTGGAGACATCACACCAGATTTCGCCCAAAGGGTCGCGAAGGGTAATTTTCTTAAGCTCTAGTGCCGTATCGGCAGTTAGGAGGGACTTGAGCTGTTCGTCCTCCTCTTGAGCTAGGGCAAGATCAGCGTTATTCAAGGCGGTACGCAAATGAATCGTATCGATTCGAGAAAGGGCGTCCGCCGTGACATTCTGTTTACCGGAGATATGCCTTATCTCCGTGGAATATTGCCCAATGAGGTCTAATTGACGCTCTTGTCGGGGGGAGGCATTTCCCGACTTCTTCCGGAACGCATAGACCAATGGCTTATGGTCTGTTAAAATTGAGAGCGAACGTCCTTCTATCATATGACGGAAGTACTTAACAGCGCTGTAGATCGCGAGCAATTCACGGTCGTAGGCGCTGTAACGTCGCTCAGTGGGACTCAGTTTCCTTGAAAAGAAACCAAGTGGTTCCGGGCGGCCCTCAATGTCCTGTTCAAGGACGGCTCCGATTGCGGTATCCGATGCGTCGCATTGGATGGAAAGTGCCGCTCCCTCGAGAGGGTATCGGAGTAAGGTGGCATTTGCCAATTGTTCTTTGGACAGTTGGAATGCTCGATCTGAGACTTCTGTCCAATTAATGGGGCGCTTATCATTGCGCTTAGCTCCTTTCAAAAATTCATTTAAAGGAGCTTGAATCTGGGCAGCATTCTTCAGGGTAGGACGGTAGAAGTTAAGCATGCCCAAAAATCGACGCAGCTCACTCACGTTAGTAGGCCGGGGGTACTTCATGAGGGCCTCCACACGGTCTGGAAGTGGGCGAATGCCCTGGTTGTCAACGACATAACCCAGATAGGTGATTTGCTCCTTGGCGTATTGACACTTATCTGGGTTGATGACAAGACCGAATTCGCGGAGGCGCTCTAGGACCTGGCGTAAGTGGCGTTTATGTTCGGCGAGGTCTTTGGAGGCGATGAGAATGTCATCAAGGTATGCATGGCAGCAATTAAGACCTCGTAAAGCCGTGTCGATATACCGCTGGAATGTCTGTGCGGCATTCCTGAGACCGAAAGTCATCACTTTGAACTCGAAGAGTCCGAAAGGTGTAATGACTGCGGTCTTGGGGATGTCTTCAGGTGCCACCGGAATTTGGTGGTATGCCCTGGTGAGATCCAGGGTAGTGAAGACATTGCACCCTCGTAACTTGTACGAAAAATCGTAGAGGTGTGCAATTGGGTATCTGTCCGGGACAGTTGCTGCGTTCAACAGCCTATAATCGCCACATGGGCGCCACTCACCAGAACGTTTCTTCACTAAGTGGAGTGGGCTTGCCCAGGGACTGTCCGACGGTTGGCAGATACCTAGTTCGATCATATGCTCGAACTCCGCGCGCGCCGCACGTAATTTTTCCGGAGCCAGTCGACGTGGACGCTGGCTCACAGGGGGACCACGTGTTTCTATATGATGAAACACCGTGGCTTTATGTCGGCGTTAGTTAGGTAGAGGAATTGTTGTACTCACAAATTCCTGTACCATAACCTGGAATGGGTCTAAGCACTCTGTGGCCCCTGAAGTTGCCGCTGGTGATGCCGTCATGGGCAAGGGGGGTGCGGTTGGGGCCACAAGTCTGTTATGGGTCGAATCGACCAACAGATTATGTGCACCTAATAGGTCGGAACCTATCAGGGGTTCATTCACGTCCGCAATGACGAAACGCCAAGTGATCGGACGACAAAGACCCAATTGCAGTGTCAGCTTTTTACGTCCGTACGTAAGTATCGGCGTATTATTTGCTGCTGACAATTTGAGTGCGGCTGGCACGCGGTTGCGCGGAGCAAACGATCGCGGGAGGACTGAAATATCGGCGCCGGTGTCGACAGTAAAAGCGATATTCAGTTTCGAATCCCGGATGGTTAAGCGACTTATCGTAGGGGTGCCGGCCGATTGCGCGAGGGTGTCGGTCGGCAAAATTAGTTTAAAGAGCGCCTTTGGTTGGTGGAAGGTTGTGTCCAACCACAAGGCGCTTTGCAGTTAAATGCGCGATCACCATATCGTTGGTGATTGGCGCACCAAGGTAGAGTAACGGCATTATCTGGTATATTCTGCCTATTGGCATTGCCGTTACGGGGAGGTCGAGCCGGAGCTCGCTGGGAGTTGGCCCGGTGAGGGCCATTTTGAGAGGAATTGGCCCTCTGTGGGGCGTTTTGAGGCATATAGGTCCTCTGAGGGGCAGTTTGGTAGGAATTCTGCCGATTGAGAGGACGGCTCGGCATGGCTCGGTTCTGGGCTCTTCGAGGATTGTTCCTCACCTCCGCGCGCAATTGCGTTATCTCGCGGAGGAGTGAGGTTTGAAGCGCCCGAAGGTCAGCAGTGGTTAATTGAGGTGGCGAATTTCTTTGGTTAAGGTTGGGGCCTGCCTCTGGATTCCCCTGAGGGAAATTGGTTGAGGCGGGCCTTCTAAAAGGTAATTGGGTTTGAGGAGAATTGGGAGTTGAGACCAATTGATGGGCTGAGAAAGGCAGACGAGGGTGCCGTGCAGGCTGGGCGGCGTGTTGAGAAACCGCCGCTACCTGGTACGCTGGAGGCTCAGAATACTGATCTGAGCTTTCCATAATTGCGTCCGCAATTTTGGATAAATAGCCCAAACTCTGATTGGGTTGGGCTATAAGTGCCGAACGGGCATGCTGGGGAAGACACCTCAAAAAGTGAGGCTTTATTAGGTCGTCCCCAATCCTGGTCCCCGCTATAGAGCGTAAATGGGTCAGGAAAAGAGATGGTCTCATCCCAGAAAGGTTGGATACAGCGGCTAAACGTTGTTGCCGCACACTTCCTGGCTCGTCCAATGCGTCGAGCAGAGCTTCGCGCATGTTGCTATATGGGTTGCGGCCGGACGACCTTATTAAGTGTGCAACATGCGGTCGTTGAGTGCGGTCAAGCACTTTCAACAGCTCAACTGCACGAAGTTGTTCGTCGTGCAAGGCTGAGGCCTGGAAGATGCGGTCTGCCACTGCAAACCACAGGTCTGGGTCCTCCTCATCGAAGGGGGGAAGTCCTATATTAGGGTGACGAGTCCCATTCCCGAGGCTGGAAGCATCGTGGAATTCTTGGGACTCTGAAGGTCTTTGGGTTTGTTGTGAGGTGCCGGCGCGAGATGTGGGCATGATAATGCCAGAATCCACCAATTGGCCGGCACTAGGGGTGTTAGAAGAGGTTGGGGGAGCGTTGGAAGGTTGGGGTCGGTTAACGACACTGGGGGCAACCAGTGGTGCCAGAGGGGTAGATTGCGCCGGCAAGTCTTGGTCAGCATTGACTTGCTCGGCAGGGAAATCGACGCTGGAGGCGTCGTGAAACTCAAGGGGCTCGGGTTGTTCCTGGGCCTTTCTGGCCGTGGTGTTCCGCGTGTTGACCATTATGGGTTGTATGACGCGAAACTGGGATCAAAAGCGTAAGAGGACGCGAAGAAGAGTGAAGGGAGGCCAATCAGTAAAAAGAAGTCGCAGCAAGTTGATAGTGGTTGGTTGGTCGCGAATAAACGGAAGGCACTGTATTGATATACCGCTTAATCCTGCAATATTTAACCTTTCTCTATAACTTTGAAACCTAAGGAGCAGAGTTGAGTCGTGGTTTCTACGAAGGAAATAGTAGTCGATCGCCAGAGGACACGAGGAGTGAGGAAAAGGCCAACGAGTTAAAAGGAGTCGCAGGGAGTCTAGAGTGGAGTTAAAAGGGGTTCGTGCAGAACCGTGGTTTGCTTCGAGAGGCGAATAGGTGGACGAGTGGAGTCGTGATAAGAGGATGGGCAGGGATGTTGAATTGCCCGTTTTGACTTTAAAAATTATTAAATCACAATTTGAATGGCTAAAGTTCAAAAACAAAAAGTAAACAACGGTTTAAGGTGTGCTGATGTGTGTGTGTTTTTACCGGGAGTTGCGTGTTATCTATACCCTGAAGGGGCTTACAAAATTTATTTTAATTTTGCCTTTATTTCTTGCTGTTTGAGAATACCTATATGTTTTTGTTTGTAATTTTTTTAATCGATATGGTTCTTTCGATTGGGTTCTTTGCTCAAGTTTTTAAACGGGCAGATATTTTTATTTATGGTGTATTCAATTTTATTAACAATACAAGTTCACTTAATTGAAGGATATGTATGTAAATGTAAATATTATGTGAAGAAATTAGGTACATATACTTATTTGCACAAATCTTAAGGATACAATAAAATGAAGACAGAAATAATATGCAAAATATGAGGTTATAAAAATAAAAACTGACATGGATTACAATTAAATGCTGGTGTATTGCCGTGGTTTAAATGTTAATTAGATCTGTATCTTTTTAATGGACAACTAAGGAAATTCAAAAGGGAACCATAAGCTGGTTTGTTAGTTGATTTCTTTGGCGGCTTGGTTGTGTACTTTAATTTCTTACTTTCTGTTGTTGTAGTCCGCTTATTTAAATTTAATACTATTGTTGTACAGTTTGGGTTTTTTCCTTTAAGTTAATTATTCTGCGAAAGTGCGATACATTTGATTTCACCGGAAGGGTGTAAAAAGAAAAAAAAACTACTTGAAATACAGTTTATTTAAAGAAAAGGAATACAATTTTCTTTTGATACAAACTTGAGCTTTGTCCGGTATGTTGGCTGTTGGGAAATCCTGATCTCCTGCGGCGACGCCAGGCTGTTAATCTGGGGGACGTCACTGGTGATTAGCACTCGCACTATACTGGATGTTGGTTTTTAAGAGTTTTTCCAATGGCAACTGGCACTGAATTGTTTTTAATTTGGCACTATTTAGACCGACTGTCTATCGATTTAAAAGGTTCAAACGGTGACGTGATTTTCGCCTTAAAGGCGTTCGGCGAACGGAAAGGTTACGTGTCCTTTCCCGGGGTTACCAATGTGGTGGGTTGCGCTAGAGGCGTCGGCACGGACGTAGGTTAAGCAAAAAGGCCACTGATTGATCCCTGAGAATCGTTACGCAGCACACTGTTCTTCACCAAGATTCACCAAATCGTCCACCCAGGAAAAAAATAGAATGCAGGAGCGTGTTGTTCCGTTTAATTGTTTATTATTTATTGTTCCCTTATTGATAACTATCGGTAACTTAACCTTCACAAGAAAACTTTATTAAATTGTGTCTCTACAAGAACTCTTAAAACTGTCTATAATAATTGAACATCCGTGGTAAAACTTATTTAAACTTGAAACTCTACAGGAACATTTAATTGTCTTTATCAATGATACATTCACAGGAAAACAATGTTAAACTTGAACTTTACAGGAACATTTAATTGTCGATATTAATTATACGTCCGCAGTGAAAACAATATTAAACTTGAAACTCTACAGGAACATTTGATTGTCTTTATCAATGATACATTCACAGGAAAACAATGTTAAACTTGAACTTTACAGGAACATTTAATTGTCGATATTAATTATACGTCCGCAGTGAAAACAATATTAAACTTGAAACTCTACAGGAACATTTGATTGTCTTTATCAATGATACATTCACAGGAAAACAATGTTAAACTTGAACTTTACAGGAACATTTAATTGTCGATATTAATTATACGTCCGCAGCGAAAACAATATTAAACTTGAAACTCTACAGGAACATTTGATTGTCTTTATCAATGATACATTCACAGGAAAACAATGTTAAACTTGAACTTTACAGGAACATTTAATTGACGATATTAATTATACGTCCGCAGCGAAAACAATATTAAACTTGAAACTCTACAGGAACATTTACTTAAAATTTGTATATTAATAGAACTCGCGAGAGATAACTATCCGGCGCTTCAAAGAAAACTCCACTGGTGTTGTCCTCCACCGCGCACTCTACAAAGGTTAAAATCTGACTCATTTATTACTCCGACGGCGACGCGGGTGACTCCTTCGACTGGTGAAATCTGACTGACCAATCCCATTGGAAATCATTAAAGTGAAAGAATCCCGAAAGAAACTGGAAAGAAGGCGGAGTTACACGATTAACTTGATGTAGTTAATCGTGATTGGACCTGACGGAATAGGCATACATTACGCATGTGTGCGTATGCCATGCATACGATCGTTCAGCGACCGTGGATGGCGGGCAACATCGCTAGTGCATTTTCTAGGAATGCAAACACTAGCATGTGGGGTGTGAAAAACTGAAACCGATAATTTGGTCATCCTAATGGAAGGCCATAAATCATCATTTCGGATGTCGATGATTAAACATTGCAACGAACATAGGGTGCAGCCGTTGCCAGATGTTGAAAGTAAACATTTTCTGGCTGCATCCTGGTCGTTGCGCGATTACGGTCTCTGAACATAGGGACCGATAATTAGGAGCCAGCGATTGCTGGTAAACAGGGACATGTTTGATTTGCGTCAACAGAAACCTTGTCGGCGGTAGTAAATCAATAGGGGCAATGGCCGGATGCATGTTATGCCGGGGGTAAGCAAATACAACGAGTCACAAGGAATTCTTGTTGATTGTTGTTTCCATAGCTTAAGGCTATGGAAACGAGATGCCCTGGCAGAATGTATGCCTAAAGATAAGATTTCAGATGCCATGGCAATGTGATGATTTTGCCATGGACTTATGTTCTTTTCAGGGAATGATGTACGCCTCGGGGGTAAATTTTCGATGCCACGGCAAGGTGATAAGCTTTGCCGTGGGCTTAATGTTTTTTAGGGAATATGGTCTGGCCGAGGGTGAGTTTTCGATGCCGCGGCAAGGTGATAAGCTTTGCCGTGGGCTTAATGTTTTTTAGGGAATATGGTCTGGCCGAGGGTGAGTTTTCGATGCCACGGCAAGGTGATAAGCTTTGCCGTGGATTTAATGTTTTCAGTGGTGATGCTGGAGAAAAAGGGGTTTGGAAGGAAATCCCCTACAGAATAGGTAAGCTGCCTAACATAAATTCAAAACGGTTATCCGATTGGGTAACCGTATTAATTCCGGCGATTTGGCTGAGGGTAAATGCCGTAGCAAGGTTACGCAACCTTGCTGAAGTTCGACCGAGAGGTAAGTCGTTCGCCTGGAAAGGTGGGGATCGAGCGATGTATGGCTCTTCGGGCCCTGAAAAGCCCCACAGGGGCACTCTGTAAACTAAGTGTAAAAAAGCTACATCAACATGAAAAATCAACAGAGGATGTCATAGAGAGCCCTACTAGATCAGTACCACGAAGGAAAACCCAAAATCAGAATCGCGGAAAAGGAGAGATTCAAGGGCGTGTTTTGGCTTGCAAACACATGGAAAATATCTACATTTTTCAAATCGTTAATAACAGAAACTCAGGGCCCTGTTATCCTAAGCAAATTACACATCCTTTGGTGCTACCTGAAAAAACACCGAAAAGACTTTTAACAGTTCATATGCGACATAAATTAAATTGTCAAATTGTGAAAATATCTGACAGATTATTATTTGGTCATTTTTCTTCCACAAATATTAACCATTATTTAAAACCTATAAATTTTAAACAACAAATTTTCATTTTCCTTCCACTTTCGACGCGTGTACAAAGTCCAATTTCCAAATCCATTGCTAACACCAAACTATGCCAGATACAAATGCAGATACTGCGGTATATCTCCGCTGTCGAAAGTTATCCAAGCCGCAGATCCCACTCTGATCTTGTCAACCACTCCGTGCCTTAACCCAACAACCACTGACGGTGAAAACGACACGAGCCGTCACCATCAAATAACAATGTGTTGTACAACACCGAACATGTTAGACAGGCAGGACGACCAGGCACAGCATTTCCCATAGCTATATGAGCTCATATGAGGCCATAATGTTTCTATCGCTTGTCCGCTAGATGAGCCAGCTAGGTATGCAAAACATCATCGCTATAAGCGACTCCAGCATCCAGGTAACATGCCACACATGCAATGAGACAGTCATTCCGCGACAGACGTTGTTTGGCCCAGTACACGATTAACCCACATCTGAGGCGCGATCATAAATTAAAGAAGCGGGAAATTCGCAACCCAAAAAACGAAGATACGAAACCCTCCCGAACGATCCCGAATTGTTTAGCTTAAAATGGTTTGCGCAAAGAAAAGTGGATACATTTGCAGATGGTGATGCAACCAACCGACCCGCACCGGCTGTATAACACCGTCTACACGCTCAAATTTATGATCAGGCGCGTGATCTTCAGCAAGTGAAGTTACGATCACATCTTTCGTCTGTGTGTGCGCAACGCCTCCATAATATGCTGGACCCTGGATTTTCCCTGGATTTTTGAGCGCTACAGTGGACAAGCATGCAAACATCTTATATGATCAGGAGGCAACGATGTGACGGATTCCAACTGCAGCCGTGTGGTTAATTTACGACCACGAAGGGGTGGATGAAATGGCCTTAAGGGAGGGACGGATGTATAGACCTGTCATAGAGCTAGGAAACTAGCAAAAAATATGAACATTTTAATTGGGATTACGAAAGCGCACCAGCGTCACGCAATTGGATTTGAATTTGAATTTGAAAACGGACTCGAAATACTGATCGAGATGAGAATCATTTTCTTATACAATTTGTTTAATCGAAGGGCATTCAAATGACGACCATTCCGTTTTTAAGAAAGTTGTGAGTGGGCAATGTAACAAGGAGGCCAGGGGATTAAGAGTACACCTTTCCTATATCGTAACATGGGAATTTAGAGTTATATATGATGTGGGATGTACCAAGAACGATTTGAGGCCATTTTTTGTTTGTTTTGTTCAGCAGGAAAGTAGAAATCAGCAAAAGATACTTCTGGATCTATCATGGGGCTACTGACTAAAATCACCTCCCTCCAGCAGACATAACCACTGTTCTCGGATCTCCTAACGCTCTTTTGTCGGCATTATTTTTGAGGTTGCATGAGTCCTTAGCGGATTTTAGCGAGTTGAATGTTGATGAAGTGTTCCGCCGAACACTGTCCACAAAAAGGAAAGAATCACACTGGAACACGGACACCAATGAAACACTGAGAAATCGTTTTTATAAACGTCTTTTTATTATTTTCCTTCTCTGTTTATAGCAAATCAATTACATCGGCTTTAAAACAAACTTTTGGTTTGTATGTTGCGTTATAAAGTAATGTGACGCATATGACAATCAGTACTAGAATATTCCAGAAAGTCCGAAACAAAGTACTAGAATATTGTAGGAAGTACTGGAAAACTTGAGACTAGGAACAGTAGAACATTCAAGGCTATGGAACGGACGGAAACGAAACGCCGAATCAGAATGAGGAAACGGTATAAATACGTCGCACACAGATCATGAAGACAAGTTATAAGTAAGAAAGTGAAGCAAGCGATAAGTAAGAAGTAAAAAGTAAGCCGTCAAAGACGCGATAAGTGCGGAAGTGATAAGTCAAGAAATCGTTAAGTGTACGGTAAAAGTAACGGTTGTTATTAACGGACTAATAAAGTGTTAAATTAATTCAAAATCGATTTAACGGCTCTTATTTATTCAAAATAATTAATCCAGCGAACCCTAAGCTCACTACAGTAATATCAAAAAGGCACACGAAAGTCCTTTGGTAATTCTTTGATTTTACTCACTTTAGTTATGTGAAACTTGATATCTGTGGGGAAGGAAATATTGTGCCAGGCAAGGGCACTCGATTCATTGCCTTCCACCAGCTTAACGAAGACAAAGTTCCGCAGGAAAAACAGTCAAACGCACTGATTTAAGCTATTAATTAGATCGCCACTTTATTTGTCCCTTTAATGGTTGGCGCAAAATAAACTACTTTAAAGATAAGCACTATTAATGTCTCCGCTAATGTAGACATCACACTTTATCAAACTAGACATCAAACTTATTGCGGAAATTACACTTTGGAGTTATTTTCATCCAACAGACAGGACGGAGGATATTGGCGTTTGACATTTTGCACACACACGACTCACAGGGGTGCGAACTCCGATCGCACCCCTCCATGGTAAAAAGGTGGCCCATCGTATTTACGTGTACCGCAGCGCTAAGGTAGCGTAGTGGAGACCCGACCGGCTCGGTCTGGTGATGGAATGAGACTCAGCGATAAACGGCTCGTGCAGAGCCGACTCCCTAATGGGGTGAGTTTGTGGTGTGGTGGTAGATATCCTCTCCACTAAGGATATGTTTTTACTTACCACCAGAGAAACGTAAAGTCTCTCTTGGTGGAATAGAAAACCAGATCTCGTAATGAAGATCATGGTGGTGTGTGTGTGATCCTTTAGATCTGTGTTGTGTACTCATGTGCAGGGGAAATGGCAAAACAAAGCAGGCAGGCGGCTTTCTTTACCTATAGTTGGTTGGAAGATATCTTCCTTTCCAATTTTTGCGTTGAGGTCCTCGAGGAAGATTTTAACATCCAATGATCAGATCCCGTCAAATAATCTAGGATCTCGTAGAACGTGTTTTATTATTTTTAAATTCAATTTAATGTAATATAGGAAAAGGGGCTTACGTAAAGGACTGGGACTCACTTGGCGTTGGTCTTGAATTGTTGGACCGTTCTCGGCCGGCGCTTCCTAGTTGCAGGGGGTGAAGAATCTTGGTCCCCCTGTTGTTTCTAATTTGTGTTTATTTGTTGGTATTTAGTCCGTCCTCTCTCGTAACCCAAATCAGTTTATTGTGGTGCCCACACAATTTCTGACCTCTCGGAAACACCAATTGCTAATTTCTAAAAGAGCGATCCTTTCTTTACGGTTGAGTAATATCTGCTCCTTTGTTTCCTTTCCCGTTTCAGTCGCGGCTAATTACGACCAATCTTTAAAATATTTTAGAACTTATTCACGTCCCAAGCGTCTTCCGCACACGTGTGTTCCCTCTCGTAGCTCAAATCTGTTTCTCAATTATTTTTTTTTGTGCCGTTGACGTTTTTATTTTTTATTCTGCGCCAAAGCCTTTTATTATTATTTTATTCTGCCAAGTAGAATTTGCATAAAGTAGTTTATGCAAATTAGCTACTTGACGATATTTCTAATTTACAGGTAGAGAAGGGAAATTCGTGGCTTATAGTGTGTTGGTCGAGGGCATGGACACGAGGTCTGTAACAAACGTGTCCTTCGTTTCTTCGTCGGTGGATTCTGTTGGGGCGTGTACGTTTATAAATACGCTTATAAATACATAATTGTACCATGGTCCCTGCCTCTTTAGCACCGACATTCGGTCATTAATAAAGTTCGCATCTTTTACATGTGTTAAGCATCTGTTTGTCACTCACTTTAAACATCACACACACGTTGGAATCCCTCTTTAAATAAAACACTTTTTGTTCTTTATATAAGCTAGTCTTTATTAATAAACCATTTTACTTGATCGAATAGGAATTATTTTCAAGAAAAGCACACTTCTTAATGTTTTGTATTTACAACTTAGTTTAATTCACCACTGTTTACTGCGTCGAATAGGAATTATTTTCAAAAAAGCACACTTCTTAATGTTTTGTATTTTTCAAATTAATTTAATTCACCACTGCTTGTACAAACTATTATTTTATATATAGAAATAATAAGCACACACCGGAACGCTCCTAAAGTTAGTTAAACACGAAGCAATACTCTTAGTTAGCACACTCAACACATAACAACTCGAAAACCAAATTCTGAACGGACCGTTCTCGTCCAGATTCCACAACCAACTCTTAGTTATCTCACCGTCTCGGTCGAGATTCAAAATTCAGCCCGCCAACGAAGACCTGTTTTTTCTTCATCCTGAAGGTCGAAGGATATGGCATTTCTTTCTTTATCTTTCCCGGCTTGGATTCAAACGCGGAAACACAAAGGGAAAAATCAACAGAGGATCGTGCGAATGCATATTTATAATCCTCTATCTTGATATGCGCTAAACGAATGTGTAATTCGTTTTATGATGCCTGTTGTTTGTTCTAGCCGACTCGGCAAAGATCCCTTTTTGTAAGGATACGTTAGGGAATACAAATAGAGAATTGTGCTAATGAGCATTTCTGATTCTCTATGTTGTTTATTTTAGACGAATGGGCAAGGATCTTTTCCGTGGGGAATCGATACAAAGGCGAATATTTTCCTTTTGTTTGTTTTAACCTAATTTTGTTAAAACGAAAACTGGCGTTGGTTGTTTTAATTGTTTTAGATAACCATTTTTCTGAGGTCTCGTAAAATTGCTGCGGGCAATTTTTTATGATACTCAATGGTTTTGTTTGAAGGACGGCATCTGGCCTGCACATTTGGCTCTTAGGGGTTGTTGTGGTGAACCCTTGGTTCAATGATTATATTTCCCAGTTTTTTATGTGAGCAAATTGAACGTTTAGTTCAATTTGCTTGGAGTTTAATTGATTAGCGCAAATCGAACGTTTAGTTCGATTTGCTTGCTATCAATTTATGCGGGACAAGGTGTATGGGGTAATGCTTTGATTTAGCATTATGTCACATCCTTTAAGTGGATGTTTTTGGCGTGTATCGCCGTTAGTGGTGGAGACTAGCTCCAAAAGGGTAATTTTTATGGGATGGGTGGTTGTGGTCGTAACACATGGGGCGTAATCTTCTTGGTTATGACGAAGCCAGTTCCGAGGTTATGCGTATCAGTACCACCCCACGCCAGTGTAAAGACAAAGGGATCGAGAAGATCATTGTCTATGAAATGCATCGCGTCTAAATAAATAGCATCGAAGAAATGTGGTAAAAGTAAAGATGAGACGAGGGCATCATAAGTCTTAGATGAGTGATGCCCTTGAATAAATTTACGAATAGACGTTGGGAAAGGTGCTAATGGTTGCGATACTTTATACAATGAAAATTGTATATCGTATCTTGGGTCGGTGGCCGAAAGATTTTGCTTCCATTTGTATATGTTGGATAATTCGTTTGGTGGCTAAGCACGAAATTGTGATTGTTTGTTCGTTCGAAAACAAACCATAGGTGAATATATTGCAGCTGGGTAAATAGCCGTGTTGCTATTATGCTGGTGATGCTAAAGCAATTTAGGTATACGATGGGTGGTCGTGTACCGTATCTTGCTGAACGAAATGGGATCGAATTTTTATGCATGTTTACATGCGATGGAATTCGGTTTATGACACTAGACGCTCGTGTTTGCTTTTGTCCCTTGGACAAAAGGCTGCCGAGGCCGTGGAATTGCCAGGGACATGCGGTGTGTACGTGGACAACGGAATTGCTTGGCATATCAGAGTGCCGGATGGTTTAGAGATTCATGATTAGTTAGTAAAGAATTCTTATAGGAAATTTGTATGCGTAGAGATGCATGATAAGTAAGGATTCTCTACAGGGACTCTTAGATTATAAATTTGGTCTATTTAACGCGTGAAGCATTTAAGGTGCTAATGTGATTGCATTAGCGAACTTAAGAAAGTTGGGTAGCAGTTATGGGGGTTTTTCAGGTAAGTGGACCGTGGGGTTTGGCGGAACCGCCACTTATCTATCAACATAATCTCTGCACACGAATTTTGAGTTCAGTGTTCTGATGTTCTGTTAAATTATTCCCGTTCCTAAATTACACATCGCAATTTACAAAGTGCACACTCGACCATAACAAACTTATCGGCATCTAACAATCGCGATTCTATTACATTTAATGCGACGTTCCTTCCTTGTTTCCTCTTTCGGGTTCTCTGTGACGACTGTCGCAGGAAAAACGTTTCTATCTCCTTCTCTGTAAAAAAAAAATTCTGATCTCAATTTTGTGTTCCCATCATCTTATTTACATTTTGGTTTTCAATTCCAACTTCTTACCGGAATCTTGTTTCGTAGGATCAAGCGTACCGCCACTTCTTTCTCGATCCTATCCTGGGCTTTGTTTGCGTTATCCATCTGGCTTACGACAACAAGAGTTTTTGTGTGCTTCAAATGGGTAACAAAGGAACCGTGGGATTTGGTTTGTAGATCGCATTTCCCAGACACATTGGCCTTCGGCGTGGGGTTTCCGAACAATCCACCGGACATTCTTGGTGGAAAAAGGATTCTACCAAGAGGGAGGATACTAGTGCGGTAATTTCCACTTTCGATCCTCTGGGACTCGCAGCACCGATCATTATGAAGGAAAGACAATGATACAAGACATCTAGCGTGGCAGCATTGCATGGTGTGACAGATCCCAGAAGAACAGGAGATGGCTTGGACGAAGTATTTTCGAGAGGTATCCCTCCTCAAAGAATTAAAGATTCCTCAATCCTTGTCGAGCAGCCGGAAGGATGGTGAACTCCACACCCTCAGCGACGCCAGCGAAGGGGCATATGGAGCGGTAGTGTATTGGAGAACTGTGAACAACGATAGACGAGTGAGTGTTACTCTGATAGCTGGTAAAGCACGAGTGGCACCAACTAACTCTATCTCAATGCGACTGGAACTGCAAGCAGCATTGTTAGGCAGCAGGCTATCAGGTTGATCAAGGAACATCTACCTACCTTGATACTGAAGGGGACTTCCGGAAGACCCCTGCGGACCCACAAATACGCAGAGACATAGTCCTGGTAGTGGATACGTCACTACCATGAAACACTTGGCCACGGGGGGCAAACAGTGTATTCGGGACCAGAAGGCAGAGTCGGGATTCTGAATGTGAGGACACCATTTAGAATGGTGCGGAGACCAACCCGCCGGATTGTCATTTTAGTCCCCATGTAATTGTCACCGCCACAGTATGGTGCCTTGCACTGCGGGGGGGGACTTTTGGCGACGTAACATACGAGGCCGGGGACTGCACGCACACGACTAAACGTCCGACACAACTGCTCGATGCATACAAGTGAACGCACGAGCCGACCGTTTGTTTAAATATCATACTCGGGCCCGAACAAGTGACTGGGGACGTGACTAGCCTATATAAAACTAGGCGCGTGCTGTGTGAACGAGACATTCCAGCTAAAGGATTACCATTGAAAGGAGATCATTGTACAGATTGCAGACTCAAATAAATGAAATAAATAATTAATAACATAAGAAAATAAACTAAAAAAGAACACACCGAATACAATCCACTAATTTAGAGGCGGTCCGTACTCGTGGCGCAATCGAGACGCCGCCTTGCATTACAATACCCTTCATCATACCTTTGCATTGCGACAACCAGAATCATCTACATCCGTGAGAATATTAACTTCGGTCTCGCGATATGTGGCAAAAAACAGGAAGCATTTACGAAGAGTCTAGTTAATGCGGGTTCTAACTACATGGATGGAGGGGTGATGACAATGAAATCATACAAGACCGGTTAATCTTGGAAAATGCGGTTTAAATCTTTGGCGTCTAATAATCTGAGCCGCATCAAAGCATCAAGACTGTATACCATAGCAACTCCGAGTCAGTTGAATGTACTTGAGAATAACGATCGAATTCAATCACGCGGTAGTGGTTTGATGTATTGAGCATTGGCTCTATCTTTTATATATTCTAACCGTCATAGCGTCGGTTCGAATCACACGCACTTCATTATCGTCGCAACGCTATAAGTTCACCTCTCGATTTCTGTAATATGATGATATGATGGTGGTCCATGTCCCGAAAAGGGTGGGAATTCATTCTTAAAAACGACGAATAAAAAAGATTTAAGTGAAGTTGGAAACAAGAGAAATAAGAGAAACATACGAAACGAAAAGACAAGGAACAAGCAGACAAGAAAGGAAGCTAAGAGAGAAAAAAAGGAATTCAAACTCAAAAAGCAAGAGCAATTAATTAATCAATTAAATTTGAGCAATACAAAATAGTTTTTTTCCTGCTACTTAAGCTAGGAAGGAAAAATTTAAAGGAAATTAATTGAATTAATAAGAAATTTTCAACAGCAAGCGTTACAATTTTGGACATAGTGCGAGCACATTCAGGATAAATAAGTGAATGCCAAAAAACAGCTGGATTCCAACGTATAATTTCCGGTGATTATTGATGTACTTACGAGTTTCGAATGATGGAAAAAAGCTAAGACAAAACCGTCAGCTTATGGATTCATTGTCATCATTGGGAGGCACTTGACGAAACTAACTCGCCACGCGACTACATCCTCGATATGTCTTCCTACAGTGGTGCCTACGTTCAGTGAACTTAACTCTCTCCTACGTTAACTTCCAATCTGATGCCACCTAAACCTTCTTCTATAAGAAGATTCCTAACAGTACCTACCACTAAACAATAACCTATATAATTAGACCCCAAGGACGTAATATATGTACATTATTTCACTCAACATCGACTGATCTTGTACGATTTCCTTATCACTACACCCCCACATTTCGAAGTGTGAGAAGCCCTCTATACTTAACCTCTATAAACCTATCATTCTAGATAACTCTATCTTTTGCAACACATAGGTCCAGCTTAATATCCTAGTGGAGGTCTGACATTCTGGAGATATATTATCGACCGCTCTACTGGTCGCAAAAGAAACACATAATTGTAAAGGACATTTTTCTCCTGATTTTCAAATTCATCTTCCCCCTCACTATTTTAAAAGACGTACTAGCTCTGAAAAAAAAACGTCCAGCTGAAGCGATCCTTTTTTTTGAGTGCAATTTACTATACCATCACATTCTATAGTATTATACAATTAAATATCAAGAAGACGTCTAACATATCCCAAAGAATTTAAAACCGTGAGAGGACTAACTCGGGATACCCCTGCTTCAGTGGACACAAGTCTCCATATAATTATCCTCTAGGTGTATGCACAACAAATCCGACCGATGGAAACAATGGCCAATAACCAATCAGTCCAGAGACACCTAATACTACTACCGGTTGTCCAATGTCCACCTAAAGGCAACTTAATTCCGAAGTAGTTGAGAGGTGCGTGCAAATAAATTACCTTTCTGTTTGTCGCCAGAGGTGAAAATGAGAAACTGCATTCATCTTAATGTCGTATAGATATGAAGTCCCCAACTAGTGCTACCTAGCCGGGGATTTTCTTGCGTTTTCCGCCTCTGGGCCGCACACATCGTTGCACGAAGGAATCAAAAATTTGACTCTAACTTCCAGTCCATGGAGCAGTCATCCTATGCACTGGCAGAGGTTTGAAGCGTTGCCGGTGCTAATAGTGGTCTTGGTGCCGATCGTATTAGGTCGAGTGGTCAAATAATAGTGCGCCCAGCCGATAGAGTATCGCGTCATCGTTATAGGCGGCATAGTGATGCAGATTTTCGTATTTAACTTGTTGCAGTGACTGTGGAGGTTCCTTTCACTTTTAAGTGCTTTCGGGTGAGTTTTGTCTCGATAATTGCTCCCATGAACGTGGAGTACGACTGGACTGGAGGAATGTTTATCTAATTTATGGTCAGATAAAAGGATCGAAGTTTATGGTTTGGGTGACAATTGGAATAGTTTTATCTCCAGGGGTGAACCCCAACACTATTTATTACAAGTGGCAGAGGGGAGAGCGATAGAATGTGTTCAAGTGGAAGTTCGACTACAGAAGCTTGTGGTGTAGGATTACAGAAGAGATATAAAATGGGAATGAGTAGATATTATATCTATAGAAGCTTGAGTGCACCACGTAAAGTGTTCTTCAATGACTGACTTCAATCTAATCGGAAAATTCCCGGGGTTTAAGTGCATCAACGCAAGTAATCTTCAAAGCTTGATGGAATAGTAATCAAGAGATGTTGAGGTTAAGTTACCCTCAGAAAACCTTTATCAGCCACTTGCTATCCACAAGTTGAAAAACTCCGGATATGTCTTGGGTTATAAATTGCCCGGAATTCGCGAATCTAAGGGGATCAACCTATCCAAGACGATATCCACTTTCACTTTCGTTTGCTAATCTATGCGCTTTTATTGATTTTATTTTGGGGAGACTGTACATCAGTAAATTTCATACGCTGGAGATATTTTATAAATATCTAGTTCACGCATGTAATTTGACTTCGGAATAGGAAATTTTAGGATATAGATGTGGGGAAAAGGGAAATGTGGGTGGCGTGGTTCTGGAGTGGTTTTTGAGGTTAACCACCACGAGGATGCACTGTTACACACGAAAATGGAACGACTTCGGTTTTAAACTTTTCATTTTTTAAGCACCAGAAACAAAAAGGCTCGACTTTCAACTTGAACTTTATTTTTCGGACGATTGTGCCGAACTACAAAAATCAACTGGCTGATAAATATTTATCTTTTATTGAAGACTTCCATTTCAAAAATAGCATCGGTGTCCCTGCCCTGTCCAGTATCTAATATAATTATTCCCGCGATCTTCATTTTCGTTGCATTTGCGTTAATGTGTACACTGTGTTAATAGTACCCATCCTTAACGTTTACGAGGATAGCTACTTTTTAGTGCACTTGTGTAAACAATGCACAGGACTCGCCGTTGTTTCGTGATCTCGTTACAAACAGAGTAAGGCGATGCATTATGATGTAAATATCATAAACAAGTTAAATGGACATAACCATGGCACAATTTAAAAGGGATTATTCCCGAAGAAAAGTGTTTATACTTTCCTGACAATGGATACATTGCAATGGGAAGAAGGGCGATCCTTGGCAAATAAAAGTTACTAGAGAAAACGTTTGTTCTCATTAATTTAAGAAGGCGCAAAAGACTTGTCCAATACCTATACTATATATGCATCCTTCGAGCAATTTTACAACAATTGTTTTATATTTACATCAATGTTTTTAATGGTGGTTCCGTCCTCTCAAAGACACCTCGAAAGAGCCCCTGTTGGGGTAACAGGTGCATACCGTAACTCCAGCGAGTTATATCTATTGCATAACTCTGATTCAACAATATTTTCGATGCAACGCCTTGAATGATGATAAAGAACTCTTTTATAATTAAAGGAACAGAAACAAGCAACCGTAGGCTGAACGTGTTTCAGAGGCCGCCGTTTGATGATTGGGAAATCGTGGGACTGAAGGTGGCTGCAGAGTAGCTCGATATGGTGGAAGGGGTGTCGGGTTGGAGTCATAACTTGCACAGCTAGTGTGTCGGCTCGGCCGGGTAGAAAAAAAAACCGGTCATTACGTGCCCCTATCCGAAATTATCCGAAACTTTTAAATCAGATTTGGTTACGGTTGCGGATAGAATTTTATTTCGGATATCCGATAGTTTCGGTAACGGTTCGGGAGCTCCATAACATTCCTGCACTCAAGTGATGTCGAATTGCTATGTTATCGTTATGGTATACAGCTCTGATGCTGGGTTTATTCCAATTTTCTTTCAGTGTTCTTCACTATTTGCTTGTATATTGTGCGTGTATCTGCTAGAAACGCCACTGCTTAATTACAGTCTTGGGCTTGTGGGGGTAAGTTAGTCAGAGCGCCGGCAAGAGCGCAGGGTTCACTAAGCCTCCCACTGTCTCCACACGTCGGTTGAGGCGTAACTAAACGAGCGAATCAATCACCAAGAGAAAACAACATAAATAAAAACACACAGGTATTGTTTGTCATTTAACGTTCCTTTTATTTTTGCAGATTTTCGTTTTATTTTGCTTAGTCCTCCGGATCGCAACGGAACTCGTATTAGTTAACACAAATGTCATTAATTTTGGGGATCACAATATTTACAGAAATCTTTGTACTAGAATAACTCTTACAGTAGGCAGCAATCGAGTCTGAATATATTTGGTTTCTGCACATACAATATGTGATGATTCTTAAAATGTCAATTATTTCACCGCGACTCCTTCTCATTTAACCGTGTCTATAACTTAACTCACTAACGATTTTTTTATTTAGTTACAAGCACTTCGATTCTTATTAGATATTTGACAACTCTACGAAACTTAACTTGCGACAAGCGACTCGAATAAAAAAATGAGATGCTGGGTTGTTAACCGGTAGCGTGTGTGCGCACTCCACGGGGGACGAAATCTGACTCCCCGAGTGGCTGTGGCACTCAACATCCGCTAGCTGCAGTGGTGGTGAATTTCCATCGATAGAGGAGGAGCGAATCGGATCGATTCTTTAGTGATGACCAATGAACGATCGATTGGGGTTTTTTTGGGACAATTTCCCTGTAGTGACGGTACAGGTCTGGATGAAAACCCACTCGCCAGAAGCCAAGGCAAAGAAGATGCGAAGTCTGCACAAAAGGAAATCCAAATATCCGGCTGATCAAATAGATGATCGCGAACAGAGGCTGGCTGTATTACATTGGTGAACGATGGAGGATAGATTTTTCTGTTGACGTTAAGTCAACAGAAACTTTGCCAACGATGGCAAGGGACCAGGATGGATGGTTGTATGTTTGTTCTAGAGGATGCATTATACGGCATGGCCATTGATATGATTGTTTAAACAACAATCATGGGTCGTGTGAACTCGATGATCGTTCGTCGCTTGTGTGACCGATCATGAGGAATTTTACTTGCAGATGTGAAAGCACACGACTTACCCAGGGTGGCCATGGACTAAAGGATGGTAGATAAAATAAACACAGTGAGGATACTGTGTGTTTGGTTTAGGAAAACGGTACGTGGGACACGATCATTGGTATGATTGTTTAAAGTAGCAATCATGGTCGTGTCCGATTCAATGGATGTTTAGGTTTTCAGAAAACTGTATCATCGGACATGATCATTAGAATGATTATTTGAAAAACAATGGCGGTCATGTCCTATTCGGTGATCGGGTGTCGCTTGGGCGATCAATGGTCGGAAAAATCGGCTGCAGCTGTGTCAACAAGTACATTGGCCGACGTGTCTTCTTGGGCCAACGGATTGTTGAGATAAGAACACGCTGAAAGATTGGTGTGTGTTCATGTATTATGAACAGAATGGTTTGGTGATATGCATGCTGGTGATTTGTGGGGAGGAAGTATTGTGCCTAACACGAACGCTCCGTTCACTTTCATCCCCATCGTCTATTGTTCACGCGGACACTGCTCACAACGCAAGGAGGAAGTGAAAACACTGACCACCAGATAGCAATTAAACACAAGTTGTTCTTAATTAATTTTTAGTTTAGTTTTATTCTATCAATAAAAACCACTGGTGATGTTTTTGATGTTAATGTTTTTTTATTTTATTTCACTTTCGTTGTTATCTTTGTTCTTAGCCATTATTAAATATGTTAGTGTTTTATACTTCACTTAAACTTATTATGATATTAACTTGAGTTTTATTAATTTTAAACAAGGTGAAACACTCCTTACCCGACACGAACTACGCTTCTCCGCCGCGCGACGGAGAGCGGGAGCGGCAACGACCGTGGTGGTCGGCGGATGTAATAAGACTCAACGATATTGTCAAACGAAATTTGGCTCTCTTACTTTTCAGGGTGGATTTTCTATCCCAAGAGAAACTCGAAGTCTCTCTTTGGGGGTAGGGAACCAGATCTCCTAGCGAAGATCTATGATAGTACACATGTATGTGTGAACATTGGTTCGTTCATGGAACGAAACCATGAGAACGAATCTAAAACAAAGAAAGGGCATAATGAGCATCCATACGATGTGAGTTCGGATAAGCAAACAAGCCGAATCTCATTGGATGCTAATTGGGTCTTTGTTTGCTTATGTGAGAAGGCCACTGGTAAACGGATCCAGGAATATGTAGGACAAAGGGAATTTATGATCTGGGAGTTTGACTGAGTAAACAAGTTGTAACTCATTAGATGGGAGATGCATTTGGGATACTTCAAACGATATAGATTGTATATCGTATCGCCAGAATGCCTGCGGAAGAACAGCGTTCTGTTGTTTGCACATGGTGCGAGTTAGGGAAATTAGCTTCAGCGTCGATTGCGCTAATTATACGCAGCTGCTTGGGTTGTTTATTGTTAGGAGAAAAGGCCAATGTGTATGAAAAGGGGTTTGTTGTACACATGTTGAGGCTGGGATTAGCCAACCCAAGGGGAAGATTCTTTGATTATGCGGTTGTATTATATATGAACCGATGAATTGTCTTTCAGGGAATTTATGATAAGCTTGGAGAGAATTCTTATAGGGGATTTTAAATGCGAAGTTATGCATGCAGGTAAGAATTCTCTTCTAGGGGATTTTAGCTAAATGAAGTTGATCAATTTGATGCGTGAACCATTTAAGGTGCTAATGCGATTGCATTAGCGAAAGCTTATGCAGACTGGGTTGTAGGGATGGGGGTTCTTTAGGTAAGTAGTTAGTGGGGTTTGGCGGAACCGCACAGATTTACTTTCCAGGTGAAAGGTAATGAAGGGTAGCTTACGCTCCACGATTGCAGGTAAGTAAAATGGCTTGGTTGAGTAAGGGAAAGGCAGGTTGATTTAAAGGAAATGGGAATGCTTTAAAGAACCCCCACAGGCTCCGCCTGCAAACCACCTGGACTCATTAATTTGAAATCTTTCCAATTAAGTTATAAATCTCGTGGAAATTGCATCACAAAAATGCTCTCGCCCACAACTATAGTTTCTTAGGAAAAAACAACCGTTATTTTGTCTCGGCCACCTTATTCGCCAGATTTGACTTACTGTGACTTCTTTGTATTTTGAAGGCCGAGGAGAACCATCAAAGGACTGTCTGTCATTATTGATCGATAAAAGGTATATTGCTGAGGAGCTAAACGCATTACCGGAAGCTGAGCTCCGGAAATACTTGCCTAGTATTACGGACTCCGCCCCCGTGTCCTCGCCCAAAACCCACTAATTTCAGCAAATTTCCCGTCTCTACCTGTAATGGAAAGAAAAATCGTCAAGTAGCTAATTTGTATAAACTCCTTTATGCAAATTCTACTTGACAGAAAAAATAATATAAAAAAAGGTGTTGGCGCTGAATAAAAAATAGAAACGTCAACGGCAAAAAGAAGAATAAGAAGAACTACTGCGACTAAGTTTGTGCTTACACAAATTACATTAAATAATAATAGGTCTGTGAAAGAATATTTGTGAAAGTGAAACCCATATATAATAACCATCATCAACAAACAGCCAGGTGAACAGGGGGAGTCAAGTACTCAACGCCCCCTGCAACCTGCACACCAGGGAGCAGCAACATCGACCGCTCCACGGTCCGCTCTACAAGTAAGTCGCTTTACTTACCCTTTCCCTTACTATATTATTTAAATTGTTAAATATATTATACAACACTAGCACAAGTGCATTATATCTGAGATCAGCTACTTTAAAGAAGACAAAATTAATGTTGACTAATAATATTTTTTAAGAAGAACTAAAATTTCTATTAGCTTTGGTTATAACTTATACAGGTATATTTTATCGTGGCACACATGCTCGGATCAGTTTGTATGAGAATGGTACACAAACTCGTTTACGTGATCGATGCCATGTAATTTTTAATAAGATTTATAAATACAAAGTTATAAACGTGAGAAAAATAAAGCTGTCGAGGAGGCTTTTTAACAATTCAAAGAAACAGAGACTGAATGGAAACTTACCATTGTTGGGACAATACTTCATAGTTATGGATGAAAAGCAGGATTATTGGTAATGACAACTATTGGGGACCAAAACAAGATCCTGGTTGTAGAACCAAAGAAAAACAAATACCAATAAACAATCAATTCAAACTGTAATAATAAAAACACCAACTTTAAATATATTTTAACTGTTATTGTTTATTTGTAACTGATTTTCTGTTTTTTCTTGTTTATAATTTTTCACATAGTTTTTTGTTATTTTATGATAAGCGAATGTGTCTGTATGATTGGATAAATTTTGCGGTTTGCTTTTTCCTCGACCTATTGCGTCTTACTACTAGATTAATAAAAATATTAAGAGTCCTTTACTACAGCTACAGTGCCGTTTTTTTTTTCTTTTACAATGTATTCTAAATGTTTAATGAATTTATGTCGCCTCTGCGTTTTTTTTTTAAATTAAAAGAAAAATAGATAAAAATAAAATTACGCTGAAAGTAGAAAAGTTGATTCTTGTTTATTGTAGATAAATTATATTTTTAATATAACTATCTTATAACTATAATTAGTAAATTTCTTGAAGATCTGAAAAGGACGGATGAAAGGCAAATATTTAGGAGTTAATGGATATCTTAGGAAATTAATACATATAAAACAGAAGGACGCAAGCTTAGGAAAGGGACAATTACTGCTAAATCTTGTTTACGCTCTGTCAGATTATAGCCGGGACTGGGTCACTCAATAGACCCACGTTAATGGTTTCTTTAAAAAGTGTTTTTCTTATGTTGGTACAATTACTTTGAGTTTTAACGACATCTGTCAATTAATTTATTGTCATTGGCCGAAGACATTAGTTTAGGTGAATATTAGGTGTACAAATAAGTGTAAGGCAAAAGATGGCGCCACCAGAAAATTATATAGAAATTGTCAGATGTCAAACATAATATTGTGAGTTTGAACACGTGATAACATAACCTCAAAATATTAGTGACTTTGTATCATTTTTACATAATTTTTTTCGTGCAAAAATGGCGAGTTTTGTGCGATATAAGCGTCATTTGCGGGATCTTTTGATTTACTTTTTTTAATTTGAACAAGTCTGCAGCTGAGGGACATCCATTGCTTGTAGACGCATATGGTGAGGCTGCTTTGAGTGAGAGAAGTTGTCGTGAGTGGTTTCAAAAGTTTAAAAACGGTGTTTGACGTGGAAGACAAAGGACGAAGTGGAAGGCGGAAAGCGCACGAGGACACGGAATTGGAAGCAACATTGGAGGAAGATCCACCCCAAACGCAAAATATTAGATGTAACTCAACAAGCAATTTCACGTCGCTTTTTTTTAAAATTATTATTACACTTCTTTCGGAAGAGGCGAATCTATAGCGCCGATTGGGCGCCCAGAGATGCCACTAACTTTGTTTCGGACACGTCATCTAGATCATTTTTTTTTATTACACTTCTCTTGGGAGAGGCAAACATATAGCGCCGACACGGCGCCCCGGAATGCCACCAAATAACTGTTGCAGTTCCTTTTGAACAGTTGCAGGTTGTAACGCTCCGGGAACACTCGCGTGGGTGGGGAGTTCCACAGCCTCCCCGCTCTGTAACGGAACGAATTCTGATGCAGGGATGTTCACGCCGTTGAGATATGAACCGCAAACTGGTGGGATCTGTCGGATTGTGTTGTGAAGCGCATATAGGCTGAATTGCGTACAACAATAGCACGAATCTCCGAAGAACAGTACCCGTGATAATATCTGCAAAACAGACAGAGGTCGGCTACGCGCCTTCGATGTGATAGCGACTGTAGTCCCGACGTCAGCGTCGAGTCCCCGATCATGCGGATCGCTCGTCTCTGTATGCTCTCAAGTAAGTCGAGGGTATGTTTAGGAGCCGAGCTCCAAACATGATAGCAATATTCGAGCGCGGGTCTAATTTGGGGTTTATACAGGAGACGAAGTTAGGCCGGAGTAAAATATTTCTTAACTCTAAAAAGATAGCTCAGTTTTTCCCAAGGTGACCTGGCGATGCTCGACGCGTTTTTATGCCGCGATACATTCCCACAGACCGTGACGCCGAGCATTTTCAAGCTTTCGCCAGAATCGAGGGCCCGGCCATTCATCATCAGCTGTGGAACCGATGATCCACTTTTCTTTGTGAATATTCTATATATTGTATCTTCGCTGCATTGAAGTCGACGATATTGGCCCTTCCCCACTGCAGGATTTTATCCAGAGCCTGATTCAGAGAATCAATCTGTCTACATCCCAGCTGGTGCGACGTCATGCACCAATCAGCCGAACACTCGAAAAGGAGGAAACAAGCGTACTATCATCCGCAAAACTGAACACTTTGTTATCCGTTGTCTCCAACAAATCATTTATGTGAAGCAAGAACATGGTTGGAGCCAAAATAGAACCTTGGGGCACCCCCGAATTAACAGGATACAGATCCGAACACTCGCCGTCCACAACAACCCGGATCGATCGATTCCCGAGGAAGCTCCTCGTCCAGTCGCAAAGCTGTTGGGAAAGTCCATATGAACGAAGTTTGCTCAGCAATGCCCCGTGCCAGACGCGGTCAAAAGCCTTGGAGATATCCAATGCGACCGCCCTTGACTCACCATACCGCTCAATCGCAGATGTCCATATATCGGTTATAAGCGTCAAAAGGTCTCCTGTGGACCGCCGGCCACGGAATCCGTATTGACGATCATTCAGAAGTCCGATGCACTCCAAATACTTAATTAAATCAGAATTGATGACTTTTTCCATCACCTTAGATAAAGTAGACAGTAATGCTATCGGACGGTAATTTTGTGGGAGACACTTTTTTCCCGTCTTTGGGATTGGCTGAACTCGAGCGACTTTCCAGCAAGTAGGAAAGGTCCTCAGTGCGTAGGATAAGCGAAAGAGCCTGCTAAGAACCGGCGATAGTTCTGGAGCACAGTTCTTAAGGACTATTGCTGGTATTCCGTCCGGACCGGTTGCCTTCCTACAATCCAGTTCACGTAGAATGCGTTGAATAGTGCGCGGACGAAAACTCACATCCCGCATGGAACACTGTACCGGCGCGATCACAGGTGGCTCCAAAAGACCGGGATCTAGGTTTGAATTCACGGAAAATAAATTCGCAAACACATTAGCTTTATCCTTTGAATTTCTGACTGACGTCCCGACTGATGATGACGTCCCCGACTGATGATTCAAAGACAAGGAAATTGGGTTCCATACAACCAGAAGCCGAGAGACGTTGAACGTCTTCCCGCCCACGATGGACTATCTAAAAGAAAGTTCGGCGGGGATCAAATGGGAATATGTGCCTGGCGGGAGCTGGTTTTAGTAGGTAAAGACCAGGCATGCCTCTGGATCGGTCCAGAGTTATCTTTTGAAGATTTCCACCTTCCTACCGAAACAACAAAAAAATTATAAATAAAACAAAAAAAATGATGTTGAACAGCGACTTTGCATAGGTGAAAGGCAATAAAAAAGTTTGTTTGCATCGTATAGTCACTGGGGATGAAAAATGGATCCATTACGATAACCCAAAGAATCATGGGGACCACCTGGCCATGCTTCAACATCGACAGCAAAACCGAATATTCATGGGAAAAAACTCATGCTGTGTATTTAGTGGGATCAGATTTGTGTCGTCTATTATGAATTGGTGAAACCGAGTGAAACCATCACTGGAGTTCTCTACCAAACACAATTAATAAGATTGAGCCGAGCACTCAAGGCAAAACGTGCCCATTACTACTCCAGACTGACAACATTTTTCTTCTCCATGACAATAGTCGTCCGCATGTTGGGGTGCCGGTGTAAAACTATTTGGAAACACTTCATTGGAGAGTCCTACCCCGCCCGCTGTATTCACCCGACCTTACCCCTTCTGATTATGATTTATTTCGATCCATGGCACATGGTCTGTCCGAGCAGCACTTTACAACATATGAAGATACCAAAAAATGGGTCGATTCGTGAATATCCTCAAAAGATGAAGAGTTCTTCCGACGTGGTATCCGGATGCTGCCAGAAAGATGGGAAAAAGCAGTGTCTAGTAATGGACCCATACTTTGAATAAAACGTAATGTACCATTCTTTCACAATAAATTCCTAATATTTTATAGAAACAGAAATTTATTTGTACACCTAATACATTGTACACCTAATACATTGAGCAGTGTCTTTGAAATTCTGCTTAATTAAATTTCTTGCTCGGACGCGCTAAAAATATTGGAGAAAAGATGTGGACACTCTGCAATATCGAGAACACGAGCATTTGAGTAATATCATCATCATCATCGGCACTACAACCGGGAACCGGTCTTGGCCTTATTTAGCAAGACCTGAGGCTTGTTAAATTTTCCATAATGATTTGTTTTTTCCGGGCAAGGTCATTAGTCTTGCGCCAGAGGCTCCCCGACGGGGAATCGAACCCCGGGCTCCCGCATAACAGGTGGATTTGAGTAATATAAAGCGTTCAAAAAGGGACGTGAAGTAGTTGAAAACTTCCTCTATCCGAAATGACTTGCAACTACATTGGTACTGACGAAAACGTCGACTTAGTGAAGAACAGGTGCTGGAAAATCATTATTATAATTTTAAAGAATATCCATATCTCATGCATCGATTTGCCATTAATCGCTGTTCTGTGCATTAGAAGCGTCTCAGCACGACTTGTTCCAAAATACATGAATTTTCTTCAACTGAAGCATAGCAAAAGAGCGACTTTTTAAACAAAAACCCCACTTCAAGGTTTTTTTCTCAACCACTTCAGAGAAGCTATAGCTTAATGGGGTAATATTTCATCGGGCAGCTTAGTATGAGGGCTCAACCTACCAGTTACTAATTAGGCCGAACTACTACATAGCATGAGTTGCTGAACGTACAATGGGCAAGCAAACGCATGTCCCAATTTTCTGATAAACTCAGCCATTAAGCCGGCATATGATGATGAACTCCATATTCTCCAGATATGGCCGCCTCTAAGTTTTTCCTGAAATTCAAATTTCCACTTCCGGACCCTGTTTTGGCCCGATTGAAACCAAAACTAAAAACTCGCCGAGACCCGAAAGCAATCCTGCAATATTCCTATAAAACGGGTGGTCTGCATAGTTTGTTAGAAACTATGGATCTCTTCAAATGTCTATTTTCAAGGCGACAAAACAATAGTTGATGATTAATTGATTTATGTTGTTTTTATCAACTCAATCCCGTTTAAAATTTGCCAGAATGTATGGCATATAACATAAATCATGAGGTTTTGTGAGAAATAAGACATGTAAGAATGTATTCAGTCTGAGGATAGACTGCGCAAAATAATCGCCAAATAAGTATTGAGTTGTACCATATGAATTTTCGCTCAGTCGGAAATAAGAAGTTCTCGAGTGAACATCTGTGTCAGAACGTTGTTTTATTTTTTTATAAAGTAAAGTGGTACGTGTGCTTGACGTGTGAGAACTTTGGGGTTCGTTACGAGGGTTGCCTTTTATATTTCGGGATTAGAGAACAAAAACAAATGTTGACCATCGAAAATCAATTTATTGTTTTTCAAAATATTCCCCATGAAGATCTATACACTTTTGCATGCGTTTGAACCAATTGTCGAAGCACTTTTGCCACTCTGATTGAGGTATCTCCAACACATGCATTCTGAATGCAGCAACCGCTTCTTCAGGTGTCGAAAAACGTTGACCTCTCAGTTTGTTTTTTACGTTTGGGAATAAAAAGAAGTCATTCGGTGCCAAGTCAGGACTATACGGCGGATGACCCATCAAATCGATGTTTTGGGTGCTCAAAAATGCAGTTGTCGCAGCCGATGTGTGAGAGCTCGCATTGTCGTGGTGAAGAGTGATCCGTCTTCGGCGGTTGGTTTTCCTGATTTCTTGGAAGACAACTGGCAAACAAATGGTCGTGTACCACTCAGAATTGACTGTTCTGCGTTGTTCTAGTGGTACGGTTGCGACATGTCCAGTTTTTCTTCAAAAACAGGCGACCATTTGCTTGGAAGTGCTTCGTGCGCGAACAACTTTTGTTGGATTTGGCTCATCTTGAAACACCCAGACAGTCGACTGCTGTTTACTTTCGGGCTCATACGCGTAAATCCACGATTGATCACCTGTCACGATGTCATAGACGTGTTTCGAAGCACCGCGACCGTATTTTTTGAGCATTTCTTTCGACCAATTGACACGAGCCTGTTTTTGGGCGATTGACAAATTGTGTGGGATCCAACGCGAACAAATTTTTTTGACAGTCAAATGGTTATGCAATATTGAATGTATGCTGGTCCCACTAATGCCTAAGGTTGTCTCAATCTCACGATAGGTCACATGAAGATCTTCCAATATCAGTTCGCGCACAGCATCAATGGTTTTCGGAACAACAACTGATTTTGGACGACCTTCACAAAATGCATCTTGGAGTGAACTACGACCACGATTGAATTCACCATACCATCGATAAACACTGGTCCTTGATGGAGCTTCATCGCCAAAAATTGAATTAAGTTCATCCATGCACTGTTGCTGAGTTAATCCACGCCGAAAGTTGTAAAAAATAATCGCACGAAAATGTTGACGATTTAATTCCATTTTTGGGCCGAGATGAATCTTTTAAGTTACTGTAAACAACACAAATAGCGCTCGTATGTCAAAACGTTCTGAGTGCGTATAACCTCAAAAATGTCCAACTTTACGACAGAGCTGTCAATTGCCGGATTGCAACGCTAGGGTTGCCAAATCCCGAAACATAAGAGGCAACCCTCGTACATGTATAGTTTTTTTTTCTAGGGATTGTTTGCTAAGCTGTTGGCAGTTCAAATTCGAACCCTCTTCCGTTATGAATTTAAATTGGAACATAATGCGTCATTGCCATTGAAAAACATTAATGACGCATTTGTGGATGTAGCGGTAAACGAACGAACTATACGACGTTGGTTTGGAAAGTTCCGTTGGGGTGATTTCAGCCTCAAAAATGAACCACGTGGGAAGCTGGAAACGTTAGTTGACTATGATGTTTTAAGAGCAAGGGTGGATACAGAACCAACGAAATCGGTGCAGGAGATTGCACAAAGTATAGGCGTATCCCCAATGACAATAAACCGACACTTTTCTCTCATAGGAAAGATAAATAAACTCGATAAGTGGGTACCACGTGCACTGAACGAGTCCCAAAAACGACGGCGCCTGGAAATCTGCGCATCGCTTAGATTAAGAAATTAAACTGAACCGTTTTTGCACCGGATAGTCACCTGTGATGAAAAGTGGATTCTGTATGATAACCGCAAAAGACCTGGGCAGTGGTTGGATATAGGTGAAAGACCAAAACACACCTCCAAGCACGATCTTCACCCAAAAAAAGGTTATGGTGACAATCGAAAAGACCAATCCACTTTTCATTTCTTCAACCAGGAGAAACGATAAACGCTATCAAATATTGTGAGTAAATCGACATACTGCAGGCCAAATTGACTGAAAAGCAATCTGCGTTGGCCAATTGGGCACGGCCTGAACCTTTTGCAAGACATTGCTAGACCCCATACCTCACAAATAACGGTGCAAAAACTGTTGCAGTTGGGGTTTGAAATTCTTCCGCATCCACCGTACTCTCCTGACATTTCCCCAACGGACTACCATCTTTTCCGCAATATGAATTCATTTTGCCGGCAGAAGGTCTTCCGTAATCGAGCAGAGATCAAAAAGCCTTTGAGGATGTCATTGCCTCAAAAAGTCAGCACTTCTACGAAAAACGAATATTTGACCCTGTATCACGTTGGAAGAATGTCATAGATGCCAACGGATCCTATTTTGATTGAATAAAAATGTACGGAAAAATAATATTGGCTATTGGAGATCGGATCGGATGGTCGAACGTAGGAGAGCGCACAGGACAGGGAATAATGGCGGAGTAGACTCGGTGAGGTCATGAACTTCCGGGTTCCTACAGGCCAATAAATATATAGGTGGGATAACGTTGGAAGAAAAAAATTTACGGAAAAATAATATTGGCTTTTAAATGTTTACTATAAAATCGGACAATGCATGCGGTACAACCCAATAACTTCAGAGCATATTGTAAAGGGATCATTACTGTCCTTATAATATGAAAAATACAACATTGGCTGCACACAAAAAACGACCACTTGCAATAAACAATGGCTGTAAAATATATTTTATATAAAACCATCAAAAAAGCCCAACGCACCACTAAGCAAAAGAGAAAGTGAAAGTCCTCTGCAATTTTCTCGGTTACCCGCTGCGGAGGGTACGACAACCTGATCAATGACCCCAAATCTTTTTTCCACTTTATTAACTACAAACGTAAATCTGACGCCTATTACAATTCCCTTTCCTATGACACGATTACTTCAACCGCGTAAAAACCTACTACCAATCTTTTCGCTTCTTTCTTTAAAAAATCCTTCACGGACAACTCTTTCGGGCCTAACCCATCTTACTTCAAAGACCGCCTCAATGGCTGAGTTGGTAAGAAAGTTGTGTGCTGTGCTTGGTTGTGAAAGAGTTGAGAAATTCTTGACCATCTTTCGGAGCTTGGCTGAAGAAAAAATAGCATCTTAGGGCGCTAACCGCTATAGGTTGGCCTTCCCCAGGGGAAGAAAAAAATAAATCCCCGAATTCACCCTTGGCCCGTTCATCTCTCAACTTATTCAGCGTCGACTAGTTGAAGAAAAATTAAACTTACATAAAGACGAGTTCAGCCCGAGACCTGATGGACGTAGTATAGGTAGTTAGGAATTATGGAGTAAAGGTAGTTAGGTATTATGGAGTACAGGTGCTGTCCTTTAAAAAAAAATGTTCCTCTTCTCTTTCTCTTCCGCTCTCAAAGATCTTCAATCTACCCCTTACACAAGGTGTCTTCCCAAGTATTTGGAAATCCTCTTTCGTCACCACCATACATACAAAAGGATACCTAAAAACAATATTAGTAACTACATGCTCCATGGCCAAACTGCCACGTATTCCAAAATATTCGAAGAAATATGTGCCCGGCGGAAGGTGGTTTTAGTCGGTAAAAATCCGGCATGCCCCTGGATCGGTCAGAGGTATCTTATGAAGATTTCCACCTTCTTACCGAAAAAAAAAAAAAAAAAACCCAACCACCAATCTACTTGAGTTCTCATTACATACCCTCCGTGCCTTAGAGAATGCCAACGAAGCCGATGTAAACACAATCGATTTCAGCAAGGCATTCGACGAAATCTCCCAGAATCTCATCCTCTTTAAGCTATCCTTCCTTGGCTTCGAATCTCTACTGATTAAGTGGATTTCATCCTATCTTAACGATCAAACCTACGGTGACAGATTTAGATCCACCCGCTCCAACCTTTTTCTCCCCACATCAGTGGTTCCCCGGGGCAGTCATCTTGGGCCCCTCCTATTCATTCTTACTATTAACGACATAGACTCCAGTATCAAGCACTCCTCCATCTCTCTATACGCGGACGACACTAAACTCTTCAAAACGATCCGCTCTTCTCGACTCCTCACTTCTCCATATGGATTTCGACAGCTTTTCAACTTATTGCCAAAACAACTGCCTCGAACTAAATACTGTTAAATGCCACTCAATCACCTTCTCCCGTAAACGCTCCCCCTACCTGCTACGTTCCCATTTCTTACTCGACCGACAGATATCACTTGTACAATCGATCCGTGACCTTGGCATCTTATGTGATAGGGAGCTTAAGTTCATCCCACATACTGATGACATTATACTCAATGGCAACTTTGCCCTTGGTTTTGTGAAACGGTGGTCGAAAGAATTCCATAATCCCTACGTTTCGCGATCACTCTATATAGCCTTTGTTCGTCCCCTTCTTGAATATGCTAGTCAGGTATGGTGTCCTCACTAGCGACCCATATTCGCTGGATCGAAAGCGTGCAATGTCGGGTTTTGCGTTTTGCCCTCCGAAAATTGAATTGGCAAAATCCTCTGATTTTACCCCCATACACAAGTCGTGTCCACCTTATAGCGTTTGGGATGATAGTGAAGAACGTGTGATTCGAACTGACGCTATGATAGTTAGATTCACCAAAAATTAAACCAAAGCGCAACCCATCAGGTCACCGCCGTGTGTACGAATTCGATTTCTAAACCCCCCGCTTGGTAGAAACCCTGAAGTGGTGCGGGGGCTTAAATTACAATGAATCACTCAGGCTATGCTAACGGAAGCATATGCTTCCAGTAGGGCCACCCATGTCAGACAGGCTAGCGAGGAGTAACACACAAAGATCTACCACCTCTAATATAGGGTGTTACGCATCACCGTGCCCATTGGATGGTTTGCAGCCAGGGGTATACCGGCTGTATTATAACGGCGCCTCTCTGACACCAGGTCGAATCAGAGCAGTAAGCAGACCTTACCATATCAAAACGGGGTGCTGATGTGGAGACTATTTGAAACCCCAAGACTCATGGGATCAGAAATGAATAACCAATATACAAAAAACAATCCCACGAAAAACCCGATAGGCGTAGGTGTGATGAGCCGACACTACCATAAGGGAAAAAATCTTCAAGAAAACACCGACTCGGCAAAAAGAAGACGTAGGGAAAAACGGAAAAATCGGGATATACGCGTCGACACGTGGAATGTTCGAACATTATATAATCCAGGCGCGATACAGACGGTTGTAGAAAACGCAAAACAATATAAAATGGACATCGTCGCGCTTCAGGAAGTTCGACTCCCACATCAAGTAATCGAAACCAACGGGTTTACACTGGTGTGTGGAGGTACCGATACACATAACCTCGGAACTGGCTTCATCGTAAGCAAGAAGATTACGCACCATGTAAAAGATGTGCAATTTATTAATGACCGAATGTCGGTGCTAAAAATACAGGGCCCATGGTACAATTATGTATTTATAAACGTACACGCCCCAACAGAATCTACCGACGAAGAAACGAAGGACACATTCTACGAGACCCTAGAGGAAGTATTAGATGGGATCTCATCATTCGATGTTAAAATCCTCCTCGGCGACCTCAATGCGAAAATTGGAAAGGAAGATATCTTCCAACCAACAATAGGTAAAGAAAGCCTACATGACGTTTCAAATGATAATGGTATTCGAATTATCACGTTCGCAGCGTCAAAAGATCTGGTTGTGAAAAGCACGATGTTTAAGCACAAGCAAATCCATAAAGCCACATGGATATTACCCGACGGCGTAACGCGTAACCAAATAGACCACTTCCTCATAGACAAAAGACGCCAATCGGATATCCTTGACGTAAGATCATATAGAGGAGCAGATTGCGACTCCGATCATCTTCTAGTGATGGGCAAAATTAGAAGTCGGCTCGCAACAAACCCACATGAACAGTCACGGAAGACGAGCAAAAAGTTCGAGATTGATAAACTAAAAGACCTACGCAAAAGGGCTGAATATCAAGACGAACTAACGAATAGATTTAGCATCCTAGAGAATGACATTAGTGAGGAAGAGGAAGCCAATAGTGTGGACACTAAATGGGCATCGATCAGACACAATCAAACAAACAGCCCAAGAGGTATTAGGATTTAAGAAAACAACTAAGTCCAAACCTTGGTTCGACGATGACTGCAGGGCAAAGATCGAACAACGTAAACCCCTCAGAATGATCCACTTAGAAGCATAGGATGAAGTCAACGCAGTAAGATACGCGACAATTCGGAAAGAGACAACGAGACATTTCAAACGCAAAAAACGCGAATGGGAGAAGACTCGGATCGAAAAAATCCTAGAAAATTCCAGAGCAAAGAATGACAGAGGTATGTAAGCCGGCATAAATTCAATTACAAATGGCCACCGAGGGAGAGCCAAAATAATCCGAGACACAAACGGCTGTCTGGTCACAGAAACAAACAATATGGTGACAAGGTGGAAACAGTACTTTGAAAACCTGCTCAATGTGCGCACCCATCAACCACAAATAAATGCACCAGACGTACATACAGTCGAGCCTCAGATCCCAGAGCCCTCTTTCGACGAAGTTGTAGACACAATAAATCGATTGAAAAACAACAAGGCTCCCGGAGTCGACTGCATACCGGCAGAGCTTGTGACGCATGGAGGAGAGGCAACCGCTCGTAAGATCCAACTGATTAAAACAATATGGGATAAGGAAGTCATTCCGGAAGAATGGAAAACCTCAGTAGTCGTCCCCTTTTTCAAAAAAGGCGACAGATCTGACTGTGAAAATTACAGAGGAATATCATTGCTCCCTGCCGCATACAAAATATTAACAAATGTCATTCTGGCGAGAATCACACCGTACGCAGAAAAAATATTGGGAGACTACCAATGCGGATTCCGTAGGAACTGCTCAACAAGGCAACTACTGTAAAAGAAATGGGAATACGGAGAGACGGTTCACCAACTGTTTGTGGACTTCAAAAAAGCCTACGACTCAGTCGCAAGGCAAAGACTCTACCATGTTGTAGTTGAGCTGGGAATCCCGAAAAAATATGCCGCCCTCATTCAAATCTGCATGAACGAAAACAAAGGGCGAGTTAAAATAGAAAACCACCTCTCAGAACCATTTGAAATCCAGGACAGACTAAAACAGGGGGATGGCCTCTCACCATGTCTCTTTAACCTTCTGCTCGAGTATGTGATCAGAAAGGTACAAAACGAAAACATGTCCCGATTATCACTGAAGGGGTCACATACGCGGATGACATTGCCGTTTTGGGCGATAATCTAGAAACTGTGAAATCATCATGCAAGCGGCAGAAGAGGTGGGCCTAGAAATAAATGAAGACAGAACAACATACATGATTACGGCGAAAGCAGGTGGACCTCAGAGAACACATATAAACGTCAGAAGCAAGATATTTGAAAAAGTTAAAGAATTTAAATATCTGGGAACGATACTAACGGCCAGTAACGAAATGTCGAAGGAAATTAACAAAAGACTACATTCCGGCAACGCTAGTTGGCATGCAGTCAGTAAAATGCTGAAATCCAAACTGCTATCACGTAACATAAAGCTCCGTGTCTATAGAACCATAATCATGCCGATTGTCCTATATGGATGCGAAACATGGGCTCTCACAAAACGGGAAGAAAACAAATTTCGCGTATTCTAGAATAAAGTTTTAAGGGGTATCTTTGGCGGTAAATATGACGAGGAGGCAGGAAAATGGAGGAAACTCCGCAACCACGAATTGGAAGAGCTATATCGCAAACCTAGAATTGTGAGAGTAATCAAGTCGCGAAGATTAAGATGGGCCGGACACGTGGCGCGAATGGGCAACGATAGGACCGTGCATAGAATTCTTGACGGTAAACCAACGGGAAAGAGACCGATAGGATAGCCGCGACGGAGATGGGAGGACAATGTTAGGTTTGACCTCGAGGAGATCGGATCGGATGGTCGAACGTAGAAGGAGAGCGCACAGGACAGGGAACAATGGCGGAGTACACTCGGTGAGGTCATGAACTTCCGGGTTCCTACAGGCTAATAAATATATAGGTGGGATCACGTTGGAAGAATGTCATAGATGTCAACAGATCCAATTTTGATTGAAAAAAATTTACGGAAAAATAATATTGGCTTTTAAGTTTTTACTATAAAATCGAACATCTCGAGTGGTACAACCCAATATCTTCACAGCATATTGTAAAGGGATCATTACTGTCCTTATAATACGAAAAATACAGCATTGGCTGCACACACAAAAAAAATATGTAGTGAAGGCAAAGGTGCAAACGACCACTTGCAGTAAACAATGGCTATAAAATATACTTTATATAAAGCTATCGAAAAAGCCCACCGCACCACTAACCAAGTGAAAGTGGTAGTCTGCTGCAATTTTCTCGGTTACCCTACGCAGGGGGTGTTAAAATATTTTCAAATTGGGTAAACTTATAAAAATCGACTGAAGCCCATTGTCAAGTGTTCTAAAAACATAAATTCGATTAGCTCACCATACAGTTATTTTGCTTGGCCCTTTTCACTTAAGTTTAATCCTTGTATATTTTGACGATGTTGGACTTGCAATGGTTGGATTACGACCATAAAACGTAGTACGATACTAACGTTTATTTTTTTTGTTTACACTAATGCGCGTACTAAGGGGGATTTTGAAGTACCTTTAAATGTCAGAGCACAGTGCGAGCGGATGGAGAGAAAACAGATTGTTTAGTAAGTTCCAAATCTTAGTTTGACGATGAGTCTCGGGCGAAGATCAAGCAACGTAAACCCCTCTCAGAAAAATATTATGAAGCCAATAAAGAAAGATACGCGACAATTCGCAGACAACGAGACTTTCCAAAAGGAAATACGCGAATGGGAAAAATTCTCGAAAATGCCGGAACAAAGAACAACAGAGAAATGGATGCCGGCATAAATTCGATTAAAAACGGGTACCGAGGAAGAGCCAAAATAGATCAAGACGCAAATGGCTGTTCGATCGCAAAAACAAGCAACATCGTGACAAGATGGAGGCAATACTTAGAAAACCTGCTAAAGGAGCGCACCGACCGACCAGAAATAAATGTGCAAAACGTACAAACAGCCAAGCCACAGGCCGCTGATACCAGAGCCCTCTCTCGACGAAGTAATAGATGCAATAAACCGACTGAAAAGCAACAAGGCTCCCGGAGCATATAATACCAGCGGAACTTGTGATGCATGAAGAAGATGCAATTGTTCGAAAGATCAGAAGAATAATGTTGGATAAGGAAGCCACTCCGGAAGAATGGAAAATCTTAATATTCATCCTTATTTTAAAAAAGGGTCTGACTGCGAGAACTACAGAGGAATATCATTGTTCCCACCCACATTCAAAATATTAACAAATATCATACCGCGAGAACCATAGCCAGAAAAAATACTGGGAGATTTGGGGTAACCGGTTAGCCAGGGGCCAAGTGTTCACAGTAAGGGAATTGTTGGAAAACAAGTGGGAATACATAGAGACGGTTCACTAACTTTACTTTGATTCCAAAGGGCCTACGGCTCCGTGCAAGGCAAAGAACATACCGCATTGTAGTTGATATGGGAATCCCGAAGAATTATGCCGTCCTAATTCCAATCTGCATGAGTGAAAATAAAGGAAGTGTTAGAATAGGCAGCAAACTCTCATAACCATTTGAAATCCGCGTCGGATTAAAACAAGGAGATGGTCTCTTACCATGTGCTCGAGTATATCATCAGAATGGTACAAGAGGACAACGTGGTCGGATTATCCCTAAACGGAGCGACACAAGTGCTCGCATATGCAAATGACATCTCCATTATGGCCGACAATCTAGAAACAGTAAGTAAAAACAGTGAAATTATTCTGCAAGGGGCAGAAGTGACAAATATATAGTTAAACGAGAGCAGGTGGACCTCAGGGAACACACATAGACGTCAAGAGAAAGATATTTGGGAACGCTAGAGATTTTAAATGTGTGGGAACAATGAATTGACGTCCAATGACGAAATTTGTACGCGGCACAACACACCTAAAGAATAACCTCCAAATCCGTCGCCGCCCAGCTCGCGGCACAACACACCTGAAGAACAACACGACAACAGTGAAGACAGTTCAGTGAGTGGAAAGCAACAAAGGCTGCATTGGCCAAACGCCGAAGACTCGCCAAAGCAGAACGTCTGACTGAACGCAAACATCAAGAAGCCGAAGAGGAACGTCTGCGCCAAGCCATTGAGGAAGTAAGCAGGCGCAACCAGGAAGAAAGGCCTAAACGCAAGAAAGCTGAGGAAAAAGCAAAGAAAGTGGAAACGCCTGGGGTGCCACCGGGTCCACCGACTAACCTAGTCGATATGTCGGATCTGGACACCGATGCAGAAAATGACGAACCGCTACAACCAGCCAAAAGAGCGAATCGCCGACCAGATTATAGCGTTTGAAATAATAGTGAAGAAGATCGTGTGATTCGAACTGATGCTATGACAGCTCGAATCACGAACAAAATTTTACCTAAGCGTTACACACCAGGCTACTGACCGTGTTTAGAATTTGATTTCCAAACTCGACTATATTCCACTGGTGTGAATTATTTTTACTTTATCGCTTGGTATACGGTTCTGATGTATTTTTCTTATTCGATTTTTTCGTTCGTTCTTCACTATTTTTGCTTGTGAATTTGTGTGTGTCTGTTAGAGTTGCCACAAGATCACTCTGAAGTAAAGGAAGAAGAACAACTTACAAGTGAACAGGTGACCATGGTCGAGGAGCTTATCGCCGCCCAGTTCGCGGCACAGGACACCATCGCTCGCGCCTTCCTCAACATGCAGGACAAGGGACAACCAACCCTGACCAGGATTGAAGCAACCAAACGCGCACTCCGCGCCGAATGGGAAGTCGTCTCCAGGCGGCACCACGACATCTTCTACATGGCGGCACCTGAATATCTATAACACTCGTACTTCGCGGAGGATTTTTTCGGCGAGACGGAAGAAATATACCTCGAGGAAGGGACGAAGCTCCTCGAGGCCCAGTACGCGCTCAATTCAGCCTCCCCAATCATGACCAACAGCGCCAATCGCCTCCACCCTAGCGGGCTGCCCCCAGTGCAGTTGCCAACGGTCGACATTAAGCCAGCGGAAAAGAAACCGCACTCCAGAACAGTGGGTAAGAGTCAGCAGGCCGCCGACCAGAGTGCCGCCTGCCCAAAGCCCAACCTACCCCAGGTCCCGATGATCGACCCAATGCCAAAGCCCCCACAGACCACGATGCCGCGCACGCATTGTGGGGCACAACATGACGTGGCCGTTCCTCGTGGGTTGCGAACTTACAACTCCGACCCAGAGGAACTGGTTACCTTCACGACCATTCCAGAGCAAGCAGTGGGCACGACGTACATAGGATCTGTGCCAGCACTAACGCCAATGCCTCCCAAAAACACGCCTTCGACTGTTCCAGCAACATCTGCCGGCCCGATGACTAACCAGCCCCGTGTACCGAGACACAAAACACCGCCGGCACCCCCAAGGCGACAGGCCCCTTGCACATTCTGCACGGCCCCACACACGATCTACGCTTGCGAGGGCTTCCGATCACTCACACCTGGCAGTCGGAAGTCCTTCGCACACCAAAGGAACTTGTGCATCAACTGTTTGGGTCGCCACCGCCTACGCGACTGCCACTCCAGCAAGGCGTGCCGTCGATGCCAGTGGAGACATCACACCTTGTTGCATGTCCGGACAACCGCCATCGACGGGACAACCTCACCGCCGCCGGGGGCCAAAGGATCCGCCCCCTGGATCGACCGTCATGAAAGGGCCTGTGCACACAGAGTGAGCACCCCTTCACAACATTCCGCGTTGCTACCAACAGCCAAAGTCACCGTGACGTCGGAGAACCAACGGAGGATTGAAGTCCATGCTCTGCTGGACCCCTGCTCCAGGGACACCTTCATTTCATCATCATTCGCCCGAAAGTTGCACCTCCGACGCCAAGCATCATCCGTCCCCACCTACGGTGTTGAGGTCACTCGTGGCCTTGCCACCAGAACTCAAGCTACCATCAACATCACTTCTCGCCTCCACGGCTCGAGACAATGGACACTGAGGCCCTTCGTCCTGTCAGGGCTATCAGTGTATGCACCACCACCACAATCAGCGACGAGGGATCTCTCGTTCATAACGGATCTGGAGCTTGCCGATCCAAACATCGCCTCCACCGACAAGGTGGACATCATCCTTGGGGCAGACATGTACCCCAACATCATTCTCGAAGGTCTAAGGAAGGACCAACGTTCCGGCCTCGTCGCGCAGGCCACAGAACTGGGATGGGTGCTAACAGGCACAGCACCCACCACGGCATCCAGCGTAAAGGTGACAAAGACCGTCACCAGCCATCACATGGCCGTTCCTCGTGGGTTGCGAATTTACAACTCCGACCCAGAGGACATGGTCGAACTTACGACTGACGATCGCAGCTCCCATCAGAGAACGCAAAGGAAGTCTCGTCGGCATTGGCGCCAGGAGCCACCTACGAGGCCCATGAAACCACCAGCCATCGACCATTTGCGTAGCCCAGCTATCAGACATGCCCCTCGCCTGCTGAACCACCGCAAGGGCGAGACGCAACCGAAGAACCAGCAGCCTGCCCACCCAAGGGATTCAAGGCACCACATCATAACAGAGATATGAGCGTGCAATGCCCCGCCTGGTGGGCGGCGCTCCCCAGCATCCAGGGATAAACATAATCCCAACGAACCAGCACGCCTCTCAGTGCATCAACAGAGGCTGCACTCCAACACCCCCGGGAGGCACTTGGCCCGTGACTGCCATTCCGCCAGGACACGCGGACAGTGGCAGGGACGACACCGCACCCGACTCCACGCGACAGCGTCACACAGCAACTGCCCCATCCCGCCGGCCACTCACTCCAGACGTGCGCCAACGTGCGCAGTAAATGTCACCACCATCGGTCTCGATGCAGCGAGACCCATCACGAGCCACCACGTGGTTATTGATCGTGGGTTGCGACTTTACAACTCCGACCCAGATCAATTGGCCGGTTCCGTGACCTCAAAGGTTGCCGGACTCCAGCGATGCAAAATACCATCACGTCGTCATCGACCCTCCAGCCGTCAGCGCTCCTCCGGGCGGGCGGCCCCCCAGAACCGACCATCCACGTGAAAGTGGACAGCAGACCACCGCCACCAGCAGACCGCACACTCCCGGCCCCCAGCCACCGTCCCCTGGAACAAAATGGTTCGCCAATGATTGGCGAAGGCGGGCGGAATGTTGCGGATTGGCAGTTGAATGTGCTGGGATGTACTGGAGAAATCTAGTACATTCGCAGTGTATACCAGTTGCGCGGCAGCTGTCGCGGATCAGCTGGCCGATTGTCACCAACAACGAGGTCAGCAGCGCCCCCTTTTGAATTGGAGGTTATTCGGCGTCATTTACCTAACCTCAGTCTGCAAGCAACCTTCGACGGGCGGTCGGGTCATCACGAGTAAAACGGAACAAGAAGTTATTCATTGTCGTTGTTGTTAACATATTTATTGAATGTTCAATATACTAACTCAAATCTTTAATAGGTAAATTCCTCAAGTCGTTTTCTTCTTCCATCTGCCTTGTTCGTGCAAAGACCAACCGAATTGAAATACGCAATCACTGGCGTAATTGAATTGCATCACGCTCAGGACAGTGGTTCGCGAGAATCACAATTATCACCCATCGGTGGACGCAGCCTTCATCCTAACGGTTGTATCCCGTCACAAGTAGTAATAGGTTCTTAAATATATTGCATCTCTTGAAACCTTTTGATTTACTTCAATAAATTCGTTTAGTAATAAAGAAATATTGCATTTTAAAACATAGCCGGTTTAATTGAGTCAGCGTATACATGGTCAAAGCAAAGTGGCACTCCCCCATTTCTCCCCTTTCTCCCTACTTCTCCTAACCTCTCTGTCCCTTCCTAACGATCAAGCATACCCTGTATTCTTTTAATATTAAAATTGTGTTAATGAGATCGTTGTTGTGCACATTAAAAAAATGGGTTTTGAGGCCATTGAGCTGTATTCGATTAGATAATCCCCACTGATGTATGTGTTGAGATCAGAATCCAATGAATTTGGGGCGACTCTAAATTACGCTGCCTTTAAATTTCAACGTTTTCTGAAATAATTTGATGAAACGAAAATTTCAGAGCTCTTTCTCTGAATGATGATACTCATCGTTTCTCCCCAGTTTACAACATTCATGAGAAAAAACAACAGAGCCACGGCAATCATTAGAATTTCCTAGAGAATTCGACGACGTCGGTTTTTGTTATTGTTCTCTGTATGTTGATCAGTTAGGCTCGGACACTCACACAGAATGGTAGTTTTTGTTGGTTTCGTGTAGCTTAAAAGCTCTAAAACTTATGAAATAAAAACATGAGCTTGATATGGAAATTTCATCACCGAAAAAATCAAATTTTTAATAAGGAATATTAGTAGATCTACGAATTGTGTAAACATCATCATTTTAATCGTGTCTAATAAGACTAAGTGCTCCAAAAATCGACCACATATTAGTGTTTGATGATGAAGTTCGAAAAGCCAGGTCGACGATGTTCGAATCAATAAAAAAAGCTTAAAGTGCTATAATTAGCAAACAAGTGGATTGGGTTGTGGATAATGAACAATAGTTCCTTTATAAAAAATAAGGAATAAACTGTCCACATGATGCAAGCACATTCTCCACCAATCAAAATCATTTGCATTGACTGGCCAGAAACATATTGTCACAAATTCAAAACCGACACACTTGTCAACCGTTAGCGTGACCCCATGGCGTCGCCCCGAGCCTTAGGCCAACTAATACGACATCAACACACCGATTCTGGAGCCATCTAGAGGAATACTGGAGAACACACGAAACTGGCAAAAACGTCAGAAGCAGACGGAACCACCAGAGAACACGTGGAAGAACAATCAAAAAAAAAAGAGAGCTAGAGGAGACGAGGATTGAGGAATTTTAACGGAGCAAAAGAGATTGTCCTTGAACATTGAAGCGCTCTTGCGATCCAGTGGTCGAACTCGCGTAAAAAAACGGATAGTTTTAAACTGGACATAGTTTAACGGTCGTGTGCGAAGTAAAAACGTAACAATTGGTGTCAGAAGTGGGATCGCGGAGTGATCGTGGACAATGGTAAAGTTTGCCGACCTAAGAATACCTCAATTGGGAGATGAATTGGAATCTCGACGATTGCCCGGAACAGGACAAAAGGCGGAACTGCAAGCACGATTGCGGAAGTCTCTGGAGGATGAGGGCATCGAAGTTGAAACCTATGAGTTTTACCAAGGTGCTACGGGACCTACGGGTCAAGGAACAGTTGATGGAACCCCAACCAACTCTAGCATTCGACATGAACGTGCTTTTACAAGCAATGGCACAACAATTGGCGGAGCAGTCTTCAGGTATGGAAAATCAAATGGCGGAACAGTCCTCACGCATGGAGAATCAGCTAACGGAACGCATAGAGAAGCAGCTGACGGAGCAGTCCTCGTGCATGAAGAACCAGTTGGCAGAACACACTTCACAAGTTAAGGACCAACTAGCGCACATCGAAGGAAATGCCGCTAAGTTGCGGGCGAGGCAGGACCAAATGGAAGGCGAACTACATCACTTGGAATCGAAACTTAGGGAGTTGGATATTCATGTGCGTGAAAGACAGTCAAGCGTACCAGTTACGACTGTCAATGCGATGAAACTTAAGGCCCCAACCTTTGATGGAACTGTGCCGTTTAGTGTTTTTAAACTACAGTTCGAGACGACAGCACAAACTAATCATTGGACAAGGACGGACAAAGTGGCAGCGTTGGTGGTATCGCTGAAAGGCCCCGCCGCCGATGTGCTACAAACTGTTCCTGCAAGTAATCGTAGCAATTATGACGCAATAATGGCTGCGATTGAACAGCGTTACGGCAGCGATCATAGGAAGCAGATGTTCCAGATAGAGTTGATGAATCGCCACCAAATAGCAAACGAACCGTTACAAGAATATGCAATGGAGATAGAACGGCTCGCGCACTTGGCAAACGCAGATGCACCCGCGTAGGTAATCGAAATACTCAAAACCCAGGCGTTCGTCAATGGTTTGAAGGATGCAGATACAAAACGAGCAACGTACTCTACGCCGAAAAGGACATTCGCGAAAACAGTGTCGTTTGCATTGACACAGGAAACAGCAAGTCTGTTAAGCAAACCAGTGCATAGAGTCTATCGCGTGGAAGTGGAACCGAACGAATCCCTGGAGAAAAGTGTGAGGGACCTCATAAAGACTATGACTCAAATGATGTCAACCGGACGCAAGGGCTCCGGTGGGAAATGTTATAATTGCGGAAAAGCTGGGCACTTTTCACGGGATTGTGATGCACCACGCAAGGGAAAAGAGAATGGAGGACAGCGTGGAAACGCCGATGCACTCTCTCGACGCCCATGTGCAGTGGAGTGTAAACATTGCTCAAAGGCTGAACGATATGAAGGGATAGTCGACATCCGCTTATTGAGTCTCGGACCTGATGCAGAACTATGCTATGAGAAAAAGCCAACTGGACGATGCCGATTTGGTCAAGATCCTGAAAGCAAAAGAATTGGATGAAAGACCAGCAAAGGAAGGAATGTCATCGGAAAGTCAAGTGGCCAAGGCGTATTGGGCGCAATGGGACAGCCTGAAATTAATAGACGGAGTATTACATCGCAAATGGGAAAGCAATGATGGTAGATACTACTCCGATTTAATTGTCCTACCAAAATCAAGGATAGCAGCCGTGTTGGAAGAATTCCATAATGGACCAAGCGGAGGACACCTCGGCGTTGCAAAAACCCTGGAGAAAATAAAACAACGGTTTTACTGGGTGAATGGCCGGAATTCAGTTGCTAACTGGATTAAAAACTGCACACAATGTATGGCAGCCAAGGGCCCAAAAGTCAAAAGCAGAGGGAAGTTACAGCAGTATAATGCCGGAGCGCCATTTGAGCGCGTCGCAGTGGATGTAGCTGGCCCTTTCCCTACTAGTGACTCCGGCAACAAATATGTACTCGTGGTGATGGACTATTTCAGTAAGTGGCCCGAAGTGTACACGATACCAAACCAGGAGGCTAAAACTGTAGCCGAAGCTTTCGTGCAGAATTGGGTCACGCGATTTGGAGTACCGATCGAGTTACATTCGGATCAAGGGAGGAATTTCGAGTCTGCTATCTTCCAAGAAATGTGCTCACTGCTGGGCATCAAAAAGACACGGACGACGGCTCTGCACCCGCAGTCGGATGGAATGGTTGAGAGGTTCAACCGTACGCTCGAGGAACATTTGCGAAAAGTCGTCGACAAATGTCAGCGTGATTGGGACAGGCACATCCAAATGTTTTTAATGGCATACCGATCAGCAGTGCACGACACTACCGGAAACCCACCTGCACACATCATCTTTGGAACAGACTTGAGGCTCCCATCGGACCTGAAATTCGGTAGCAACGGTGCCACTATTAAAGCCGGAGGCTGCTATTGGGAGGTGCTCCAATCCGAGATGGACGAAATACACCGTCTCGTGAGGCAACGAACGCGGTTGATGAGCAACAAAATGAAGGATCGGTATGATCGAGCCATGAATTCCGAGGGATTCCAAGAAGGCGATTTAGTACTATTATACAATCCCCAACGGAGGAAGGGTCTGTCCGCAAAACTGCAGACATCGTGGGAAGGCCCATATAAAGTCTTAAAGCGACTAAACGATGTGGTGTATCGCATACGGAAGAGGCAAGGGAAGATAAAAGTTGTGCATATAGAGAGACTATCCCCATTGGGATCATGGAATTTGGAGTCTGATCGGGACGATCAGACTTAAGTAGGGGGTAGTGTCACAAATTCAAAACCGACACACTTGTCAGCCGTTAGCGTGACCTCATGGCGTCGCACCGAGCCTTAAGCCAACTAATACGACATCAACACACCGATTCTGGAGCCATCTAGAGAAATACTAGAGAATACACGAAACTGGCAAAAACGTCAGAAGCAGACGGAACCACCAGAGAACACGTGAAAGAACAATCAAAAAAAAAAAAAAAGAGAGCTAGAGGAGACGAGGATTGAGGAATTTTAAGGGAGCAAAAGAGGTTGTCCTTGAACATTGAAGCGCTCTTGCGATCCAGTGGTCGAACTCGCGTAAAAGAACGGATAGTTTTAAACTGGATATAGTTTAACGGTCGTGTGCGAAGTAAAAACGTAACAATATTCTCTTATCCTTTGAACAAGTGAATCGGCAACTTCATAGGGACGACATTTCAATAAATGGGACAGTCCTAAAAAAATCTTTTGAGCCAACATTGGTTTCAGCACAACAGTGCACCGAATAACTCCAATATTCGGCAATATATGCCATCAGATCGGCTGTTGGGGGAAGAACAGCAGTTGTGTGTTGATCAAACAATGTTGTGACGGGTATGAGGAGATATTGGTTTCAATATAATCTTACTAAAAACCAAATCATAATGAACATTCATTGTACTTCGGGTTGAGAGGTCCTTGAAAATAGGGTTCGAACTTGATCTGAAATTTCATAATAGATTAATAAAGTTAATTTTTTGGGATACGTAGATTGTTTGCAAGTAAATTTGCCGATTTCGGGCCAGAATTCAATCAAACTAATATTCGGGATACCGTTTAAAATTAATTATTTGTCTGTTTCATGTTATGTGCTTGTGAAAATTAATGGAATGACTATTGTAAACTTTGTAAAAATTACAAATTTTCGTTTTTTAGATGGTAACACTGTTTCTACCAAAATAAAACAACTACATGCTGTTTCTTCCTTTGCGAGTCACTTTTAGGTCGATGCCGGAAATCTAAAATACCCGCTTCAGTATTAAGTGAAATAATACATTTCCGTGTAGGTCATTTCGATTTCCTAGGCATCACTCGTGAATGTACGATATAATAATGTACGATATAATGAATAAATTCCTGCTTAAAATGAATATTAAAGTTTTATACATCTTATAAAAACTTCCATTCCTTGTGCAACATCTCTGTTTTTGTACACAATTCCTAAATAAGTGTATAATGTCTACTATTGGTGTAATATATCTTATCCAAACAACATATACATTAACCACAGTAAAGCCTCGACATCATTCAAACATGCACTTGGCATAGAAAAGTTTTATCACCACAAAGATACATCAATTGCAAAGAGAACAACAAAACAAAAACACCAAACTAACATGAACAGATGAAGAGTTCTTCAGCGGCACTAGTTTCAGGAACAACCGCTGGTTGTTCGTCTTCAAATACTGAATCGAAGCCGGGCGGAGTCGCACGAAATTGTGGCTCACTGAATATGTCTAGCTCCAGATCTTAAAAATCCCAAAAAATAATTTGTTCATATTTATAAATAGATAAATTGTAAGTAACAGGCCAATTGAAAAGTCCCCGCCCTGACACATAGATGGCAGCACTAGAATTAAATCCATATGATTTTTAGTTAGCCCTAACCTTCAAAAGACGCGTGTATAAATTTGACAGATATCGGATCATTAGTTTGTGAATTATAGTATTTTGAGTGAAGCAACTTCTGTTATTGTGAAAAAAATGGATAAAAAGGAATTTCGCGTGTTGATAAAATATTGCTTTTTGAAGGGAAAAAATACAGTTGAAGCTAAAACTTGGCTTGATGACGAGTTTCCAGACGCCGCCCCAGGAAAATCAACCATCAAGGATTGGTATGCTAAGTTTAGACGTGGTGAAATGAGCACCGAAGACGGTGAACGCAGTGGACGCCCAAAAGAAGTTGTTACCGACGAAAACATTAGAAAAATCCACAAAATGATTTTGAATGACCGTAAATTGAAATTGAATGAAATAGCAGGCACTCTAAAGATATCAACTGAACGTGTACAGCATATCATTCACGAATATTTGGGTATGAGAAAGCTCTGTGCAAAGTGGGTGCCGCGCGAGCTCACTTTTGACCAAAAACAACGACGAGTTGATGATTCGGAGCAGTGTTTGGAGATGATCAAGCGTAATAAACCCGAGTTTTTGCGTCGATATGTGACAATGGATGAAACATGGCTCCATCATTTCACTCCGAAGTCCAATCGACAGTCATCCGAGTGGACTGCACACGATGAACCCGCCCCAAAGCGTGGAAAAACGCAACAGTTGGCTGGCAAGGTTATGGCGTCTGTATTTTGGGATGCGCGCGGAATAATTTTCATTGACTATCTTGAAAAAGCAAGGACCATCAACAGCGACTATTATACAGCGTTATTGGGCCGTTTGAAGGACGAAATCGCCGAAAAACGAACGCATTTGAAGAAAAAGAAAGTGCTGCTTCACCAAGACAATGCACCGTGTCACAAGTCAGTGAAAACGATGGCAAAAATCCAAGAATTGGGCTTCGAATCGCTTCCGCATCCACCGTATTCTCCAGATCTGGCCCCCAGCGACTATTTCCTGTTCTCAGATCTCAAAAGAATGCTCACCGGGAGCAAATTTTCGTCGAATGAAGAGGTGATCGCCGGAACTGAGGCCTATTTTGAAGCAAAGGACAAATCGTACTACAAAAAAGGTATCGGTGTATCACCGTCGAAGGGAATTATGTTGAATAAAAAAAACGAATTTTGCCAAAAAAATGTGTTTTACTATGGAAGGCCGGGGACTTTTCAATTAACCTGTTATATTCGATAGTGAACTGAAAATGGGAAGCGAAAACTTTATCGGGTCGAAGGAATGGCACAAACGATCCAATTTTATTTACCTGCTGCTATACCAGCGATTGCTTCTGAGGCAAAATGCTTGACATCCACATCGTTGTCAGCATTCAATTTGTCCAAAGTTGGTTTGACTTGTGCATCAATGACACTGGCTTCTAGATAGGGTGATATTTTCTGCAAAGTTTTGGCAACATTAAAGCGTACATTAGCCACGGGATCTGTTGCTAAGATAAGGACTGTTGGTAGTAAGAGTCTCGTCGTGATTTCTGTACCGCAAACTTCTGCGAGGACATTGAGGCAGAATAAACATGTCATTCCTAAAAAAGAATAAGTCAGTTAAAGTACATCGTTTTAAAATGACCACGAATCATGTATTACTGTGTAAATAGTTCTTATTCCTTGACATTACTAGAATCATTGGAATAATAGCATTTTCTGCCCACTGAGCTCCAAACTGTTCAACCAATTTCTTCATATTCATAGTAGCCGCTTCACGAATAGCATAGACATGGTCATTTAGCCATCCCATACAGAGCCCACGAAGTTTCTGATCAAAGAACTCCTGACCTAGTTGACCGGCTAATGCTGGCATGTATTCTATGATAGCCAAGCGAACACGCCATTTTGAATCTTCAGCTAACTCGACGATCGCCGGAAGTAGAGACTGTAATTAAAAGAAAATTGAATATTTTGTGGTGTAAAAATGTATGCTTGTTGTTGTTTGTTAGTTTAATTGTTGTTGTTGCTGTTTTCTTTAGAAAATAACTTCTTTTTTTATTAAACGTCTCCCAGGAAAGACGAACCTATAGCGCTGAGTCAGCGCCCTAAAATGCTATTTTTTCTCGACCGGGTCCATCAGCCAGGCTCCGAAAGATGGTCAAGGATTTCTCCCAACCGTTTCACGAAGCCTACAGCTTAATGGGGTGGTATTTCACCGAGCGACTGGCTTTGTGACCCTACCTACCACTCAGTGATTGTACCGAACTGCACAATAGCAAGAGTTGTCTGTTGAATCAAGGTTTGCACAATCAAACGCAAGACACAACCTCCTTACCAACTTTGAGGCGGCATAGTTTTACATAATATAAAGACCTAACGTTTTATGTACCCAATATTTAATCAACAAGAAATGCCAAGGTCCTTTTCTCGATAATTATCTATTTCACATTCAATATGTACGCCCACCCACTTCACTGTTATGTGTACATGACGGCCTGTTGAAATCTATTCACATTTGTTTAAACAAGGACCGGATTTTGCATCTGTGCTATACGACATAAAATCAAATTCAAGAAACTACTATGACATCGGCGGATATACAAGTTGTTCATCAAATTTTCCTTAGAGAATGAACTCCCCGACAAGACAGGCAATAAATATTAGGTACGGAGGTACGGATTATAACGTTGATGTGTATCGACTTTATAGATATACTTCCAACACGAAACTAAAGTCACACTCATTGACACATTTATGTGAACATCGAATTAAAATAAAAATGACTTAACGACTTACGATATTTGATCAACTACTTAGGCACAACCCGCACAACTGATGATGTTGAATGGCCAAACCCAACTGACTCATCCTCTACCGCAAACAAAAAATACCGACGCCATCGACATTTCTAGAGAACTGCTGATCGCGCCCACTCCTGCTCCTCTATCTTATTCCGGAAATATACCAAATCTGGGAATGGTGACAGTAATCCAAATTGAAACGTTCGCAAACCACCACAAGCGAATATTCAACATCCTAACTGACACAAAAGCCGTACGAGGAGGTGTTAGTGCAGCTCCTCGAAATTCGGCAGCTTTCTATGGAGAAGACTAATGATTTTATCTCTCAAAAGAGATAAAACAGGGTACGATGCCGAAAAGCGGCGCGGCGTACGTACACGACGACAAACTGCGTAGCTTTTAAAAAACAAGTGGGCACAAAAGCAAAGTCAGTCCTAAAGACTAGTGCCACAGATCCTTATCTCCGACAATTTCTCTTGTTCGTTGGTGATAACATATAGGACAAACATTGTCAAAAGGTAATAAAAAAAGGGGAGTAGCAACAGTAAGTACTGCGAATGCATTAATACGCTACAATGAGCCCATTTACCTCTATTCGCCCCAGATATCATCATTTTTCTCCTCGACCCGCCCTTCAGTGCTTGTTTTATCCATGGATGCCATGTTTCATATCCACACGTGGCATTGAACGTGATCGATTGTAGTACTACTCCTGCAAATAATCCACTAAAAGCACAATAAATAACTCTCGAAACTCCACTCAAATTTTGGGCGAAAATCAAAGGAATTCAACCCACTTCGACAAATACCATCAAATTAAATCTGCTTTGGGTAGTCTAGCGAGTACTACACGTACACTCCAAAAATGGAGTATACTGTCTCAATACTCCTAAAAGGAGTTGAGCCTTCTTTTTTGCCATAAGAATTATTTGAGAAATTAAAAACTGTTGAAACCGACAGAGAGATTATATGCGTAAAACCGTTCACCACCGGAAGCTCTAGAAATCGCAACCGCAAGTCCCGACAGTAAAGTTAATGGGCTTAGGCATATTGTCTAAATTTAGGAACAAAATGACCTACGAGAATGCCTGCCTCTATCTTTCATACCCCCACGACAAATCTGATGAAGGTAAAACGAAAACCAGCGTAATGGCCTCCATCCAGTAGGAAGGGCTACCCACCGACTTTCCTAGCCTTCGCAGCCTGTTCGTTAAGTTCCATAAAAATCTCAATATGCTCCCTAATAAAGTGCTAAAAGATCTCTCGGCATTTCGCCAATATATCAACAACAAAATTACCTATCCCAATGACAAGCACTTTTGACGCTAATCAGTCGCCCTCTCGTCCACCGTATCATCTCAATACCCTCAATACGCTTCCCCTAACCGTCTACTATCAGAATGTTAGAGGTCTCCGATCCAAAACACATTCGACTCTGGAAAAGGCACATTCTTGTGGCTAGTATTAATAGTTTTGAACTGTTCCCTCCTTCCTTCAATGTTTTTCGCGATGATAACGCTCATCGAGAAGGTCCCAATTCCCCTTGCCGTGGAGTGCTGCTTGCCACTCACAACAGACTCGCTTCGTCTCTAATTGCCATCTCTTCTTCTCCGGATCTTGACTACGTCGCAATAAAAATCGACAAGCGCGCTAAGTCTCTCTTCATTATCTGCTTCTATATACCTCCTTCATGACACATTGTGTCATACGAACTCGCAATAGAAGCGGTAGATCACCTAACCGAGTTAAGCACCACATTAGACGATATCGTCGTTCTTGGCGATTTTAACCTCCCCCATCTCCAATGGACATTGGCTGACGAACAAGCCCTCCACGTCTCAAACCCCACTAGTTCCAAGGAACGTATTTTTATAAACGGTCTCACCGACTCATGCCTACATCAAATAAACAATGTCCAAATCATATGGGGAGACAACTTGACCTCGTGTTCACAACAGACCCACACATGTCCTCAGTTGTCCCTAGTCCTCACGCCCTCTCTACCATTGATAATTACCACCCCCGCTGCTCTTATCCCTATATTTTGATCATGAAACCCAGCCTTTTCCACCGCATGACTGCTTTTCCTACGACTTCCACAAAGATAACTTCCGCCTTCTAAATGAGCATCTTAGCAAAGCATCGTTTCGCTTTGATCATTTGGGTGTAGAAGAAGCTACTGCCACTCTCTATAAGGAGATCTACTATGCCATCGGCCTATATGTCCCCTATTCTCATCATAGGTCATCGGTTTCATCGCCGCCATGGTACAACCGCATACTCCGCACTCTTCGGAACAAGAGAAATAACTTGTGGAACATTTTCCTCAAAACGCGTTCCTTCCAGAACTACTCCAACTATCTCGCTTCCTTTTATAAATGTTCCGAGCTCTACAACTCCCTCTACTCCAACTACCTCACAAAAACACAATCCAATTTGATCTATGAACCCCAAATCTTTTTTCCATTTTATTAATTACAAACGTAAATAAATCCGACGCCTATCCTTACTCCCTTTCTTATGGCGCGACTTCTTCAACCGAGCCCAATCCGCCTTACTTCAAAGACTTGCCCGAATTCTCCCTCGGCCCCTTCACCCGTCAAACTATTCAGCGTCACGTAGTTGAGGAGAAATTAAACTTACGCAAAGACGAGTTCAGCCCTGGACCTGATGGACTCCCGGCTGTATTTTTAAAGGAATGTTCCTCTTCTCTTTCTCTCCCGATATCAAAGATATTCAATCTATCTCTTTCACAAGGGATCTTCCCTAGTATCTGGAAATCCTACTATGTCACTCCCATACATAAAAGGGGACCCAAAAACGATATAAACAACTACCGTCCCATCGCCAAACTGTCTCAAATCCCTAAACTGTTCTAAGGGATTCCTTACAACGAGTTATCTTTCCGTTGTAAATCCATCATCTCACCCAACCAGCATGGTTTCCTTTCGGGAAGGTTGACCACAACCAATCTGATCGAGTTATCATCCCATACTCTCCGTGCCTTAAAGAATGGCAACGAAGTCGATGTAATCACCACAGATTTCAGCAAGGCCTTTGACAAAATCTCCCATAATCTCATCCATTTTAAGCTGTCCGTCCTAGGTTTCGAACCATTATTGATCAAGTGGTTATCTTCTTATCTGAATCCTACCGTGTCAAATTCAGATCCTCCCTTTCCAATCCTTTTCTTCCACGTCAGGGGTTCCGCAAGGCAGTCATCTAGGTCCCCTCTTATTTATCCTTAGCATCAATGACGTTGACTCCATTATTAAATACTCATCCATCTCCCTCTATGCGGATGACGCCAAACTCTACAAAACGATCATCTCTCCTCTCGACTCCTCACTTCTCCAAACGGATCTCGACAGCTTCTCAACTTGGTGCCGTAATAACTGCCTTGAACTCAACGTTGCCAAATGTCACTCCATCACCTAATCAAAGGCATCCTTATGTAGTCTCTGTTTACGCTCCTGAAGCTCCTCAGTGCACACAGTTTATCAATTAACTTGGTACCCTTTTCTGACCTGTCAACTTGGACTCGGAAAATAATTACTTCTTTATGTCGGGAGATTTCAATGCCAAGCACAGTGTTTGGGGTAATTTTATCTCGAACAAAAGAGGCAATCCCTTGTTCGACTGGTGGCAAACAAATGCCATCGAACTAAAACTAGAATTGTACGCTACAAGTACGCCGTCTTATCCAAGAGGAAATTCCTTCTTGGATTTACTTTTGCTGGACGAACGAAAGTAATTAGTATCGTCTCTACAATTAGTAGACACTTATCCAATTACTCGAAATTGTCTTCGTAGAATCGAGTGCGATAGTGATGATCATCGCTGACTTGGTGCCGTAATTCATATTCCAAACGAACACTCACTACTTGAACGGTATGACCAGATACATTCTTTTAACATTCGAAAAAAAGAAGTAGTGCGGGGCCGACTTAAACGAGACGAGAACAAATGTGTCCTTCATTTTGTCTCACCCACATCCGTGAGGATGTTGGACTGTCTCAAAATGTCCAAAAAAGAAAGAGAAGGCGGGGGGGGGGGATCTAAGGATAATGTGGACATGGTTAGTTCGAATGTTCCCTAACTACTTGGATGGAGGGATGCTGGGAAAGAATTCATACAAGACCTGAAGGTCTTGAGTGCGGTAGTAAACGCAGATCACGTCTTCGGCGTCTGGTAATCTGCGCTTTGGTAGGGGTGTGTGTGTGTATGTGTGCTGCCTCGTACTGTGTGTGTGTGTTTGTAGCATGTCAGCAATATACCCTATGGGATGGATCCAGAAATCCTCTATTATAGAGGGGAATGGTTTTGGGAAGGACTTCAGTTTTGTACTGAAGAAGAAATTGTAATGATCGGATCCGAAGAGATCGAAAGAGAGAAGGATAAAGAATGCAAGACCCCCATACAAGTAGGTTCTCGTTGTTCTGAATGCTTTCGTGGTATTTGTATACTAATTGTAGCACTACTCATCGATAGGGGTAATGGAGGCACCTTCGTACAGGTGAGAGTTGGGGTAATAGCGACCGCCAGGCCGTCTAGAATGGTTGGTGCATCTTCTGAGGAGTTTTCTTTCGAAAACTCGAAGTCTTTCCATTTGGGCCGAAGATATGCAGGGACCATATGGGAAAGGCGTTCGATATTACAATTCGGATTAACTGCTTACAGTAGAGAAGCTTAACTTTGGTGCCAACTTTGTTGCCCCACTTCAAAATGTTGTGCAGTTCCTTAGACCGAATATGGTTTTTATACTTTGAAGAATATGGGTCACATGTTTGAAAAAATTCATTTTTGAAGTATAGATGACCCCACTGATCCCAAATCCAAAATGCGCCGCCCTTTTATACTCTGCATCTACAGAGATTTGCTTAAAAATGTGTATAAAGGTTCCGGAAAACACAAACAAGATTTTGTGCGAGCTTCAATCCGAGTGAAATTCTGGGAAGTGAATGGGAATTTGGCTGAACAAGTTCCCGAAAGGTAAAATCATAAAATTCATTTTAAATAGGCATTTCATGGTGTTTGGCTTATTGGGAATTGAATTAGTTTGCGACAAATGAACTTTTGATTTAATCTGGCACGCGTATGATTCACTTGGGGAAGATGAATGGGATTATGGATAAGGATAGTGTAATTGGATATGGTTATAAATTTATGATGATATAATGAGCATTGGATGACTGTAGTGATTTAGGATCACTACACACAGTTCTATTTAACAACGCGTTAATCAAGGGCAAGGACTGTACAAACCTAATGAACATGCGATCAATAAGTTTATTTCCAAGCACCAGTAAAGTACTTGAGAAAGTTATAAACAAAGCTTTGCTTAAATAGGTTGATGATGACATTATTCCAAATAATGAGTTTGGCTTTAAGGCGGGACATGAAACCACACATGCCACATCTAAACTGGTATAAATATACACAAGTTTCAGGTGCTGTGTAGTGCTCTGAAAAGCCCTACCATTTCCTTCCCCCACACATACATCCAAATCCCTACACCTAAACTTAAATTCCTGACAAACGGATCAAATGCTCGCTTCAAATCAATTAACAACTCCATGACCAAACTAACACAAATCCATTCTCCCGATCAAACTAAATTCCTGATAAACGAATCAAATGCTCGTTTATTGCCCATACAACCAATTCCCCATAATCCCCAAACTAAAACAAACGCATGGTAAGTTGAACCAGATGTTCAATCACCATACCCTATTCCCAGTGCATATGCGCTGCATATCCCAAATCTCCAGGAATTCGCTTAACCGAATTCCTACACAACTTCCCAGTACTCGACTCCAGCCGAAGTACTTTTCGAAATTTTACTTACATGTTGTAAAATCCCGATAAGATTATATATCGGGTTTTCCAATAGACAACTTTGAATTTAATTTGTGAACGCACCTTTTCACTAATCGTCGAACTGTCACTGTTCAGTAAACTCAACATTTTCATCGTGGTTACGTACACGAACGAACAACGTCTGCAAATTATAAAAATGTACTACCGAAATTTGGAGTCGGTGACCGCAACTTTAAGAGCGTTAACTCCAATTTTCGGTCGTAATTCTCGCCCTAGTAGACAGGCAATAACAAGTTTAGTGCAAAAATTTGAGTCTATATATTCGTTGTGTGATGTTGCCGCCCCAGTGAGACATTTTTGGCTCAATGGGTTCGTCAATAAGCAAAACATGCGTTATTGGTCGGGTGAAAATTCACATGTGCTTCATGAATCACCACTTCATCCACAAAAAATAACTGTTTGGTGCGGTTTGCATGCCGACGTCGGCATGCGATCGTCACGTTACTGTGAATGGCCATCGTTATCGCGCCATGATTACCGATTATTTTCGGCCCGAATTGGAAGATATGGACTTGGGCGACATGTGGTTTCAACACGACGGTGCCACAGGCCACACAGCACACGATACAATCGATTTATTGAAGAGTAAGTTTGATGAGCGTGTTATCTCAAGAAACGAGCCCGCGGTAGCCATATGAACGAAGTCGAGTTCCATTCGTAAATGTTTTGATTGTACTTCAAGCCGGTAATAAAGTTTTTGAAATATCTCAAATGTTTTGCGTTTTATTTAAAAAAAAGTTGTCAAGTCCCTATTGGAAAACCCGATATAAAAGGGTATTCGATAATCAGTCTAAATTGGCGTCCGAGGTGTAAGAACGCCAATAAATTAAACTAAAATCTAAAAATAGTATTTCCAGACATTGTTTTAAAGCACTTGCCCCTTGAAGCAGTGAAGGTTTACACTGTTTTGTTCAACAAAGCTCTAAATAATTGATATTATCCAACCCGTTGGAAAACTGCAGTAGTCCATCCCATCCCCAAAAAGGGCAGACAAGACCAATCCAACGAATCTTCGCTCGATTAGCTAGCTTCCGAACATCAGCAAGATATTTGAAAAAATTATAAATAAAGCATTGATAAACTGGTGTGATGAAAAATGGGATGATTGCCAAAAACAAGTTCGGTTTCATATCGAAACGCACCGTTCATGCCCCGACAAAACTAGTTCCATACATACAATTGAACAAGGCAAAGCGACAACGCACAGGGACTTGTATATAAATTATCAAATTCGGGTATTTACATTATCTGCGCTATGATAATGCGTAAACCATTTGTTGGAGACGGAGCAGCACATAACTGCCGACTGGCGGACTGAGGATCGGCTATTTACCAATTGCTCTCTTTGTTCCTGTGATAAACATGCGGACCGGGAACAGGGACACAAGAGAGAATATAAGCGGCGGCAGTTGGGGAGTTGAGTCGAGCGAACTTTCAACGCCACCTCAGGCGTACCACAAGGCTTCATTCTACGCCCCATCCTATTTAATATCAGCATCATCATCATCGCCACTACATTTAATATCTATACATCAGATATTCCTCGCCCTGTGGACGGAAGAATAAACCAAATATGCTATGCAGATGACGTCATGGTGTACACGTCATCTAAAGGCCTGTTACGAGCCTCGCCCAACGCACTATAAGCCACGCATTTCCCTTCTCTACCGGTAAATTGGAAATATCGCCAAGTAGCTAATTTGCATAAACTACTTTATGCAAATTCTACTTGCCAGAAAAAATAATAATAAAAGGCGTTGGCGCCGAATAAAAAATAAAAATGTCAACGGCAAAAAATAATGAATAGAAAAAGAGATTTGAACTAGAACGCACGTGTCGGGAAAATGCTTCGGAGTATTTTATTTAGAAGGGATCTCTCTGTACAACCAAGTGGACGAAGTCCCGGAACAACGACCAGCGGACCGGATCAAGGGGATCAAGACTCAACACCCCCTGCACCCAGAAACCAGCCACAACGACCAAGAGTTCAACAGTTTAAGACCCTGACAAGTAAGTCACCTTCCCTTGTTTACCACTTTATAATTTGTAAAGCGAGAACTGCACGACTTCTGCAGCGAAGGAAAAAAATTTCCTGCGGTGGCTACCCAGACGGTTAAGTGGGAAAACTCGCCGCAGTTTTAAGGAAAACCTCCCAGCAACTTTCGTGAAGTACGAACAACAACTCCGTAATACACTACTGCCGCACGCTTTTTATGAGGAGTTGCATTCGAAACTCTCTCATATGCGACAATCCCGCGAAGAGGATGTCGCAGATTTCACGTACCGGATAACTCAAGCAGTAACGGACTGCAAAGAAGCGGCAATCGGAATATTGAACTAGAACGCACGAGTCGGGAAAACGCTTCGGAGTATTTTATTTAGAAAAGATCTCTCTGTACAACCAAGCGGACGAAGCCCCGGAACAACGACCAGCGGACCAGATCAGGGGACCTCCCTTGTTTACCACTGTATAATTTTAAATCGTTAATATCACATAACAAGCCTTAAACTCACAACAAATCAACTCAACCGCCACCTGGACGAACTGTATCAGTATTACAGTCGATGGAAAATTCGACTTAATCCACCCATAGCAGTAGGTATAATTCTGAGTAGTAAACACTTCCAACCTACTTCTCGATATTCACAGAATATTCGAATACAAATAGGAGGTACTACGATTAGACTATAGCATTTCTAACAGATATACACACAATACACAAGCAAATAGTGAAGAACACCGAACGAAAATCGAATAAGAAAATGCATCAGAGCCATAACAAAATCCACATCCGTCGAATGTACTTGAGCTTAGAAATCGAATTCGTACACACGGCAGTGGCCTGATGGGTTGCGCTTTGGTTCAATTTTTGGTGATTCTAACTGTCATAGCGTCAGTTCGAATCACACGTTCTTCGCTATCATCCAAAACGCTATAAGACCACAGGACAGGATGAAATATCTTGGGGTCATCTATACCCCAAAAATGAATTTCATCAAACATGTGATCCACATTCTTGAAAGAGGCCTCGTTCGGTCTAAGCAACTGCACAACATTTTGAAGTGGAGCAACAAAGTTAAGCCTCATTACCCACATCGACTAGTACTTGCTACAATTAGCATACAAGTGCCTCGAAAACATTCAGAACAGCGAGAACCTACTTGGACGAGTCTTGCGTTCTTGACCCTTCTCTCTTCCGATCTCTTCAGATCCGACCATTACAATTTCTTCTTCAGTACAAAACTGAAGAAAGCACCCTTCCCGGCAGCATTCCCCTCTATAATAGAAGATTCCTGGACCCATCCTATAGGGTATACTGCTGACATGCTACAAACACGCACGCACAATACCAAAGAAATCTTAACAGATTGGAAAGGCTTGCTCCACCAATATTTATCAAGAGACAATAAACCAGCTAAATCAATAACTCACCGCCTTTTAAATAAAATGAGTTTACACAGTTGGTGGTGAAATGTGGAGATACAACATCCAACAAAAGCTTGCACATCAAAAACGTCTTACAGCAGGAAGCAGTAAATTCTCCCATTGCATTTAACATTTACACTAGTGATCTAGTGGGTTCTCTCACCCATGCATACGCATACATTACCATGCGCCGACGACATTGTTGTGTAGAGACTTGGAGAGAAGAATGATGTCATCAACAAACTTCTGGAAGATGGCTTCAATAGAATCAAACATTTTTGCGAGGACTGGAAATTAAAGATCAATTTCCAGAAGACAGAAACTATCCTTTTCAGTACGCCCTTGCCCAGGGGATCGAGGGATACAAAACAAAATTGGAAACAATTTTTCATTGTAGGAAGTAATAATTTTCCCCCAAGTATGAAATGAAGTTAGATACCTTGGTATCTGGCTTGATCAGTTTCTTTACTTTGATATGCACATAACAGTAACTCTTACCGCAGCTAAAAATGCATATGCTATGACAAGAAGTCTCTTCCGTAGCAGTCTTCTAGACTTCAAAGTCAAAATAATTTCATACTCGGCATTCATCCGACCAATATTGGTGTATGGCTTCCCGGTATGGTATAACACATTGTGGGGGTCTCTAGCCTTACGCAAAGAACCACCCACAATTCCAACCCCAACTCCCTTGACAAATCTGCTGTTACCTGCAAACATTTCCTTCACCAAGGACATTTTTTTTTTTTTTTTTTTATTAGACTTCTCTCGAGAGAGGCGAATCTATAGCGCCGAGTGGGCGCCCCGAGATGCCATCAAATAACTGTTGCTGTTCTTTTTGAACAGTTGCAGGTTGTAACGCTCCGGGAACACTCGCGTGGGAAGGCAGTTCCACAGCTTCCCCACTCTGTAACAGAACGAGTTCTGATGCAGGGATGTTCGCGCCGTCGGGAGATGAACCACAAACGGATGCGATCCGTGGGATTGTCATGTGGAGCGCATATAAACTGAATTGCGTGGAACAATACCAAGAATCTCCGAAGAACAGCGCCCGTGATAATATCTGTAAAACAGGCAGAGGTCGGCTACGCGCCTTCGATGTGATAGCGATTGTAGTCCCGACGCCAGCGCCGAGTCCCCGATCAGGCGGATCGCTCGTGTCTGAATGCTCTCAACTAGGTCGAGGGTATGTTTAGGAGCCGAGCTCCAAACATGAGAGCAATATTCGAGCGCGGGTCTAATTTGGGATTTATATAGGAGAAGAAGTTGAGCCGGAGTAAAATATTTCTTGGCTCTAAAAAGATAGCTCAGTTTTCCTGAGGCTGACCTGGCGATACTCGACACGTGTTTATGCCATGATACACATTCCCACAGACCGTGACGCTGTGGAACCGATGATTCACTTTTCTTTGTGAATGTTGTATACTGGGTCTTCGTTGCATCGAAGTAGACAAGATTGGCCTTTCCCCACTGCAGGACTTTATCCAGAACCCGATTCAGAGAGTCTATCTGTCTACATCTCAGCTGGTGTGGCGTTAATGCACCAATCGGCCGATCACTCGAAAAGGAGGAAACAAGCGTACTATCATCCGCAAACTTAATGCACCAATTTAATGCACCTAGTGCATTTCCTAAAATTCCCTGCAAAGAATTCTTACCACCCATGCATCCAAAGCATTTTCAAAATTTCCTGAAAAGAATTCTTTTGCAAACACAACCATAATTAGGAAAACTATTCGGCACCCTTGTTTGCCAAGCAATTCTGTTGCACACGAGCACACCACATTTTCCTGGCAATTCTATGGCCTCGGCAGCCTTTTTTCCAGGCGACAAAAGCAAATACACGCATCTAGTGTCTAGTGGCCATAAATCGAATTCTTCCGCATATAAACATGCATACAAAAATTCGACCCCTTACGTTCAGCAAGATACGGTACACAATCACCCATTGTGTACCTAAATTGCTCTTAGCATCATTTGCCTAATTGCAATGCGGTCTATTTACTCAGCTGCACCATGCATCTATGCTTTTAATAATGTCCTTTGTTCCTTCTACTTTTCTGTTTCGTTTCCCATGACCTTCGTTGCATGAGCAAACAATGGATCTATTAGCACACTTGCTAAGATCACCACGGAGAGATCCCCTCCAATTCACCACCACAAAGAGGGACTTCACGTTTCTTTCGTGATAAGTAAAACTCACCCTCAGCTGAGAGAGGACTCACCAGAGTCTCTCGGGGTTAATCACTGAGTACCTTGGTGAGTCTTATCCCAACCACCGAACGAGTCGGTCGAGTGTTAACCACGAGTTGCATTAACTTTCCGCGCGAATTCTCTTTACGTGTAAATCTGTAATGCCACATCAGTTCTCTGTTAAAGTCGTGCATCAAATTGAACATAAAAATAATAAATAAACAGTGTCGTGAATGTATCAAAGTAACTAAGAGATCGCTCTTTACAAATGGTGTACCTTCAAATTAACTTTGCTAATCTACATCCAATAGCTATACCACAAACCTACAATAGTGAGAGTAATAAAGTCGCGAAGATTGAGATGGGCCGGACACGTAGCGCGAATGGGCGATGATAGGACCGTGCATAGAATTCTTGATGGTAAACTAACGGGAAAGAGACCGACAGGACGGCCGCGACGGAGAATGTTAGATTGGACCTTGAGATCGGATCGGCTGGACAAGCGTGGAAGGAGAGCGCACATGACAGGGAACAATGGCGGAGCCGAGTCGGTGAGGTCATGAACTTCCGGATTCCTACAGGCCAATAAATAATAATAATCTACATTAAATTAAGAATATTTAAACCATATATGGACGTTGCACACAAATGTATTTCAACTTGTATATTTTTGTCTCCTCACAAAACAGTGTTAAAATAAATTAAAATAAAAGAACCATTTATTACTAAAACAGTGTGTTTTACTTTCCTATTTTTTCCCTGGTGATCGTTGCTTGAATATTCAGTGTCTCATGCGGTGTTCCTTTGAGTTTTTGGTGGACAGTCTCTACGGAACTATTATGATGGGGATAAGAGTGAACCAGTTTCCGTGACGACACGCCAACTTCCTACCCCCACAATATCCCCATTCTACATGGCGAAGTTTCGGGTGTTCGAGGTGTAGTGTTTGCGTTCTTGCCTTGGAAAATATAAAACACCAGAGTCACAACATAAGCAGTTCTACCCCAAATGAAGTCCTGTACGACAAATCAAGACTAACGGGATAGATAACTTCATAATCAAAATTATCCGTGGTCACACCCCAAAGGCATTGTGCAATGAAAATAATCTTATTTCGGAAGCATTCTATCCTAATGATATGTATATGGAGAGTACTCTTATAAATTTAAAGTGGTTTGTCACTGTGACATCCGGTTAAATGTTCAACTCGTGTTCTCGTTGTCTTTTTCGTAGAATCGTAGTCGTAGAACGTAATCATGTTTTCGTTCATATAGAGAATTGTGACTAAAGAACCGCAGAAAATTTACAATGTATATAAATACCTGTGATAGTTGTTGGATGCCAATGACGTCGTTAACACAGTCCAAATTTGAAATAATGTTTAGCCGCACTTCGGGGCACTCATCCTTTAACTGGACAAGGAAGAGTGGTAATAAGTGTTCAACTGTGTTATAGGCTCCTAGCATTGGACTCAATCCCATTATAACAGAAGCTAATGCCGACTTCACATGTGGGTTCGGGTCAGACACTAATTCCTTAACATATGGTAAAATCGACTGCATAATAATGTTCACTTGGTTGGTCTTATCCAAATTAGCACAGAAGTCCTTAACTTTTGTTGCTACCGCAGCTCGAACTTCCGCTTCAGCATCTTTCAACAGCGACTATATGGAGGATTGTTCAAGACTGTGTTTAAAACCAAAAAAAAAGTGACTGTATCGCTTACCTGGAACGCGGGGACCAAGTCAACGCGTGTAATTTCAGGACCAACAGCTTTTTGCAAATCTACAAATTTCTCTGCAACCATGTAGCGTACCCGCCAGGAAGAATCACAAGCGCACTGCCTTAATGTCGGTAGTACCAGCTGTAATATGTAAATCAAACTTCCACGTTTAGTCTTAAATTATGCGAGATAAAAAGGTAATAAATACTGATACTTACATGTTCAACGTCTTCCTGTGGCAAAAGCTGGGCAATGCTAACGCAGGCCTCTACCGCCAACAAACGAACCGAATCCTTAAATGAGGATTTACTCATTAACATGAGTACATTTCGAATCTACATTTTATATTAAATTACCTGATCGTCTTGTGCAAGCTGCACGAAGTTTTGAATCAGATCTGATTTCAAATACTCTATTTCAACGACCTTGGCGAATTCACCCAATTTATTGGCAGCCGCCCGACGTACCATTGGCGTTTCATCCTGACACAATTTACGAAAACTGGCGCGCAAATCAGCTCTAAAGGGCGCCGAGACTCTAGCATAGCAAATCGAGAACAACCCGCAAGCAGATGTGCGGGAAGTAAACCAGTCACCGGAAACTAAGCGTTGTAGGGTCGGGATAACATGGATTTCCAAATCAGCACTACTATGTTCGGCTGCTACGGTACGAAGTGATTCTACAGCCTTGTCTCGAACTACAGTTTCCTCAACGGTGGCCAAACTTTCTAGTGGCGGAATCAAATACATAGCATAATCTGGGCCCCCGACCAAACCTACAAGAAGAGTTAATGCATTTTTGAGGTTAATTTTAATATATTTAAATTTACTGGTGAAATTTCCTAGTTGGTCGGCTAAAGCTAAAAGAACTTCATCTTCATCGTAAATAGTTTCGGTCAAAAATGGAATCAATTCAGATCTTGTTCGTTCCTCGCCGAGGGCTAAGGCAATCGTTGAGAGCTTCTTGATGGAGTTTAAACGGAGCTGAAAGGACAAACAAAATTATGATTAATAAACTTCATAAAGCAAGCAGTTTTTATAATACGCGGGTACAAAAGGGTTATTATTGTTATTGTTATTGTTATTGTTATTGTTTTTATTATTATTATTATTATTATTATTATTATTATTATTATTATTATTATTATTATTATTATTATTATTATTATTATTATTATTATTATAATTTTTTTTTGTGAGTGGCTGCTGTTTACCGGGAAATATACCATATGTGTACAATATTCGCAGTCACCAACGAGATCAAATGTTGCACTACATTTCAAAGACAACCGGAAAATCTGAAAACATTTCAAGAAATTCGACGTCCGTAGTGACCAACAATATGGTTTTTGTAGGAACAGTTAACTGGTGTCATAATATACCTCTGTTGAAAAACCTGCAGTCGGACTGGACTTTTCGATTTTTTGTTTCAGGTAAATCTTATGACCTGTATGACAGTCGCCATCGAGGTCCTTTATTTCGCAGCGGTATACGGCGCAACGTGCCCCTACCTCTGGGTTATCATGAAATTAATTGAAAATTTTTTTAAAAGCTACTTAAAAGTACAATAAATATACCTGAAAAATAGCGTGTCTAGATTTATTACTTTCCTCAAAAATAAAAAAAAAAAACATGAAAATAGCCTATTTTTCGGCCTTACTGATGAGAATGTACCCTTAAGTCAAAAACAAATGGCACAAATGTTAAATGTTGCACAACAAACAATTTCTGACCGTTTAAAAGCTATGGGAAAGATCTAAAAGTGTGGAAACTGGGTGCCACATGAATTGAATGACAGGCAGATGGAAAAGCGAAACACCACATGTGAAACGTTGCTTCTACGTCACGAAAGGAAGTCAGTCTTGCATCAAATTGTGACTGGTAATGAGAAATGGGTTTATTTTAAAAATCCTGAACGCGAAAAATCATAGGTACATCCAGGAGAAGCGTCAATAGCGACTGCAAAGCCTGATCGGTTCGGAAAAAAGACAATGTTCTGTTTGGTGGAACCAGAAGGGGGTGGTGTATCACGAACTTCTAAAACCTGGCGAAACTGTTGATGCGCAACGCTACCGACAACAAATGATCAATTTGAACCATGTATAGATCGAAAAACGACCAGAATGGACCACAAAACACGGAAAGGTAATTTTGTTGCATGATAATGCTCCGAGTCATACAGCAAAACCCGTCAAAGAAACAATAAAAGCTCTCGGATGGGAAGTGTTACCCCACCCGCCGTTTTCACCAGACTTGACTCCTTCCGACTACCATTTGTTTTCATCGATGGGACACGCATTGGCTGAGCAGCATTTCAATTCCTACGAAGAAGTCGAAAATTGGGTCCCCGAATGGTTTGCGTCAAAAGTCGACCGGTTTTATTGGCGTGGTATCCACAGATTGCCAGAAAGGTGGTCGAAATATGTAGAAAGCAATGGCGAGTACTTCGAATAAAATGTTTTTTACTTTTTTTTTTACTTTTACTTTACTAAAAAAATCGCTCACTTCATACCGGTACACCTGGTAAAATACAAACATCAAAGTGCTTATCTTCACATGGATCCCCATGTCCAAACAAACACGTGTTAAACGAATGAACAAATGTTCATTTGCTTCGCGTAGATACAATTCTGGCGTTGTAACCAGATGTTTTGTGATATGAAGATAAACCCAAAGTCCCATCCAATTCCCATGGACTTGCCCCCATTTGAAGTGCATGTAAACTCTTGTTTGCATTAGCCAGATGGATAACACAAACAAACCACAGAAATAGATCTGTAATAAGGGGCGATGCGTCCGGACAAGAACAGATATAGATCGGCAGTCAGTTGATAGCGTTAGGAAGTGAAGATTGAACAATAAGTAGTATACTCAGTCAGCCGCGAACTCTCTTACAGAGAACACCAGTTTAAAATAGTGCGCCGGTTAAAAAGTAAAGTGACGACCTATTTAAAAAGTAAAAGTATTTCAAAAGAAATTTTTGACAACAGATAAAACTCCTAAGAATTCACAAACAAAACACAACAAGGACACACCAGGTAAGAAACCCAAAATATGGCCCTAGGGCCAAACCAGCATACCGGCAACAGGTTCCTAGAACTGGGAGAATGCTCACTCTCAGGCTCTGCAACCAACGTGCCAACAAAAAAGAAAAGACAATCCGGCAGCCCATTGTCTTTCGATTTCCCTGCTTTGCCAAACAAAACAATTTTAAAAACGCCTCGGTTTATTCAAATTCACCCAACCGATGCTTCAAGGCCACTAACATCTGTTAACGTCTTTGTGCTGAAGAGAATAATTGATTCTATTAGTACACAGTACGAAAGAATAACCCTGCTTAGGGATGGCTCCATACTAATTCTAGTTAAAGACCAAGATACAGCAGATAGATTCATCCAATCCAAACGATTCGAATCAATTTGTCCGGTCGACATAAGACTACACCCCAAACTAAGCGTCTCTAAAGGAATCGTTTACGCCCCCTGTCTTATAAACGTCCCAGAACATCATAAATGAGTTCCCAAGGCATTGTTGGTGTGTTTAAATTCACCAAAATGATGAATGGAGAAAGGAAGCCCACGGGCCTAATGCTATTTTCAATGCCGTCTTCAACCACCAACAACAATCGAAATCGGCTGGTACAACACCAAGCTCAAGGAATACATTCCGAGGCCTATGCGTTGCCGACAATGCCAATTACTAGGCCACACGGCAAAATGGTACAAAAATACAACGGCATGCAATACATGCAATCTTCCACCCCACCCTGAAACTGAATGCATAAGAACAATCTGTGCAAACTGTCACGGCCCCCACCCGGCATCATCCTCTACATGCCCAAAATATATGCAACACCAACAAATTTTAATAATACAAACAAAAAATAAGACATCCCTATCCGACGCTAAACGCATATACAGAGAACAAAATCCCATACAAACAACAAATAATGATCTCTATTCGGAACAAATAAAGAAAACCACTTCCGCATTAAAAACACCAACTGGTGTCAATTCAGTCCCAACAAAACACACACAAGACCCAAACCCGCAAACAAAACTGCTACCAAAGAAACACATATATTTCCCTCCACTTCCTACGCAACCTTAAAGGAAATAGAAAAGAGAAAACACCCTATCGTACAACAAAATACAATAAAAAACAAAACACAAAACGCTTCTCCCATACAAACTCAAACACACACAAACAAACCGAAACACACTCCAGCAGAAATGCAAAAGTCCCGTTTAGACTCAACGGAAAATTTCCCTTTACCTGATCATGGAAAGATATAATCCTAATCTCTGTCACCTACACACTGACTCCGCGGCACAGGGCGACTTTCACTCAAACCAATCCGAGCGGATTGGACAACTGAGTGAAACGAGCTGTGTGGCGCGGAGTCAGATAACCAACCACCGTTATATTGACTGCCCCAATTTGAACACCACAACAAACACTAACAACAACCCAAACGATCTTTTAATGCTTCAGTGGAACCTGAATGGGTTCCACAATAACTATCACGAACTACAGATCCTTATAAAGGAACTAAAACCAGCGATCATAGCATTGCAAGAAACTCACTTACCCCAGTCCTCAAACGCTAAAGTGCCTCGGGAATATAAAGCCTACTTCAACAACCTCACAGGAAACAACTTCTCTAAACAAGGGTGCGGTATACTAATACATAGGGCCCTTAAACATAGACACCTCAACATTACTTCCCCTTTCTCGGTTACCGCAATCGAACTTACAGGGAAATTAAGTTTAACTCTGATCTCAATTTACATCCCACCCAACCAACCCTTCAATCTAGCGGATCTGAATAACATAACTCAAAACATGCACACACCAATCCTCCTAGTGGGGGATTTCAATGCATGGAGTACAATATGGGAATCACGAACAACAAACAAAAGAGGTAAAATCGTTGAACAATTTTTGCTACAATCCCACTTGGCAATACTGAATAACGGCAAGCCAACCCACTTTTCCACACACAAAACCTTTACAAACGTAGACCTTTCCATAATATCAGCCCAACTTTCTCCCATAACTAACTGGGAAATATTAGACAATCTGCATGGAAGCGATCACTTCCTGATTAAAATCTCTGTCTCGACTGGCAACGGCAATAAGAAAAAGATCAAACTCCTCCCCAAGTTCCAATCTGACCGAGCCAATTGGGATAAATTTCAAACATTAACCACACAATTCCTTAGCTCCCATAGCGCAAAACAAAATATTAACCAAGAAGCAGGTATTATTACAAAAATGACTAGAGCGGCCGCCAATATGTCCATTCCGCAGACAACAAGGTTCCATAAAACCGTTGTCCCATGGTGGAATACCGAACTGGCAAGATTACGGACCGAAAAACAATCAGATTGGAAAATCTTCAAGAAACATCCAACGGACCAGCATCTAATAACTTATAAAAGGCTTAACGCCCAGTTTCGGAGAACTGCCAAAATTGAAAAGGCAAAATCATTTCAATCCTTCACGGCAAAATTAACGCCCAATTCTACCCCAAAAAAGATATGGTCTGATATAAAAACGCTCACAGGCAATTATAATCCCCCTGGCATTACGGCAATAAATACCGGCACGAACATACTTACATGTCCTCAAAAAATAGCCGAACATCTAGCCGAATCCTGGGCAAATATAAAGTTTAATTTTCATCCAAACTTCCACGCAACAAAAAAACAAATGCAGGAACACCCAATGCGGATAACCACCCTAGGGAACACCTATCTCAATGCCATAGAAAGTCCCATAACGGGAATAGATTTGAATCCAGTCTGCATTCTGCAAAAGGAAAAACCCCGGGCTTCGACAGAATAGATTATGCTATGGTCAAATACAGCCCTCCGATCATGAAACAGCGTCTGCTAGATCTATTTAACCACATTTATAAATCAGGCGTCATACCACAAACATGGAAAACATCCACTGTCGTACCTATTTTAAAGTCCGATGGGGAAACCGACACAATCAATAGCTACCGCCCTATTTCCCTCCTCCCCTGCTTAGGCAAATTGTTAGAAAAAATTATCGCAAAAAGGTTCAACTGGTATTTAGAGAAATATACCCTTATAAGTACGCAGCAAGTTGGATTCAAAAAAAGTCGAGGTACAATGGATGCCCTCCTTCACCTTGATAACTACATTACTTCTGCACTTTCCTGCAAAAAGCATACCTCCATTCTAACAATAGATTTCGAAAAGGTCTTCGACCGCATCAGCCCCCACGTCATACTGAACAAACTTCAAAAATGGGAAATAGGAGGTAATATGTTCAATTTTTTCAGATCTTTCCTGTCTAATAGGAAATTCAGAGTAAAATCCAACAGAGTTTGTTCCGGGGTACACAATCTAGAAACCGGTATCCCCCAAGGATCACCACTCTCAGTAGTTTTATTCAAAATAGCGTTTGAAGATCTAAGTATTATACTGGCAAAATATAAAGTTGTAAAATATTGTATCTACGCAGATGATCTCATTGTATTGAGTAATGTCAACAATTTAGAATTTATCAGTCAAACATTTGAAAATATCCTCTCAGATATTAGAATGTGGGGTCATTATTCCGGAGCCAAAATTTCAAACAAGAAAACCAAAATATTACACATATGTAAAAAACACAGTTGTAATAAATTGTTAACAGTTAACTTTGAAAACTCCACCATCAGCAATGTTAATACACTAAAAATTCTAGGTCTACAATTTGACAGTAAATACAACTTCAAAAATCAATGTCTAGCTCTTAAGAAAAAGTTAGAACTAAGGTTAAATATCATTAAATACTTAGGATCAAAAAAGAGTTTTGTTCATACTAATACACTAACAAACATCACCAGAGCAATTATGTTATCGAAAATAGATTACGGTCTACCAATATACGGGAAATGCAGCAAAACTAACCTATAACTAGTGAAATCCCCCTATCGCGCAGCAGCCCGAATAAGTACAGGTGCATTCAGAACCACCCCAATAACAAACATTCTAGCAGAAAGTGGACTCCCGACGATTGAAAATCGAATGAAGTACCATTCAGCCAAGCTAGTTGTCAAACTTACCGCCACACCGGAGACACCCATAGTGGAGAATATTAAACAAATCCTTAAGAGAAAACGGCCCCCAAGGTACTTGTCGGCCCTAGGACAGGCAATATTACTTGCGCACCAATTCCGAATAAACATTAAACCACAAAAGGCAAGGACAATTCACCCCCCATGGTTATTATCACCTAAGATATTCAACACCGATTTAAGCCTACTCCCAAAAAATAGAACAAACCACCTAGAATACCAACAACATTATCAACATATCAAAAACCAACACCGCCAGTGGAACCTACTTTTCACCGACGGATCCAAAACAGAGGACGGCACATCATTTGCGATAGTCAACAGCGCAAAAATAGTAATCAGAAAGGGACTTATACCCGAATTCTGTTCCATATTTTCGTCCGAAGCAACCGCTGTACTGGAAGCAATTAAGTTAGTAAAAAAGGACAAGACACTTATTTGTACAGACAGCCTATCAACCATCCAAGCAATAAGGAATCCAAACATGGAAACCGAATCATTCACTTGATCCAGCATAGTTTATTCTATAAACAAAACAAAATAAAGCTTCTCTGGGGGCCAAGCCATAGTGGGATAGCAGGCAACGAAGCAACAGATGCTGCTGCAAAACTGGCCATCAAGGAACCCCTAATAACCTTTTTCGTTGAAAACAGCAAGGACTTACATAGATACTTTAATAGTAAGCTCCACAACTTAGAACAAAAGGACTTTTTTTTTTTTTTTTTTTTTTTTTTTTATTAGACTTCTCTCGGGAGAGGCGAACCTATAGCGCCGAGTGGGCGCCCCGAGATGCCATCAAATAACTGTTGCAGTTCTTTTTGAACAGTTGCAGGTTGTAACGTTCCGGGAACACTCGCGTGGGAAGGGAGTTCCAGAGCTTCCCCGCTCTGTAACGGAACGAGTTCTGATGTAGGGATGTTCGCGCCGTCGGGAGATGAACCGCAAACGGGTGCGATCCGTCGGATTGTCTTGTGGAGCGCATATAAGCCGAATTGCGCGGAACAATACCACGAATCTCCGAAGAACAGCACCCGTGATAATATCTGTAAAACAGACAGAGGTCGGCTACGCGCCTTCGATGTGATAGCGACTGTAGTCCCGACGTCAGCGCCGAGTCCCCGATCAGGCGGATCGCTCGTCTCTGTATGCTCTCAAGTAGGTCGAGGGTATGTTTAGGAGCCGAGCTCCAAACATGAGAGCAATATTCGAGCGCGGGTCTAATTTGGGATTTATATAGGAGGAGAAGTTGGGCCGGGGTAAAAAATTTCTTGGCTCTAAAAAGATAACTCAGTTTTCCTGAGGCTGACCTGGCGATGTTCGACACGTGTTTATGCCATGATACATTCCCACAGACCATGACGCCGAGCAATTTCAAACTTTCCCCAGCCTCGAGGGCTCGGCCATTCATCATTAGCTGTGGAAGCGATGATCCAGTTTTCTTTGTGAATGTTGTATACTGAGTCTTCGTTGCATTGAAGTCGACAAGATTGGCCTTTCCCCACTACAGGACTTTATCCAGATCCCGATTCAGAGAATCAATCTGTCTACATCTCAGCTGGTGTGACGCAGATGCACCAATCGGCCGATCACTCGAAAAGGAGGAAACAAGCGTACTATCATCCGCAAAACTGAACACTTTGTTATCCGTTGTCTCCAATAGATCATTTATGTGAAGCAAGAACAAGGTTGGAGCCAAAATAGAACCTTGGGGCACCCCCGAATTAACAGGATACAGATCCGAACACTCGCCGTCCACAACAACTCGGATCGATCGATTTTCAAGGAAACTCCTCGTCCAGTCGCAAAGCTGTTGGGAAAGTCCATATGAACGAAGTTTGCTCAGCAATGCCCCGTGCCAGACGCGATCAAAAGCCTTGGAAATATCCAATGCGACCGCCCTTGACTCACCATGCCGTTCAATCGCAGATGTCCATATATCGGTTATAAGTGTCAAAAGGTCTCCTGTGGACCGCCTGCCACGGAATCCGTATTGACGATCATTCAGGAGTCTGTTGCACTCCAAATACTTAACCAACTCTCTATTGATGACTTTTTCCATCACCTTAGATAAAATAGAGAGTAATGCTATCGGACGGTAATTTTGTGGGAGACACTTTTTTCCCGTCTTTGGGATTGGCTGAACTCGAGCGATTTTCCAGCAGGCAGGAAAGGTCCTCTGTGCATAAGATAAGCGGAAGAGTCTGCCAAGAACCGGCGATAGTTCTGGAGCACAGTTCTTAAGGACTATTGCTGGTATTCCGTCCGGGCCGGTTGCCTTCCTACAATCCAGTTCACGTAGAATGCGTTGAATAGTGCGCGGACGAAATCTCACATCCCGCATGGAAGACTGTACCGGCGAGATCACAGGTGGGTGCAAAAGGCCGGGATCGAGGTTTGAATTCGCCGAAAATAAATTTGCGAACACATTAGCTTTATCCCTTGAATTCGTGACTAACGTCCCGCTGTCTGTCACCAACGGAGGGAAAGAAGAGGATGCAAAGTTACCGCTGACAGCTTTTGCCATTGACCAGAAGGAGCGCGAGCCAGTTGGGCACCGAAGGAGCTTATTGATCACCCTGTCGTTGTGAGCCTTCTTCGCGGTATCAATCGCCTGGTTGCACGCGTTTCTGATTCTGACAAAATTCGTTCTGTTAACATCGGTGGGATTGGAGCGCCATTGCTTAAAAGCTCTATTTTTTGCCGCTGTAATCAGCTCGCACTTTTTGTCAAACCAAGGTTTATCAGACGAACTTCGTTTGATGGAATGTGGAATATACATCTCCATCCCCAGAAGAATAATCTCTGATACCGACTCCGCGCATGCGTTAACATCGGAGTTTCCAAAGCACACCTCGGACCACGGAAAGGATGCGAAGAAGTCTCGCAAATCGTCCCAACTAGCGGCCCCATACTTCCATACATGACGAAGCTGCCTAGGCCGGTTGCTTGCTTGGTATGCAAGTGCTTGCGCGACAGATACCAAGCAGTGATCTGAGTTTCCCAGTGGCGCAGAAACCTCTACGGTATAAATACTCGGTTCGGATGTCAAAAACAGATCCAGGGTGTTCGCATAATCGCCCCGGGCATCCGGCACTCGCGTTGGCTCCCCCACGAGTTGAGTCAAGTTGTGGCTTACAGCAAACATCTCCGCTAGCCTCCCAGCCTCGTCGGTTCTGTTAGAATGTAACAACCAGCCGGAATTATGCACATTAAAATCACCAAGGACAACAATTTCAGAAGCTGGGTGGTTGATCTGTATCCAGTCGACGGCATATGAAAGATGTTCGAAAAATGTCGCCGGTCGATCGTCATTCGGGGAGCGGTAAAGACAACAAAGAAATTTTACGGAATTCCTCAGCACGACCCTCAACCATATGATGTCCATATTATTGGGTTCCAACGCCTCCATCCTCTGGCAAGCCAGATTGGACCGCGCGAAGACGCAGACTCCGCCCTTAAAACGGAATCTCGAATGTAAGTCGTATCCTGAGCAACGAAGATATGTCGAATCAGTTGACGAATCGACCTGGGTCTCAGTTAGGGCAAGGATATCAGGTTTCGTTGTTTGTAAATATTGGTGGACGGCGTTTACATTGGTATTGGTGAAACCGATGCCCCTGATGTTACAAAATGCCGTCACTAGTCGAGCGTGGGCCGAGCCTCGAGAGCGAGACCCGTTATGCGATGACGAACCTCTTAAAGTTCCATTATTTATCATGATATCTGCATGATGTTCCCCCTGACATAGTCCCCCCCGGAGATCCGAGTGGGAGACTAGTTTACCTCCGGAATTCTTTATATCAGAACGTACCATCATGACTTATCCCCGTGTCAGTCCGGGCCATCAGCCACACATCCGAAACACCGTCGAAGATTTCTCTCGGCGATATCGCGGAATGTACAGCGTGACGGGGTGGTATCTCACCTTGGGACCGACTACCACCTAACCAACCTTTTCTCGAACCGGTCCATCAGCCAAGCCCCGAAAGATGGCCAGGGATTTCTCCCAACCACTTCACGGAGCCTATAGCTTGATGGGGTGGTATTTCACCGGGCGCACAGGGCGTTGGGACCCCGGCTACCACTCGGCCTTTAGTCGCCTCTTACGACAAGCTGGCCTAGCTGTGAGTATATTCTAACGCCCTACTCACAGGGCACTACAGGCATATGTATGCAGTAGTAAACCCCAGAAGAGAACCCTTCACATATCCACCAACAGCCGCAAAACATAAAATCAGGTGCTTCCTCCGGCTGCGCCTTGGGCACACACTTATCACCAACCAACATCTCATCAACAGGAGTAATCCCCCTACCTGCCACATCTGTACATCCAACTCCAACCTATCCTCCAAACACATACTATTTGAATGTACAGGGGTAAAAGACCTTGTACGCCAACATTACAACGACGACATCATCAACATCATATCCGAACCATCATCATCTAATATCGATAAGCTCTACAAACTACTAACCTTAGTTAAGCTGCAAAATCTAGTGTAAACAATATTTAATATTTATATTCTAGCCGAAAGCCTTAGTCGCTAGTGCTATTAGTCTTAAGTTACCATGTAATTTACTTGCATTGTAATAAATAATAATAATAATAATAATAAGTAGTATACTAATATAATTAGTTTGTTTTTTAACTTGTTTTTTACTGTGTGATTCAAAGTTCTTTTGTCGCTGCATTTGTGTGTGGCGGACGAAGTCGTGGCACCGGCATGGGTGCGAGTTCTACTTCGTCCCGCTAACTATTCGCAGTTCGGAGAAGGTTCCGCCAAACCGAATCGTCACTAAATGTCCCAAAAACTTTTCCGTCAAACACTGAAAGGAAACTGTTCACCAAACGCGGAAGGGTAACGACAACATCCCGGAAACTGCAGCACAGGAGAGAAAACACAAGCGAAGCTCCACAATCCAACGTCCAGGAAGAGGAAAATAAAACATTTGTTTTAATTTATTGATCAGCCGATTTTAATTTATTTTTGGTAGAGTTTGTTTCACATTCGCGATTTATAGTACGTTGTGTTGACTTAGAGTTACGTTATTAATTGTCCACGAAACCCTATCGTTTAACTGACATTGTATTTTTTAAAACGCGACACAATTAACAAAATCAAACGCTCGGACACTCGCGTCCTCGAATTTAACGCATCTCCACAACGCTAATGAGAGCGGGAGTGGCATGACCATTGTGGTCAGCGGATGGTAAAGGACTCAACGATAATCATATCGTGCAGAGATGATTCGTCTATGGGGTGAGTTTGTGGTGTCGCGGTAGATATCCCCTCCACTAAGGATATCGTTTTTACCTACCACCAGAGAAACGTAAAGTCTCTCTTGGTGGAATAGGAAACCAGATCCTGTAATGAAGATCATGGTGGTATGTGTGCGATCGTTCAGATCTGTGTTGTTTACACGTGCTCGAGGGCAATGGGTAAACGAAGCAGACAGGCGGCAAAGACAAAAGGGAGAAATGACCAAATGCGCCGTTGGTAATGCGGGTCATTATTTACGTGATGCGTCGTCGTTATTATCGACGTCGGGAAAAAAGGTGCTAATGGGATTAGTGGCCGAACGAATCCCTTGCATGCCTTTGTATATGCCGGGTAAATAGCTGCGGCAGGGAAAGAAATTGAAGATTGTTTGTTAGTGGAAAAACAAACGATGAGTTGGACCTTATGCATGTTTACATGCGTAGCAATATGGTTTATGGCATCTGTAAAAACAAGCTGTCCGACATAGGATTTTAACACAGACAAAGGGTGCCGACTGGCTTGGGATTCATGATGCCATATGCACTTTAATGAATTATTTCTAGGAATTTTATCTAACGCGTTGTATGCATTAAATGTCCTTGTAAAAGGAAATGTTTCAGGTATGCTGGGTGGAGATTGGGGTGCAGGTGAGGGAAATTGAAATACCGAATAGGTTTTGGGATTCCTGAAAAGGTAGAAAAGAAATCTTACAGGAAATTATATGCGAAGAGATGCATGAAGGTAAGTTTTCTTTTACAGGGACTTTTTAGATTATACCTTAGATAATCCTAGATGCGTAAACCATTTAAGGTGCTAATGCGATTGCATTAGCGAAATTATATGATTGGAATTAAGTTATGGGGTTTTTTTTAGGTAAGTGAACCGTGGGGTTTGGCAGAACCGCCACTGGTGTTTCAAATCTTCTAGTGAAATCGTTATTTGGTTGTTTTTTTGATGAATGCCACCGATAGTTTTCTATAAATTAATTAATTACTAGTGAATGCACTGACACATATTATCGTGTGATTCACCTGTTCACGGATGGCGCATCCTTTGGATTATACGGAAGGATTAAAGATACACGTCCACATATCCATCAGGATCTATACGGTCGCCCACTCTTCCCGGCGGCCCGGGAAACACGTGGCGCACCAGGAATATATTAAATATGTCATCATCGGCACTACAACCGGGATCCAGTCTTAGCCTTATTTAGCAAGTCTCTCTATCGGTATCCGGTCCATATCCGCGACTTGTTAAATTGTCCATAATAATTCGCTTTTCCGGGCAATGTTATTAGCCTTGCGCGATATTAAATATGTGGGCTCCTCGATAGTGTAGTGGTTAGTATACCCGCCTGTCACGCGGGAGACCGGGGTTCGATTCCCCGTCGGGGAGCCTCTGGCGCAAGATTAATGACCTTGCCCAGAAAAAATAAATCATTATGGAAAATTTAACAAGCCTCAGGACTTGCTAAATAAGGCCAAGACCGGTTCCTGGTTGTAGTGCCGATGATGATGATGATATTAAATATGTACGGAAACAAAATTGCAATTTAAAAAAAAAATCCTTCAAGATATCAAAAATGAAACTATAAATAATAAAAGCAAATTATTATAACTATACAGTGCTCCCTTTTTTCTACTTCAATTTCATATTTATATTTTTTCTAATTAAATACCGATGGGGGTAATTTTGACCGCTTTTGGTAGATATAGATATGCCCTAACTTATGATAAACCTCGTGTTAATTACCCTCCTGGGTCACTACAGAAACTCAGAGCACAGCTTATCCATAATATGCCGCCACCTAAATAATAATTTACAACGACTCGATGGAAACCGCATCCTAATGGGATGAATACGGGAATCCCCAAGTGATGAACGAAAGCGACCGCTAAACATGCTATGCTCTTACAACAATTGGTTTGCAGAAATTGAAACCACAACCTAAACACAATTTTCCGCCACACATATTGTGATTATTTATAATGTACCATAGAAGTCTGTACCTCCAAAATATTGGATTTCAAAGGTGCAAGGCGAAAGTACGTTAGCATCACTTCTTTCTTCCTATCTTTGTTTTCCATGCTGTACCATCAGATGGCAAAAACAAGACAACCTAAACCACAAAATTATCAAATCTCGTGCGGATTTCCTCGAATTCCCTAAACTTATCTAGGAACAATCAATAAACCAATTACACCAGATGTGTACAGTCATCATTTGTTGTACTAAGTGAGTAGTTCAACTCCCTGGGGGATTGTTGCGTAAATTGGAGGTTCAATTTGTTCGCGAAACGAACTTGCGTATACGGCTGTTAACGAAGCATCGCTTTGCAATTTACTTTCAATCGTGTAATCTGTTCTAGGGAACAACGGCCATCAGATATTTTTACACATCTCAAGATGTCATGGTTGAGAGATGCGTGATCAAACCCATTCGTGAATTACTTCAAGGGGCCTATCAAAATAATTAACAACTTAGACGTCTAATTGACCATTTCCAACCAAGATTTTTCTTTCGGCGAAATTTTTTTGACTACACCTGAATAAATGGAATACCATTTGTTCGATGCCACTATCATTCCATAAACAAACAAAATTAGTAAAACATTTACAAGCAAATCGAGCCGTGGAACCAATTATCGATCGCACCGATAAACCACAAACGCCATCCTTGAATTTGCTAAAAATAGACATATTCCTATTTATTCCCAAAACCGCAATAAGAAACTTGCCAGGATCAGTTTTATAAACGACGCAAATTCCAACTGCTTATATTCCACGAAAACATCGCCTTCACGAGGCAGCCATTACCGTCCTTCGATAAGCACTCATCTCAACCAAGCATCTAATTACTCACCTGGACATCTTCGTTCTTCAGTTCATCAATTAGAACCGCAATAGGATACAAGGAATCATCTATAGCTTTTTCGCTGGATGCCATTTTACTAAATTCCAGTTGGGCTTATATTTTCGAAATTCCTTTTTTCGTCTTTCTTCCTGCAAGCACTCGATAACCGGCCGCGATGTTTTATGGCAATAGATTTCGTGAATTTCTGGGCCTTTCCACTGTTTGGAACAAAAATCAATCAGCGATAAATACCGAATTGCATAGATAATCGCAATCGTATTGGAACTTTATAATTTCTCTTCAATCGCCGAGACAAATTGGAAGAATAAAAAGAATTTCAATAAAATCAGAAAAGAGTGATACAACTCTCAGCGCACTAGATGATTCTATTCGCTATATTTTTGGTTCCTAGTGTTGAGACGTTTTCTAAAATGGAATAGATTTATGGCAAATGGAAAATTTTAATGTTTTAAGAGAGGCTGTGTAGTTTATTCTATTATATTTTTAACATTTTTTTATGAGCTGAATTTGTAAGTTTTTTTTCTTCACTTTCGTAATTATAGAAGACAATGTTATAATTTTTTAATAATTATTATTTTAATACTTATAAAAATTCCAACCATAATTATTATTACAGAGTTGCAATTCTTCTCAGCCTCTTTAATGAGTTTGGAAATAATTTATCCAGGGCTTTTCCACAGAGTTAGACTCTATGATTTTAAATGTAGACTAGTGGGTTGATTGTTCTCATCTTATGTAGATTGTAGGAAACCTTGAAAGAGTATTGCAGATTCTCAGAAAGCGTGACCTTCACGTTTTCCTAATATTTGTAGGTTTTTCTCTTGCATTAGCCAGACTCAGAACTTATAAATTACACATGTTGCTGAAATCATAATAGTGTGACGCATATGACAATCAGTACTAGAATATTCTAGAAAGTCCGAAACAAAGTACTAGAATATTCTAGAAAGTAATTGAAAACTGGAGACAAGGAGCAATAGAAAATTCGAGGCTATGGAACGGACGGAAACTAAACACCAAATCAGAATGAGGAAAAACGGTATAAATACGTCGCACGCAGATCGGGACGATAAGTAAAAAAGTAAGAAGTAAGCAGTCAAAGTCGCAATAAGTACGGAAGTGATAAGTCAAGAGATCGGTAAAAGTAACGGTTGTTATTAACAGACTAATAAAGTGTTATGTAACGGGAATGTTTGGAGTTGTCCACTGTTCCCTTGTAGAGAGGAACCCGATGAAACTGGCAGCAAAAAACGGAAGCACAAGAAAACCAAAACTGAACTCGAGGTGGATATTTATTTCTTTATTGTTTAAGTAGGATGCGAGTTGGTTTACAATTCAGTAACAACGCACAACAATTCAATTGCTCTACATGAGATTGAGCTAATTTATTTGATAATTTATGGTGGATCAGCAACAATGACTCGGAAGGTGTCCGCGCGATAATAGCTGGTAGTAGACTCACTCAGTGGGCATAACTGCCAATTCAAAAAAGGGACGCTGCTGACCTCATCGTTGGTGACAATCGGCCAGCTGGTCCGTGCCAGCTGCCGCGCAACTGGTATACACTGTGAATGTACTAAATTTCTCCAGCACATCCAACTGCCAATCCGCAACAGTTAGATTAATTCAAAATCGATTTACCGGCTCTTATTTATTAAAAATAATTAATCCAGCGAACCCTAAGCTCACTACAATTGGTGTCAGAAGTGGGATTAATTATTGGTGAAGTGAATAAGTCTGTGAAAGTGTGTTGTGACGATGTCAGATCGACATTTGGAGGATCTTCGCGTTCCTGAGTTGAAGAAGGAATTTGAGAACCGGAATCTGGATAGCAGAGGACAGAAGCAAATTATCCGACAGCGTCTGCAAGCAGCAATGGAGGAAGGGGGTATTGATATCGACACATATGTTTTTACGATTGGGCCAGACTGTCCGGATGGAGAAGAAACAGCGAGTCAAGATGGTGCCAGTGTGACGGAGAAGAGTTCGCCACAGTTGGACATTTCGGAGATGTTCAGGATGATGATGGCAAAATTGGACGCGCAAGCTACAGACATTAACACAAATTTGGACGCGCAAGTTGCAAATGTTAATGCAAAGTTGGATGCCCAAAATTCAGAATTCGACGCACAAGCTGAAGATCTGAATGCAAAATTGGATGCCCAAACGCAGTAGATTAAATGTAATTTTCAACACTTTAAGGAAGAAATTCGAAACGAAGTAGAAAATCTGGATCTAAAAGTCACCGATGAAATAACGCGAATCGAAAAGAGACGAGTGTGTTGAGAGAAATAAGACATCGCATAGTAATCAACATGACTACAAAGATACAAGGATGCAACCGCCAACCTTCGATGGAACGGGACCATTCGCCGTATTTATACGTCAGTTTGACGCCGCGGCCAATTATAATAAGTGGTCGGATGAGCAAAAATCAACATCACTAATCTTGTCACTCCCCGGGGCGGCTGCAGAATTGCTACAAACCATACTAGCAGAGAAACAAACAGATTTCCAAGCGGTAAGAGACGGCTTTGAAGCTAGGTATGGAGACAACCACATGCAGCACGGCTACCGCATGCAACTGCGGAGCAGAACGCAGAAACCTGGAGAAAATCTTCAACAGTTGCAGGCAGACATTGGGCGATTGGCAAACTTGTCTTATTCAAATATGACTAAGGAATTTCTGAACGAGGTAGCAATGGGTGCATTTATAAACGCACTCCAAGATCGGGACTTGCAACAGGCCGTTCGTTTGGCAGGAAAGAAGACGACTAATGAAATACTACTCGTATAAATAAAATGGCATATGAATCTGCTAAACTGGCTACCAGGAGTGCATATAGAGTCCGAGAAATGTCCGTCCAGGAATGTTCCTGCCAAAGAATCGGGCATGTACAACGGAGAACCCAGAGACCTGATATGAAGTGTTGGACATGCGGCGAAGTCGGCCACATCTCTGTTGACTGTAGGAAACTTCGACGAATGAATGAAACATCAATTGAGAATTTTTGTTCATGCGCTAATCATAAGAGGAGACTATTAACGGACCAACCTGAGGGCAATATGTCGGGAAACTTGTAAGGGCAGTGTTGTGAGTCCGGAACGCCGTGCTTCCTCGTGAGAGGGAATAGCGTGGACCTTTTATATAAATTATCAATCTCGGACTTCAGTCCGATATTTCGAATAATATTATGTTTCTTCTTCTTTTTCTTTCTTTTCTTTATTCACTCTTTTATATTATTCTATATTCTATTCTATATTTATAATACTAAACTCTAAACTGAACTCTAAACAGAACTTCTAAACTGAACAAAACTAAACTGCAAACTCAGCTGTCAACTGAACTTAACTTTCAATAAATTTTTCTCTCTTCTTATGCAACTTATTGTTCTAATCTACTGTAAGTTATAATTTGAACAAAAACAATTTATCAAAGTATTACTTAATCGACTGTGAATTTTAATTTTGAACAAACTTTGAACGAAAATCAAAGAGCTATGTTTCGAATGAAAAAAGGGGCATGTATGAAGTGTACTGGAACTGACTTGATATAGAATATTGTGGATGTTTATTAAGGATGTATATTAAGTGAGAATGTTAGATATGTTAAGAGAAAGTTTTAAGGGGGTGTTAGATAAGTAATGAGATTCTGTGTTAAAGCTAATAAGGACAGTCGTATTCTGGAATACTACAGCAGACTTTATGGGGCGAAAGTCACCTGGTGGAATGTGTAGCCCCAGCATCGTAACTGTATCACAACTCCAACGGAATAACCAAAGTTTGGTTATAACTACGATTGTTAATATAAGGACAACAATAGTGACAATCGACACTGGAGCAATGAGATCCATAATTCGGCCGGATGTCGTGGGCAAAATAGCCCTTAATAAAAATAGAAGATCCGCTTTGAAGACTGCCACAGGAGAACGTTCTACAGTCTACGGAGAAGTGGAGAGCATAATAGTGCTGGGCAATATTTCCATCTCCCACCAATTTTTGGCTGCCGATATTACGGACGAATGCATTCTTGGAATGGATTTCATGAAGGAGCATCAAGTTGTTCTAGATATCGGGCAAAGAACACTACGAATCGGTAACTTACAGGACGAACAATTGCGAAGACCATGTAAGCCAGATTGTAAACATGGTCATAAAGCGGAAGAAAAACAAGAGGCGTACGACCTTCAGAATCTACAAGTAGAAGTACTAGATGGGTGGACGAGTGATGGTATACGCGCAGCTCAACTTCAGGATGAAGATATGTCGCTAATCCTGGAACACAAAGAAAAGAACGAGCGGCCAACTTGGAACAATATTTCCGACAAGAGTGGAACATTTAAAGCATATTGGGCACAATGGAATTCCTTGCTGGTGAAAGATGGAATTCTAAAGCGGAAATGTGAAGCCGCGGACGGAAAATCCCATCGAAGGCAGATTCTAGTCCCACCATCAAAAGTGAAGTATGTACTAAGAGAAATGCACGACGGGGCCTCCGGTGAACATCTGGGAGTTAATAAGACACTTTCAAAATTACGATCTCGATTCTACTGGCTTCACATGAGCGATGACGTCGAGTCTTGGTGTAGAAAATGCACGACTTGCACTGCGACCAAAGGACCAACAGCAAAACCAAGGAGCGCTATGAAGCAGTACAACGTGGGTGCCCCTTTCGAGCGAATTGCGATTGATATCTCAGGACCATTTCCAAAAACCAACGACAACAACAAATACATGTTGGTCATCATGGATTACTTCAGCAAGTGGGTGGAAGACCTTCCAATTCCAAACCAAGAAGCAACAACCATCATTGAGCAGCTTATCAATAATTGGATCAGCAGATATGGAGTTCCCTGTGAGATGCATTCCGATCAAGGCCGAAACTTCGAATCACAGATATTTCAAGGCATCTGTGCGGCACTGGACGTAAGGAAAACCAGGACCACACCCTTACATCCGCAGTCAGACGGAATGTCCGAAGGGTTCAACCGAACAATGAAAGAGTTTTTATCGAAGGTCGTTAGTGATCACCAACGAGATTGGGACAAATATGTACAAACCTTTCTCATGAGCTATAGATCGGCTAATCACGATACGACGGGCCATTCTCCAGCAAGAATTATATTTGGACGAGAGATACGATTACCAGCCGATCTGCGATTCGGAATACCTCCAGACGCCATAGACAAGACCGAAGACTACGTAGCCGGATGGAGAAATGATGAGATTCATCATTTGGATCGAAAGCAAATCAAGGTATCCAGTGACAGGAAGAAAACAAGGTACGACGCTCGAGCCAACGCATCCGGATTTAATGCAGACGATAACGTGTGACTTTATAACCCTCATCGGCAAAAAGGAAGGTCTCCGAAGTTGCAGCAGCATTGGGAAGGACCGTATAAGATTCTCACAAGAATGAACGACGTTGTCTATAGGATTCAGCGAAGACCGAACGCCAAGATGAAAGTGATACATCGTGACCGACCTGCGACTTTTTGTTAACCCAGAAGATCAGTGAACTTAGTTTGGGGCGGACTAATCTAGGCAGAGGGTAGTGTGGCGCATATGACAATCAGTACTAGAATATTCTAGAAAGTCCGAAACAAAGTACTAGAATATTCTTGAAAGTACTGGAGACTATGAGCAGTAGAAAATTCGAGGCTATGGAACGGGCGGAAACGAAACACCAAATCAGAATGAGGAAAAACGGTATAAATACGCCGCACGCAAATCGGGAAGATATGTAAGAAGTAAGCAGTAAAAGACGCGATAAGTATGGAAGCGATAAGTCAAGAAATCGTTATGTGTACGGTAAAAGTAACGGTTGTTATTAACGGACTAATAAAGTGCTACATTAATTCAAAATCGATTTCACGGCTCTTATTTATTAAAAATAATTAATCCAGCGAACCCTAAGCTCGCTACAATATTTTATTGTATTTAATTTGGACGGTTTTGTTTGTATTTTGTTTTTTGTGGTTTTACTTCACTTTGTCTTTGTATGGGAGCTTTGTCGTTCTTTTCGACACAAGGTTTTTCAAGCTCTTACGAGATATCGTATTCGGGCTTCCTTGGGCTCACCGGTTGCGCCAATTTGTTAGGGTTATTTTCATGTGAATTATTTGTTACTTGAGGATGTGAATTCGTATCTGATTGCAGCATCTTGCCGTTCTCCGGCTGGGGGAACGCCGGCTTCCCTAAGGTTCTGCCGCATCCAAATCTTCGTGATACTTAAAGTCTTTCTGTTCACCAAAACGCACTTGAAAATAAAACAGTCTTTTCTCTTTAACTTGTTTTAAATTTACTTTATCTTACTTTATTTGTAATGATGCTTTAACTTTACACAGCGACTTAAACCACAGACGTTCCGGTACTCCGACACACTTTTTTCTTTTGTACCAGCAAGGTAACCCGAACTTCACTGATTTTAATCAAGTCAGTGATTGCAACCCAACTCCCTGACCATCTCGGCCAATAGTCTCGAACCAATTGCACTCGCGGACGACTTTTTTTTCTTCCATCCTGCAGATTGAAGGATATGTCCTTTTTTCTGCTAGCCGCTATTTCCTTTCTTTATCTTTCGCGGCTTAGGATCAAAAGAAGAAACACAAAGGGAAAATCAACAGAGGATCGTGCTAATGCACATTTATGATCCTCTATATTGGTGGGCGTTAAAATGAACGTGCGGTTCATTTTATGGCGCAAGTTATTTGTTTTAGGAGAATGGGAAAAGATGCCCCCTGTGGGAAATGGTGAGGAAACACAAAGGAAAAATCAACAGAGGATCGCGCTAATGCACATTTATGATCCTTTATGTTGGTGGGCGCTAAAACGAACATGTGGTTCGTTTTATGGTGCAATTTTTTTGTTCTAGGAGAATGGACAAAGATGTTCCCTGCGGGAAATGGTTTAGGTAAACCAACCTTTAAAGGATCATAAAATTGCAGACGTGCATTTTCTGATTCTCAAAAACTTTACTTGAAAGTTGGTCATCTGGTCCACAGATTTGGATCCGGGGGATTTTGCGTGTTGAACATATGGTTCGTCCTTTCACGTCTTGGATCAAGTTAAATTCAATATTGGCAAATTGAACGTGTAGTTCAATTTGTTTGATATTGAATTGATATCGCGATATTTAATGTATGCGCGATTAATGGTGGAGCTTGACTCCAAAGAGGTAGGTATTCGGGGGTGGGGGGTTTTATGCGTAACAGTAGTGAGGAATCATCATCATCATTATCGGCACTACAACTGGGAACTGGTCTTGGCCTTATTTAACAAGTCCTGAGGCTTGTTAAATTTTCCATAATGATTTGTTTTTTTTTCCGGGCAAATTCATTAGTCTTGCGCCGGAGGCTCCCCGACGGGGAATCGAACCCCGGTCTCTCGTGTAACAGGCGGGTATACTAACCACTATACTATCGAGGAGCCGTGAGGAATCATACTTACTAAAAATATCCATTTGCGATGCCATGAGCGCCATCGTAGACGTTTCTAAGGACTTATTGAGATACCTTTGTGGGTTATTTTCACTAGAGGCGTCAGCTCGGACGCAGGTTGAACGAAAACACCACGGATTGTTCACGCAAACTGTTCTCCGAAGATCGTTCACCCACGGAGCATGAAAATAAAACACAGTGGTAATTGTAGCCGGAAATTTACTTATTGTTCACTAGTAAAACGCACGATCACCAAAGCCCGTGAAATAAAACGCTGGAGTTGTTTTCCGTTTAATCTTTATTGTTTATATGTATAATTGTTTTGTCGGTTCACTTAGCTACTGATGCCTGATTAGTTAGCAAATATATCTCACGGTAACAGTTAAATTATTTGACGTAGATTTTATATTAAATTCGTTTCGTAGCTGCTAGGTCAAAATAAAATAGTTTAACAATTATTAGTCCGATGATGAGAAATAGATATTTAAAAAATATGAAACGACGCGAAACAAATTATGTGAATGTTTGAATTGACGTTAACAAGCGACGACTTTCTCTCCACTCTAGTTTCGCACCCGACTGGTGATTAAATCTTTCTGGTTTCAGCTTAGCAACATTGACCCAGCCTCCGGTGATTGCGATGGGTTTCAACGTGCACCATCGCAGTAGAAACAATTCTTCCTTCGCCCCCTATGACCAATGAAAAACGATTTTCATTCCACTGGAAGGTTCTTGAATATCATCCATAACGATCGGATGTCTTTGGCGAAGGAAAGGAAAAAGAAAGGGAAAATGAACACATATGCCACAGGTCAAACATGCCGATAGATGCATGACCCTGCCATATCGCCGCCGTCCGATACAATCTATGATTGACGCTAAGTCAATAGAGCCTTTGCCCACGCTGGCTATGCACAGGGTAAATGGGATAAAGTGGCTGGCGGGGCATACCGTCATAAATTATAGGAATCGGTTTCCTATTCTGTTGGTCTTATATCAACAAACCTCGAGGAGACGATCGAGGTTACAATGCATGAGTGCATATTATCTTAGGATATGTTAATCCCAGAAATGTTGCCGTCAGGCGAAAATATTTTCTTGGTGTTTACTTTGTGTAAACGAAAGCCGTTTCGATAGCCAGCGTAAGAATCGTGGCTACTCGTTGTTTAGGTAACATATCCTGTCATGACCGATGCTGGTGATCGTTCCCAGATGCGGCAACGGCTCATATATTGGTTATGCTGGTATGCGAACAAATATGCATACTTGAAGGCCGATGGTTAATTTGATTTTTTTCTTTCGACAAATAGATCGCAGGCATGCCGTTGGAAATCTGGCTTGCAGATGTGCAAGCCGGCAAGTAGCCGAAATGTCTTCTTGGACAATGGATGGGTGAAAAGATAACGCACGGAAAGGTTGGCGTGTGTTGATGAACATGTGCCGTCCATTGTTCGGTCGATACATATCAGATGCACCGAGGTAGCTCGGTTGATGCTGGTTTGATGTCATGGCAAGATGATAATCTTGTCATGAATTTATGTTTCCTGGTATGATCGCTCGAAGGAGGGCTTGGAACAGCCAATAAAAAGGTAAGATGCGTAGGACAGGTACAGGTAAGTCATTATTATGGTAATTGTAGGTTATATGGGGTTGGGGCGATGCGTGGGTCTTCGGCACCTTGAAGAACCCCACACCTTCGTACAAAGAGTCATTCCTTGGCACTAGTGGGGTATGAATGAATCAGTGAATGAAGTGAGATGTGAAAGGATTGATCATCTGACAACGGAGATATGGGAGGCTAAAATCGCCAAGGACTACGATATCGTCTTGGGAAGTACTTAACTAGATTAGGTGATGAATTGCAATTATTGCGAGTTCGTATGATTCGATAGTACGAGAGCAGTTTGATAAGTCAGTGATTTTTTGAATGCAATACCGCTCCCACCAACTACCATCTATAAATAGACTATCGTCGAAGGTTGAGCAAGCTGCGTCATTTAGTTTGTGTTCGACAGCGATTGAAAACATACAAGCTCGGGAATTTAAAAAAATGAATTTCGTGTGCTGATTAATCTTAATCAAGTAAAATCCATAAATTGGACTATGAATCGTAACCCCACCCAGCATATTCTCCAGATTTAGCCCCCTGCGACTACTTCCTGTTTCCAAACCTGAAGAAATGGCTCGGTGGTGTAAGATTTGTCAACGATGAAGAGGTGATTTCTGCAGTAGATGGCTATATTGAGGAGCTCGACGTTTCTTCCTATAAACAAGCTATCGAAGCTATTGAAGATCGATGGGAAAAGTGTATCGAGCTAAAAGGAGACTATGTGGAGAAATGAAATGTTTATTTGCTGAAAAAATTAAATTTTACTCAAAAAGTCACTGACTTATCAAATGGCGCTTGTATCGGGTTTTCCAATAGGGACTTGACAACTTTGAATTTAATTTGTGAACGCATCCTTTCAATAATCATCAAACTGTCACTTTCAATTTATTCAGTAAACTTAACATTTTCATTGTGGTTAAGTACACGAACGAACAACGTCTGCAAATTATAAAAATTTACTTCCGAAATTTGGAGTCGGTGACCGCAACTTTAAGAGCGTTAACTCCAATTTTCGGTCGTAATTCTCGCCCTAGTAGACAGACAATAACAAGTTTAGGGCAAACATTTGAGTCTACACATTCATTGTGTAATGTTGCCGTACCAGTGAGACAACTGGTTGGTCGAAGTGTCGAAAATATCACTACTGTTCAGGCGTCCGTAGCAAACGATCCAAATCAGTCAATACCATGGCGTTCTCAAGAATTGGGCATCGCCCAGACCACTTGATGGCGAATTTTGCGTAAGGATCTTGGTTTACACCCATACAAGCTCAAGCTGACTCAAGAATTGAAGTCGATGAACCATTTGAAGCGACGTACGTTCTCCGATTTGGCTCTGGAAAAGATGCCCCAAGATGATGAACTTCATCGCAAAATCATCTTCAGTGACGAAGCTCATTTTTGGCTCAATGGGTTCGTCAATAAGCAAAACATGCGTTATTGGTCGGGTGAAAATCCACATGTGCTTCATGAATCACCACTTCATCCCCATAAAAATAACTGTTTGGTGTGGATTGCATGTCGGCGGCGTCATTGGGCCATATTTTTTCGTCAACGATAACGATCGTCACGTTACTGTGAATGGCCATCGTTATCGCGCCATGATTACCGATTATTTTTGGCTCGAATTGGAAGATATGGACTTGGGCGACATGTGGTTTCAACCGGACGGTGCCACAAACCACACAGGACACGATACAATCGATTTATTGAAGAGTAAGTTTGCTGAGCGTGTTATCTCAAGAAATGGGCCAGTCGATTGGTCGCCTCGTTCGTGCGATTTAACGCCTCTAGACTATTTTCTTTGGGGCTACGTCGTCATTGGTCTATGCTAACAAGCCGACGACGTTGGAAGAGCTCAGGGCCAACTTTGAAGGCGAAATAGCGGCCGTTTCGGCCGAAATGTGTGGCCGAGTCATCGAAAACTGGGTCCAACGAACGAAACGACCACAGCAAACGTGCCCGCGGTGGCCATATGAACGAAGTCGAGTTGCATTCATAAATGTTTTGATTGTACTTCAAGCCGATAATAAAGTTTTTGAAATATCTCAAATGGTTTGGGTTTTATTTAAGAAAAAAATTGTCAAGTCCCTATTGGAAAACCCATTATATAAAAACAAATGACGTATAAAGATTTTAAGCAAACATCAAATTTTATTGAGACTTAGTCAAGATTGGGAGAAGAATAGATAACAATAAGTGATGAGACATCTCTATTTTGGATGGCTAGGACCGCTACCACCGCAGGCTGTCAGAACAAGGTCGATGAATGCCCTAAATTGAATTGCGGTTCTAATAATTACTCAGCCTATTATAAAACAGCGCTGTTTAGGATCTATAGGAAGCGAAAATGAGGAGAGAAACTCATTGGGGCTCAACATGCAAGTCTCGATGTTATCATTAGAACCCAACGTTTCCCGTTTATCCACTTTCTGCAGATACTATAACGGCCGTTGTTCAACTGAACTTTGTGAATACATACATTCTAACAGGACCGACGAGGCTGGGAGGCTGGCGGAGGTGTTTGCTGTAAACTACAACTGGACTCAACTCGTGGGGGATTCAACGCGAGTGCCGGATGCCCGAGGCGATTATGCGAGCACCCTGGATCTGTTTTTGACATCCGAACCGAGTATTTATACCGTAGAGGTTTCTGCGCCACTGGGAAACTCAGATCACTGCTTGGTATCTGTCGCACAAGCACTTGCATACCAAGCAAATAACCGGCCTAGGCAGCTTCGCCATGTATGGAAGTATGGGGCTGCTAACTGGGACGATATGCGAGATTTCTTCGCATCCTTTCCATGGTCGGAGGTGTGCTTCGGAAACTCCGATGTTAACGTTTGCGCGGAGTCGGTATCAGAGATTATTCTTCTGGCGATGGAGATGTATATTCCACATTCCATCAAACGAAGTTCGTCTGATAAACCTTGGTTTGATAAACAATGCGAGCAGATTACAGCGGCAAAAAATAGAGCTTTTAAGCAATGGCGCTCCAATCCTGTCGATGTTAACAGAACGAATTTTGTTAGAATCAGAAACGCGTGCAACCAGGCGATTGATACCACGAAGAAGGCTCACAACGACAGGGTGATCAATAAGTTCCTTCGGTGCCCAACTGGTTCGCGCTCCTTCTGGTCAATGGCAAAGGCTGTCAGCAGTAACTTCGCATCCTCCTTTTTCCCTCCGTTGGTGACAGACAGCGGGACGTTAGTCACGAATCCAAAGGACAAAGCTAATGTGTTCGCGAATTTGTTTTCCGCGAATTCCAACCTCGATCCCGCCCTTTTGGAGCCACCTGTGATCTCGCCGGTACAGTTTTCCATGCGGGATGTGAGATTTCGTCCGCGCATTATTCAACGCATTCTACGCGAACTGGATTGTAGGAAGGCAACCGGCCCGGACGGAATACCAGCAATAGTCCTTAAGAACTGTACAATCCCGAAGACGGGCAAAAGTGTCTCCCACAAAATTACCGTCCGATAGCATTACTGTCTATTTTATCTAAGGTAATGGAAAAAGTCATCAATACAGAGTTGGTTAAGTATTTGGAGTTCAACGGACTTCTGAATGATCGTCAATACGGATTCCGTGGCAGGCGGTCCACAGGAGACCTTTTGACACTTATAACCGATATATGGACATCTGCGATTGAACGGCATGGTGAGTCAAGGGCGGTCGCATTGGATATCTCCAAGGCTTTTGACCGCGTCTGGCACGGGGCATTGCTGAGCAAACTTCGTTCATATGGACTTTCCCAACAGCTTTGCGACTGGACGAGGAGCTTCCTCGAGAATCGATCGATCCGGGTTGTTGTGGACGGCGAGTGTTCGGATCTGTATCCTGTTAATTCGGGGGTACCCCAAGGCTCTATTTTGGCTCCAACCTTGTTCTTGCTTCACATAAATGATTTGTTGGAAACAACGGATAACAAAGTGTTCAGTTTTGCCGATGACAGTACGCTTGTTTCCTCCTTCTCGAGTGATCGGCCGATTGGTGCATCTGCGTCACACCAGCTGAGATGTAGACAGATTGATTCTCTGAATCGGGATCTGGATAAAGTCCTGCAGTGGGGAAAGGCCAATCTTGTCGACTTCAATGCAACGAAGACCCAGTATACAACATTCACAAAGAAAACTGGATCATCGGTTCCACAGCTGATGATGAATGGCCGGGCCCTCAAGGCGGGGGAAAGTTTGAAATTGGTCGGCGTCACGGTCTGTGGGAATGTATCATGGCATAAACGCGTATCGGGTATCGCCAGATCAGCCTCAGGAAAACGGAGTTATCTGCTTAGAGCCAAGAAATATTTTACTCCGGCTCAACTTCTTCTCCTATATAAATCCCAAATTAGACCCGCGCTCGAATATTGCTCCAATGTTTGGAGCTCGGCTCCTAAACATACCCTCAACCTACTTGAGAGCGTACAAAGACGAGCGATCTGCCTGATCGGGGACTCGGCGCTGACGTCGGGACTACAGTCGCTATCACATCGAAGTCGCGTAGTCGACCTCTGTCTGTTTTACAGATATTATCACGGGTGCTGTTCTTCAGAGATTCAGAGACTCGTTCGGTGGTTGGGATGAGACTCACCAAGGTACTCAGTGATTAACCCCGAGAGACTCTGGTGAGTCCTCTCTCAGCTGAGGGTGAGTTTTACTTATCACGAAAGAAACGTGGTCTCTCTTTGTGGTGGTGAATTGGAGGGAATCTCTCCGTAGTGATCTTAGCAAGTGTGCTAATAGATCCATTGTTTGCTCATGCAACGAAGGTCATGGGAAACGAAACAGAAAAGTAGAAGGAACAAAGGACATTATTAAAAGCATAGATGCATGGTGCAGCTGAGTAAATAGACCGCATTGCAATTAGGCAAATGATGCTAAGAGCAATTTAGGTACACAATGGGTGATTGTGTACCGTATCTTGCTGAACGTAAGGGGTCGAATTTTTGTATGCATGTTTATATGCGGAAGAATTCGATTTATGGCCACTAGACACTAGATGCGTGTATTTGCTTTTGTCGCTTGGAAAAAAGGCTGCCGAGGTCATAGAATTGCCAGGAAAATGTGGTGTGCTCGTGTGCAACCGAATTGCTTGGCAAACAAGGGTGCCGAATAGTTTTCCTAATTATGGTTGTGTTTGCAAAAGAATTCTTTTCAGGAAATTTTGAAAATGCTTTGGATGCATGGGTGGTAAGAATTCTTTGCAGGGAATTTTAGGAAATGCACTAGGTGCATTAAGTTTTGAGGATGATAGTACGCTTGTTTCCTCCTTTTCGAGTGATCGGCCGATTGGTGCATTAACGCCACAACAGCTGAGATGTAGACAGATAGACTCTCTGAATCGGGATCTGGATAAAGTCCTGCAGTGGGGAAAGGCCAATCTTGTCTACTTCGATGCAACGAAGACCCAGTATACAACGTTCACAAAGAAAAGTGAATCATCGGTTCCACAGCGTCACGGTCTGTGGGAATGTGTATCATGGCATAAACACGTGTCGAGTATCGCCAGGTCAGCCTCAGGAAAACTGAGCTATCTTTTTAGAGCCAAGAAATATTTTACTCCGGCTCAACTTCTTCTCCTATATAAATCCCAAATTAGACCCGCGCTCGAATATTGCTCTCATGTTTGGAGCTCGGCTCCTAAACATACCCTCGACCTAGTTGAGAGCATTCAGACACGAGCGATCCGCCTGATCGGGGACTCGGCGCTGGCGTCGGGACTACAATCGCTATCACATCGAAGGCGCGTAGCCGACCTCTGTCTGTTTTACAGATATTATCACGGGCGCTGTTCTTCGGAGATTCTTGGTATTGTTCCACGCAATTCGGTTTGTGTGCGCTCCACAAGACAATCCCACGGATCGCACCCGTTTGTGGTTCATCTCCCGACGGCGCGAACATCCCTGTATCAGAACTCGTTCCGTTACAGAGTGGGGAAGCTGTGGAACTCCCTTCCCATGGAAGTGTTCCCGGAGCGTTACAACCTGCAACTGTTCAAAAAGAACTGTAACAGTTATTTGATGGCATCTCGGGGCGCCCACTCGACGCTATAGGTTCGCCTCTCCCGAAAAAAAAAAAAAAAAAAAAAAATTTTGTAGAGGTTGTTTACCCAAAATTAGTCATAATGTCGACGTAGAGACACTTACCCCGAAATCATTGAATCGTCATTTAAACGCATCCTATGCCCATGGCAAGTTTAAAAGGAATGGAAATTCCTAAGGTTATTAAAGCAAGTGGGAACAGCGGCTGTGCACAGGGAAATGAGAAATGTTATTCACAAATTTCAAGATATATGACAATTTATATTTATAGTTAAGATACGCGGAAATATCTTTATACAACGGCATCATGCGAAACATGAGAGGCCTACACACAGTATCATTCCATTGATTTCTTCCCCTATAATAGACATTTCGTCAAAGAACGCATAAAGGTACAAAACAAACTATAGCTAAAATGTTTATCCATATTTACTTAAGCAGGAACTAGAATACTGCGGATTATGGTTAGACTCTTAATCAATAAGTCATTTTTCGTAGGCTTCTAATGGCATTGTCCAGAGTTCACTTTCATTTCCATATTATCCCCACTCTATAGAATTCAAGAATCAATCATCAACCAACATGGTCAAGATAATGTAATCGGTTTGTTTTCCCTAGCAATTCATAAAGATTGCGCCACATTCATCACCATCCGTTATTTCCAAGTGCTACGTCTCACAAGCTGTAATTTCGAATTCTCTCCAACAATGCGTGTTTTAAACCCCCATTCCCTGCACCACATTCTTTAAATCTAACTAAGTAAAGGTAAATGAAATTTTAATTAATTTTCCAGAAACGACACAAATTCGGTTAATTTAAATAATTGTTCCTCGGATTGTGATGCGTGTGTTTCTTCGGTGGCTTTCCTGTGCGGCACAATGAGCACCTCATTCTGAGCATTTTGATCCACCTGCCAATCCATCTCTGCACAAGCTTGCCGCAACTGGTCTTGCGGCAAAGCAGTCAGTTCCATTAGTTTACTTTCATATATCGAGGTATAAGCTCTTCCAACTAACCTAAACACATCCTGTCGGATTTTTTCTGCAAACGATTAGTTATTATATCATGATTCTTGTATAATTTACTGAATGAGAGTACCTTCTAAATCTGCCATGAGATCTTTAATCGTTGGTGACCAAGTGTAGAAAATACTACGAAAGAAATCCACCGTGTTGTTGTTCTTTAATGCCAGACATAGAGTGTACAGTCTCTCTAGTTCTTTGTTGCCACTTTTGGTACTTTGGGGTATTCGTTTCCAGAGGTATTTCGCGTTAAATCTGAGATTTAAAAGGAGAGCCATTTCAAAATGTTTGGAGAATTGATCACCTAAAACTGACTTACAAATCGTTTTGATAAATATATGCGGCTAGCAGCTGTATGTAGTGTTCTGTACTAAGGCAGGCGGACTGGAAGAACAAAAAAGTTGTTGATGAATTAATAAATAATTACACACAGATTATACCTCGAGTTCTTCATCTTCCAATTTCTTTACTAAATCTGTGTATTTGTCCAATTGCATTGCTATCGAGTTGGGAATAACACAATTTGTGACGGGCGAAGTTATTGAAACTCTGCAAATTTCGCTTAAAAACTACAATGACAGCAATGAATGTCAAAACCTTGAGCTTCGGCTTTTGTGTGGTGGTTGCTTAATGGCGAAGCGGCGATCAGCGCCAGGGGTGGCATACAAAATAATAACAGGTGAAACTCTAGTATCACTAATTGTGTATAATATTATTAACGACTTACATTCTGGAAGCATGAGCAAATTAAAGATTTAAATGTATGCCATATGAGAATTGATTAAGATATACACAATCTGTAATTAATAAATCAATTCTAAACAATCCTTTGCAAAACGCATTTTAAAATATTTAATAGACGAAGAAATTATGCGAATTCACAATGGAAAATTATAATCTATCCGTCGATGACACTAGTCTAAAAGAAATTAATGCTTTTTTGTTTGTTTGATTGATTGATTGAAAGCGGAACCCCCATTTTTATTTAGCTTACTGCAAGCTTAAAATTAACTTAACATAAAAACCTTACAGACTATCTTAAAATCTTGAGTAGTGGTTAAGACATTATTCAATTATTCAATCGAATAAAAAGGAGAAGAAAACCAGGAAGTTGAAGATTACTTGGTGATAGGGGAGGTAGGAGGCCAGGGATGAGCGAGTGTATGTGGGGGTGGTGAACGTCGCGTTTTTGCGACAGTGGAGGGCATGTGTACGGACTGATACAGGGGTGTAGGTTAGCGGTGGGGGGGTGGGGGGGGGGGGCTTGTGGGTGAAGTTGGAAAGGTGTTGGAGAGAACTAGTTTGGTGGAGGTGGGGAGAGGATTGCAGGGTAGAGGGGTTATTGAAGGGAGGAGGCGGATTTAGGACGGGTTTATTCTGAGACGTCGTTTAAGAGCGGGAGTAGAGATGTTGAAATCGAAGGAGGTGGGGAAGGAGGTGGGGAAAGAGTTGGCCTGCCGTAGCATACGCGAGATGGGTTCGTTAGCGCCGTATGAAGTGTGATGAGCAGGCACGTAAAACAGTCGTGGGTTACGTACGTTACGGGGGTTTGTATGCAATGTTAAAGTGGAGAGCAAGCTTGGGCAATTGATTGAGCCAGACAGAAGGCGATGGACAAAGATGATGTCGGCATGGATTCTGTGCTCTTCAAGTGTGTTTAGATTGATTAGAGGGAGCCGGCTTGTGTATGGTGGTAGAATCAGCGGTTTTTCCCAGTTTAGTCCGCGGAGGGCAAAGCGCAAGAAACGACGTTGAACACCCTCAATCCTGCGAATGTGAGTCATTTGATACGGGGACCAGACCTGACTAACGTATTCGAGTAGTGGCCGGACAAAAGTTGCGTAGAGTGGATCGGGTGACATTGTGGTTAAGGAATTTGACAAACCCAAGCGTTTGACAAACCCAAGGACGGCGTTGGCCTTGAAGATTATGTAATCAATATGTGCGGTAAATTTGAGCTCCTTATCGCATAGGACGCCCAAATCGCGAATCAATTCAACCGATGTTATCGGTTGGTTCAGTAAGAGATAGGAACGCGAGTGAGTGGGGGAACTCTTCCGAGAGAAGGTGATTGTATGACATTTGGCGATATTAATTTCTAGGCAATTATTTTTGCACCAAGTCGAGAAGCTGTCAAGATCCGATTGGAGAAGTGAGGAGTCCAGGGGAGAGCGGATTACCTTGAAAATCCACATAAAGCGAGATGACGGAGTGATGAACGCAAGAGCAAGATCAAGGGATAAATAGGGGAGGGTCGAGATGACTGCCCTGGGGGACACGTGAGGTTGGGAAAAAAGGACCAGAGAGGGTGGATCTAAAACACACGCGGCAGGTTCGATAACTGAGATAGGATGAGACCCTGTTGAGAATTGATCAAATTTACAGCTGGTCTTGCCCAACACAACCGTCAGCCTGTGCGAACTTCACACAGTTCTTGGACTTGAAGTTGGCACTGATCCCATCTGTCAATCAACTGCCTGATTCAATCGCAAGAGCAAGTAAAAGATATAGAAAAACGTGCCTCGAATTTTTGATCCAATTTTATCACGTGTATTCCGTGTCAATCCACAAATTTTCTTTTCGCAAATTAAATTAACATTTCAATTCACTGCTAACTCTAGACTGTTATTTATTGAGGATCAACGAGCCCGGGTCATTTATAACTCCAACAGGTTATGGGCCCAGGACAGCAGTAAAAGGGTTTCGTCGGTCATCATCAACGAAAGTGAAAGCCAAATTGACCAAAGCCGCCCAGAGCGGGAGAACTGGCAAGGATAACGTGATCCACAAATCGTCAAACATCGGAGCAGCCATCGCATAGCAAATTAACCCTGAGTAACACATACGTAAGTCAAGTCAGTCGAATTGCAGCCTCTCAACAAAATGGACTCCGTCAAATCCCAGTTGGAAATGCTAAGCGAAGACAGCCAGGGCAACGTCAACTTCATCTCATGGCGATTCAAACTGAACCTAGCACTGAAGAATAAGGACCTGTACGAAATCGTAACAGGAGCCAAGCTCAGACCGACAGGCGCTGCGTCATCTGAAAACCATCTCAGCTTGGATCAAGAAGGATGTCGAAGCTCAGACGCTGATAGGCCTAAATGTAAGCAGCAAGATCGCAAACAAAATTGCCAACTGCGAGACTGCCAAAGATATGACAGACAAATTAACCAGCTTATACGGCACAAAGACTGATGTAACTTTACAAATGTCCCGAATCAAATTCTTTACCTTTGAATACGATGATAGCAAGTCAGCAGTGGAAAATTGTTTGGAGATCTTGGATCTGGCTGAAGAAGTGTCAACCGAAAATGATCCCATGAGAGAAAGTTGGATCATGACAAGGATCATGAGTGTGCTGCCGTCAAAACTAGCGCTCTTGAGGACTTCTTGGGACAATGTGACCGGAGCAACCAAGAATGTGGAAACTCTCATCGAACGTCTGAGACTTGAGGACGAGCGACTGAAGGAGACGACAAACCCAGAGGGAAACGCCAACAACGCCCTCCTGGCAAGACGTGAGAAGCCAAGGCAGTCGTCAAAGGGCAACCAGGACAAGACAACGCTCGTATGCTACAAGTGTGGAGAAAAGGGTCACACGATGAAGCAGTACATAGGCAAACCGTGCGAGAAGTACATTGCCTACTGCAAAAAGAAGTACTCGTGCAACATATGCAAACAGAAAGGACACTTCGCCAAAGAATGCACTTCGAAGGAAGAGTCAAGCAGCTCTATAAGCGGAAGGCCACCAAGGGCGTTCCTGACCACAGCCTTTTCAACAGTGGACAGTGACATCTCGAAGGACAGGGCAACTTCATGGTATCAAGACTGTTGAGCTAGTCAACACATGACGTCTCATCGAGAGTGGTTTGCACAGCTGGTCGAGTTGGACGAACCAATCTCAATAGCGATCGGAGACTCAACCAGGTTGGGTGGCGTTGCAGTCGGAAACATCGAGATGGAGGCTTTTGACGGCCGGAAATAGTATCCAGTGGTACTTGAGGATGTTATTTGCGTTCCAAAACTCAATTTCAATCTCTTCTCAGTAAGTCAGATGCTGGACAAGGGACACCTTCAGAAGGCAATTGCCAAGCGCAAAGGAAACCTCTACAAAATGATGCTCAGGTCAGAAGAAGATACAAGTCTGATGACAATGTCAATCAAAACTTGACACGAGAGACTCGCCCATCAAAATGTAAAGTATGTGAGGGATATACTGAAACGCAAGGGAATCAAACACATTGATGACTGGAAGCACTATGTGTGCAAGGGATGCTCACACGGCAAGAATCATCGAGCCCCACACCGAATCAACCCAAAGACAGCCCAACAACCGCTAGATCTTGTACACATCGACACTGGAGAAATGAATATTCCGTCGTTAGGAGGAGCCAAGTACTGGCTTATGCTCAAGGACGACTTCACCCACTACCGGAGCTGCTATTTCATGAAGACGAAAGGAGAAGCACCGAGAAGATAGAGAGCTACTTGAGACTCGTGGAAAATCAGCTTGGGAGGAGAGTCAAGTGTTTGGGATCTGACAACCGCACGGAACTGAAAAATGCAAAAACCAAACAGATGTTGGACAAGCTGGGAATACTTCACACATTTACGAATATGCACACGCCAAAACAGAACGGAAGGGTTGAGAGAGAAATGAGGACAATTGTCGAGGCAGTCAGGACAGTAATACATACCGAGAACTTGGACGAACGACTGTGGGCCGAAGCAATTTACCATGTGATCTTCACGATCAACCAGACTGGAACCAGCAATGTGCCAGGGAAAAGCCCAGCGGAACTCTGGTTCGGAAGGAAAATAAAGATTGAAAAGCTGCGACCGTTTGGATGTGAATGTTATGTACTGATACAAGGAAAGAAGAGAGGCAAAATTGACAAAAAGTCAGAAGAAGGAATCTTGGTTGGGTATGATATCGATTCACCCTGCTACAGGGTTTATCTGAAAGATAGGAAAGAATTCATCAGCTCCGACAACGTAATCTTCGACGAGGAGAAAATGATACTGAGACAAGGCACTGAACCTCGGGCACTAGCACCCGAGGACAAGATTGAAAAGAAAGATGAAAGTAACAGCCAGACAGAATATGAACGCGCAGAAGAGACCCACGAGAGTACCGAAGAGCCAAGCGACAACGAACAAGAGACAACGCCGCCAGCAGAGCAGCCAGAAGGAAGAACCTTGCGAGATCGTCGGAATCTGCAACCACCGCCAAGGTACAGGGACTACGTTGGCAACATGTCAAACGGAGGCAACAGCACAAGAGCAGCCATTATCGGTGAAACAGCAGATATCCCGGCGAGCGAAGCACTCAAGGATGAGAAGTGGAGACGAGCAATGCAGGAGGAATACGATTCTCTCATGAAAATGAAAACCTGGAGGCTGGTGGACTATCCCGAAGGAGTGAAGCCGATCACTTGTCGTTGGGTACTTGGAGAGAAGGCAGGCGGGAGACCCAAGGCCAGACTCGTGGCGAGAGGATTTGAACAGAAAGAGGGAGTGGATTATGGAGAAACCTTCAGTCCAGTAGCCCGCCATCAATCCATTCGCCTGCTTCTAAGTCACGCCGCGTCAGAGAAAATGAAGTTTTTTTTTTTTTTATTAGACTTCTCTCGGGAGAGGCGAACCTATAGCGTCGAGTGGGCGCCCCGAGATGCCATCAAATAACTGTTGCAGTTCTTTTTGAACAGTTGCAGGTTGTAACGCTCCGGGAACACTCGCGTGGGATGGGAGTTCCACAGCTACCCCGCTCTGTAACGGAACGAGTTCTGATGCAGGGATGTCCGCGCCGCCGGGAGATGAACCACAAACGGATGCGATCCGTCGGATTGTCTTGTGGACCGCAAATAAACCGAATTGCGTGGAACAATACCACGAATCTCCGAAGAACAGTACCCGTGTTAATATATGTAAAACAGACAGAGGTAGGCTACGCGCCTTCGATGTAATAGCGACTGTAGTCCCGGCGTCAGTGCCGAGTCCCCGATCAGGCGGATCGCTCGTCTTTGTATGCTCTCAACTAGGTCGAGGGTATGTTTAGGAGCCGAGCTCCAAACATGAGAGCAATATTCGAGCGCGGGTCTAATTTGGGATTTATATAGGAGAAGAAGTTGGGCCGGAGTAAAATATTTCTTGGCTCTAAAGAGATAACTCAGTTTTTCTGAGGCTGACCTGCCGATGCTCGACACGTGTTTATGCCATGATACATTCCCACAGACCGTGACGCCGAGCAATTTCAAGCTTTCCCCAGCTTCGAGGGCCCGGTCATTCATCATCAGCTCTGGAACCGATGATCCACTTTTCTTTGTGAATGATGTACATTGTGTCTTCGCTGCATTGAAGTCGACGAGACTGGCTCCTCCCCACCCCAGGGCCCTATCTAGATTCTGATTCAGAGAGTCAATCTGTCTACATCTCAGCTGATGCGCCGCAGATGCACCAATCGGCCGAACACTCGAAACGGAGGAAACAAGCGTACTATCATCCGCAAAACTGAACACTTGTTATCCGTTGACTCCAACAAATCATTTATGTGAAGCCAAAACAAGGTTGGAGTCAAAATAGAACCGGCGATAGTTCTGGAGCACAGTTCGTAAGGACTATTGCTGGTATTCCGTCCGGGCCGCTTGCCTTCCTACAATGCAGTTCGCGTAGAATGCGTTGAATAGTGCGCGGACGAAATCTCACACCCCGCATGGAAGACCGTACCGGCACGCTCACGGGTGGCTCCAAAAGATCGGGATTGAGGTTTGAATTCGCGGAAGATAAATTCGCGAACACATTAGCTTTATTCTTTGAATTCGTGACTTTCATCCCGGCGTCTGTCACTAACGGAGGGAAAGGGGAGGATGCGAAGTTACGCTGACAGCTTTTGCCATTGACCAGAAGGAGCGCGAAGCAGTTGTACACCGAAGGAGCTTATCGATCACCCTGTCGTTGTGAGCTTTCTTCCCGATATCAATCGTCTGGTTGCAGGCGTTTTTGATTCTAACAAAATTCGTTCTATCATCGGTGGGATTGGAGCGCCATTGCTTAAAAGCTCTATTTGTTCCCGCTGTAATCTGCTCGCATTTTTTATCAAACCAAGGTTTATCAGACGAACTTCGTTTGGTGGAATGTGGAATATACATCTCCATCCCCAGAAGAATAATCTCTGATACCGACTCCACACAAGCGTTAACATCGGAGTTTCCGAAGCACACCTCGGACCATGGAAATGGTGCGAAGAAATCTCGCAAACCGTCCCAGTTAGCAGCCCCATACTTCCATACATGGCGAAGCTGCCTAGGTCGGTTATTCGCTTGATATGCAAGTGCTTGCGCGACAGATACCAAGCAGTGATCTGAGTTTCCCAGTGGCTCAGAAACCTCTACGGTATAAATACTCGGTTCGGATGTCAAAAACAGATCTAGGGTGTTCGCATAATCGCCTCCGGCATCCGGCACTCGCCTTGGCTCCTCCATGAATTGAGTCAAGTCGTGCCTTACAGCAAACATCTCCGCCAGCCTCCCAGCCTCGTCGGTTCTGTTAGAATGTAACAACCAGCCGGAATTGTGTACATTAAAATCGCCAAAGACAACAATTTCAGAACCTGGCTGGTTGATCTGTATCCCGTCGACGGTATGTGAAGATGTTCGAAAAATGTCGCCGGTCGATCGTCATTCGGGGAGCGGTAAAGACAACAAAGAAATTTAACGGAATTCCACAGCACGACCCTCAACCATATGATGTCTATATTATTGGGTTCTAACGCCTCCATCCTCTGGCAAACCAGATCGGACCGCGCGAAGAGGCAGACTCCGCCCTTAAAACGGAATCTCGAATTTAAGTCGTATCCTGAGCAACGAAGATATGTTGAATCAGTTGACGAATCGACTGGGTCTCAGTTAGGGCAAGGATATCAGGTTTCGTTGTTTGTAAGTATTGGTGGACGGCGTTTACATTCGTATTGGTGACACCGATGCCCCCGATGTTACAAAATGCCATCACCAGTCGAGCGTGGGCACAGCCTCGAGAGCGAGCCCGGCTATGCGATGACGAACTCCTTAAAGTTCCATTATTTATCATGATATCGGCATGATGTTCCCCCTGACATAGTCCCCCCCGAAGATCCGATTGGGAGACTAGTTTACCTCCGGAATTCTTTATATCAGAAGGTACCATCTCCGTGTCGGTCCAGGCCTTCAGCCACACATTCGAAACACCGTCGAAACTTTCTCTCGACGATATCGCGGAATGTACAGCGTGACGGTTGGTATCTCATCTTGGGGCCGACTACCACCTAACCAACCTTTTCTCGAACCTTCTTCCATCGGCCAGTTCCGAAAGATGGCCAGGGATTTCTCCCGACCATTTCACGGAGCCTAAAGCTTGATGGGATGGCATTTCACCGGGCGACAGGGCGTTGGGACCCCGGCTACCACTCGGCTTTTAGTCGCCTCTTACGACAAGCCGGCCTAGCTGTGAGGATATTCTAACACCCTACTCACAGGCGATTTGTTTGGGGACGGTTATGGTACATTAGAGGGTAACTTTATTTTATTTCTTCATTTGGTTGTTGTATTTTTGTTGTTTTGTGTCGAAGGGGATTAGTTATCAAACATTATTGGTTTCAATTAAGGGACAGAATGAAGTCAACAGTTGCCGCTCTTTTGTATTAAACCGCCAATATTTGTTAATATAAATTATAATAAATTTGCTGTACCCTTCCTCTCAGGGAGCGTGTCTTCTTGTCCTTAAAAGGACGAGGGATCTCCTTGACCCCTCCTGAGAAGGCTCGTTGCTGTCGCCCCCGGGCTTCCTTAGACCTGAGGGAAGAGTGACGACCGATTGTTAAATATGGACCTGGGAATCAGCCAGGCTCAATTAAAAAGGCAAATATTGTGTTTAAATTTATTAATATAAATTTAGTTTATTGGCGTCCACAACCATTGAAGACTGATCATAAAATCAAGACTGATCATTAAGTTTATTCGATTTTTTTGGCGTCCTTTCCAATTGGACGTCAAACGAGAATGATCTTCGAATCTAAAATTCATCGCCCTTCTATACAAAATCTTATCGGAATTTTGTATCGCGGATGCATCGAAATGCAAGAAGAATTTCGAAATGTACTTCGACTGGAGTCGAGTACTGGAGAAAAGGAATGGGATATCTATTTTTAGAATATGCCCATCTGGCTAGAATGCAGATGAAGATAAGGATTTGTAGATACATGGGTTTGTCTGCATATGAAGATATGCATTGTGGTGTTTAGTTTTTAGAAATGGATGCATGATATAGTAGGTGGATGTGTATGGGGATAATTTTTATTTATTATTATTTATTATTATGACTATTTATTGGCCTTTAGGAATCCGAAAGTTCATGACCTCACCGACTCGACTCCGCCATTGTTCTCTGTCTCGTGCGGTCTCCTTCCACGCTCGACCATCCGATCCGATCTTCTCGTGGTCCAACCCAACATTGTCCTCCCATCTCCGTCGCGGCCGCCCTGTCGGTCTCTTTCCCGTTGGTTTACCGTCAAGAATTTTATGCACTGTCCTATCGTTGCCCATTCGCGCCACGTGTCCGGACATCTTAATCTTCGCGATTTGATTACTCTCACTATTGTAGGTTTGCGGTATAGCTCTTCCAATTCGTGGTTGTGGAGTTTCCTCCATTGTTCTGCCCCCTCGTCATATTTGCAGCCAAAGATACCCCTTAGGACTTTATTTTCGAATACGCGGAATTTGTTTTCTTCCCATTTTGTGAGACTCCATGATTCGCATCCGTATAGAGCAATGGGCATGATTATGGTTCTATAGACACGAGGCTTTATATTCCGTGATAACAGTTTGGATTTCAGCAGTTTACTGGCTGCATGCCAGCTAGCGTTGCCGGAGTGTAGTCTTTTGTTAATTTCCTTCGACATTTCGTTACTGGCCGTCAGTATTGTTCCCAGATATTTAAATTCTTTGACATTTTCAAATATCTTGCCCCTGATGTTTATGTGTTTTCTTTGTGGTCCACCTGCTCTCGCCATAATTGCATGATGATTTCACAGTTTTTACTTACAGTTTCTAGATTATCGTCCGGAACGGCGATGTTATCCGCATTGTGTGACCCCGTTCAGGGATGATCCGGCCATGTTGTCGTCTTGTACCTTTCTGATCACATACTCGAGCACATGGTTAAAAAGACACGGTGATAGGCCATCCCCCTGTTTTAGTCCGTCCGGGTTTCAAATGGTTCTGGGAGGTGGTTTTCTATTCTAACTCGCCCTTTGTTTTCGTCCATGCAGATTTGAATGAGGGCGGCATATTTTTTCGGGGATAATAATAATATGATGTGTGTGTGTGGCGGGGAAATGGTAGGGTCTCGTGGAGCACTCCAAATTGGCGCAGCCGGTAACCACTGTGGTGGTACTAGAGTTAGGAACTCTTTAAATCCGAGAATACACGGTGGTGCAGGCCTTGTGGTGGGTAGACTGGCGTTCCTACACCAACTAGCCTTGCTAGTGGTTAGGATTCTTTAAAAAATAATAATTCAATTAATAAAATAATAATACTAAAATAAATTATATAATGTTTTCATAATAGAGAGAGAGAGAGAGGGGGATAGGATTATCAGTAGAAAGCTTTTGGTGATTCTATTTTACATCGTCGTGTTTTTCCGTTGTCGTTTTTTCTTTTCAGTTTTTGTCTTTTCTTTTCTTTTCTTTTCGTTTCAGATATTTGGTTGCGTCGCTCATTACTGTCCTCTGGTTCTTTCTTGTTCTCAACTTTTCATTTCTTCACCTTTCGTTCTCTTTCTACGGTTTCCATTTGTCCAGTTTAGTCTTAGTGGGATTCAATTATTAAGCGCGTGACTTTCGGAACAGACGAGAAGTCAATCGAAGAGAAACTCCCCTATTAACTCTACAGAACCCAAGTTAAGGTATTAGATGTTTCTCAGCATTGAAACATCCCCAAAAATAAAAAACGATTGAAATGTTTTGGTGGCGAGCGGACGCTGCGGAAACGAGGCGACCAGGGTGATGACGTGGAGATGATGCGGCAGAACTCCCTTCGGCACAGTCCTTGAATTTCACTTGTTAACTCACGGACACGCAAACAAAATGGTTACGCTGCAACCAACAATGACTATATTTTATATATTCGGTATTTCTTAACATAGTGCATAAGTTAATCGTATTCTGGGGAGATTTGGTCCGCACGGTTGGTGAGTTGGCAGAGACTGACCAAAAACCGTTCGCCACATTTGAATTTGGGTGACATTTCAATGGCGTCCCTAGGCGATAACGCATTGTCAGCTGACAGGCGTGGTGAGTATGCTGGTTGGGGATTGTGTGGCGGCCCCGCCAAATCCCACGGTAGACTTACCTAAGAACCCCCATAACCTCATCCCAAGTCGCATAAGTTTTTGCTAATGCAATCGCATTAAGCACCTGAAAATGCTTCACGCATTAATTAGATCAAAGCTATAATCGTAAAGTCCCTGTAAGGAAAACTTACCTTTTCATGGATCTCTTCGCATACAATTTTCCGTAAGATTTCTTTCTTTGCTTATCTGGAATTCCAAACCAATTCGGCACCTTCGGTACCAGACAAATCCCTGTAAACAAAATTATTCGGTTTGCATACAATGTAACCGTCATGACAGGGACCATAAATATTGCGCCGTCTATTTTCCAACTTCGCCATGTGTACGATAAATTATGTTGTATATGGACGACATAGCCCTCGCGTTCATCAGTGTATATCAAAAAATGGTTAGAGCTTAAGTTGTTCAAGTGCCGTTTCGGATATGCTACGATACAATACCTTGGGTAGAAAGTAACTGAATGGGGTATCCAACCGAGTGACTCGGGTGCCAAAAAAAGCTAAGGAAGTGCATTCGTTCCTTGGCTTAAGTTCTTATTTCAGACGGTTTGTTTGTTCATTCTCCCGAATAGCTAGGCCTTTATATAATCTTTTAAAGAAAGACGCCCCGTTTAATTTCACCGCTGAATGCATAACCGCCTTTTAACGGTTGAAGGGTTCTTTGGTTTCATCTTCGGTGTTAGCTATTTATAGCCCAGGTCGGGAGACAGAACTTCATTGCGATGCTAGCGCACTTGGTTATGGCGCTGCCCTACTGCAGCGGCAGGTTGACATTAAGTCCCATCCCGTGGTTTACTTTTCGAAAAGCGCTACACCACAGGAATCACGGTACCACAGCTTCGAACTCGAGCCCCTGGCAATAGTTTCTGCTCTTCGACGTTTTCGCGTTTATCTGGAAGGAATCCCGTTTACTCTGGTTACTGATGGTAGCTCTATTACCCTTACACTTAACAAGAAAACCGTTAATCCAAGAATCGCGAGGTGGGCGTTAGAATTAGAGACCTACAACTATAAGGCCAAACATCGTAGTGGATTTAAGATGAGTCACGCAGACGCGTTAAGTAGATGTTTTATGGTTTCCGCAGTAACTTCCGAAGACATAGACTTCCAATTGAGAGCAACCCAAAATCGTGATCGGATAATCTCATCCCTTAGGGATAAACTAGGTGAGGGGGATTCTACATCGTTCGCCCTCCATGGTGGTGTTGTGTTTCCAAGGGATAAGTTTGGGAGACTCTTCTTTTATATCCCGACCGAGATGGAAACAAATCTAATTAGGCATGTCCATGAACGCATTGGCCACTTGGGTGTCATGAAGTGTTATTACCAAATCCGACAGAACTATTGGTTCTCTGACATGAAGAGCAAAATTGAGAAGTTTATAAGAAATTGAATTCGGTGCATTGTGTACTCATCGCCTGCAAATTCTGTCGAATGTAATTTATTTAGTATTCTAAAGCACCCGATCCCCTTTCATACTTTACATTCAGATCACTTCGGACCTTTACCTGCTGTTCAGTGAAACAGGAAGCATATTCTTCTGGCAGTTGATGCGTTCACAAAATTTGTCAAGCTGTACCCTGTCATATCGACGAGTACGGTGGAGGTGTGCGCTGCCCTCTGTAAATACTTCGAGTACTACAGCAGACCCTTCAGAGTAGTCACGGACAGAGGCACTTGTTTTACTTCGCTGGAGTTCAGTTCATTTTTATTGGATACGTGTGGTGGATGCAACCGTTGTGATGAAGGTTGCGTCCACCGAAAGGTGATGACGGCATCTCCCGGTGGCCGATGCGTCCAGCGAAGTTGTGCGTCCGACGAACCACCGTCCTTAATACGATCCAATTCAATTGCGCCAGTAATCAATTTGTTTCAATTTAGTGGATATTTGTATTAACAAAGGCAAATGAAAGACCAAAACGACTCGAGAAATTCACTCTTTAATAGTTGAAGTATCACTTTGTAATCTTTTGTCTCATTGTCTTAAATGACAGGTGACAGACTGGTGGTTGGCTGTAGATGGACGCGTGATGGAAGTTGATTGCAGACTGACTGCACGGGATGGAAGTGGATAGTCGACTGACCAAAAACCGTTGGTCACATTTGAATCAGTATGACAGCTCGATGGCGTCCCTAAACAGGTGACGCATTGTCAGCTGGCGGTTGACAGGCGTGATGAGTATGCTGGTTGGGGAGTGTACTAGATGATGAACGTACTAGATTCTCCCCGCTGCATTTAGTTGCGAATCCGCAACATTCCGCCCGCCTTCGCCAAGCATTTGCGAACCATTTTTCTCCAGGGGACGTGGGCCCGAGGCCGGGGGTGTGCGGTTTGCTGGTGGTGTGTGGTCTGCTGGTGATGTGGTCTGCTGGTGGCTGTTGGTCTGGGTGGTTGAGTCTCTGGTGGTCAGACGTTGCTGTCTACTTTCATGTGGGTGGGAGGTTGAGAGGAGGCCGCCCGCCCCGAGGAGCGCTGAAGGCTTGGGGGTCTGGGATGGTCCGTAGGATCGATGACGACGGGAACTTTCTTCCCATCGCTGGGGTCCGTTGCTTTTTGTGGTCGCGGAACCGGCCGATTGATCTGGGTTGGAGTTGTAAGGTCGCAACCCACGATCAGTGACCACGTGGTGGGTGGTGATGGGCCTCGCTACATCGGGACTGGGTGGCGTAATAGCTGCTGCGCCCTTTGCCGCCCGCCCGAAATAAGTGGCCGGCGGGATGCAGCCATTGGTGTGTGGGGCTGTACCAGCGTGGAGTCGGGTACGGTGTCGTCCCTGGCACTGTCCGCGCGTGTTGGCGGAATGGCAGTCGCGAACCAACTGCTTCCCGGGGTCGTTTGAGTACAGCCTCTGTTGGTCCACTGAGGGGCGTGGCAGGATGAAGGGCCTCAGTGTCCACTGTTGCGAGCTGTGGCGGCGAGGAGCGATGGTGATTGGGGCTTGCATCCTTGTGCCCCCGACACCATAGGCAGGGACGAATGGTCCTTGGCGTCGGAGATGCAACCTTTGGGCGAGCGACTCCGAGATGAATGTGGCGCTGGAGCACGGGTCCAGCAGAGCACGGACTTCAATCCTCCGTTGCCGCTCCGACGCCATGATGACCCGACCGGTTGCGACCAGTGCAGATTGCCCGCGGGTGGGAGGGGGGGGGGGGGGGGTGCCGATTGTGTGTGCGCAGGCCCTTTCATGATGTTCGATCCAGGGGGCGTTATGTATTTGTGATTGATGCGTGATGGAAGTTGATTGCAGACTGACTGCACGGGATGGAAGTTGAAGGTCGACTGACCAAAAGCCGCTGGTCACATTTGAATCAGTGTGACAGCTCTGTGGCGTTCCTAAGTAGGTGACACATTGTCAGCTGGCGGTTGACATGCGTGATGAGTATGTTGGTTGGGGAGTGCATTTAGTTGCGAATCCGCAAGGCATAAGGATGTAAAGCACTTTAAGGTGGCAGTTCAGCCGTCGCAAGCGAACGGACAGGTAGAAAGAGTGAACCGGGTGTTGATGGGTATGTTAGGAAAGGTAGGCGATGCAATCGATCACGGTGATTGGGTTTAAAAGTCATCTCTCGTAGAGTGTGCTTTAAACCATAAAATGCACATGTCTATCCATAATACACCTAATAAGCTTCTGTTTGCGGTTGATTAACGCGGTCCTAACATTGATAAACTGGCAGAGTTCCTTGAAGAAAAGCAGGTGACTCCCCTTTATCGGAATCTGACTGAAGACAGAGAAAACGCGTCTCAAGTTATATCTGAAGCCCAGGAGTATAACCTGAGGAAGTTTGAAGAGCATCATCGTCCCGCGCCTCTGTATGAAAAGGGAGATTGCGTAGTCATCTGAAATATTGACACTACTAGTGGTACCAATAAGAAATTAATTCCGAAATATAAAAGCCCCTATGTGGTCCATGACATGACAGATATGTGATTAGAGACATCGAAAATTGTCAAATTACACAGTTGCCGTATAGTGGTGTCGTCGAGGGTAAAAACATCCGCCTTTGGAGGACTAGTGCTAGCTGATTGAATTGAATGTTTTCTTAGGAACGCTTGCCACTATATTATTGAGTTTAAGCGCGAAATTGTTGTTAAATCATGTAAGATCGCGGTCGATCTAAATTGTCAGGTTGACCGAGATGTAGTCAAAAAATAAAAAAATTTACATATAACTTATCGCTAGACCTTACACTGTAAGCCCATCATTAATGTAAACCCATTGTGACTGATCTAGTACAATAGGACGATAATGGACGACTTCCGGTTCCTGGCTTTCTTCTTGTTCGAGCAGTCACGGCGGGTGGTCGTAAGAAAGAAATTAAAATTGTGAATGCCGATAATTTAAATAACAATATAATTCTTAAAGTAGAATGTATCTATTTGTTTAAGGTGATCGGAAACAATTTTGAGAGCGGTTCTTAGCGTCCTACTATGTCCATAGATTAAGGTATCGTCGGCATATAGTAAGACTTCCGACTTTTCATCTGTGTTGATTCCATGTGACTCATGGGGAAAGTCATACATGTAGATATTGCACAACTTTCCCAGCGGCACTCCCCGTTCTATATAGAATGTGTGCGATTTATTATGATTGCACTCAATGTAGCCTGTGCGTCCGTTTAAGAAGCTTGGATCATATAATATATGTTACATTAAGGGGGAAATTATTTTCTTTGACCTTATATATCAGTCCTTCTCTCTAGACACTGTCGAACGCTTTTCCCACATCGAGGGTACATGCTACTGTACATCTTTTCCTCTCTAGGATTGTGCTAATGTCAGTGTGTAGTTTAAGGAGAGCACGGGTCGTAGAGTGACCGTTCCGGAAACCAAACCGCAAGTCCGGTATAACTTCAATCCCGTTTGGGATGTGTCGATCCAGTTCTGTAACAATAATCTTTTCCAGTATTTTCCCCAGGCTAGACACTAGAATAGTGCGTCTGCAACGCATGCCTGATTGGATATAAAACGTGAACAGGAACGAAGGGAGTGAGTTTATAGCATATTGCGACGATAGTGAAGAACGTGTGATTCGAACTGACGCTATGACGGTTAGAATCACCAAAAATGTAACCAATGCTCAATACACCAGGCTACTGGCGCGTGTACGAATTCGGTTTCTAATTGTTATATTATCGCTGTGGTATACGGCTCTGATGCATTTTCGTATTCGATTTTTCGTTCGCTGTTCTTCACTATTTGCTTGTGTATTGTGTGTGTATCTGTTAGAAACGCCACACTATTCCCTCCTCAGTAACTTTGTTACGATGAACTTCGTGTGCGAACGACGGACCGAGGAAGGAGCGAGCGAGAGAACATTGGAGCAGGCGAGTGTGCCGGTGCTCTATGCGGAAGTCGTGATCGTAGTCGTAAAGTTTTGTTTACTATGGGAACGTGTGTGTACACAGATCACGTCGGGGTCACCAATTGCTGCGTATTGCGACGATAGTGAAGAACGTGTGATTCGACCTGACGCTATGGTGGTTAGAATCATCAAAAATGTAACCAACGCTCAACACATCAGGCCACTCCAGCGTGTACGAATTCGATTTCTAAACTCAAGTACACCCAACTGATGAGGAATTGTTATGTTATCGCTGTGGTATACCGCCCTGATGCTTTGCTTATTCGAATTTTCTTTCGATATTCTACATTATTTGCAAGAATATTGTGTGTGTATCTGTTAGAAACGCCACAAGTTTACTAGGCTTCGCCAGTGAGGACGGTTTGGGGATCGGTTATATCGCCTAATTGTGGTCTAATTATATCTCGTGTCTTTAACAAATAAGTTTATGTTTGAGATACTTTCCTCTCGAGAGCTCGTCACTCAATATAGTTAATTCTCACCTAATAGAAGTTATTAAGCGACACTGTCAACTAGTTCAGGCACACCCTTGTAACGGTGATCCTTAATTGTTTCATTTCCGTACTGCAAATCGCCCACCAACCAATGGGTTGCATTGGTGGGCCGGGGGAATGACGTCAGAATGCGTACTACGCAGCTCCTGACGTGCAACGATGATAGTACCAATGATGTGCTTTTAGCGATTGTCCACCAGCCAAAGTATTGTTTGGATGGGCCAAAGAAATCGTTTGTCGCTTGGGCGATCCTCGGATTGTTTTTGGCAATGGGAAAGTTCACTTTCTGAGACGCCCACTGAATTATAATCACATGTCCGATTAAGCCACTGTTCATTGAAGTGAAGTCCTCGTTAGGCGGTTTTCATGTTAAAACAATCTCCTTCATATACTGCCTGCGCGCAAACTGTCATTCACCCAGCACTGCGATCTTTTATCCGATATGAAAAATGCTATTTATATGAACACTAAATGATAAACCGGTCATGAGTTTTGTAATTAACAATTACCACATTTATTATCCGCGAATTTGCCTTTTTTATTCAATAAACATAATCATTAGTTGTCGTTATAACACATATAAAAATTTCACATCGATAAAAATCAATTGGCGCCCGACGCATGTTTGGGTTTTACTTATTTCGATAATTAATTTAAGTCGGCCAGCGGTTCGGCCTCTGGAATCTTACTAATTCGGATTTATATTTCGTTGGCCATAGGTTCGGCCTCTGGACTTCTACTAATCCCGAAATTGAAAACTACTGCCCTTTTATAGTTTTTTTAGTTGAGAATTGTCAACTACGTTATTGTCAAAATTCCCAGAAACACACATAAGACTTTGTGCGTTTCAATTGGAGTTGTGTTCTGGATATTTGTTAGAGGTTTGGTTGGATAGGTTCTGGGAAGGGGAATCATGAAATGCGTTTTGAATTAAGCATTTCATGATGTCAAGGTTTTGGGAATTGAGTCAATGTACGACGAATTAACTTTTGGTTAAATTCGTTGTTCATGTGACTCAATATGGAATTTAAATGTAGGGTAATAGGAAATTGGGAATTTGGATTATGATTATGATAATATTGGGGATTTGGATGGGAGTAGCGATTTAGGATCGCTACAGTTGCATTCAATTGCTACTTCGCTGGTTGCATCCAGTGCGAATCCGCCACATTAATAACATCAAGTATTTAACAAAAGAGAATGTATTCTTAAGTTGTTGCTGTTGTAATCGTGCAATTTTACAATTAAATGATACTAGTCTCAACCGACACACACAATTCTTTGTTATAACAATCTATGTATCTGCTGCCGAGGAACGTATGATCTTGTTCATTGGATAACGAAACAATTTATGAATTTAATGTGCACAGAGATGGTTAAGATCGCTGTTACTTATCGAAGGAGACGAATTCAACCGAATCACTTCGGTCGGTGTCATTCCCAAGCATCTTTGTCAACAAAAACCACGATGCGAGACTCATATCACCAAAGCAAGCAGATACACTATGCTAAGAACCGTGACAACCTGTGAAGCAGTAATATCAGCATCATTAGGCGGTATCAGGCATGAATTCGAAACATCAACTCAAAAACAACTTAGTAACTCCAATTCCGGTGGTGGTATTCAAGCCTGTTACTGTCACTGTTACCAACACCGTCTCCATCTTCGCCACCTTCTCAGTTAAAACCCGCCACAACCGTGATTAATTCTATATCAGCTACCATACGCCCAGTGGCCAATTTGTCACCTGCCTCCCCAACATCCTCAATATCATCATCGATATCCTCGTTGTCGTCCTCATCGTCGTTATCATCATCGTCGCCAAACTCATCATCATCTTCTGCTTCAGTATCGTCTGCAGCTACTACAGCAGTTACTGTCGCTGTTTCGTCAGTTGGTGGTACTAGTATAGACAAATCGCCATCACCGTATCAATCGGCATCATCGCCACCAGTTGGGACCATCTCCAGTCATATCCATTCTTCTCAGTTACAACAGCAGCAGCAATAACAACAGTCAAGGCAACAACAAGCGCAGAGTCAACCACAGCTTCAGTATCATTCAATCAATATTAAATCCGACTGGTGACTTGTCACTGGATACATTCTTTCCAGCATGGTTTCTATTGAAAAAAAACCATGACGCCATAGCCACCAACCACTATCCACGAGGCCACGCCTGCATCAGAAGGAACTTCGGTGATGACTTCGGTGACCCTCACCACATTTACTACATTCTTGTTTTTATTGTTCCAGGTAATCGGTCGGGCGAGGTATCACCCCTACAACATCCTCGTCTCTTTACTTCAACATTTAGTGATCTTCCATTGTTCTATCACCACCGACTCCAACTAGTCATCCTCGGATCAGCTCTCGCCCTCTTACAGCCCATGACTCATATCAGGACGACTATCTAGCTTCAGCGGTGATCGTAGCAGCTAATGCCAATGTTGTGACTTCAATTGCGGAACCGGAGGAGCGCCCGTGCGCCATCGTGGTAGGTGTTCACTCCGCTACCTGCGTGAGCGACAGCAAGTCAACGTTTATACGATTCGTGGCAGCGGCTTGAGGCAGAGGGATCTCTCACTCCTCGCTTATACCAACCTGTCAGCATCGGCCTCGTAGTCTCCTCTCGTAACCGCCCTCGTGTCTGGCCTCCGCCCTCGACGTTTCTCGACCCGAAATCGCTACTATCTCTCTGTGTCTTTTCCACCCGATTGACCCTGTCAGGTTGCGCAATCGGTGATTACGTCCTACGCTGATGGTCCTTCTTCCCGAGTGCCTGCAAGGTTGCGAAATCAGTGCCCGACTGACCCTTTCAGGTTTCGAGCTCAGCGAAGTGACACCTCGATCTTTTGGTGGCTAGCACATAATTATTCGTAACACAGAGCTTTTTATCACACATAGTTCGAAGCAGCGACGTTGGGCTTCTTCACCGGTTCTCTCTTTCAGGTTACAGTCGACACAACAGCAAATTCCTCGATCAATGTGCCACCTTCCTTCTACATGAGATGCTCCTGTATTTAACAGTTAACTTATATTTATATTTTCTCAAATAATCTTTTTTCTACATTGCGTAAAGATGAGCTAGTATCGTCACAGTTGCGATAATTGTTGTAAGTTCTTTTCTCCCCATCACAAGTCAATAATTTTATGTAAATGTCTACTCTCCACAAAACTCCAGGAAAATTAGTCAAAATTCGCTACAGCCGAAAAGTATGTTCAAATAACGCTTTTCCCTTTATTCGGTATTAAAAAAACTTGTTTTCCAATATTTCACGACGAAAGTAGAACTAAACAACTTGCTGGTAAAGCTAACCATTGACAAGAAGCTAAAATCAGCAGGAAAATACAAACTTCTAACACTTTGGGGTGGGTTCAGTGGGAATCTTTTAGCATCCCCTTGCAACCAGATTGAACCTTTTTCGCGTCATTAAGCAACGCCTGCTCCGATTGTACTTTAAACATTCATTTAATGATTACCGTTTTGATTACATTAATTTTGTTAATTACCTGGGTCCATCTAGTCACACCTTCTCAGATTTATCTCCTCGACTTTACACAAATTCTTCCTTCCTTTTACCACCCTTAAACAAATCTAAGCAAATTAAAATTTCCATGAAGACGTGAGGCCAATCGTCCATAAGTCCTCTTCCCAACTTTGAGGAATCTCATGGCGCCGACAACCGTTGCTTGAAATAAGAGTGAAGAATATCCCCCCAGGGAAACATTTTCGTTTAATCACGACCCCACTTTACTATCGTTTGTGTAACGCATAGTCTACGGAAAACAAAGTTTCAAGCTTACCCGAAACGCTTAGCACAGGTGTATGGATAGAGTTTCGAAGGCGATCTGGAGGACCAGTAACTATTTGGATTTATAATTGATACCCAAGAGGATAGACAGCCAGCGATGGTGGCCGATGTTCCCTTTCATCATCAGTACAACCACTTCAAACTACTGCAGCGTGAAGAGCGGTAAAAAATCGGGCTATTTAATCAGGCTGCAACGAGAAGCATCAAGGATAACTACCTACAATCTCATCCCTCAGTGCCTGTGATGCTAAAAATCAATTCAAGCGCAACATTCCACCTGAGAGCAGAAAAAGTTCTCTACTCTTCTTCATCGTATAAATCCTTATTCTGCTGTTCATCACTGCTATAAGCCGGCACGAATTGAAGATGCATTAACATGGGCTGGGGGAAGAGAGGTTCACCTTTCTTCCATCACTTGCAGAGGCATGACAAGCCTTAAGTCCTTCCACACCTTCGAGCAGTGGCACCCATTAAAAATAGGTTTCCGAAGTAAGTTCACCGCAAAGCTTTTCCTTGCCGTGTCCGTCTGATTTATGTACATGGAAACGTCTCGATGCTATGGCGTTACCTTTAACCTGGCTCCAGAGCCACAATACACCAGACGTACCAAGCACGTGAAAATAATCTCCTGGCATAGAGATACACATGACACACAAACGGCAAACATGGTTCGGCAGTCGAAGGAGCAAAATATGCTACCGTGATAGATAAATCCAACCCCAACCATACCAGCAAAATCCGTTCAAGTCCTTAGTCCTTAAAGTGTTTTTTTTTCATCCCGGCCTTTTCCTTTGGTCTTGTTGCTGTTGCTCCTTTTCTTTCGGCTCTCAGATCAAATCCACAGCACGAGCCATTTTTGCTTTGCACGTCGGCAACGACAACGACGAAAACACATTGAACCGGAAAAAGAAACTGAAAAAGAAAAATTACTACGTCAGGATCCCGACAAGGATATGGCCCCACTAAACTCTATATCCCAACCCAACTGTCTGGGTGGTGTCGGGCAGGATGAAGGAGCAGCACATAACTTGCTTGTGAAATGCTTCCACACCTCTGAATAACAACGAAACGGAACGCTTAGAGTATCTGCGGAATATTGACGTGTGATTATCCTGCATAGATACATCTATATCTCTGAGTACACGGGCTGCTGCTGATGCCAGAGTGCTGGTGCCGCACGTATTTAAGCAGCAACTGCTGCCATCCGAACTCTCTGCTTCTATACCCTAAGCTGTACCACAGAACAGCGGCACTCAGTCCCAAGTGCCATGATTTCGTATCCAAGAACGTCACAGAATACAGAGCTATAGTTAGATAGGTAGATAAAAGCTCAGTGCCATGGCTTGGTGCTTGTATTTCGGATCCGAGTTGATGGCACAGTTCAAATGGATAATGCGGGTGAATGAGGGGACGCACATGGGACTCGAATCACAACCTTAACGTGATGCTGCCAGCAAAACTATCTATACTTTCACCCATCTATCTGTTAGCCAGTCTGTCGGTCTATTCGTTTGTTGGATTGTACAACTAGGTTCTGTTGGGAGCTTGTTCTTGTTCTTGTTTTTTTTTTCTCCGATACTCTCGTTTCTTTTTCTTCTTTTTTCGTTTTTTTTTTCTTTTTGTTTTATTCTTCGGAAACACAATGTGGATCTGGATGTCAGCATCATCTGCGGCTTGCTGATGGCTATAGTCAGGCATCCTGCAGTGGTACATATATCTCTTACTCCAGGTCCTACTGGTGCTAGTGCTGCTGATGCCACATAGTTCACGCTACGTAAGTGATTCGGGTTCAGTCGATTCCAAGTAATTGGCTACAGGAGTCACTTCTGGAGCACATTTGAAGAAAAAGCTGCTTCCAATTACCTGAAGAAACTGCAAGGACAACCGGCAATGAGGATGCTGAGGTAAAAGATAAAACTTTTCATTATATTATAAAATATCTTGACCGTGGCACTGTAAAGGAGAGGTGAGAAGGAAGGACGTTTGAAACGCCAGTTGCTGTTTACTACTTTAAAACCTTTCTAAAGTCCAAGGTTTGCTTGCGTGAAGCTTGAGTCATAAAATATGGAACAAAGAAATATTGATCCCATTCGAGAATACATTAATATTTTTGAACTTCTGTAAGCACAGCAGTAACAAATGATAATCGCATTATATAAAATGTCATTTACTTCACAGGATTCGAGACACTGTTACATCAAACGCAGCTAATAGGAAAAAGTACCACTACAAGTGTGCATGACCACAGGTATCTTATGCATTGGTTTGCTATATACAAATACGTAAGATATATATTTTTGTATGACACTCGTAAGTAATGGTACTCACCCTCGCTGATTCTAACGATCTGTCGTGGCTGCCACTTGTCACCTGTTTCGCTGAATCCTTCTAGTTGCTGCCACACGTAATTCTCACACATATTACCCTCGGTATGTAACAAATATCTACACTTGCTTACACTTCACACTAGTCTCGGTCGCCGCGAAGACTCACATGACAGGACGAGTGGCGAGTGAGAGGCGGTGTTTAATTTGTATATACATTTGTATATAAGATCATTTTATTCTACCCCGTAAGATACTTAACACGTGCGCGAAAATCATCCCACCTGGCCGAAAAAATCTCGGTCCGCAAAGGGTTAATACTGCTTCTATCTCGGTTACGTAACCAAATGTCGTTTAAATACTTTAACTGCAGCCTCCCACCACTATCCAAGTGCCTGGGAAGGATAAAGTGTCAGTGCCTCTTTTCACAGTTAAAGTAGTTTCCTATCGCAGTCCGGTATTTTGCGGACTTGAATAGTGATCGGGGCTCTCAATCTGAATAAACCTCCAACGACTTTCCTCTCAGAGAAAACAACACCTGAAACTGGCTATAAATACTTCACCCGTAAGATCGCTAACTGATTCTAAATCAGCAGCCTTAGTGGCCATACATTCTTAAATTGTTACATATGCTTCGACCCTGTTTCAATACCCAAAACGCTTACCCCCTATAAGCAAAGGAATACAATAGTCTACGCCGATCCTTGGAAAGGGTTGGACACACGCGACGCGAACGTTTGCCAGTGGGTTAGCGCGAAAACAAGGCAAACGCTGATGTAGAACCCTTCGCACCACATTGCGACTGTCTACGGGTCAATATGTTTGTCCAATCAAATATAATGTTGATTGAGTACCGGCGTGCATCAAAAAAAGATACTCTTCCCGTATGAGGATCCGCATAATACTGTATTTGCCAGTAAAAGAATATGATGGCTCTCCCCTTCGAGTATGGAAGCTTGAGAAAGTTTTTCGCAAGCCCTCAGAATTCCGTCTTCATCTCAATATGGGGTTAAGAGATTCAATTTGCTGGATTTGGGGAGATGCTTGACGCTGTACGGAAATCAATTTCCTTAAGGAACGTTGAGACTTGAGTAAGCCATATAATTAATGCGTGAGCATGGGATAATTCATCCACCGTGAAGAGGCCCATTTTTCGATGCTTTTTGAGTGAACGTTGTATAAAAAGCGCGCTACCTAAGAAAAGACTTAGTGAAATTAACCCATAGAGCTATATTTCTCTAGAAAGCAGGAAGCCCCTAGAGTGAGCTTCAGGCTCCTGGTCTGGGTAACGTATGTCGCCTCCAATTCCGGCAGCTCCCTAACCGAGGCTCAGTCAAGCCAGGCCCCTGTAACAAATAGAGTTATGGAGCAAATTCGACGAAAGTTGACCCCAAGACAGCAGATGGGCAATATTGCCCACCGACGAAAGCTATCCCCAATGATAGGCATACGTTTTTTCTGAATCTCAGAAACACTGTTAGATGACGTGACCGATCTCACGCAGATTGACGATGATTTCGCAGCCAACGTCGTGGCCACGCACATGTTGTAGGGGAGAACTCTGTGTTGATAAGGAGGTGCTGGCTAGCAACAGACCGAGGTACCATTGGCGTAGGTCATCTCACCGAGCTCGCAAGCTGAAAGGGTCAGTCGTGAGCCTGATTCCGCACCCTGACAGGTTCACTCGGGAGGAAGATCGTTGACGTAGGCCACACCACCGATTTCGCAACCTGACAGGGTCAGTCGTGCGACAGGGTCAATCAGGAGGAAACACAGATCGAGAGACTCGAATCCCGTTTGAGATAATTTGAGGGAGGTTGACCGCGACGAGGGAGTTTCGAATACGAGGACGATGATATAGCTTGGAGAATTTGTAGCGGTTCCACGAACCTCACAAACCACCATAGGCTGAGATACCTTCGTTCCACCAAGGAACACACTCACCTATGACTAAAGTGGGGTTATCTTTTTGTGTTATTTTATTATTTGAGTTGTATTATCACCTTATCTGCTTTGCCTAGGTCCGTTCTGATGGTGTTGCTGGTGGTTTCCTCCTGATGCATGATACTTTGGTGCTGATTTGTTGAAAGATCATTGAGGTCCAATACGGTTCTTAAGTCAACCATGGAGCAATTCTCTAATGACACTTTTTTTTCTTTAACTAATTTCCATCTATTATTATGAAATGTTATAAAAAAGGTTCCACTTTACTTTTATATGTGTTACTATATATATTGAGAGTACTTTTGTTTTTTCCCTTATTCTAGATGTTTCTTATACATTTCACAAATACAGCGCATAGGACACGTTAACGCACAGACGATGGTTTACAACTCACTATATTTTTTCTTCTACTTATTCAATGAGGAACATTTAATTATTTTCAAAAAATACCGAACACGTCGTTCCCTCGTTTCCATCCAACTCACTTCAAGATTTTTAACCCACTTCCCTCAATTTTCGTTTTTTCATCGGACGAAAACTTTTCTTATCCTGCAAATAAAAGGATTTTCCTTTCTTCGTCTTTCCCCAATTTGGTATCGAAAGAGGAAACACAAAAGAACAATCAACAAAGGATCTTGCCGATGAGCATTTACGATCCTTTGTGTCGGTCGGCGATAAACGTACATGTGGTTCGTTTTATGGCGCGAGTTGTTTGTTTTATTAATGGAAGCTTACATTAAGCTAAATAAATGAGGGTTCTACCCTCACACTAAACTAAACACTAAACTTTTAACTTCGTTTGGTTAAAACGGAAAACGAGGCTGCTTGTGTTAATGGTTTTGGGTAACCATATTTCTAGATGATCATAAAATTGCTGACGCGCATTTTATGATTCTCAACGATTTTGTTTGATTTTGGTCGGCACATTTGAATCTCAGAGGATTTTTGTGGCGAACCTGTGGTTCGATTATTCTGTCCAAGTTTTCAATGTGAGAAATTTGAACGTTTAGTTCAATTTGCTTGAAGTTGAATTGATGACCGCGAATTGAACGTTTAATTCGCTTTGTTTGGTATCAATTAATGTGGGCCATTTGATGTATGGGGTAATGCTCTGGCTTGGGTAGTGTCTCATTCTTTAATTGGATATTTTTAGCGTGTATCGCCATTAGTGGTGGAGACTGTCTCCAAAGGGGTTTTTATTATGGGATGGGTGGCTGTGGCTGTAACACTAAATTTCACGTGCCCACAGACACCTGCCCGAAACCGCAACCAATGCCGACCGTGAGATGACGGTAAACACGATTTCCTTCGCTCCTTTACCTTAGGCACCAACCAAGATGGCGGGGACCACGCGCATAAAAACCATTAGTTTTCGCCCCTAGGTAGCAAACACCTTACTTTATAGTTAGGGAGGGGGGGGGGGGGGGGGTGGCGGTTCCACGAACTGCACAAACCACCATAGGCTGAGATACCTTCGTTCCACCAAGAAACATACTCACCTACTACTAAATTTCACGTGCCCACAGATAAACTCATGCACTCGAATTTTTCAATCGACTATGAAATTTTGGGTATGAACGACAAAATTATAATATTTCCGATGAAAAAAGGCCACAAACGCTTAATATTTCAATTAGATAAGACTGAATATGTGATAGGGTACTGGAGCTTGTTGTTGGCAGCACATCCTGTGATCTCTTAGACGAAGAAGAACTTTCACCATGAGAATTTTTTGAACAGCTAAGTATCCCCGGAATCTCTCACGGTACCTGTTCCTTAATAATTTCTCTGAAAATTTTGAGCTTGTAGGTAGCTATTGTATACATTTTATTATTTTGAATGTCCTGAAGTCTGACATTGGTGTCCTGTATCGTTTTCGTATTTATTAATGTAGAGTTATCGGAAGTGTCTTCATTACTTTTCTTCGATTCTAATGTAGTTTTAAATGTATAGATACAATAGCACTACTTAACTCCTTTGTAACTTCTTCAAATGGCTTCAGTAGCGAAATACACTGTTTCAAGTTGAGTCATTCATCAGCAGTAAGAATTACTATAGCATGCGTGCTCGAATACAGTTCCAAACAGTCCTTTAATTTCAATAATCTTTTCATGATGTAAAAGGTTCCATCTGTACAGAAAAAAAAGATATTATATATATATATATATATATATATATATATATATATATATACGTATATAAAAAAAATAGTAAAAAAACATATTATATAAAACATTAACATAAAAGTTTATATAAGTAGGTATATTTTAGAATACAAAAAAAGGATGAACAAAAATGTAACCGTGTAGAAAATTCCTGAATTATACTTAGAGCCAATTAGCTTAGTCTGTCTATTTGAATTTATTTCAATTCATCTTGAGCAACTAGAGAGTGGTTGAAGTGAGTTGTATTTTTCCTTTTGCATTTCTTAATCATTGGTAAAAGATCTTATTCGATTTCCATTGCTGACCGGACACACAATTGTAGTTGATGAATAGAACAGTTTGCATCAGTGAAATTGGCTATATTCATATTATTAAAATTATAAAATGATTTGTCAGTACAATTGAAAGTGCCATAGACCGCCGTTACAAATTCAATGTGTGCAGTCACTACTGAGGACCAGGGAGCATTGGTAAGCTCTTGTTAACCTCTGCTTGTGAAGAAGAATGGAATCATGAAATTGAACTACGAAGCAGATCCATAAGAGTACTTTTTTTTTTTTTTTTTTTTTTTTTTTTTGTTTTTTTTTTTTTTTTTTTTTAATTACACTTCTCTTGGGAGAGGCGAACCTATAGCGCCGAGTGGGCGCCCCGAGATGCCACCAAATAACTGTTGTATACAAAGCAAAGTCACTGGTTGCTTTCAACCGGGGCAAGGCCAGGACGATCCTTGTCCCTGTTCAATCCAAGTTGACATGCATTCTCCACGTGATAGCCCTGGACAGCTACTTTGGCACCCACCAAATAGTAAACCAATGCATGCAGTGACATTCTGAGAAAGGTTGGCGCAAGGCTAATAACCATGCCCGGAAAAACAAACTATTATGGAAATTTTATCAAGCCTCGGATATGGACCGGATACACGACGACGACCACGGAACCGAACATGGCTAAACGATTTAAGAATTTTCTCATGGAACGTCCGCTCACTATACAGAGCTCGAGCTGCACAGCAGCTAGCCGATGCCCTTTAGCCAACACTACAAGAATTAAGATGGACGGGGAGTGGTGTTATTCATTAAAACGAGTATGACATTTATTATAGCTGTCATGCAAAACACCATGTGCTCGGGGTAGACTTTCTAGTCAGCCAAAAACTGAAGCCTGCCATCATCGGCTTTTATGCAATAAACAAGGGGCTATGCACTCTTCGCGTTCGAGGAAAGTTTAAGAACATAAGTCTCATAAACGTTCACGGACCTGTGGCGAACGTACAAATTCCCCACAGGAAAAAGTCCAGACCAACTTGAGGTAACGCACTTACCTGGACAACATCACGTCCACAGACGCCATCCCAAGCCCAGCGGGGGCCGCCAGTAACCCAACGTTGAGTCGACACCAGAAGGCAAGGAACTTAACGTCCCCAAAGCCTCTAATACCGAGCTAAACGCTCCAAAACTACGACCTGAAACAAGGAGAAACATTCATGCATCCTTCGACGTGTGCAATCGAACATCTGCACGAGATGCAGGGATTTACAATTAAAACAATTAACCGACCAACGGACGCGGTGCGGTTGATCTAAACATTAGATCACCCAAATATTCACCGCAAACAAAGGAGCGCATTCCTTAGCCTCGTAAAAACCCAGATGGCGCGAAAAACCAAGCACCACGTAACTCCAAACAATACTTTGTTTGGAGTTTTACGAAGCCCAGCTGCAATAAATAAATACGGCACAGCATTGCGCCGTTGCCACTGTCCGCCAAGCAGAAATGCATCAGCGGAATGTTTGTTTTTCACACCATGTGAAAAACTCTCTTGGATCTCAAATCCAATAGATACCAGCGGACTAGACGTCCAGGCGATCGTCAACACCAGATGGTTGACCTAAACAAGCAGCGTGGGAATAGAATCCACCGTCAACAACGACGGTGAAGCTCCCTTATGTATGCGTGAGAATTTTCTCCTTACAGTAAAATGTGTCTGCACAACTGCAGATACAAAAAACACAGATACTGGGAAAACAGTATCCGATAGGTTGCAAGAGGGGATTCGGTGATATACAGACAATCCGTCTGGCAGAGAGTTTTGAATCGTCAACGAGACGAAAAGGAGTCTTTATCGAGGAGACTGACGAATAACGCCGAACTAAGAGGTCGAAAGATAACATCCAGCGGAAGTAGAGCCTGAGAAACCCCGTCGCGGAGATAAACGCAAAGTGAAGAAAGACAATAAATCGAGGTAGCGGGAGTAAGTGAGGTTTGTGAGTTAACGTAGTAGAAACTAACTCGTGCTGTCGAGTAACAAAATTGTCGTGCGCGTAAACAGCAACTTGTAATATCGAACCGTGGTGATTAAGAAAGTCGTACGTGCACTAACTGTAATAGTGTAAGGAAAAACTTGTAATATCGTCAGCATTATCTGTATTACATGAACATAGTGAACTTGTAATGTCTAGTATAAGGAAAAACTTGTAATATCGTCAGCATTATCTGTATTACATGGACATAGTGAACTTGTAATGTCTAGTGTAAGGAAAAACTTGTAATATCGTCAGCATTATCTGTATTATATGGACATAGTGAACGTGTAATGTCTAGTGTAAGGAAAGAATCTAAAAGCTTAAATATAAAATCAGATATATACACAGAAGTCCTGCGTGTTTCAATTTTTGTACTGTATGCGCTCCGGTGTGTTTGAATTTCATCTGCGATAAACAGTGTTCGGCGGAACACTTGGACAAATACGAATCACGACTAAGTTAAACAACAATTACCGCCAAAGACCTACAGAGGAGTCCCCTGACGACGAAAAAGAAGAATGCTACGAGAACGTCGAACGGGCCCTCAATGCCTTCCCAAGATACGATGTGAAAATCGTTCTTGGTGATTTGAATGCGAAAATAGGTCGCGAGCCAGTTTTCAGGCACTACACACGTCCCCATAGTTTGCATGAGAACACCAATGACAATGGACTACGTGCCATCGAAATGGCAGCATCAAAGACCTTGGTCGTTGTGAGTACCAGGTTTCCACGTAAAGATATCCACAACGCCACCTGGGAATCACCCGATGGAACCACTCGCAACCGAATTGACCATGTGATGATAGATCGCCGCCACTCCTCGAGCCTGATGACGGTACGAACGTACCGAGGTGCCAACGTCGACTCGGATCACTATCTTGTTGGTAAAGTTTTCCGAACGCGGATTGCCTTACGGAGACGTATTGCATTCGGGGATCAGACTCGGATCAACACGACTGCCTTACGCATTGAAAACAGCAGCAACACCTTTGATCATGCCTTAAGACTCGCCCTCGAAGAGCTCGATGGGGGGAGAATAAGTCCTAGGGCCAGAATGCCGGGCTTAAAAGAGAAATAGACACGTCTTTAGAATCCTGTCATTAGTACTAACAACTCCATCTTAGGCAGTAGTGGTAGAGATCGGAGCGACTGGTTTGATGATGAGTGCAAACTAGCGACTGAACGTAAGAATGCTGCATACCGGGCAATGCAGCACTCTCATAGAACGTGGGTAGGCTAAGTGATATACAAAGAGCTCAAAAGATCTGAAAGAAGACTTCACAGACAAAAGAAAAGTGCCTGGGAAAAAATTTTGTCTGTAAAATAGAGAAAAGTAGAGAGCTAGGTCCGCACCAGGCGTGGAAGTTCTACCAAATAATCTGCAGTATGACGCGGTACACACCACCCAACACTTACTGAAGGATAAAGAGGGTATTCTGATCACCGATCCTGAAGGCATTCTGGAGCGATGGGAAGTACACTTCAATGAATTGTTAAATGGTCAGCTCACAGAAGAATTGGAGGCTTCACCAATGCAAGATAAAGACCAAATGCTGCCGCCACCAAGCATTGAGGAAACTTTAAAAGCCATAAGACAGCTCAAATCAAATGAAGCCCCTGGAGCTGATGGCATACCTACTGAGCTGATCAAACAAGGGGGGTCAGCATTACATCACGCAATTCATGAGATCGTGGTGCACGTATGGGAGCAAGAGGAGATGCCGGAAGATTGGCGTCGTGGTATAATTTGCCCCATACATAAGGAAGGAGATATCACAGTGTGCAGCAATTATAGAGGTATAACATTGCTGAGTACCGCCTATAAGATACTCTTCACTATCCTACAAGATCGGATAGCTCCATACGCTAAAGTCATCATCGGTCAATATCAGTGTGGCTTCATCCCATGCAAATCAGCGATTGATCAGATATTCACCCTTAGACAGGCGATGGAAAAATGTCAGGAATTTAAGATTCCATTATATTATCTATTCATAGACTTTAAGGCCGCCTACGATAGCATAGCCAGGGTAGAACTATATAATGCCATGTGAGAGTTCGGCATTCCAAACAAATTGAAACGACTTTGTAGGTTGACCATGACTAGCGTAACTAGCCAAGTAAAAATAGCGGGATTGCTGTCCAACCCAATAAACATCTTTAATGGACTCCGACAAGGGGACGGTCTGGCCTGCCTCTTCTTCAACCCGGCGTTGGAGAAAGCAATCCGCGACTCTGGAATTACAAATAGAGGGGCTATTGTCACCAAGTCCTGCCAGATACTTGCCTACGCAGATAACATGGACATCATCGGTAGATCCGAATCGGCTGTACAGGACACGTTCACCCAGATCGAGCAGGCGGAACAAAAACTGGGACTGCACGGTAATGAGGGAAAAACTAAGTACAACTTCTGCGAAGAGAAGACCTAACGTTGGTTAAATTATCGATGTAGCGGAACACGAATTTGAAGTAGTGCAATCCTTTAACTACTTTGGGTCAATAGTATCAGCCGATAACAATATCGAAGAAGAAATACGCGGACGGCTGATCAAATTCAACAAAGCCTACTATGGTCTATCACGGCTCTTTAAATCCGGAAATTTATCCAGAACATCCAACCTACTACTGTACAAGCCCATGGCTTCACCAGTACTCAAGTATGGATCCGAAAAATGGGTGCTCAATAAAAGGCACTCTGAACTCTTAGCCGCGTTTGAGAGGAAGGTCTTAAGAAGAATTGTTGGTCCCGTATGTGAGGGAGGACTGTGGGGAGGAAGTATGTACCAGCATGGGAACTTGGTTCACTTCCTCCACCGCCAGAAATACCGCCGAATACAAAACATGATCACCGGAAACAAGAGGAAAACACTCTCAGGAACAGCAGCACGGCTAATTAAAACACTGGTTTATTGATTAATTAATTATTGGTTTTATTTAGGTTTATGTACTTAGTGTTTTAGATCTATAGCACTGATATTAATTACACTGATGGCGGCACACAGGTACAGAAGAATGTAAAACAATGTAGTCTACGTTTAAGGCATTATGTGCCGGCACAAGAAAAATTATTTTTTTTATTTCAAACACGCTCGACTCGAACTAAACTTTTCGTTTCACACCGTACCGGCGCCGGTGGTTATATTACGACTCCGGGTATTTTTACACAACTCCGCAGCCGGCGGAGAGCGGGAGTGACGCGTGACCATCGCGGTCAACGGATGAAACAAGACTCACCGAGGATAGAATGAATTGACATGAATTCCATCCTAGGTTAGGGTTAAGAAAAGGGAAGAGAGAGAAAAACCTTTCTCTTAAGGGTGTGGCCGCCACAGAAATGCACTTTTTCAGTGCAGTGGTGTGTGTGCACGAGCGAACAGATCGATGTTATTTACACGGGTTTGAAGGCAGTCGAAGACAAAAGAGATTCATGATCTATGTCTATGCTGTGCAACGTGGCTATGATAGACGTTAGGAAAAGAAAGGTGCTAATGGGATGCGATACTTTATACAATGGAAATTGTATATCGTATTGTTGTGGGGGTTGTTCCTCAGGAAGCGCGTTTTCTTGTCCCGAAAAGGACGTTAGATCTCTTTGTTGAATGTTCCTTACACAACACCCTCCAGCAGCAAGGGGTCGTTGCCGTGCTTCCTCTGATCCAGAGGGAAGAGCAACGTCCTGATTTTCGTAGGACGTAACTTAGAGGATAACGTCCTAGTATACCAACCTCAGTACCGCTTCCTGTACCAATTTTCGGAGTCGTCTTCGTGCACAACAGAAAAGAATCGTCCAGCGTTGGTGACAACACACAATTTCCAAAGAAAGATAGCGTTAATTTTGGTTAAGTTTTATTTGGATTATATGTTAAAGTATTACAACAGAATTTGAAAAATCTCTGCTCTGTGGCATGAGGATTTAGATACTGCGGCCTTTCTCCTGGGGTACTTCCTCCAGGGAGAATGGACGATATATTACTGCGGCCTCGAGATCGTTTTGCTATCCCTTTATAAAGGAAAAGGAATCGAAAATTGTATCCCAAAGATACACATTTTCGTGCAACAATCTCGATCTTTCGAGTGAGATGTTGTGTTTACTTTAGATAAGATTCAGTTTTCTGAATCTTCATCAATCTATTTGTATATGGGAATTGGAAATGGTATTTTGGGTATTGTTTGCTTCTGGCAAATTCGAACATCTGGTGTGATTTGCCATCGATTTGGTTTGTTTAATTTTCTAGGGAAATTACCAGATTGAAATGTATTTCTGGATTTTGAATTGAGATTATGCCGTGGGGCAAATGCAAAGCTATAAACGAATATTTGATTCGTTTATTGCGAATTTTGATTTTAGTTTAGGTTTTTTGATTAAATTATGCCGTGGGGGCAAATGCAAAGCGATAAACGAATATTTTGATTCGTTTATTGCGACTTTGGAGATAGTTTTGGTTTTTCATGATTTTGATAGGATTTTTGGTTTTGGATTAAGATAGCTAGGATTTGGATGTAGGAATGGGGGAAAAAGGTAGTAGGGCTTTTTGGAGCACTACATTATCTTGGGTCGGTCGCAGAAACGACTCCCTTGCATGCCTTTGTATGTGTCGGGTAATAAATAATAATAATAAAATTGAAGATTGTCTGTCAATAGGGAAATGCTGGGAATACGATTATAGTAGTTAGGACGATTCCGGAGACAAACATGAGTTGTACGCGATCTACCTTGAAGCTAATGTTGTAAGAAAAAGCAAGCTCGGTAGGTTCCGGTGGGCGGGACATCTAGCTCGAATGAGCGAAGAGCAGCCTGCCCGGAAAGTCCTTTGTGGGAGGATGTATGGAACGGGACAGCGCGGCAGACCTTGTCTGTTATGGAGGGATGGCGTAGACCAGGACGCCCAGCGCCGACTCGAAATCGGGACTGGTGGAGAGGCTTGTGAACTGAATCCGTGCTTATGACCCAATCTTTCAAAATATGGTTTGAATTATTCGCTATAACTTCAACTATACGGTGACCTTCCAATTGCTCACACTTGAGTATTATAGCCACTCTTTCAAATTCATCAGTAATACCGTAATACTTAGTAAAAAAACATTTGCACTGGGGTTGGACCAAACATTTGTAGTATATGATATCTTTTCAAATTGATTGAGTAACCTAAAAACCCCTATTTTCATTTTATCGTAGATTTAGTAAAATGGTGCCGACCATATCGATGATAACGCGATAATGCTGCCTGCATTAATCTTTGAAATCTTACACGCCTTGTGAATAGGGCCGGCTTCTAGTAAAACGCGACTAAAGGCCGAGTGGCAGGTGGAGTGCCAAAGCTCTGTCGCCTGGTGAAATACCATCCCACCAAGGTGTAGATTTCATGAAATGGTCGGGAGAAATCCCTGGGCACCTTTTGGAGCTTCGCTGACGGACTGGTTCGAGAAAAAGTGGGTTTAGGTGGTAAATCGGGCCCAAGGTGAGATACCACCCCGTCACGCTGTACATTCCGCGATATCGCCAGGAGAAATGTGCGACTTTGTTTCGGATGTATGACTGATGGCCCGGACTGACACAGAGATAAGTCTTAAGATGGTGCCTTCTGAGATAAAGAATTCCGGAGGTAAAGTAGTTTCTCATTCGGATCTCCTGGGGGGAATATGTCAGGGGGAATATCATGCAAATATTTCGATAAAGAACTTTAAGAAACTTTGTCATCGCGTAATCGGGTTAGTGCTCGAAACTCTGTCGACGTTCGACTGGTAACGGCATTTTGTAACATCCGGGGCATCGGTTTCACCAAGACGAATGTAAACGCCATCCAGCAATATTTGCAAACAGCGAAACCTGATATACTTGCCAAAAGTGAGACCCAGACCGATTCGTCAACTGATTCGGCATATCTTCGTTGCTCAGGATACCACTTGCATTCGAGATTCCGTTTTAAGGATGGAGTCTTCGTTTGGCGCGGCTCGATCTGGCTTGCTAAGGGATGGAGGGGTTAGAATCCAATAACATGGACATTATGTGGTTGAAGGTCGTGCTGAAGAATTCTGTTAAATTTCCTGATTGTCTTTATCGCTTCCCGATTGACGATCGACAGGCGACATTTTTCGAACATCTTTCACGTACCGTCGACTGGATACAGATCAACCACCCGGCTTCTAAAATTGTCGTCCTTGGCAATTTTAATGTACACAGCTCCAGGCGGTTGGTGCATTCTAATAGAACCGACGAGGCTGGGAGACTGGCGTAGCCCGTTAGCCACAATTTGAATCAACTCGTAGAACAACCTACGCCAGTGCCGGATACCTGAAGTGATTATGCGAAGATCGTGGATCTGTTTTTGACATCCGAGTCGAGCATTTATACCGTGGAAATTGCTGCGCCACTGGGAACCTCTGATCACTGTTTGGTATGGGTCGCGCAACCACTTGCATTTCAAACGAATAATCGACCTAAGCATATTCGGCATGTACCGAGGTATGCGGCTGCTGACTGGTACTTCGTATCCTTTCTGTGGTCGGAGGTGTGGTATGGAGACTACGGTGTTAACGCATGCGCGGAATCGGCCAGATTATTGTTCTTGGGATAGAGATTTACTTTCTGCATTCCATCAAACGGAATGCAGCTGATAAACCTTGGTTTGATAAAAAATGCGAGCAGACTACAGCGGCAAAAATAGAGCTTCTAAACTATGGCGCTCCAATACCATCGGTGCTAAGAGAATGAATTTTGTTAAAATCAGAAACGCGTGCAACCAGGCGATTGATACCGTGAAGAAGGCTTACAACGACAGAGTGACCAATAAACTCATTGAGTGCCCAACTGGTTCGCGTCCCTTCTGGTCAATGGCTAGGGCTGTCAGCCATAACTTCGCTTCCTCCCTTTTCCCTCGTTAGTGACGGGCAGCGGGACACTAGCCACAAATTCAAAAGATAAAGCTAATGAGTTCCCGAATTTATTTTCCGCGAATTCAAACCCCGATGCTGGTCATTTGGAGCCACTTGTAATCGCACCGGTACGATCTTCGATGCGGGATGTGAGATTTCGCCCGCATACTATTCAACGCATTCTACGTGGACTGGAGTGTAAGAAGGCAACTGGCCCGAACGGAATACCAGCAATAGTTATTAAGAACTGTGCTCCAGAACCGTCGCCGGTTCTTGGCACACTCTTTCGCTTATATTATGCACGGAGGACATTTCCTACCTGGTGGAAGGTGGCTCGAGTTCAGCCAATCCGAAAGAAGGAGAAAAAGTATCTCCCACAAAATTACCCGCCGATAGCATTACTATCTATGTGTTCTAGGGTGATGGAAAATGTCATCAATACCGATTTAATTAAGTGCAGCGGACTTTTGAATGATCGCCAATATGGATTCCGTGGCAGGCGGCGCACGGGAAAACTTTTGACCCTTATAACCGATATATGGACATCCGGGATTGAGAGGTATGGTGAGTCAGAGAAGGTCGCATTGGATATCTCCAAGACTTTTGACCGTGTCTGGCACGGAGCATTTATAAGCAAACTTCGTTCATACGGACTTATGCAGCAGCTTTGCGACTGGACGAAGAGCTTCTTCGAGGATTGATCGAACCGGGTTGTTGTAGACGACGAGTCTTCGGATCTGTATCCTGTTGATTCCGAAGTTCCTCAAGATTCTATTTTGGCTTCAAACTTATTTCTGCTTCATATAAATAATTTGTTGGAGCGTACGGATAACCCGGTGTTCAGTGTTGCGGATGATAGTACGCTTGTTTCCCTTTTTTGAGTGATCGGGGATTAGTGCATCAACGTTGCACCAGCTGTGATGTAGCCAGCTCGACTCTCTGAATCGGGATCTAGATAAGTTCCTGTAGTGGGGGGAGGCCAATCTCGTCGATTACAATGCAACAAAAACACAATATACAACATTCACAAAGAAAAGTGGATCGCCGGTTCTACAGCTGATGATGAATGGCTAGCCCCTCAAATCTGGGGAAAGCATGAAATTGCTTGGCGTCACGGTATGTGGGAATGTATCGTGGTATAAACACGTGCCGAACATCGCCAGACCCGCCTCTGGAAAATTGAGTTATCTTTTTCGAGCCAAGAAATATTTTACTCCAGCCAACTTTTTCTCCTGTATATATCCCAAATTAGACCCGCGCTCGAATATTGTTCTCATGTTTGGATCTCTGGTTTTAAACGTACCCTCGACCTCTTTGAGAGCATACAGAGACGAGCGATCCGTCTGATCGGGGACGCGGCACTGACGTCGGGACTACAGTCGCTATCACATCGAACGCGCGTAGCCGACTTCTGTCTCTTTTACATTATTATCACGGGTACTGTTCATTGGAGATTCGTTGTATTGTTCCGCGCAATTTCGACTTGGCGCTATAGGTTCGCCTCTGGTGGGCCTGGCTGACATGTACTTTTGCAGATATTCTTCTTTAAATGGTGGCTGAGTTTTTTCTTTCGTATTCGTGTTCGCATCACATGTTACAAGGATAATCTAGAAGTGAGCATAGATATATGTTTAATAAAAGAGTGTTTACTGTTTAAAACTAAAAACAGTTGGTGTTGTGTCGTTTTTTTCATTTAATCGCTTTTGTCATTCATTTCCGTTTTGCCATGGCTGGGTAAAGCAAATCACACAACAATCACCTAAATCGCGATCGGTCATCACATTTTTTCCCAATCAGTCTTATTCAAAAGGAACGATTTAAATACTTGGAGAGTATTACTGAAAAAAAACTCCAATTCTTTGTTGTACATACCAAACCCTATGTTCAAAGGCTCGAGAAGCCTCTACTGATCTCACTCCGAACACTGACTGTTCATAGCAACGATGTACACAAGGCGATCAGCCCTTTCGTCAAGTTCTTTCTCTGACAACTTGTGGTGCATGATAACAGAGCGCAAAAGATTTATTTATGTATTGATATTTCACCACCATTGATTAGCACTTTAGTGTCGGTATTTGTTTATTTATTACATTGATGGCGTCTTGGTTGCTTGGCTCTTCACATTTTGAAGTAATCACTAGCGGTTATTACTCTTGACTCTTTGTATTGGCAATTCGTTTTTACAGTAAATTCCTACTCTTTCCTAAATGTAACAGAAACATAAGGGAGATGCATGAGCACTCTGAGGTTGGTGTTCCAGATCGTTTTCTCTTCAAACATTCCGACCGTCTTCGCTGATCCTGGCACCTAATTATTCTTTGATGTTGAGAGTTGAATGTTGAATTTTTAACGTTAGTGACTCATCTTGCAATTTTGGACTCGACGACTGATTATGATCGTTATATCATGGTACTTGATATTGATTTACAACTTTATACGTCATCTTATTTTTCTAGAGATCGTGAACATAATCGTCGTGTGTATCATTTAATTTTTAATCTTTGCTAAACGATTCATAGCAATCGTCTCCTGCTCAAGCACATCAGCTCCGGGCTAAATATGATAACTTGCCTAAGAGCTCATATTATGGGAGGGTTTTTTGTCAGTGATGTATGGAACTGGCTTCTTCTGTCAGTGGTTGGCTTAGAGACATTGGAGGTTGACCTTTAATACTGATGTATTTGTTCGATAATGTCAGGAGACTTGCTTATTCATTTTCTCAGCGGGAAGCCGCCAGCAACGTAAAGCTTAATTTAGTGAAACGTCAGTTTCGTTTTATCTCTGGTATCTGAGAATTAAGTTGACCATTGTTCAGCACGGCAAGAAGGATAGACCGAGAACACAGAATTAGGGCGCCGGTGAATACATAAGTGACTGTCGTCAGTTGATCAACGTGTCCGTTGGTAAGTTCCTCGAGAAGTTTTCTAGGGAACGTTTGCAAATATTTGCTTAACGTAATGTCGTATGTTGGGAGCTCTGCATTTTGCATGTTTTCTTTGATAGGGATTCATATTGGGATTTAGTTTATTCTCATACTTATGAAGATATGATGCAATAACTAGCTTCCTTTTAGCAGCTAGATCGACGGTAAGAATTTGACTTTTGCTGCTATGTTCTCACGTAATCCCGATGTCCACTGCTGCTAAGGTATGTACTATTTTATTAGGATTAGCCGCAGAATATCATTATTATTATTTAAGACCGACGTCCTTCCTGTATTCAATGTGCTTCATTTATAACTCATTACGAAGTTCGTCGTGTTCAACCGTTTTTTGGGGGTTTGCTTAATATGACGTTGGGGACATTTTGGCATGATTACAGGTGTATGGCCTAATTTGTCTTTGAGCGTGAGTTCGATGTTATTATTTCTCCCCGTTAAACTATATTGGGTGCGCCATTTTTTATGTCGGTATATAAATATTGAATAACTTTGACATTTATCAACCGATTGACTTGAGTAGACGTTTTTGAAACATCAATTTATTGCCATTTTAACCATGAATCACTTTACATTGAAACAACGTACCGAAATAGTGATGCTTTACATTGAAAATAGGCGTTCAGTTGTGTTAAGTCAACGTGCATATCGTCGAAAATATCATGGAAAACAAGCACCACCTGACAGCACTCTCCTTCATTTGGTGTCAAATTTTGTTGAGCACGGGGCAATGGGAGATCGCCGACATGCCGTTGATGAACGCTCAAGACGTTCCAGTGAATTGGTTGCAGCGCTAAGAGAGAGTGTTGCCTAGAACCCGCATGTGTCGTATCGCCAGCGCGCAGCATTTTGGTATCACTGGCACCACCTTGCGGCGCATTTTGAAAAATGATTTGCTTTTCTTTACGTATAAAGTGCAATGCAAGCAAATTAGCGGCAAACAAAGTGCTTTTAATTGCGCAACGGCGCTCCAATCCCACCGATGTTAACAGAACGAATTTTGTTAGAATTAGAAAGGCGTGTAAGCAGGCGATTGATACCGCGCAGAAAGCTCACAACCACAGCGACGACCGACCAATAAACTCCTTTGGTGCCCGACTGGTTCGCGCTTCTTCTGGTCAATGGCAAAAGCTGTCAGCAGTCACTTCGCTTCCCCCTCTTTCCCTCTGTTGGTGACAGACAGCGGGACGTTAGTCATAAATTTAAAGGATAAATCTGATGTGTTCGCGAATTTATTTTCCGCGAATTCAAACCTCGATCCCGGCCTTTTGGAGCCACCTGTGATCGTGCCGGCACGGTTTTCCATGCGGGATGTGAGATTTCGCCCGCGTACTATTCAACGCATTCTACGTAAACTGGACTGTATGAAGGCAACCGGCTCAAATGGAATACCAACAGTAGTTGGTAAGAACTGTGCTGCAGAACTATCGCCGGTTCTTGGCAGACTCTTCCACTTATCTTATGCACGGAGGACCTTCCCGCATGCTGGAAAATCCCTCGAGTTCAGCCAATCCCAAAGACGGAAAAAAAGTGTCTCCCACAAAATTACCGTCCGATAGCATTACTGCCTATTTTATCTAAGATAATGGGAAAGGTCATCAACGCCGAGTTAATTAAGTATTTGGAGTGCAGCGGACTTCTGCATGATCATCAATACGGATTACGTGACAGGCGGTCCATGGACACCTTTCGACACTTACAACCGATACATGGACATCGGCAATCGACGGGCATGGTGAGTCAAGGGCGGTCGCATTGGATATCTCCAAGGCTTTTGACCGCATCTGGCATGGCGCATTGCTGAGCAAACTTCGTTCATATGGACTTTTCCAGCAGCTTTGCGACTGGATGAAGAGCTTCCTCGAAAATCGATCGATCCGGGTTGTTATGGACGGCAAGTGTTCGGATCTGTATCCTTTTAATTCGAGCGTGCCTCAAGATCTCTATTTTGGCTTCAACCTTGTTTTTGATTTACATAAACGATTTGTTGGAGACAACGGATAACAGGGTGTTCAGTTTTGCGGATGATAGTATGCTTAGGCTCCTCGATAGTATAGTGGTTAGTATACCCGCCTGTCACGCGGGAGACCGGGGCCCGATTCCCCGTCGGGGATCCTCTGGCGCAAAACTAATGACCTTGCCCGGAAAAAACAAATCATCATGGAAAATTCAACAAGCCTCAGGACTTGCTAAATAAAGCCAAGACCGTTCCCGGTTGTAGTGCCGATGATGATGATGATGATGATGATGAGTATGCTTATTTCCTCCTTTTCGAGTGTTCGGCCGATTGGGGTATCTGCGTCGCACCAGCTGAGAGTAGACAGATTGACTCTCTGAATCACGATCTAGATAAGGTCCTGCAGTGGGGAAAGGCCAATCTCTTCGACTTCAATGCAGCGAAAACACAATATACAACATTCACACAGAAAAGTGGATCATTGGTACCAAAGCTGATGATGAATGGCCAGGCCCTCGAATCTGGGGAAAGCTTAAAATTGCTCGGCGTCACGGTCCGTGGGAATGTATTGTGGCATAAACCTCTGGAAAACTGAGTTATCTTTCTAGAGCCAAGAAATATTTTACTCCGACCCGACATCTTCTCTTGTATAAATCCCAAATTAGACCCGTCCTCGAATATTGCTCTCATGTTTGGGGCTCTGCTCCTAAACATACCCTCGACCTAGTTGAGAGCATACAGAGACGAGCGATTCGCCTGATCGGGGACTTTAGCGCTGACATCGGGACTACAGCTGCTATCACATCGAAGGCGCGTAGCCGACCTCTGTCTGTTCTACAGATATTATCACGGGTACTCTTCTTCGGAGATTCTTGGTGTTGTTCCACGCAATTCGGCTTATATACGCTCCACAAAACAATCCGAAGGATCGCACCCGTTTGTGGTTCATCTCCCGATCGCGAACATTCCTGCATCAGAACTCGTTCCGTTACAGAGCGGGGGAGCTGTGGAATTCCCTCCCCGCGCAAGTGTTCCCGGAGCGTTACAACCTGAAATTGTTCAAAAAGAACTGCAACCGTTATTTGTTGGCATCTCGGGCGCCGTGGCGGCGCTATAGGTTCGCCTTTCCCAAGAGAAGTGTAATAAAAAAATTTGGACACAATGAATATTGCCGACAGACCGTTCAGGTCGCTTGGAATACGGCCAAACAATCAGTCGAATGGGTGACACTAAACCTGATTTTTGGAAGCAAATTTTGACAAGGCACATTTCACACTCTCTGGCGCCGTTAACAAGCAAAATGGCTGCATGTGGGGAGCGTTGATGCGCCATGCCACACTGCAAAAGAAACAATGAAGTTTCTGCAACGAAAATTCCCTGCACGTAAGCTGTCGAAAAATGGCGACATTGACTGGCCACCCAGATCTCAAGACTTGATCCCTCCGGACTTCTCTTTGTTGGGTTATTGAAAAGCAAAGTGCACGCCAGCGAACCTCAGACCATTGATGAACTCAAGGCAAATATTCGTACCGAACTCATCCCTATATCGCCCGAGATGCTCAAAAAATGATGGAAAACGCAGCACAAAGGGCACATTTTACTTTCCTCAATAGAGGCGGACACTTAATTGATGTTATATTCAAAACTCGTCAAAATAAATTGTAAAGGACCAACACGCAATTAAATAAAAACAGCCCATATATATAAATCGGTTGTTTTCTTAAGTTATTCAATATTGGCACACCGACATAAAAGATGGCGCACCCTGTACTAGTCTTACTTTTTTTTTTGCTAAATGATGAGGAGTTTAGTGCATCGACCAAGCGTAGTTGCTTCTTCTTCTCTTTAAGTTGCCGCTGTAAAATGGTTGGTAACTTTTCTAAGTTAGTTATATCCAATCTGACCTCATCATCAAACTAATTCCATAGCTTGTAAGGGTCTGGTAATAATACCAAGAACTATAATCGCTGCAGTTAGATCTAGATTCTGTGAAAGCATGGAAACAAAGGTTGGGAGCATTCAATGAATTCTCATCGTGATGATAGCTCCATGATTACCCCACAATGTCAATCAGAGATCTAATATGTTTGGAAAAGACATGAGTCCTAGGGGTTGATCATGAACTCGGAAAGTACAACTGTAGGGGTTTCTCTATCCTATAGGAGAAACAGCCCACGATTCCAACCACAATACCTACCCATTTCCTTGATAGGTATTTACCTGTAAAACATGTCAAAGGGACGCATAGCTAAACTCATTATTCTATGCGGATAATGCATAATTGAGTTTAGCTACAATCAACGACATACGGCAACACTATCGCGCTAACCATGGGATTTCCACCGGAAATTCCATTCGTATTGGTTAGCAACAACCAAGTCAAACCAAGCGACGCGGTTGCGTCATAGTCCATAGGCTTGAGTATTTATTGAACATTCCACAGAATGGTATTATATCCCCAGCCGATGCGGCGTCCTATTGACTTTTCCCAGATCACCCATTCGCTTGGTATCAATGATCTCTTTTTGCTGGTGAATAACCTTAGCTATGTTTGCCCTCTCTCTCGTATTTCTGTCTTGCTATAGTTCGTTGACCTAAGAGATTGTCACTAGGTCAGTAGACCAGCCGTATACACGGCATTGACGCACACACATCTAGCCAGATCAACCCTGGGTTATTGTGCTTTCCCTTTTGATTTCTCCATTCTGGCTACGCCCATCGACGTCGAACGAATACACAAGTACGTTTCGACCTGGATGAGTGTGGTGAGTTGGGGAACACACAAGAGAGCATGATTACCATTGGCAGATCAATGTGTAAAAAGCAGAAATTACGATTTCCACCCTAAATAGAGTTAGTCACTATTGAATCATTGCCACGGTTAGTCACGCCGCCGCTCGCGCTAGAGTCATTATCCAACCATCAAAGTGTTCGCGCACGCCGCTATATAGCGCAACCTTTTCAAGTAGGACAAGTTCGAAATAACGTATTGACTGGTGAATATCGCTCTCACGTGGATATTTCGAGAGTTTACTAAATAATTGTTTTGCTTCTTGATTCATATTTAATGTCGAAAGTACTTGCGTAAAGTTGGTGAAAGAATTGATAAAAATCCGTGATTTTATGTGTTGGTCGAATTTGATGTGCATTCAAAACTAACGTTTCCTATTAAATTGTGTATTATCATTAAAGTAGACCACAATTAAAACATAATAAAGAACATTATCTATAAAGGAACCTCCAGTGAGTTCATTGGTTTACTCTTTGCTCGTGGGTTAAAGTGAATCCTGTGCCATACGCTGGCAACCATATTTTTCAACCCCACATTGGTGACGCGACAAAGGATACGCAACCTTCAACATTCAACATAATTTAACAAAAGAATCATCAACAAAAATAGACAGTGCCAAAGTGGGAAATAATTTAAAAAAGACAGTAAAAAATTAAATAAATTTTACAAAATTTTCTTCAACAAAAATTTCAATATAAAGTGTCAAAACATAAAATTTTTCAAAAAAAAAAAAAAAAAAAAAACCTGATTAATTTAAAAAAGACATTAGAAATTAAACAAATCGAAAACAGTTCAAAAATAAAATAAAAATAATTCATCAAAAATAAAAAGTGCTAAAGAGGACACATTTTCAACCAAATTAATCAAAAACAATTAAAATTCAAGGAAAAATTAAAGTGCAAAATCAGTTAATTAAAGACAATTCTTCAGAATAAAAAATTAAAAAATTTCAACAAACATTCAAAATCCATTAAACCATTTCAAAAACAAAAATTACAAAATTAATTAAAATCAAAATTAACCGCAAAAAAAACAAAAAATTACCCAACAAAAACCAAAGTTAAATAAATTTAAATAAATTAAAAGACGCTGAAAGGGCAAGTAGAGCCCCAAAACAGCTTTACCATTACCCAACATCATCAGAAGTCCTGGCAGCTCATCTCATCTGTAACACCACGGCGACGTAACCGATACCGCCCACCTTTTAAAACCCAGCTCTGGACACCAGACGCAACAGTTCCAGAAATTCAGGTTTTCCACTTTAGTTAATTTTTAAAGTGTTCATTTCTCTTTTCGATGAGCTCCATCCGAGCCTCTAAATTTAAATTTTCTTTTCAACTAATTTTGATAGTGCAAATAAGAAGTTGTAATAAATTATATTTGAAAGCTTCTATTAAGAACTAAACTTAAATTTCTATTAAAAAAAAGGAAAGGAACGATAGCTATCAAGTAATTTGCATGTAAACTCAAATTTATATATAAAAATTAATTTAAATTAAATTCGATTAATTATCAACGTTCCTTACTGCTGACTGATTCCTGGAAGCTATAAAACAAAAATTAAAGTGTTTTGAATTTTCAATAACAAAAACAGAAACAAACGATATTTATTTAGAAAGGTATATACATCCTAAATAAATCAAATAATATCAAAAAGATACAATTTCGTAATCACTAGACTTATTTTTAAGAAATACGTGAAAAGATAATCCGATCTATAGAGAATAATCGATCGAAACTTGTAAACGTATCGAACTTATACATTGCTAACTGGATCATCATCATCATCATCGGCACTACAACCTGGAACGGGTCTTGGCCTTATTTAGCAAGTCCTGAGGCTTGTTAAATTTTCCATAATGATTTGTTTTTTCCGGGCAAGGTCATTAGTCTTGCGCCAGAGGCTCCCCGACGGGGAATCGAACCCCGGTCTCCCGCGTGACAGGCGGGTATACTAACCAGTATACTATTGAGGAGCAACTGGATCATAAGCACCAGTTATTTTAAGTTAAGTAAATTTAAACATTAAAACGAACAAAAGTAAACTCTTTCAGAGTTGTACTAAGCTTATTTAATTACCATAACATAGTACGTAAAATTATATAATTAGCTTAGTAACTCGGATAAATCCGTTATTTTCCTTTTGTACCGCAGGAATATTTGTAATTCTTTTAGTTTGTCTCACAATATACCGACACAATTTTGTACCTTGCCAAAAATTACCAATTTATCGGAAAAAAAAGATATAATTAACGTGAAAACCGCGACAATTTTTTCAGCACCACTCGACGCGACGCGACGCGACTGTCTTTAGTGACTCCTCTCAACTCCACGCGTCCTCTTGCGACCTCTTTCGCCTCCTCGGCGACCTCTTCCTACGTTCGCAGACACAACTCGTCTCTTTTCAATTCTCTAAATTCCCGGCTTATCCTTACACTTCGGCACCACGCGAGCCGGTACATCACAGCAGGCGCAAGCGCGACCTCAATTCCCCGCTTTTCATGACGCTTCTAGCGACGATTTGCCATCCCACACACAAAGCGTAATGCTCCCTCCGTTCGACGAGGAGGATCCAGAGCTTTGGTTCGCCATAGCCGACCGTTTTTTTCCGGTTCGCTAACATCCACGATGAAGAACATCGTGCTGTAGAATTGCTGCGGGTGCTGGATGGGACACAGCGAATGCACGTTGCGCAGGCGATCAGGTCACCGGGCCCTGATTCCTACAGCAGCATGCGGGAGAGTCTCCTTAACACTTTGGACCAACCCACCACCATCAGACTACAGCGATTGGCGAGCGAGACCAATTTTTCAGGTATTAGACCATCCCTTTTCCTGACCCATTTACGCTCGATAGAGGGGACCAGGATCTCGGATGATCTAATTAGGCCACATTTTCTGAGGAGTTTACCTCAACATGCCCGCTCGGCATTAATGGCCCAACCTAATCAAAGTTTGGGCTATTTATCAAAGGTGGCTGATTCGATTATGGAAACCTTGGACCCACAGTCTGAGCTTCCACCATATCAAGTCGCGGCGGTTAGTCAACACGCCGCACTGCCTACACGGCACCCTCAGTCGTCTCAAACTGCACCTCGAACCGCTCTGGTAGCTTCGACTCAGCTACCCTCTTCGTCCTCTAGAAGGCACACTGGCCTTAATCCGAACCCAACCCAACAAACCTTCGATTGTATTATCGGCGATACTCAGCCAGACAACCCTCCTACTCAGGTCACTACGGCTGACCTACTCGCGCTTCAGGCCTCATTCCGCCGTGAATTGGATCAAATTTGCGCAACGTTCCAAAACACACAACGAAGCGTGCAGAACCGCCCAATGAACCGGCGGCAACCTCCACAAAATACATCCCAGCGGACTTCTTTTCGTCGCCCATCTCCATGGCCTTCTCGTGACGAACCTGCCAATAGGCAAAATCCGCCCAACAATGCCGTCACACGCGCTTGGTGCGCCAACCACCAACGGTACGGAGACCGTACAGCTAATTGTAGGGCACCCTGCGGTTGGACTCGACCAACCAACAACCGGCGTCAGTCTTTAAACTAATTTTGCCGACCGACACCCCTGCGCAACTGGCCGGCACCGCATCCATAAGACGCCTTACGATCAGGGACTCGAGACTGAATATCAATTTTACCGTCGATACCGGCGCTGATATTTCGGTCCTTCCGCGATCGTTCGCCCCACGCAACCGCGTGCCCACCGCCTTACAGTTGTCAGCAGCAAATAATTCTCCGATACGCACGTACGGAAGGAAAAAGCTGACACTCCACCTGGGTCTCAGACATCCAATCACACACCAGTTTGTGATTGCTGATGTTAATGAACCCCTAATAGGTTCCGACCTATTAGGAAAACACAATCTGTTGGTCGATTCGACACACAACAGGCTAGTAGCCCACACCGCACCTTCCTTGCCCTTGTCGGCATCTCCAGCGGTAATACCCATTGCCACACCGTGTACAGACCCTATCCAAGCTATGGTACAGGAATTTGTCAATACGACAATTCCTCTACCTAACCAGCGACGACATAAGGCGAATGTGTTTCATCACATCGAGACACGGGGCCCTCCAGTAAGCCAACGCGCCGCAACGTCGCCTGGCTCCAGAAAAACTACGCGCGGCACTCGCCGAGTTCGATGAAATGATACCACACGGTATCTGTCAACCATCAGACAGTCCTTGGGCAAGCCCACTCCATTTAGTTAAGAAACGTTCCGGGGAGTGGCGCCCATGCGGGGATTACAGACTGCTGAATGCAGCAACAGTCCCCGACAGATACCCCATTGCACACCTATATGATTTTTCATATAAATTACGAGGGTGCAAAGTCTTCACCACCCTGGATCTCACCAGGGCTTACCACCAGATTCCGGTGGCACCTGAAGACATACCAAAAACGGCAGTCATTACTCCTTTCGGACTCTTCGAGTTCAAAGTAATGACTTTCGGTCTCAGGAATGCCGCGCAGACATTCCAGAGATACATCGACTCGGCTTTACGTGGTCTCAATTGTTGTCATGCTTATCTCGATGACATTCTCATCGCCCCACGAGACCTCGTTGAATACAAGCGCCATCTACGACAGGTCCTTGAGCGCCTCCGCGAATTCGGTCTTGTCATCAACCCAGATAAGTGTCAATATGCCAAAGAGCAAATCACATATCTGGGCTAAATTGTTGATGATCAGGGCATTCGCCCACTTCCAGACCGTGTGGAGGCCCTCATCCAATATCCACGCCCAATCAACATAAGCGAGCTCCGACGTTTCCTCGGAATGCTCAATTTTTACAGACCAACCCCTAAAGACGCCGCCCAAACCCAGGCTCCACTGACTGAATTTCTAAAAGGAGCGAAGCGCAACGACAAGCGCCCAATTCCATGGACGGAAGCTTCGGACCGTGCGTTCCAACTATCCAAGGAGCAACTGGCTAACGCCACACTACTCTGATATCCCTTAGAGGGAGCGATTTTGTCTATCCAATGCGACGCATCGGATTCCGCAATCGGAGCAGTCCTACAACAAGATTTCGAAGGCCAACCGGAACCGCTCGGTTTCTTTTCCAGGAAACTGAGTCCCACAGAGTGGCGATACAGCGCCTATGACCGGGAATTACTGGCGATCTATAGCGCCATTAAATATTTCCGTCAATTGTTAGAGGGTTGCTCGCTCTCCGTGTATACAGACCACAAACCTCTGGTCTTTGCGTTCCGGAAAAAGTCGGGAAATGCTTCCCCCCGACAAGAACGTCAACTCGACCTCATCGGCCAATACACTACCGAGATTAAACATATCTCTGGTCCACAAAACATCTCGGCGGACGCCTTTTCTCGAATCGATACGATTCACTTGCGCGCCACTCTGAACAACATCGACCTAGCCCTGGCCCAACAGAAGGACAGCCAGCTCGAATCTCTTCTAACTGCCGATACAGCACTCGAGCTACGCAAAATCACCCTCCGCGATCCTTTGGGCGAAATCTGGTGCGATGTTTCAACTGGAACCGCCAGGCCCTACATTCCCGAGAAGCTACGTAGGGGCGTGTTCCAGGTCTACCATGACCCAGCCCACCCCAGCGGCCGCGCGACCGCTGCTGCTGTCCGTAAGAAATTCATTTGGCCCCGAATGAGCAAAGACCTCACCACCTGGGCCCGCGCTTGCCTCCAATGCCAGCGCTGCAAAGTAGCGCGGCATAATGTATTAGAACCTGCACAATTTAAGCTACCCACGGCACGCTTCGCCCATGTCCATATTGACATAGTGGGACCGCTTACTCCATCAAGAGGATTTTCGTACATCCTCACTATGATGGATCGCTACACGCGATGGCCAGAGGCGACTCCTCTCAGGGCAGTAACTGCTGAAACAGTCGCCAAAGCTTTTTATTCGACCTGGGTCACACGTTTCGGCGTACCTGCCACCATTACTACAGGCCGAGGGCCGCAATTCGAGGCAACGATCTTCGGGCAGCTGACGGATCTCCTCGGCTGCCAACGAAGTCGCACGACCGCCTATCACCCCGAATCCAACGGGATGATTGAACGCTGGCATCGGTCTCTCAAGGCTTCCCTCATGTGTCATAACGACACCAAATGGTTTGACGCTCTACCTACCGTACTCCTCGTTCTGAGGACTAGTTTTAAGGAGGACCTAGGTGCTTCCGCTGCGGAACTCACCTATGGCACCAACCTCCTACTATCAGGCGAACTTTTCGTGGATGGTGATACGCCACACAACCAGTTGCAGGATGTGGGCCACCTCCGCGACCTCCTTCGTAAGGTTAGAGCATCGCCCGTGACCAAGCATGGTTCTAAAAAACTTTTCGTTCACCCTGAACTGCACAGCTGCACGCACGTCTTTGTCAGGGTGGATAAGGTTAAAAAACCTTTGGACCCTCCGTATGACGGTCCCTTCAGAGTCTCCAACCGCATCACCGATCGTGTCTTCGAGATCGATATTCGAGGAAAACGATCCACGGTCAGTGTTGGGAGACACAAACCTTGTTTCCTCGAGGCGTGAGCTCTAGATCCTCAGTCAGCAACCGACTCTGCCAACATTCGCCAACCACCTCAACCTCCACTCACCCGAAGCCGAGCACGTCTCCTTAGGCAATCAAAAAATCCTCCCAATCCACCTCCAATCTAACTTCCTTCCGACAACCATCAAACTACTCCTTCCGACCTCCCATTATTTCGTGACTATATCACTGGCGGGGGAGTACTGTAGGGGTTTCTCTATCCTATAGGAGAAACAGCCCACAATTCCAACCACAATACCTACCCATTTCCTTGATAGGTATTTACCTGTAAAACATGTCAAAGGGACGCATAGCTAAACTCATTATTCTATGCAGACAATGCATAATTGAGTTTAGCTACAATCAACGACATACGGCAACACTATCGCGCTAACCATGGGATTTCCACCGGAAATTCCATTCGTATTGGTTAGCAACAACCAAGTCAAACCAAGCGACGCGGTTGCGTCATAGTCCATAGGCTTGGGTATTTATTGAACATTCCACAGAATGGTATTATATCCCCAGCCGATGCGGCGTCCTATTGACTTTTCCCAGATCACCCATTCGCTTGGGATCAATGATCTCTTTTTGCTGGTGAATAACCTTAGCTATGTTTGCCCTCTCTCTCGTATTTCTGTCTTGCTATAGTGCGTTGACCTAAGAGATTGTCACTAGGTCAGTAGACCAGCCGTATACACGGCATTGACGCACACACATCTAGCCAGATCAACCCTGGGTTATTGTGCTTTCCCTTTTGATTTCTCCATTCTGGCTACGCCCATCGACGTCGAACGAATACACAAGTACCTTTCGACCTGGATGAGTGTGGTGAGTTGGGGAACACACAAGAGAGCATGATTACCATTGGCAGATCAATGTGTAAAAAGCAGAAATTACGATTTCCACCCTAAATAGAGTTAGTCACTATTGAATCATTGCCACGGTTAGTCACGCCGCCGCTCGCGCTAGAGTCATTATCCAACCATCAAAGTGTTCGCGCACGCCGCTATATAGCGCAACCTTTTCAAGTAGGACAAGTTCGAAATAACGTATTGACTGGTGAATATCGCTCTCACGTGGATATTTCGAGAGTTTACTAAATAATTGTTTTGCTTCTTGATTCATATTTAATGTCGAAAGTACTTGCGTAAAGTTGGTGAAAGAATTGATAAAAATCCGTGATTTTATGTGTTGGTCGAATTTGATGTGCATTCAAAACTAACGTTTCCTATTAAATTGTGTATTATCATTAAAGTAGACCACAATTAAAACATAATAAAGAACATTATCTATAAAGGAACCTCCAGTGAGTTTCATTGGTTTACTCTTTGCTCGTGGGTTAAAGTGAATCCTGTGCCATACGCTGGCAACCATATTTTTCAACCCCACACAACTACTGGCTGCGATCAATTAGAAAAACTCAAAACGATATCGTGGTTGTAATTACCTTAAGAACGATACACGACGATATATCTACTCGTGATATAACATATCGCTTAGCTTTCGAATAAATCCTTTCATCCTTTTTTTTTGAAGCACATTTTTCAAGGATAGGTTCCAAAAGTGAGAACTACATAATTACCCATCCGTAATATCTACCTTTCGTGTCATAGAACATCCCCAACGCACATAGCTATAGAACCCAGTCGTCCGTTTATAAGTATGGCTGGAAAGCAGAAAAATATTTCTCTCCATCTTTTATAAATTCAGGTTTTTCCCTTGCTCTGCTTTCTAGATTCTTGTTTTTTTGTGTTTTCGTTTTATTTCATTTTTTATTTTTGGGAAGGGATTTTGTTCCCTGCCACTGAACCTAAAGCCCTGATGAACAATCATCGGGCATGAAGAAGTAAAAGTTCAGAAGCAAGCAAAAGTTGAGCAACTTAGTTAACAGCATTCTGGTTTGAGGTTTGGGGTAGATTGAGCGGTTTGAGTGTTAAACTACCCCGGTATTCCCAGTAAACAAGAGTACACCCGCTAAAACATAGGGAGTAGATCATACAGACGTGCAACGTAACCAGTTCCTTCAAAGCGTGTTGCGGATGGTCGAGTAGAATGGGTGGCAATGGTAGTGTTTTATGCCAGGAGCGAGGACGACCATTAAACAAATCTCGTGCATAGTTCACTTCACAGTCTGCACACAATCCGTCGCTGACAAATTATTAAACCGAAATGGTGTGAGTGGGAGGAATACAATACGTTATCTTCATGCCAAATTGGGGGAGCGCTGTGTGGATGACATAGCTAGAGGGTGTGCGCATATATAACGTCGTTGTTATCTTCATCATCATCATCACCACCAGAGACAGTATCGTTTGGACTCAAAATCAGCATCGACTACTTGCTTTGAAACATGGCCTTTGTCGTATTAGAAGTTGGCTCCTCACTGCCGGCGGCAAGCTTTGTCTTCGTTATGGCTTGTCACCTTCGTCCTCTTCCTTGCAACTATTAACGATCCTTAATATTGGCACGATGTCTTAAGCGGGGCAGAGTTTTGAGTTTGGAGTTTTGTGGATGTAGTGAGGGAGTCGAAAAATGCATTGGGAACAACTTAATTGAAAATGCTGGGATTATGATATTGGTGGAAGAAGAGGAAATAGATTTGAAAGTTGTCGGTTAACCAATACTATCAACCTTTGATGGCTTGAAATGAAGCATGGATGCCCTGAAGATTAATTCGGATTCACTGCAGTCAGTGGAATTAAAGTAGTTGAAAGTACAATAGATTTACACATATTTGTTAGCTCAAATTTTTTCTATTATATTTTTATTACGTTAAGATATTTTTAATACTTTTTAACTTACTAGGAAAAACGAATTTTCTTTACCAATTCATCAATCCGTGACATCATATGTACAAATGCTTTGCTAGGAGCTTTTCCAACCACTAAATTAAATTGCGATAAATAACGTATTTAACTCACTAGGGTCGGCATACGTGATTGTATTTTTAAATTAAATATGGACATTTAAGTGCCCGTAATTTCGATGCAGTGAATCATAGATAAATGTCGACACGAGCCGACGGTAAATAGAAAGACACTTGAAGTTATACATGTAAGTACTTTTGCTGTCCATATGATTTGAGTATCCTTCTTTTGTGATATATTGGGAACACTATTGTGTTGTAACTCCCACAGTTCCCTCACTAGTTTACACTTTGAAAATAAGTTTTCTTTTACGCATTCTCTGTCTGTTTCAGGTTTTTGGTTTATTTAGTACAAGAATTCTTTCCATTAAAATTATAATTCCAGATAGTCGATTATGAAACTTGGGGACAACTGACTGCCACACATCTAATTAATTAAATCTCACTTTTAGTTGGAATTGTTTGTCAATAGGGCGCATCCGTTTTTCTATAATCCCTAATAAAATCTGCTAATGGTCTGGGTCAAAAACTAGATGTTGTCTGTCTCAAACCAGAGAGAAGTTCGAATAACCTTAATGTGAGTAACAACAAAGTGTATTCATATTAGCGCCATTCAATTTGAAGTGGAAACGACGTCGAAACGTCAAATATTGTTTAAGGTTTTTTATTTTTCGACATATGTGAAGTTGAAGCAAATTGAACAATGCCGGGTGTTAGAAGGGAGGATACTATTTTTCAGCTGCGACTATTCTAACCCTGACTCTGAAATTAAGTGGGGTTGTGGCGGTTCCTTTGAACGCCACTAGCTACGTTCCCATTATAGATCGAAAATTTCCACCTAGAGCGGCCGAAAACCGATAAAACAAGTACTGGTGCAGTTCCATTGCTTGCCTAGCAATTAAGCATTTACTTACCTTTTTGTCACCCACCTAAGGTGTCTCCTAAACCATATTTTCGCTAATTCAATAGCACGAAACACAAGAGACATTTTCCTCACGGGCATCATGTGCTAGAAAGCAATTCGTTGGGTGTATGTTGCATCATCAGATTTCCTAGTAAGAAAGTATAACATGCGGCATACACCAAGGAAAACCATTTGGTGCTACGTATAAACATATTCACCCTGCCGCACACGTGCAGGGGATATTATTTTACAGCACATCGATCGGTAAATCGACCGGCAAGCTAAAGAATTAGCATCCATGGCCATGTTCCATAAAGGCAATTTGGTTTCACAACCAAGCAACCAACCTGTCTCGACCACCGCGGTGCACATATCTCCATCGAATTTGCACCATACAAGCAGGAGATACTCCTGCCTTACTTCCATGCTGCAATCATATCGGTCGCTAAACCAATCGACATGAAATGGGTAACCCGCATCTGGCCACAAAAGGGAACCGAGTTCTCGTTAGTGTAAATACACACGCGAGAATTCGACCCTCTGATGAGGCCAGCAACGTGCGCCCGATCAGCATAGATGCCTTACGCAATGCCGATCGGGTAAACATTTCCTTTTATGGAATTACAATATCCACGGTTCGCAAGCGTTTGGACACACGTCATAAGCGTGCGAGGTAAGCACATTTGTGTGAGTGCACACCCTCACCGTGTCCAGGGCATCTGAGATCATCCCTTATTGGTCGCCGAAGCGTTGGATGGAATTTGGTATTCTGCCGTTTCGGTGGCAATCTTCAATCGCGAAACAGATTCCGTGGAGGTAGGTCGTGTCCTCCACGTAAAACGTCGGGTTGCGAGTTGAGTGGCGACGCGCGGTGTTGTGCGTTTGATAACGTCTTCGCTGTGTATTGTTTTTTGTTATTTTTATTACGAATTTATTTTAATGACAGTTAATTATCCTGAAATAAAAACAAGTATAGCAACGATGTGTTGTGTTGTGTTGAAGGGAAAAGTGTGTTTTAATCTCATTCAACTAGTTTTGGACTAAACACAATCGGGAAGTGCGTTGCTCGCCATTGAAATTCCTTGACGTCTATCCTTTTGCTACCTCGTCGTCAGTCGATCTGCCTTTATTAATGATGTGTCGTTTCATTGCATTACGATAGACGCGATTATAGTGCTATAGAGAAGCCCATCGAAAAGATGCCGAGTAAAATCAGTGTGTCTCGAAGCAGCAATCGTTTACAGAAGTAAAATGTAAAATATTTCATCACTAAGCCCATTTTTAATTAAAAAAGTGATAGACGATGTTAGCAAAGAGTATGAACAAGTCACTGTTCTACGAGACGGACAATTGTTAGTAAAAACTAATTCTCAAAAAATTGCAGACCGTTTTCTTAAAATAACAAACTTTGGCAATGTGTGTCCCGTTTCTGTAGAATTACACGAAAAACTAAATGAATGCAAAGGCATAGTGTAGGCCCCTTGTGTGATAAGAATATCGGAAGCGGAAATACTAGTCGAAATGGGTCAACAAAAAGTCACAGATGTGTACAAATTTACTAAAGTAGATGACTTTAAAGTGCGAAGACCCCGGAGACTTATGTTATTTACTTTTAACCTATTCCAACCATCGAAGTCGGTTGACATCGGTTTTTATAAAGCTAAGGTCAGCGAATATATCTCCAACCCTGTTATGCTCTCGGTTTCAGGAAGCGTGTTTCTTAATCCTTAAAAGGACTAAGAGATCTCTTATAAAAGTTCCCGAAAACCTGTATCACAACAGGGTTCGTTGCCGTGCTTCCTTTGAGTCCAAAGGGAAGAGCAACGTCCTTAGATATGGGTCGAATGTCCTTTTCTTCTTTTGGTCTTCCAGGCCAGGTGAAATGAAAAACCGGGTTGTCTTCGTTTTCAGATTTTATTTCTTCTCCCACTGGGGTATTGTAGGGGTTTCTCTATCCTATAGGAGAAACAGCCCACAATTCCAACCAATACCTACCCATTTCCCTTGATAGGTATTTACCAACAGGACATGTCAAAGGGACGCATAGCTAAACTCATTTTTCTATGCAGATAATGCATAATTGAGTTTAGCTACAATCAACAACATACGGCAACACTATTGCGCTAACCATGGGATTTCCACCGGAAATTCCATTCGTATTGGTTAGCAACAACCAAGCCAAACCAAGCGACGCGGTTACGTCATAGTCCATAGGCTTGGGTATTATTGAACATTCCACAGAATGGTATTATATCCCCAGCCGATGCGGCGTCCTATTGACTTTTCCCAGATCACCCATTCGCTTGGGATCAATGATCTCTTTTTGCTGGTGAATAACCTTAGCTATGTTTGCCCTCTCTCTCGTATTTCTGTCTTGCTATAGTGCGTTGACCTAAGAGATTGTCACTAGGTCAGTAGACCAGCCGTATACACGGCATTGACGCACACACATCTAGCCAGATCAACCCTGGGTTATTGTGCTTTCCCTTTTGATTTCTCCATTCTGGCTACGCCCATCGACGTCGAACGAATACACAAGTACGTTTCGACCTGGATGAGTGTGGTGAGTTGGGGAACACACAAGAGAGCATGATTACCATTGGCAGATCAATGTGTAAGAAGCAGAAATTACGATTTCCACCCTAAATTGAGTCAGTCGCTATTCAATCACGAGCACGTAAGGTCGCGTCGCGTCAAAAAGGCATAGTGAATAGTTTTTTTTTCCTTTGATAATTGATTACCAATTACAATAAATTTCCGCAAAAAAAATATATTTTCAATTGGAGCGAATAAACACTGAAACGCGAATTGATAAAAGAATATTAAATAAAGAAAAAAAAATAAATGTGACATCTAACAAACAAATTCAGTTAAGTGTGTGTGATTATTTCAATTTGGAAGCAAATATATTGGATTTTATATTTAAGAGTTAACTGCAGAACTACTTTCTAATTGTCGGGGGTGTTCAGTGAATCCTGTGCCATACGTTGGCAACCAAAACCAACCCCCACAGTATCTCCTCCAGGGACAAGATACGAATTTAAACTGCGGCCCGGAGATCACGAAACCATTCCTTTATAAAGGAAAAGGAATCGAAAATTGTATCTCAAAGATACACATTTTCGTGCAACAATCTCGATCTTTTGGATATTTCGAGCGGGATATTGTGTTTACACAAGATAAGAAATCAATTTCTTGAATTCTTACGAAACCATTACGCAGATGTGTGAATGTATCTGCTTTTGAGTTTTTGTTTGTTTAACTCAATGGAATTTTTAGGATAGAGATAACAATCTCTGAATTTTGGATTTGGGTGATGCTGTGGTGCAAATATAGAACAATAAACGAATATTGGATTCGTTTATTGTGAATTTTAATTTTAATTTTGATTCTGGATTTAATTATGCCGTGGGGGCAAATGTTATGCGATAAACGAACGTTTGATTCGTTTATTGCGAATTTTGGATAATGTTTGGGTTTTTTCAGGTTTTGATAGGATTTTGGATTAGGAATGGGAGAAAAAGATGGTAGGGCTTTTTGGAGCACTACAACCCCATGAGATGCTGCAATTGCCAACGACTTGGCCATACCACAAAACGCTGCACCAATACCACAATGTGCGAAAAGTATAATCTGCCACCTCATAGCCTAGTAAATTGCAGTCGCCAACTGCTCGCTCCCCCACTCAGCCGCGTTTAAAACCTGTCCTTCGTATATCCAAGCGAAAGAAATATTAACAATAAAAACCACAAACAAATGCTCAATGGGCGAAGCCAAACGAATTTATAAGGAAAAAATTATCCCTAAACCTGATCATTTTTCAGGAAGCTTCGTAGATACACTAAAATCGAGCCAATTACAAAGACCCTCAACGGCACAAAACAAACACAAAACTACACTCAAGGAATCCCTTCCAACCAGCTCCTCCTCATCTGCTGCAATAAACAGTCTTCAAATTGCATTGCCCCACAAGCCAAAAAAGTCAACAACACATAACCCCACCAAACCAAATTCTTCTATAACGCCACTAATCCAACGAACACCATCGATTCAATTAACGCCATCAACTCAACAAACATCATCAACTCAATTAACAACATTCGAACCCCCATAACTACATACAAGTTCGCCAACAAACAACCAAACTGAAACCATTCCACAACCCCCGACAAGCTGCTGTGCTAATTCGCAACGCACCCCTTCACCCAAATCAAAGGTAAAAAGTAAACCGTCTCTCACTAATATAAAAATTAATAAAAATGTACATATAGGGTTTTCCAATATGGGGCTTGACAACTTTTTTTCGGTAGTAAATTTTTATAATTTGCAGACGTTGTTCGTTCGTGTACTTAATCACAATGAAAATGTTGAGTTCACTGAGTAAATTGGCAGTGACAGTTCGATGATTAGTGAAAGGGTGCGTTCACAAATTAAATTCAAAGTTGTCAAGTGCCTATTGGATAACCCGATACCGTAGTAGATGATCATATTACAATGCAACTATAAAACTAACAACCAAGCCCCTGACACTGCTGTTCCTGAGGTTGGACACTTGAACTCAATCCGGAGTCCAAGTGCCCCATATCCGGAACTGCGGAGTCTAGATCCTAAAAACTTACATCCCACCCACCATACCTTCCAACACATTAACAAATTTAAGAATATACAACAACAACAAAATCAAGTCCCAAGCACACTAGCAGGGTTGAACGCCCAAAACTCACTCCAAAACAAAAATCATTCACCATTCTACAATGGAACATGAATGATTATACCAATAACTTTGACGAACTAAACATTCTAATTGAAAAGTATAACCCACATATACTATCACTGCAAGCAACGCATTGTCCAGTCAACACCACACCATTCATCCCTAAATCCTATATATGCTATTTCTACAATTCACATGCAAACACAGTACACAAGGTGTAGGATTACTAATCAAGAAAGGTACTTCCTACAAAATTCTCCCCATCATTACAAATATCCAAACTCTCATTGTAGAAATACAACACCCTTTAAATTTCACCTACATTGCATTATATCTCCCCCCCAAATCACCCATTAAATAGAAATGATCTTCAGGCTATACTCAACCGAACAAACGAGCCCAGAATACTTGGAGGCGACATAAATGCTTGGAATTCACTCTGGGGTTCACCTTCCGCAAACAAAAGATGGGAAGTTATTGAAAACCTCCTCCTCACCTCCAATCTGAATGAAGGTTCGCCTACTCACCTTTCTGCCCACAATATCCTCACACATATAGAAATCACTTGTTGCTCCCCAGAATTGGTTCCGAAAACTTCATGGCAAGTTCTAAATGACCTCTACAATAGTGACTATTTCCACGTTTTAAGCATAATAAATAATCAACAATCGATAACCCATCACAGATCTATAAAAAAAAAAAACCGATTCTTTCAACTAGGTACTTTTTGAAAGAAAAGTTGACAAATTTCTTTCAAACGATCCCCCCACACCTGACACGAATCACGAAGCTGCGTTAATCAGTAAAGCACTCAGATCCGCTGCCAATCTCTCAATGTCCCAAACAAATATCACAACCAAATCAGAAACCAGGCAACATGTACCTTGGTGGAACTCCGACCTAATCTCAGACACAGTTGAAATAAGCCAACTCTTCGCCAAAACCTGGGCGCAATTCTCAGGCAACAATAATTTTCGCCCCGAATTCAATCGCAAAAAAATTGAATCCTTTAACAAACCACTATCTTTGCAAACTCCTAACTCCGCAGCTCTGCGCGTTGGACAACACATCTCATTTATCGAATTCGAGTCAGCACTTAGTGTAACTAAGGGCAAAACTCCAGGGAGAGATCGAATATCCTACCTGTGGGGGTTCTTTAAGGATCGCCCGAAGAACCACCCATCGTCCTAACTCAACTTCCCTTTTCCAACAGTAATGCCATTACCTACCGTAGCCTTTTACCTGCATATGAGCAATCCAAAGCTCTTCCCCAATCATTTCTTACCTGAAACATAAGCCCACGGCCAGATCATTTTCTTGCCACGGCATCAACCAATATATACCGACCAAACCACTTCGGTTCACCTTACATGAATCATTTAGGAACCTGGTCGGTTCCTCTGGGCGACAACATGTCAATCAAACATACACCAATCCTCCTGTGTCTTCTTGTTCCAACAATCCGTTGGTCCAAAAAGACACGTCGGGCAACTTGCTGCTTGCACATCTGCAAGCCAAATTTCCGATGATCGATCGCCTAAGCCGATAACCGATCATCGAGTTGGACACGACAATAATTGTTGTCCAAACAATCAAATCAACGGCCGTGTCCCACGATCCGTTTCTCAACCAAACGCACAGTACTCTCACTGTGTTTATTTTTTTCCTACCATCCGTTGGTCCACAGCCACCCTGGGTAGGTTGTACGCTTGCACACCTGCAAGTCAAATTTCCTATGATCGGTCGCCTAACCCACAACCAATCATCGAACAGGACATGGCCAATGATCAGGTTCGACGGTGTATTTCTCTAAAACAAACATGCACCATCCATCCTGGTCCTTTGCCATCGTGGTCGAAGTTTGTGGCGACTCTAACAGATACACACACAATTCACAAGCAAAATAGTGAGGAGCACCGAACGAAAAATCGAACAAGAAAATACATCAGAACCGTATACCTAGCGATAACAAAAATAATTCACATCAGTAGAGTATAGTCGAGTTTAAGAATCAAATTCTAAACACGGTCAGGTGGGTAACGCTTAGGTTCAATTTTTTTCGTGATTCAAACTGTAATAGCGTCAGTTCGAATCACACGATCTTCTTCACTATTATTTCAAACGCTATAATTGGTGACTACGGCGTGATCTGTACACGCAGCACACACTCCCCGTAGTAAACAGAACTTCACACACGCAGTCATGACTTCTGCATAGAGCACACTCGCTTGCTCCGACCTTCTCTCGTTCGCTCGTCGTTTGCACCGAATCTGATCGTAATGAAGTTACTAGGAAGGGGGTGGTGTAGCGACTCTAACAGATACACACACAATTCACAAACAAAAATAGTGAAGAACACCGAACGAAAAATTGAACAAGAAAATACATCAGAACCATATACCAAGCGATAACAAAAAAATAATTCACAGCAGTGGAGTATAGTCGAGTTTAGAAATGAAATTCTAAACACTGTCAGTAGCCTGATGGGTAACGCCTAGGTTCAATTTTTTTCGTCATTCGAGCTGTCATAGCGTCAGTTCGAATCACACGATCTTCTTCACTATTATTTCAAACGCCATAATTGGCGACTACGACGTGATCTGTACACACAGCATACACTTTCCCATAGTAAGCAGAACTTCACACACGGTCACGACTTCCGCATAGAGCCCAGGCTCCGGCGTTTTCTCGTTCTCTCGTTCGTCCGTCGTTCGCATACGAATCTGATCGTAACGAAGTTACTGCGAAGGGAGTGGTGTGGCGACTCTAACAGATACACACAATTCACAAGCAAAATAGTGAGGAGCACCAAACGAAAGATCGAACAAGAAAATACACCAGAATATACCTAGCGATAACAAAAATAATTCACATCAGCGGAGTATAGTCGAGTTTAAGAATCAAATTCCAAACACGGTTAGTAGCCTCTATCGTTTACGATGGCAATGCAGCCAGCCTCCGTACACGATCATCTATTTGATCAGTTGGGTATTTGGATTTTCTTTTGTGCACTCTTCGCATCGTCGTTTGTCCTGGCTTCCAGCGAATGGGTTTTCAACCAGACCTGTACGGTCACCAGGGAAATTCTCCCAACAAAACTGAAATAGATCGTTCATTGGTCGTCACCAAAGAAAAGATCGGATTTGCTCCTCACACATCGGTGGGAATCCACCCCCGGCTGCGGCTGGTGGTAGGTTCCGTACAACATCATCAGGGGGTCAGATTTCAATCCCCATAGCGGACGGTCGCGCTTTTAAACGTTAATTTTCATCCCTCGCCGCGTTACAAGGAGTCAGTTGTTGTGTCAGAGTTCAGAGTGCGAGTTAGCGCCTAGTGTTTTAGTTTTATAGTTGATAAATCCGTTTGGTTTCTTTTTAAAGTGAAATTGGTACGATACTTTTGGATATCCTGAAGGAGTTGCAGGCGTTCATCGCGTTCATCGCCAAAGGATTATGCGGACTTAGTTGTGAACAGTTCTGAGCTAGTGATCACTAGAATAAATTAAGAATTCCTGGAGTTTTGTAGTGAATCATTTGTCAAAGCTGATCACCCTATATTGTGAACAGTGAAAAATTTCTGAGTTAGTAACACTAGCATATATTAAGACTTTCTGGAGTTTTGTTGTGAACCGTTTTTCTAAGCCAGTAAACACCCTATATTGTTAACTTCCACTTCTATGCGCATGTGCCGATGCCATAATATAAATAAAATAAAGAACACTTAATCAACTAAATAACTTCCGTGACTTTTCATTTTACTGTTTGGTTGGAGTTCGTTTTATTGGCGGACAATTGACAGTGAAACAAACGGTAAGTGTTGGGGAGTTGAGAGGATCTAGTGCCCATGTCCGGCACATACACACCGCCCCCACATACCCAATGTTGAAAAATCGTTCACACTATTCAAAACAAAGAATTGTAAAGTTATACAATAAAATACTTGAAGCATCACACATCCCACAAACATGGAAAACCGCGGTCCTAATACCTATTCCCAAACCGAACAAAGATACAGATACGGTGGTGGGCTACCGCCTCATATGCTTAATCACTTGTCCCACAAGAAGAAAAAATCGTAGCCAAACGTCTACGCTGGTTTATGGAAACAAAGAAATTGACATCCATCAACCAAGTAGCTTTCAAATCCAACAGAGGTTGCACAGACGCGTTACTCCACATTGACCAGTGCACCTCAAAGGCTCTATCTGCTAAAAATCACGTTACAATACTCTCTCTTGATTTTGAGAAAGCATTCGACAGAATAGGCACTCACACCGTACTTAATAAAGTGTTAAAATGGAGAATTAGCAACAATATATATAGGTAGGTTAAATCATTTCTAAGCAATAAAAAATTCCAATGTAAAGCTAACCACGTTTACTCCAATACATTCCCATTACATAACGGAATCCCTCAAGGATCTCCATTGCCAGTTGTACTATTTATGATCGCATTTGACGATATAAGTACAATAATACACAAACAGAAACATCAAGATCATTGCATTTACGCCGACGATTTATACATCTTAAGTAAATCCAGTGATCTAACTTTCTGCAAAAACATTTGAACTGAAACAGTGAAAGATATCTTAGAATGGTCAAATTCCTCAGGTGCCAGACTCTCAGTGTACAAATGTAAATTATTTCATGTGTGCCGACGACAACCTCGTCCCCAAATACACCTCAACATAAACAACAAAACAATCCAAAATGTCCCCAACCTCAAAATCCTAGGAATAACCTTTAACAATAAGTATACCTGGAAACAACATTCTTCAGAACTCAAAGTATCATTAGCAGCGAGGCTCAATATTATTAAATACTTAAGCAACAAGAAAAGTAACGTACACATTAACATTCTATGTAAAATTACTACAGCTCTAATTTTAAGTAAAATAGACTAAGGGATATATATCTATGGCAATAGTCCGAAAACTACTCTAAATATAATAAAACCCACCTATCACCAAGCCGCTAGAAGAAGCACCTTTGCATTCAGAACGACTCCAATAAAATATATACTGGCTGAAGCTGGCCTCCCAACAATCGAGGACCGGATGGAAATCATATCATTAAAATTAATAGCTAAATTAGCATTTTCGCGAAATTTCATAATCGACAAGGACATCAAACTAACAATAGGATACAAAAACACCAACCGAATCCCATCTGCAATCCGCCGCATTTTAGATAAAGCCAAGGAATTGGAATTGGATATTAAAAAAACGTTCAAATACTCCGTAACCTACCCGCCATGGCTTATAAATAATGATAATATCATAACAACACTCTCAACATTTAAAAAACCAAATACAAACCAGGAAATATACTGTGCACTATTCTGGTCAGTCGCCTCAAAATATAAATCCAACGGATGGCGCTTTCTGTACACAGATGGATCCAAAACAACTACACATCCTTTGCGGTCACATCCGAAGAAGGTGCAGTAAAGAAAATCAGACAATTACCCGAATTTTGCTACATTTTCACGGCGGAAGCCTTCGCAATCTTACAAGCCGTAACATTCGCCACCAATCACAGAGAAAAATATATCATCTGCACCGACAGCCTGTCGGTACTCAACTCAATCAGAAACACGAACAATACTGATAATATCATTTCCAATATCCCCAATAATATCATTAAATACTGCAATTTAATAAAACTAATGAGGACTCGCAGTCACGTCGCCATCAGCAGTTACGAGAATGCAGACGCCGCGCCGCAGCCAACTCAGCCAAAAGAGCTTCAGTACATAAAATCAACACCTACACAAGAGCCGATCTACTATCAACTATCAGCAACCAACAAAAACAAATAAACCAAACAAACTGGGATACTCACTACTGTGGCGGTTCCCATAAACGCCACTACTCACCTTCCCAAATTACCTAAAAGCTTCCAGTCCTGAAGCTCCCATTACCCAATTGTTCTTTGCTAATGCAATGGCATTAGCACCTACAATGCTACAAGTATTAAGGTTATCTAATGCGTAACCTGAAAGTCTATGTAAAAAGAATTTCTCCCACAAGCGCATTTTCCATGCATCAAAGCATCGGCAAAATTTTCCCAAAAGAATTCTCAAGCATTCATAGTTCATTTGCATTTTCCTAGAAGAATTCCTTAAAGGACAAGCATTATGCCTGAAAGAAAACAATTCGGATACCGTACCATGTAACCATCATAATCAGAGATGATTATCTTTGCGTCACCTATTCCCAGCTTCACTATGTGTACAACAATGTTCCCCACATACACATTGGCTGGCGACTCCTTTGTCCAACGACAAAGCAACTCCAAGCAGCTTATTGACACAGCTGCAGACAATTAGCGCAATAGCCGCTAAAACCAAATTCTTCAGCACGCGGCATGTGCAAACAAAAGAATTCTGTTCTTCCGCAGGCGTTCTGGCGATACGATAAACAATCCAAATTGTTTGAAGTATCCCAAATTCATTTAGCATCTAAGAGTTGCAATTTGTTTATTTAGCCGATCTCTCAGCTCATAAATTTCTTTATGCCCTTCAATATCTCTGAATTCGTTTCTCATGACCTCGCCGCATGAGCAAACAGTGGTCCATTAGCACATATCATTTCACGCACACCAACAGGATCTTCACTACGGGATCCGGTTCGCTACTCCATAAAGAGAGACTTCACGTCTCTTATTTTATGTGAAATAAATTGAATTCAAGACAGAATAATAAAAAATCATTCATGAATGGAAATCACGGTGTTTCATTTTCTGTGCTGTGGAATTCGTGTGCTTGATGTTTTCTTCTTCCCTTGGTGATCATTCGGTTGTATTCGGCGGAACTTTGTTTCAGCGGGGAGTGGGTTGATAGTAGAACTCTCGCCCATGCTGGCGTCATGACTATCTACCCCACACTACCATGCCTATAAAATGGTAAACCCATTCAAAACTCGCCCTTCTTACCCAACTAACTTGACCAAATCCACAAACACAAACTTTGTGAGGCTGCGATTAGGCCATACAGCTGTTACCCACCTCCATCTGCTCCACCGAACTACAGCTCCCATCTGCCCAAAATGCAACACAACACTCACAATCACTCACATTTTGAAAGACTGTCCTCACCTAAAACCTTTGAAAGATAGACAATTTCACAATACAGATATTTATACAATTCTAGCAGATCTGTGGGAGTTCTTTTTAGCTTGTCCGAAGAACCCCCCATAACTACAACCCAACTTTCATAGTTTCCCGCTAATGCAATTGCATTAGCACCGGTAAATGCTTCACGCATCAAGGTTATCTAACGCATAACCTAAAAGCTCCTGGAAGAGGATTCTTACCTTTCATGCATCAATTCGCATTCAAAATTCCCTACAAGAATTCTGTCCAGCTTATAGGATTATAATACCATATGCATTTTCCCTAGGTGAATTCCAGAAAATAAACAATTCGGTTCACATATAATGTAACCATCATAACCAGGGATAATGATCATTGTGTCGGCTATTCCCAGCCTAACCATGTTTACAATAAATTTCCTTACATACACACTGGCTGGCGACCTTTTCACCCAACGACAAAGCAACTCCTAGCAGCTTATTGATGCAGCTGCATACAATTAGCGCAATAGACGTTAAAACCGATTTCTTTAGCACACATCATCTGCAAACAAAGAACTCTGTTCTTCCGCAGGCATTCTGGCTATACGACAAACAATTCAAATTGTTTCAAGTATCCCAAATGCATCTAGCATCTAATAAGTGCAACTTGTTTACTTAGTTGAACCCTCAGCTCATAAAGTCCTTTATGCCTTTTAATTTTTCTGGATCCGTTTTTCATGACCTTGTGGCATGAGCAAACAGAAATCCATTAGCACCTAATGGATACGGCTTGTTTACTTAGCCGAACTCACATCTCATTGATGCCCATTATCCCTTTTTGATTTTTCAGCTTCGTTCTCATGGCCTTGTCCCATGAAAGAACCAATGTTCACACATGCATGAATACCATCCTGATCTCCTCTATGAGGTAAGGTTACTTACCCGAAAGAGAGACTTCACGTTTCTCGTGTAATAGGAAACGCACCCTTAATTAAGAGAGTAAGTACCACTGACCGAATTTCTCTTCCTAGCGAATTGACATCGCTGAGTCGTTTTCCATCACCCGACCGAACTGGTCGGTCCGTCTCCCGCTCCCTGTTTCGCACACGGGGAGACGCATATATCCCAAAGTCGAGTCGAGTAGGAAATCTGCGCCCTTATATTAATCAAAAGACAGGGGATTAAAAGAAAACCAAAAATGTGAAAAATAATTATAAAGTAAATTACCGGAAATACAGAAAATTTAATAAACAATATCATACATCTAATAAAAATGACGAAAACTAAAAAATCATTTAGTGTTTTCTTTCCCGTGCTGCGGTTCCATGAGTGTTTATTTCGTTGTACTATTGTGTTCCATGGGTGATAGTGAACTCTGATGGGGATAGAAGTGAATCAGAGCAGTACGCCTGCACACAATACTTCTTCCCCACAGATCCCACTACCGACAGCATAGAAATTGTAAATAAGTTTTTAAATAACATTAAGATTAAAATGTAAATTAAAAGTACAGAGCCAATAGTCCCCGCTGCTAGGCTCATTATGTTAAGTTATTGATGTGTAATTTTACGTTACTAGTTGATTATAAATAAATAAATAAATAAATAAATAAAACTAACTTTATTTCAGAGATGATAAAATAAACGCAAGGTATTTCTCCAGCACAGATATCATAAAACCCACACATATATACATTATGAAACTGGAAGCGGTGTGTTTAATCCTTCTGCGCATATACCCGCATATACTAGGCTCGCTTTTCATTTAACATATGGTAATGCGTTAAAATAGCGCAAATGTTTTACGAAAGAGTGCGTTCAAAAAAAAAAAAGAACTTCTAGCACATCACGTGATTTTTTCGGCAGGATCATCGTCTTGTCGAGCTCACTTGTGGGGGTTCTCTACATCACACGGAGAACCAACCCACAACCCTAACCTGCAAACATGCAAAAATCCAAGCCGCACACATTTCTCCGAAGTTCATATGCCTTAACAAAGCGTATATTCAAATCCTCAACGGAACATTAGCAAGTATACCAAGCCGCACACATTTCGCCGAAGTCCATATGCCTTAACAAAGCGTATATCCAAATCCTCAACGGAACATTACCAACCGACTAAACCGCGCACATTTCCCCCGAAATTATCTCGGTTAACATTTCTATCTAAACGATACCCCTTCCTTGCACCCAAGCAATTTCAATTTCCTGGTATACACAAACAACGAATCCAACTTAGCTTATACGGCAAGGATTCGCTGGAACTAAACTCATATGCATAGGCATAGCAACTCTTCCACTAGATTCTTAGGAAGTGACAATGAATTTACGATGCCACTACCCCAACGCAATGGATTTTCAATTCCATCAGTCAGTCGCAATTTATCCACCGTGGCGTCCGCAACAAAGAGTCGCAATCCAAGTACCACCGAGTGCACACAATCGCGTGTTACATTCACCCGAGTCGACCGGGAGTCCGCGTTCTTTCTTAATCCTCAAGCTGCGTAGATATGCGATCGGAGGGTCGGTTCTCACCGTTGGTTTAAACCGCTTTTGAGTAGTAAAAAGAAATTGGCCAAGTGAAAAGTGTCACGCACTGAAGCAAAATAACTAATCATTTGGATTATCCACTAAGTGCTTCTAGTATCGAGAGTGTGGAGAGAATAAGATCCTATGACATAGCCGAGTGGTGGTAATTAAGTAGATTCAAGTGACAAGGTTGCGATCTTTACGATTAAGTGCGTGAATTAATTGTATCAAGTTAAGCCGAACTGTGCGGGAGCAGAATAAAGAACACATTTAAAGGAACGTCTACAAATAAAACAGGTATTTTCATTTCCCTTGGAACCACGAATTTCCAACGACGGTTGCGACGAACACGTAAGTAGGGCGGTAGTGAAATAGTGCCATACGTTGGCGCACAGCACCCATCGACCCCCACACACTATTTGAAACATAGTGTAGAAATTCAAAACCACTGAGGTTGTGGTCAAAACAGCCCCGAAGACTGTTACGTACAAAACCTCCCCTCTAAATATGCATACCGGGCCAAGCCCCATTCAATTTGGGATAATGTGAGTCCCCTTCGAAATTATTAATCAGCCCGCGACACAAAAACTCTTTATTTCGGGAAGTGCTGCACCACCACACACGTTTAGGTATGTCTTTCCTCTTTCAAATCATTGCACGTATCATTGTTTCAGAACGACAAGCAACATCGCTGCACGCCACCCTACATTTGAGTGAGAAATCTTCCCCGACGACATTCCTCGGCCGGCGGAAATCAAACTACGTGTTGTACAATCGACAACACAATTATTGAACATATTGTAAGTAAACCGAGTTAGTTGGTTTACGTCGCTTTACAGATCCATCTTCAGGAATAGATATTATTCCAAACATTTACCTCTTGAAGTAGTGAAGGTTTACACTATTTTGTTCAATAAAGCTCTAAATAATGCATATTATCCAACCCAATGGAAATCTGCTGTAGTCGACACCATTTACATTTATTACAGCAAAACACCATGTGCTCCGGGTAGGTTTTCTAGTCAGCCAAGAACTGAAGCCTCCCATCACCAGCTTTAACGCAATAAAGGAAAGGCTATGTACTCTTCGCCTGCGAGGCAAGCTTAAAAACATAAGCCTCATAAACGTTCACGGACCTACAGACGAGTCGAATACTACGAGAACGTCGAATGGGCCCTCAATGCCTGCCAAAGATACGATGTGAAAATCGTTCTTGGTGATTTGAATGCGAAAATAGGTCGGGAGCCGGTTTTCAGGCACTACGCAGGTTCCCATAGTTTGCATGAGAACACTAATCACAATGGACTACGAGTCATCGAACTGGCAGCTTCAAAAAGTTTGGTCATTGCAAGTATCAGGTTTCCGTATAAAGATAACCACAAAGCCACCTGGGTATCACCCGATGGAGCCACTCGCAACCAAATTGACCACGTGTTGATTGATCGCCGCCACTCCTCGAGCCTGATGACGGTACGAACGTACCGAGGTGCCACCGTCGACTTGGATCACTATCTAGTTGGTACAGTTTTCTGAGCGTGGATTGCCTTACGGAGACGTATTGCATCCGCGGATCAGGTTCGAATCAAAACGGATGCCTTGCGCAATGGGAATACCAGTAACACCTTTGGTCATGCGCTAAGAATCGCCCTCGAAGAGCTCAACGGAGTAAGTACTCGGTCCAGAATGCCGGGCGTAGAAGAGAAATGGACACGTCTTAAGAATACTGTCATTAGTACTGCGAACTCCATCTGAGGGAGTAGTGGTAGAGGTCGGAACGACTGGTTTGATGATGAGTGCAAACTAGCAGCTGAACGTAAGAATGTTGCATACCGGGCAATGCAGCAGTCTCATAGGATGCGGGTACGCGAAGAGGAATACAAAGAGCTCAGAAGATCCGAAAAAAGGCTTCATAGACAAAAGAAAAGTGCCTGGGAAAAAAACCTTGTCTGTGAAATAGAGAAAAGTAGAGCGTGAGGTCCGCACCAGGGGCGGAAGTTCTACCAAATAATCTGCAGTATGACGCGGTACACACCACGCTGCACTTACTGCAAGGATAAAGAGGCTAATCTGATCACCGATCCTGAAGGCATTCTGGAGCAATGGGAAGTGCACTTCAATGAATTGCTAAATGGTCAGCTCACAGAAGAATTGGAAGCTCCACCAATGCAAGATCAAGACCAAATGCTGCCGCCACCAAGCATTGAGGAAACATTAAAAGCCAACTGAGCTGATCAAATAAGGAGGGTTAGCGTTACATCACGCAATTCATGAGATCGTGGTGCACGTATGGGAGCAAGAGGAGATGCCGGGAGATTGGAGTCGTGGTATAATTTGCTCCATACATAAGAAAGGAGATATCACAGTGTGCAGCAACTATAGGGGTATAACATTGCTGAGTACCGCCTATAAGATACTCTCCACTATCCTACAAGATCGGATAGGTCCATACCTTAAAGTCATCATTGATCAATATCAGTGTAGCTTCGTCCCAGGAAAATCAGCGATTGATCAGATATTCACCCTTAGACAGGCAGGAATTTAAGATTCCATTGTATCATCTATTTATAGACTTTACGGCCGCCTACTATAGCATAGCCAGGGTAGAACTATATAATGCCATGTGAGAGTTCGGCATTCCAAACATATAATGACCATTTTGTTTTGTAATGATTATTTCAAATTCAACAATGCGTTTTCTGCCGCAGTCCACAGCGTCAGTTTGATGTATAGGATATTTAATATAGATAACAATTCACCAATATTAGAAGCTTCTCTTCTTCTGTTGATAACTCCACCTTTTTAAAGTCTTTCGGGACGTTTATAAGTACTCAATTTCCCTTTCCTATATGTTGTATGTTTTCCTGAATGACAACAGTGGCATAAATTAGTGTAGGAGGTCGGATTTGAAGACTTCTTAGTCCGTAGTTCATATAGAATTATCGGTAATTTGGTACGAATCAAGTTTAACGTTGTTGGTGTATCCATAGCGGATAAGTTGAATCGGCTGCGCCCGTTGTGTCGTGTAGAGGTAATGCCAGTTATAGTGTATCTAAACCATTGTGGCGTCGGGTCGGCGTTCACACTTAACGGCTCCCAATCACAACCCAATAGTCACCGAAATGCCCTTTAATTCCTGTGGATGGAAAGTTAGGAATTTACACGGTTTGCCTTGGTTTATCCTCATCACAGGTCACGCAGTTGCATCGCCTGGTAAACTGCTGCCGACCCCAGATTCACCGGCTCCCGGTTCCAATCTTCCTTGTAGTTTTGACACAAACAAAGAACAAGATATCAAGTTCGACATGCACCAATATTTAATTTATTAAACAGGATCTTATTACAAACGTTTTCTTTCACACAGTTTTTAGGTTTTTAAAAGGTTTACAGTTTTTAGGTTTTTAAAGGCTTACGATTTTTCTCTCTTTTTCCGAAACTTTTCGCACATACTCTATTCTTTTTTTTACACCCATTGACTGCTGTGGCAGTTCTCGTCACTCCTACAGTACAACTCTACTTTACCTCCTTATCTTCCTCTCCCATCACCGCTCTTCGAAAATTCATCTTCGACGGCGGTCGACTTCGAAACCAGCCAAAGCCACCACCGCCGAAAAGAAACTGGGTTTATACGCCGCCAGTATTTATTTTATATATTCTGGTCAAAACAAAGGCGATGGGGAAGATACTTACGTAACACGAGCAGGCGGCACAAAAGCTGGCACTGCACATTAATGAGGGAAAAACTAAGTACATGGTGGCAACTTCTTCGAAGAGAAGACCTAACGTTGGTCAAACTATCAGGGACGTGGAGCACGAATTTGAAGTAGTGCAATCCTTTAACTACCTTGGTTCAATAATATCACCCGATAACAATATGGAGGAAGAAATACGCGACTGGCTGATCAAATCTAACAAAGCCTACTATGGTTTATCACGGTTCTTTAAATCCGGAAATTTTTCCAGAATATCCAACCTACTACTGTACAAGCCCATGGCCTTACCAGTACTGATGTACGGATCCGAAACCTGGGTGCTCAATAAAAGACACTCTGAACTCTTAGCCGCGTTAGAGAGGAGGGTCTGAAAGAGAATCGTTGGCCTCATATGTGAAGGAGGACGATTCCGGAGACAACCATGAGTTGTACCTACCTTGAAGCTAACGTTGTAAGAAATATCAAGTTCGCTGGACTCCGGTGAGCGAGACATCTAGCTCGAATGACCGAAGAGGAGCCTGCCCGGAAAGTCCTGTGTGGTAGGATGTATGGAAGGAGACAGCGCGGCAGACCATGTCTGCGATGGAGGGATGGCGTAGACCATGACGCCCAGGGCCTGGGAGTGCCAAACTGGATGACATCGGCTCGAAATCGGGATCGGTGGAGAGATTTGTTAAATAAGGCCAAGACCGGATCCCGGTTGTAGTGCCGATGATGATGATGCATTCACCTCATTGTTCGTGCTTCGCAAACTCCCAACTAGTGAGATGCATGAGATCTTTTTCTGAAAGAAGTGAACACCGTGCTGTAATTCTTAAGCCAAATAATTAAATGTCATGAGTGAGCGAGTGGTATAACCTTAATGCTTTCCATATCTAGCCGTTTAATTTCCACATCTTCTGCAAAATTTCGATAAACCTCGCAAAACCCACAAGCACCCTCGATGTTTCATTTAGTTCATTGTAGTTCATTTCTTTTCGATTTGTTCGCATCCCTTCTATGCTAATGACCAGACTAACTCTGGTTCTTAAATAGCTAAAAGAAGACCTGGCATGACGTCTTACAAACAATATCCAAGTAGCTATAGAAAAAAGCAAATAATAGGCAACAACTGTAACAACGTGGTCGGTGAGACCAAACTCACATTCACTAACTACTAATGCCGCTAAGGCCATGGAAGAGACAATCGAGTTGTGTTATGCCAGGGCGTATTTCCGATCTAAAATCTGCCGCCCCCAACTCAACCGAGTCACATAATCTGCCAACGACATTACCACTGCCACCACTCGTTATTGTCGTCCGTAGTTGCGACACTTTGGCCTGACGACGACGACGGAGCATCAACAACAGAAGCAAAGATATAAAAAAAACAAAAAGAAATCTCCCACCCTCACCCTAGATTTGTGGACCTGTCCCACAGCCCCGCGTTCCGCCTAGTGCAAATGAGCACCCGAGGGTGACTGTTTTGAACCATATACAATATACGAGGGAACCATTTAATGTCGACTACCCTCCCCTTCTGTTGTGGGCTCCCTGATTCGAGTGGGTGGGTTGGTCTGATATCGTAATCGTCGTCCTTGTCGCAGACGTTTGGCGGCATGTGGTGCGCTCTGAGTATTTTGTGGGAAGCCTACGTTGGGGGTCGCTCTGGTGAGGAATGATATTTTTGCTGTTTTTTATTTTGATCCCTTCATCCGTTCTAACGACATTCCGTGTTGACATGTATGCACATACAATTATAATTCGTAGTGTGTACGTGTGGCGTCACGGTATACGCCGCCGAACTGAGTTCTGTTTATGGTTCTACCGGTGCTCAATCATGCCTGGCTGTAGTCGGCTTGATGGCTGGAAACACCTCGCCCGGTTTGTTTTCGGATTTCATAGCGCGGAAAAATACTCCCGCGACTTTTAGCATAATGTAATCTCTTCCTTTTCGGCGGAACTCCAACAAGAGTGCTGTCGACGTCGTCCTTTGGTTGGAATTTGTTAGTTAAGTATGCGTCACACAACGTTCGTGTGTAGTAGGGGGATATGAGCCCTGTTCGTCGGGATTGCTTAACGGAAAAGTAAACCTTGGAGGTATGGGGATTCACTCGGTTTCCGTCAAATCTGCACACACAGCGCTTGACATGATTATACAAAGCTCGAGAGGAGGATAAAAACAGCAACGGCAGTGACAACACCTTCAAACGACAAACAAATGACAACGAAGACAAGATAGTGAGTGGGTAGCGTTTGCATTGAATTGACAAGGAGCCGGTCTTTTGTTGTTAAGGTGTCTCTCGTTCTTGGTCCTTTTTTGTTGTTGTATTTTCTTTTGTGCGCTCCTTTTTCGAGATTGATGAGGGTGCTGGGATATGTGGGTAGTAGGAGTGGAATAATTTCGTTGTGGCATGGGAGAGGAATTAGTACGTGTGCGACTTTAAGTGGAAAGTCATACAAGATTGTTTAAATGCTACCGAAATTGCAGGAATCTTGGAAGGAGCGCAACGGAAGTAATTTTGGGTGATAACGGCAATTTTATACATCCGGTGGGCATGTCGCACAAGAATTCTTGAAGTAACATTTAGGTCGAGGGTGCAGTTCAATTTCGCTGTCAGGAGGTAACAAATCTTCTTCCGTCTATCAACGTACCAACATAGTGGGGCCTTTGGGGATGGAATCAACAAGCTATTCTTCGTTTTCCGTGCACTCAAATGGGACGGACGTTTCATGGGGGATTTTTAGATTGATATATGGTTGTACAATAGATTCACAGCGTTGTAGGTATTATCCAATGTTGGGACTTGTTACAGAGAAGAGTTTTCCCTTAGATTGGCACTTAAATCGCGGTAATAGAGGGTGATTGTGAAAGGGTAGCGACTTTACACACGGTTCATAGTAAAATTAAGCAATTCTTTGAGGTTTGGGATTAATTGAACAGTAGTAGTGTATATATATTAAGCATTTTATTACTACTATTACTATTACCACTGTTTAGTGGCCTGTAGGAAAACGAGTGTTCATGACCTCACTAACTAGTCTACATCTTCTTTTTGCCGACTCGGTCTTTTCTTCCCTTATGGTAGTGTCGGCTCATTATGCCTACCTGCAATATATCTACCATATGGATTTTTTAATCTGATTAGTTTTCTAAATCGTATGAAAATTAAATTTAAATCGTAAGGATTATATTGGGTTAACTTACGTGTTTTAAGCACCACTTAAAATATGCGGCAAAGAGCGCATCGATAACAAACGCACCAATGGAGGAATTGATGCCAAATGTTGGTAGGTCTAAAAGATGATGGCATATCGAATTTGGCCCTACAATAAAATATCTACGGATTACATTGGATTAACGCGTGAGTGTTTGAATACCACTTGGGTTAGTGACAAAGAAGGCATTTAAAACAAACGAACCAATAGAGAGATTGATGCCAAATGTTGGTGGGTCTAAAAGATGATAGCATATCGCATTTGGCCCTACAATAAAATATCTACTGATTACATTGGATTAACGTGTGAGAGGTTGAGTACCACTTGAGTTTGTGACAAAGAAGGCATTTAAAACAAACGAACCAATAGAGAGATTGATGTCAAATGTTGGTGGACCTAAAAAAACGAGGAAAACACTACTTCCCCCTGTTAATCAGTCCTCTTATACACGGCTAGCATATGGGCTAGATCATAGGTTTTAAGCTTGGACATCAGACCTATGAAATCGTGCAGAGACGCGAAAACTTGAGGATCTACAGAGTTTATAGAAAGGTATCTACCGCGTCAGCCCCAGTTATTCCGGGCCGGCGCTAATAGAAACAAAAGAAAAACGAATGGGGCAAATATACAAGTTGCACCAACTGAATACATACGATTCCAATCCATACAAACCCGATGTCACGGCTATCCGCGAATCAAGCCCACTAAAATAGGACGATGTACCTATGAACTGACACCGAACATTAAAGAGTGGATGATTAAACCTCACGACGAGGTAGATTTTTACTTGTGCAAGTCCCTGACACGACGCGGATATTTTGGACAATTCTTGCATAGATTCAAAGACAAGGAGGACCCCTACTGTCTATCCTGTAAGGGAGCCCATCTTCACTGTATGTAGCAGTTTCCAAAAGAATGCTGAAACCAGCAGCTTCCAAAAGAAACGGACGTAGTAGGACTACTGTGGAAACCCGTCCATTTGTCTTATTCTACCGGCCGTTTCCTAATTAGATGGAACTCAGTGAACATTTAGCTAATTCCCAAAAAATGGTACAAGGACTTCACCGAAAGCGGTAATTAATATGGTAAAAGCCTAAAGGAGAAAAACTAACTTACGAAGAATGTTCAATAAATACGGACACCCTACAACTGGCGTTGCAGTTTTTAGTAAACATTTATCTTACAAACTATAATAACTTTTATTACAAATGTGAAACTACCAATTTATTAATAGTGAGCAATGAAAAACAATTTTGTTTCCTTTCGCGGGGGATATCCCCCGCTTGATAGAAACCTTGACGTGGTGCAGGGGCTTAAACGACAATGAATCACTCAGGCTATGCTGATGGAAGCATATGCTTCCAGTAGGACCACCGATGTCAGACAGGCTAGCGAGGAGTAACACACAAAGATCTACCACCCCTAATCCAGGGTGTTACGCGCCACCGTGTCCATTGGATCGTTTGCAGCCAGGGGTACACCGGCTGTATTATAACGGCGCCTCTCTGACATCGGGTCGAATCAGAGCAGTAAGCAGACCTTACCATATCAAAACAAGGCTCTGATATGGCGGACTATTTGAAACCCCAAGACTGGTGGGAACAAAGATGAGTAATCAATATACCAAAAACAATCTCACGAAAAACCCGCTTGGCGTAGGTGTTATAAGCCGACACTACCATAAGGAAACAAATCATCAAGAAAACACGCATTCGGCAAAATGAAAACGTAGCGAAAAACGGATATAAGCGTCGGCACGAAGTTGGAACGTTATATAACCAGGCGCGATACAAGCAGTTGTAGAAACCACGAAACAATACAAAATGGACATTGTCACGCTTCAGGAAGTCTGACTGCCACATCAAGTAATCGAAACCAACGGGTTTACACTGGCGTGTGGAGGTACCAACACACATAACCTCGGAACCGGCTTCATCATAAGCAAGAAGATTACGCTCCACGTAAAAGATGTGCAATTTATTAATGACCAAATGTCGGTGATAAAAATACAGGGCGCATGGTGTTACGACCACAACCCATCCCATAAAATTTACCCTTTTGGAGCTAGTCTCCACCACTAACGGCGATACACGCCAAAAACATCCACTTAAAGGATGTGACATAATGCTAAATCAAAGCATTACCCCATACACCTCGTCCCGCATAAATTGATAGCAAGCAAATCGAACTAAACGTTCGATTTGCGCTAATCAATTAAACTCCAAGCAAATTGAACTAAACGTTCAATTTGCTCACATAAAAAACTGGGAAATATAATCATTGGACCAAGGGTTCACCACAACAACCCCTAAGAGCCAAATGTGCAGGCCAGATGCCGTCCTTCAAACAAAACCATTGAGTATCATACAAAATTGCGCGCCAGCAATTTTACGAGACCTCAAAAAAATGGTTATCTAAAACAATTAAAACAACCAACGCCAGTTTTTGTTTTAACAAAATTAAGTTAAAACAAACAAAAGGAAAATATTCGCCTTTGTATCGATTCCCCACGGAAAAGATCCTTGCCCATTCGGCTACAATAAACAACATAGAGAATCAGAAATGCTCATTAGCACAATTCTCTATTTGTATTCCCTATCGTATTCTTACAAAAGGGATCCTTGCCGAGTCGGCTAGAACAAACAACAGGCATCATAAAACGAATTACACATTCGTTTAGCGCATATGAACATAGAGGATTATAAATGTGCATTCGCACAATCCTCTGTTGATTTTTCCCTTTGTGTTTCCGCGTTTGATCCCAAGCCGGGAAAGATAAAGAAAGAAATGCCATATCCTTCGACCTTCAGGATGAAGAAAAAACAGGTCTTCGTTGGCGAGTTGAATTTAGAATCTCGACCGAGACGGTGAAGAAAAAACAGAGATGAAAATTGACCGGGACGGTGAGTGAGGAGTTCGTGTACGAGGAGTCGGTTGATAATAGTAATTCATTTTCGACTTTATAATCAATGTAAAACTAAAAGTTTGTGTCTTGTGTTAATAGCGTAAATAAGTTTATTTAAATAACAAATAAATAGTTATATGAATTATAATATCGGTTTTGTTTAATTATTTCTTTCTCCGTCATCATCGAATTGATCAAAACGATTTGTGGAGATTCAAAAAATAAAAACTGTTTCATGCTACGGATTTGCAATCTTTATTATTCGTTCCAGTTGCTAAGTGTGTTGTTTTCAAATGTGTATAAAGTGTGTGTGTGGTTGATTAAAGGAGTGACAAAAAGTCCTTTACAATGGTACAAATATGTATTTATAAACGTAAACGCACTAACAATCTACCGACGAAGAAACGAAGGACACATTCTACGAGACCGTAGAGGAAATATTTGATGGGTTCTCATCATTCGATGTTAAAATCCTCCTCGGGGACCTGAGTGCAAAAAATGGAAAGGAAGATATCTTCCAACCAACTACAGGTAAAGAAAGCCTACACGACGTTTCAAATGATAATGGAATTCGAATCATCACGTTCGCAGCGTCAAAAGATCTGGTAGTGAAAAGCACGATGTTCAAGCAAATTCATAAAACCACATGGATATCACCCGACGGCGTAACGCGTAACCAAATAGATCACTTCCTCATAAATAAAAGACACCACTCGAATATCCTTGACGTAAGAGCCTATAGAGGAGCAGAATACGACTCCGATCATCTTCTAGTGATCGGCAAAATTAGAAGTCGGCTCGCAGCAAACCCACATGGGCAGTCACGGGAGACGGGCAAAAAGTTCGAGATTGATAAACTAAAAGACCTACGCAAAGGGGCTGAACGCCAAGACAAACTAACGAATAGCGAATAGATTTAGCATCCTAAAGAAGGGGAGCAGTGAGGAAGAGGAAGCCAATAGACACTAAATGGACATCAATCAGACACAATCAAACAACCAGCCCAAAAGGTATTAGGATTCAAGAAAACAATTAAGTCCAAACCTTGGTTTGACGATGAGTGCAGGGCGAAGATCGAAGAACGTAAACACCTCAGAGTGATCCACTTAGAAAGATAAGATGAAGTCAACGCAGAAAGATGCGCGACGATTCGGAAAGAGACAGCGAGACTCTTCGAGAAAAAGTCTTAGAAAATGCCAGAGCAAAGAATATCAGAGGTATGTATGCCGGCATAAATTCAATTAGAAATGGGTACCGATGGGGAGCCAAAACAAAATGGGTACCGATGGAGATGGAAGCAGTACCTCGAAAACCTGCTCAATGTGCGCACCCATCAACCACAAATAAACGTACCAGACGTACATACAGTCGAGCCTCAGATCACAAAGCCCTCTATCAACGAAGTTGTAGATGCAATAAATCGATTGAGAAACAACAGGGCTCCTGGGGTCGACTGCATATCGGCAGAGCTTATGAAGCATGGAGGAGAGGCAACCGCTCTAAAGATCCAACTCATCAAAAGTGTATGGGATAAGGAAGTCACTCCGGAAGAATGGAAAACCTCAATAGTCGTCCCCATTTTCAAAAAAGGCGACAGATCTGACTGCGAAAACTACAGAGAAATATCATTGCTCCCAACCACAAACAAAATATTAACAAACGTCATACTGTCGCAAGGTAAAGACTCTACCACATTGTAGTAGTGCTGGGATTCCCGTAAAAATATGCCGCCCTAATTCAAATTTGCATGAACGAAAACAAAGGGCGAGTTAGGATAAAAAACCACCTCTCAGTACCATTTGAAATCCGAGACGGACTAAAACAGGGGGATGTGCTCTCAACATGTCTTCTTAACCTTATGCTCGAGTATGTTATCAGAAAGGTACAAGACGACAACATGGCCGGATCATCCCTGAACGGGGTGACACAAGTGCTCGCATATGCGGATGACATCGCCGTTTTGGGCGATAATCTCGAAACTGTAAGTAAAAAGCGTGAAATCATCATGCAAGCGGCAGAAGAGGTGGGCCTAGAAATTAATGAAGATGAAACAAAATAAATGATAACGGCGAGAGCCGGCGGTACTCAGAGAACACAAATAAACGTCAGAGGCAAGATATTTGAAAAAGTTAAAGAATTTAAATATCTGGGAACGATACTGACGACCAGTAACGGAATGCCGAAGGAAATTAACAAAAGACTAAACTCTGGCAACGGTAGTTGGCACGCAGTCAGTAAATTGCTGAAATCCAAACTCCTATCACGTAACATAAAGCTCCGTGTCTATAGAACCATAATCATGGCGAGTGCTCTATACGGATGCCAAACATGGGCCCTCACAAAACGGGAAGAAAACAAATTCCGCGTATTCGAGAATAAAGTTTTAAGGGGTATCTTTGGAGGTAAATATGACGAGGAGGCAGGACAATGGAGGAAACTCCACAACCACGAATTGGAAGAGCTATACCGCAAATCTACAATAGTGAGAGTAGTCAAGTCGCGAAGGTTAAGATGGGCCGGACACGTGGCGCGAATGGGCGATGATAGGACCGTGCAAAGACTTTTTGACGGTAAACCAACGGGAAAGAGACCGACAGGACGGTCGCGACGGAGATGGGAGGACAATGTTAGATTGAACCTCGAGGGGATCGGGTCGGCTGGTCGAACGTAGAAGGAGAGCGCACCGGACAGGGAACAATGGCGGAGCCGAGTCGGTGAGGTCATGAACTTCCGGCATCCGACAGGCCAATAAATAATAATCATCATCATCAACGGCACTACAGCCGGAAACCGGTCTTGGCCTTATTTAGCAAGTCCTGAGGCTTGTTAAACTTTCCATGATAATTTGTTTTTCCGGGCAAGGTCATTAGTCTTGCGCCAGAATAAATAATAATAATAATAATAATAAAGTGTGAAACGAAACGTGAATGAATTATCTAGACTCGCGTTGAAATGTCGGTCAGTGATTACTCAAAAATTCGCGAAACTGAGCTTAATTAATAATGGAACTCTCCTAACTAATGAAGCTCTAAGTGTTTTCTTTTGCTTGAGTCGAAATGTCGTCGATGTCTTTGTTGTTGTTGTCACTTGTTAATCATATAACGGAAATAAAGTAAAAATGCGGCCGATTTCTAGATATACGAGTATGTACACACAGTCATGCATACCAGGAATTGTATCTGTCGCCGACCTAACTCATGGGCACGTGCAATTGTTTCTAAATACAAAGTTGCTGTTTTCAAAGGGTGATACCGGCTACCTGTGTGTGTGCTGCAAAATTGTATACCCATTCGAGTTTACCACATCATTGGCTTAACACATTCATAAACAAATTAAATGGAATTATTCCATTTCATGTACCAAACAAAAGGTTATGAAGCCAGTAAAAGCAAAATGTTATCGACTTACAATTCGTCTCATTTAAGCAGCTTTTCCTTAATTTCAAGTGAATTACCCTTTTGAGTATCGTGAATTTAGTCTTCTCAAAGGAATTTGTACGAGTATCCGTGATTTTTGTGGTGTTACAATCAAAGTTAGTCAAGTTCTTCTCTTCGTCCGCCACATCTGACTACATTAACTCCACTGCCGTCATCTTCTGAGGTACCAGAAATCTCTGGCTAGATAACTATTGTCGGGTCACATGTTCCCGTTGACACGGAAACTCAGCAGCAACTTTCCGAATCGCACCTTTCCGCCCTGACTTCTACACAATCAATACGAAGAAGTAACAACAGCAGTCCTTTCTTCGACTGGATAAGAAACCAACTGATTCTTCCCATTCTATGGTAACGAGATTGCACGGTGATCACCCAATCGGGATGCGACAAAATTGACACGTGAGTAATTCCGCCTGTACTTATGTTTAACACATATACACCTACCATTTTTTGCACATGTACACCTAACACGTTGGCCGTTTTTTTTTGTATGTTTATTTATTTTACTTAAATACTATTACTTTACTTTTTAAGTCTAAATGAGATAAAACTATAATCTCTTGTTGTTGTTGTTTTATTGTATAAGGCCGTAGTGGCACACAATACTTATATATATTTATTTTTCCTTATCTTTTCAAATCGTTTATACAATGTACTGTATGGTGTTTTTTAAAAATATTATTTGAGGAGAAAGTAACAAAAAAAAAACTATTGTCGTATATATATTTTTTATTTATATTAAAACTATTTAAACCTTGTTTAATGCGGAGATTGCTCTCACGCAGAAGGAGATAGAGTTGCCAGCCGCTTGGAGAATTTGAAGAAAGACGGGGTGGTGAGTCTGCCTGAAACGGATAGAAGGACTGTATGAGGACTGAGACGGGTAGACGTCGCTTATTCTATATGAACGGGGCAACTGGAAATTACTTGGAATATGATCTCCTCAATAGTATACTGGTTAGTATACCCACCTGTCACGCGGAAGACCGGGGTTCGATTCCCCGTCGGGGAGCCTCTGACGCAAGACTAATGACCTTGCCCGGAAAAAACAAATCATTATGGAAAATTTAACAAGCCTCAGGACTTGCTAAATAAGGCCAAGACCGGTTCCAGGTTGTAGTGCCGATGATGGTGATGATGATGATCTGGGTGTGCTGGCCAGCAACTGATCGAGGTACCCTTCACGGGGGTTGTGGCGGTTCTACTAACGCCACTGCTTATCTTTCCACTTTCCCCCAAATCCTCCTGCCCTAAAGCTCCAGAAATCTCGTCGTTTTTCGCTTATGCAATCGCCTTTAACACTCTCAAACATTTCTCCCATCTAGGGCATTCATGCATTTAATACGTTATACCATTTTCCCTGAAAGAAATCGGCACGCCATTCCCGCATGCAGCAATGAATTTCTGCATTAGCGACCAAGAGACAAATTCTCGATAAGTGTAAATATTCACACTAGAATCCGACCCTTAACTCGCCATAGATGCCATTCACAATCGACATAGATGCTATACACAACCCTCATTGTGCAATCATCTAATTTGCATCTTAATGACTTGCAACTATTGATCCAGCTGCAAGCACTTCTCCCGGAAATGCTCCTTTGTTTGAATCTCCAAACAATCACCAACTTCGCACTTAGCCGCCGGATTCGAATTTAATAGCATAAACAAATGCAAATAAAGAATCCGTTTCTTACAACGACCAAAGATACGATATACAAATTGTATGATGTATCCCAAACCTATTAGCACCTAATGAGTGGCAGCGTATTTACTTAGCGGAACCCTCATGACAGAAAGATGCCTTAGGTCGCTTCTCCCTTTGTTCTTTTTCCCTTGTTTTAGGTTTCGTTTTTTCTTTGCCGAAATGCATCGATAAACACTGTGATATACACGATCACACATACACATACATCACCAAGTCCATCTTCCTTGTTTTCACCACGAGAGAAATACTTTCTCCCTCGAGGAAACTCACCCCAGGCACGAAGTGGCTCTGCATCGAGCAGAGCAACGTTGAGTCGTTTTCCATCACCCGACCGAGCCGGTCGGTTTTTCTCCCGCTCCCCGTATCGCGTCGGGGACGCGTACGTCTCAGCGGGGTATTTGTGTCGAGTACTGTTCGAAGTCGGGGTCGTTTTTTTTCTCTCACCAGTATTTGTGTAAAGTGAGAACAGATTTTAAGTTTCTTTTTGACTAAGTGCTACCGCTATCTTTATACTGAGTTTGAAAGTTTAAATAAATATTATTACCTAAAGTAGAACAATAAAAACAAGTTATAATATACAAAAAAACGATATTCCGTGTTTTATTTCCTGTGCTGGATGTGGTGAGCAGTTTCTCTTCCTTCGGAGACCGATTTTTTGTGAACAATTTTTGGTGGAACCTTTTTGTGACGATGGGAGTGCAAGTGAACCAGTGCCGTACGCCGGCACACCCTACTTCCTACCCCACAAGGTCTTCTCATCGCGTCCGGGTCCTGAGAGGGCCAGTCGAGGTTCCTGATTTCACAACCTAACAGGGGACAAGAGAGGAACGAATATGGTCGAACGCAAAATCACCGATGGCAGCTTCCTGACCGGGTATCTAGACAGACTGTTGTCGAAATTGGCCTGAGGGGACTGACCATGCGCTAAAGTAGACGACGTTCATCGAGTCCGATTTGCGACGATGATCGGCTGTAGATGAGATCAGATACCAGGGGATAGGGGTAGAGAAAACAATCCAGGTTTGATGAGACTCCAATGAGAGGAACGGCAGAAATGAAGGATTAACGCACAAAGCGACTATAGGCATAATCCTCTGGTCCTTTATCTGCTAAGAAGGTCGCTTACCTGATGAGAAATCGGGGGTGGTATTACGACTGCGACCTCTCCCTGGTCACGCAGATCTGAGGTTCTACCCACGGCAGTAGAGCGAATGTGGTCATTGGAGATACTTCCGGGGGAGGCAGCCAACGTCACGTAGTGCAGGATGTTACACTAGTAGGGTCGACGGGACTGTTAATTGATCGCCAGAATTAAAAGGAATAGCATTCAACAAATTGCTCTTAGTTGTTGAAGAGACCTGTAATATATCGCTGTCGTACGACTGTCTATCCTCGGTGTTGCGACGTCTCAGCTTTGCCTATCAGGAACAGGATGTTTTCCGTTCTCGGGGGGAGGGGGGGGGGGGTATCCTTCAAGTTGGATTTTGTGACTGTCAAAATCAATTTCCCTCGGAAATCAATCTTTGCCATGTGCTTTTATATCCTGCCAAATCAGTCTATTGATTTTACGAGGTAGCTCTCCATGCTATCGATCATATCATCGAGCTGAGTAATTGCGAGGACAGCATCATCATCTTCGAAGATTTTAATCTTCCACAACTTAATTGGGCTTTATCTGACGATCATTCACACTTTACCTCCCACCCCAACTCGGCCAAGGAATGTCTTTTCATTGATAGACTAGATGATTGTTGTCTCTGTCGGATCAGCAACGCCCGAAACCTCTTGGGTAGGCAGCTTGACCTTTGACCCCATCAATACAACTGTCTCACTCAGCCCCTTCTTCCTTACGTCAACCGACAACCACCGCCCCTCTCGTGACCTTCTTCTGAGTCCCCCACCCCCTTCACTTCGCCATAAAGCTAATTTTCGCCTCTTCAACGACTACCTAGGCAAACTTTCGGTCAACTACGATCACCTATCCGTTGAAGATGCCATCACCCACTTGTATACCGAAATCCCTTACTCTATTTCCTTCTTCGTAACCTACTCTAGACATAGAACGTCAAACCCCTCCCCCCCATGGTACAATCACAAGCTTCGCTCCCTGCGTAATAAAAAGAATAAGTTGTGGATCACATTCTCTTGGAATCAAACTATACCTAACTACTCCAACTTTCTTGGCTGTTGCCTCCAATTCACGGAACCTTCCAACACTCTTTATCACAACTATCATACCAAAACTCACAAATGAAATCCAATGGTTACCCCACATCGCCTGTCTTAAACTCTCATACCTCATCTGATTCTGTTACTATTGCCAACTACTTCGCCCCTCAATTCAAGCAGTCATTCACTAATGACTCCCTTCCTCCTGACCCGTCATACTTTAACTATCTACCTAACTTTTCCCCAGGGCCCCTTGTCCACAACTCCTTTGATCCGACCTTAATTAAATTCAAGCTACTGGAACTCAAAGACAAGTTTACACCGGGCCATGATGGTATCCGTGCAATGTTCCTCAAGATATGCTCATCCATTCTCTCTATTCCCATCTCACTGATCTTTAATCTCTCACTGTCTCAAAGCGCATTCCCCCACATTTGGAAAACCTCCCCCATCACCCCCACCCGCAAGAAGGGTCCCAAAAACGATGTCGCGAATTACCGCCCCATCGCCAAACTGCCCCACTTACCTAAGATTCTCGAAAGTGTTCTGTACGAATCTCTTAGCTTTCGTTGCAAACCTTTTATTTCACCAAGGCAACACGGTTTTCTTAATGTCCGATCAACTACAACCAACCTCGTTGAGTTCACTTCCTTTACACTCTCAGCACTAGAGCACGGTTACGAGGTCGACATGGTCTCGACCGACCTCAGTAAAGCATTTGACAAAATCTCCCACAATTTAATCCTCTTCAAATTATCCGCTCTCGGCTTCAGGCCTGGATTGCTGATATGGATTTCTTCGTGTCTAAAAGATAGACTTTATTCCGTTCGATTCAGATCGATGATATCCAACCCCTTCCTTGCCACCTCTGGGGTCCCTTAAGGTAGCCACCTGGGTCCTCTTCTATTTATACTGGCCACTAATGACATCGATAAGGTCATTAAGAATTCCAGCTTGTCCCTATATGCTGATGATACCAAGTTATACAAGATCATTGAGTCACCACTTGATTCTGCACTGCGGCAATCTGACCTTGACAGCCTCTCGACCTGGTGTGACAAAAATTGCTTTGTACTTAACATCGCCAAATGCCAATCTATAACCTTTTCCAGTAAACGTATTCACTCATCCTCACGTTCTTATACCCTTTATAACCAACCCCCGACCATTGTCCATTGCAGTCGAGATCTTGGGATCCTTTGCGACAGGGAACTTAATTTCCTCTCTCACATTGATGAGACGATCCGGAAAGACAATTCTACCATCGGATTCGTGAAACGATGGTCTAAGGAATTCTCCGACCCTTACGTTACTCGATCCCTTTACCTTACCCTCGTCCGTCCACTGCTTGAATATGCTAGCCAGATATGGTCTCCTTATTACAAGATCCATATCTGTAGAATCGAAAGCATTTAACGTCGCTACCTTCGGTTCGCTTTCCGAGGGCTAAGGTGGGAAACTCCCTTAATCCTTCTCCCGTACATTAACCGCCTCTAATTAATTAACCTCGGAACCCTTGAGGAGCGCAGGGTCGTAGCTGACATAATATTTATTCATCGGGTCCTTTCCGGCTCGGTCGACTGCGCCTACCTCCTACTTCCTCGAGCGAGTCACCAGGTAAAAGCGCGATAACTTGATGTCGGTATGAATTTATCTTGTGAGTCAACGACTTGAATATGTATTATTATTATTTTTTCTATCGCGTTGAATAAAGTAAACCTTACGACGTGAAGATCTGTAAGATCTCATTCCATCTGAACGTCCTCGTTAGCATCGCAAGAGAGAATACCTCTTATAGTCTTCGCACGCCACCAACACACTCACACACACACACACAATGGTAAGAAGTTCAAAGTCACCCCCAAACGACAGCAACTTTTCTTCGCTCTATAGTAAAAGAGGACACACACATCGTCGGAATGATCCACACGCCGATCGTCCAGCCAACAACCAAGATACCTGCAACGAGGGTTGCTGGATCGAAATTGCTTGTTCTGAAACCGAAAGAATGGACAACTGTATACAAACAAACTAACAAAACGTTTATTCTATGCATCGGATTTCGATGGATTCAACAAAAACAAAGGGGTTCACAAATTGAGCGTAATGGTCTCCATCCAGCAGGAAGGTCTACCCACCGACTTTCCTAGCCTTCGCAGTCTGTTCGTTAATTTCCATAAAAATCTCGATATGCTCCCTAATAAAGTGCTAAAAGATCTCTCGGCATTTCACCAATATATCGACAACAAAATGACCTATCCCAATAATAACAAGCAAGTTTGACCCTAATCAGTCGCCCTCTCGTCCCCCCATCATCTCAATAGTCTCAACATGCACCACTAACCGTCTACTATCAGAATGTTAGAGGTTTCCGCTCCAAAACACAATCGACTCTGGAACAGGCACATTCCCTCCCCTTCGACATATACGCTCTGCTTGAGACCAACCTTATCCCAAGTCTTAATAGTCTTGAACTATTCCTTCACTCCTTCAATGTTTTTCGCGATGTCAACGCTCTTCGAGAAGGTCCCAATTCCAATTCGTAGAGTGCTGCTTGCCACTCATAACAGACTCGCTTCGTCTCTAATTGCCATTTCTTCTTCTCCTGATCGTGACAACGTTGCAGTAAAAACAGACAAGCACCCCAAGTCTCTATTGATTATCTGCTGCTATATACCTCCTTCACGACCCATCGTGTCATACGAACTCGCAATAGAAGCGATAAATAACCTAACCGAGTTAAGCATCTCCCAAGACGATATCGTTGTTCTTGGCGATTTTAACCTCCCCCATCTCCAATGGACATTGGCTGAAGAACAAGCCTTCTACTTCTCAAACCTCACAAGTTTCAAGGAACGTATTTTTATAAACAATCTCACCGACTCATGCCTTCATCAAAAAAGCAATGTCCCAAATCATATGAGGAGATATAGCGTTTGCGATGATAGTGAAGAATGTGTGATTCGACGCTATGACGGTTAGAATCACTAAAAATTTAATCAATGCTTAACACATCGTGTACGAATTCGATTTCTAAACTCAAGTACACTCAACTGATGTGAAATTGTTATGTTATCGCTATGGTATACGGCTCTGATGCATTTTCTTATTCGATTTTCGTTCGGTGTCCATCACTATTTGCTTCTGTATTGTGTGTGTATCAGTTAGAAACGCCACAGAGACAACTGGACCTCGTGTTCACAACGAATCCACACAAGTCCTCAGTTGCCCCTAGTCCACACGCCCTCTCTACCATTGATAATTACCACCCCCCACTGCTCTTATCCCTATATCTTGATCATGAATCCCAACTTTCTCTACCTCATGACAGCCACAAAGCTAACTTCCGCTTTCTAAATGTGCATCTTAGCAAAACAGCGTTTCGCTTCGAACATCTGGGGGTAGAAGAAGCTACTGCCACTCTTTATAAGGAGATCTACTATGCCATCGCCCTATATGTCCCCTATTCTCGTCACAGGTCACCGGTTTCATCGCCGCCATGGTACAACCTCAAAATCCTCACGCCTCGGAACAAGAGAAATAACTTGTGGAACATTTTCCTCAAAACGCGTTCCTTCCAAAACTACTTCCACTATCTCGGTACCTTTTATAAATTTACTGAGCTCTACTCCCTTTACTTCAGCTGTCTCACAAAAACACAATCCAATTTGATCAATGACCCCAAATCTTTTTTCCACTTTATAAATTACAAACGTAAATCCGACGCCTATCCTAGCTCCCTTTTTTATGGCGCGACTACTTCAACCGACCCCCTAACTGTTGCCAATCTATTCGCTTCGTTTTTCAATAAATCCTTCGCAGACATCTCCTTCGAGCCCAATCCGTCTTACTTCAAAGACTTGCCCAAATTCTCCCTCGTCCCCTTCACCCCTCAAATTATTCAGCATCACGTAGTTGAGGAGAAATTAAACTTACTCAAAGACGAGTTCAGCCCTGGATCTGATGGACTCCCGGCTGTCCTTTTAAAGAAATGTTCCACTTCTCTTTCTCTCCCGATATCAAAGATATTCAATCTATCCCTTTCACGAAGTATCTTCCCTAGTATTTGGAAATCCTCCTATGTCGCCCCCATACATAAAAGGGGACCTAAAAACGATATAATCTGGCGCAAGACTAATGACCTTGCCCGGAAAAACAAATTATCATGGAAAATTTTACAAGCCTCAGGACTTGCTAAATAAGGCCAAGACCGGTTCCCGGTTGTAGTGCCGATGATGATGAAAAACGATATAAGCAACTACCGTCCCATCCTCAAACTGTCTCAAATCCCTAAGATGTTCGAGGGGATTCTTTACAACGCGTTATCTTTGCGTTGTAAATCCATCATCTCACCCAACCAGCAGGGTTTCCCTTCGGGTAGGTGGACCACAACCAATCTGGTCGAGTTCTCATCCCATACTCTCCGTGCCTTAGAGGATGGCAACGAAGTCGATGTAATCACCACAGATTCCAGCAAGGCCTTTGTCAACATCTCTCATAATCTCATCTTTTTTAAGCTGTCCTCCCTAGGTTTCGAACCTGTGGCGGTTCCGCCAAACCCCACGGCCCACTTACCTAAAAAACCCCCATAACTACATCCCAATCGGCATAAGTTTTCGCTAATGCAAGCGCATAAGCACTTTAAGTGCTTTACGCATCTATGTTATCAAATTTATAATCTAAAAGTCCCTGTAAAAGAAAACTTACCTTTCATACATCTCTTCGCATACAAATTCCCTGTAAGAATTCTTTTCTACCTTTTCAGGAATCCCAAAAACTATTCGGTACCTTCGCTTGCAGGCAAATTCCAACTTTCCCATACCTGCAGCGCAATCTCCAATCAGCATAAACATTTCCTACTACAAGGACATTAATGCTTTTAACGCATTAATGAAAATTCCTAAAAGATCCTGTTCACACAACTAATGCATCATTAGAATTCACTGGAAAATAATTCGTCTGCATTCATATATTATAAGTAGGAAAACTATTCCGGCACCATTGTTTGCCAAACAATTTTGTTCCTCATGTGCACCCTTATCTTCCCACATGCACATATCTTGCTGACCCTTTGTCCAAGGGACAAAAGCAAATACGCACATCTAGCGTCTAGTGCCATAAAACCGAATTCCTACGCATCTAAATATGCATAATATCCAACCAATGATTTGTTTTCCTACTAACAAACAATCCCCAATTCCTTTCTCTGCTGCAACCAATCACCCTGCATATACAAACGCAAGCAAGGGATTCGTTTAGTCCACTAATCCATTACCACCTTTTCCCAATGTCTATTCGTATATTTACACAAGGGCATCACTCATCTAAGACTTTTATGATGCCCTCGTCTCATCTTTTCTCTTACCACATTTCTTCGAAGCATCGTCGTCTATTTATTTAGACGCGATGCACTTCATAGACAACGATCTTCTCGATCCCTTTGTCCTTGCCGCCTGCCTGCTTTGTTTTGTCATTGCCTCCGCGCATGGGTAAACAAGACAGATCTGAACGATCACACACATACCACCACGATCTCCATTACGAGATCTGGTTTTCTATTCCACCAAGAGCGACTTTACGTTTCTCTGGTGGTAAGTAAATACATATAGTGGAGAGGATATCTACCAGCACACCATAAACTCACCCCAAACGAGGGTTGAGTCTTTGAGTCTAATTCTATCCGCTGACCACCACGGTCGCTGCCGCTCCCGCTCCACGTCGCGCGCCGAGGACGCAAAAATACCTGGAGTCGTGTGTGTAGTAAAATAAAATTTATAAAAATCAAGTTAATATTAATAATAAGTTTAAGTGAAGTATAAAAAACACTAACATATGTAATAATGGCTGAGAACAAAGTGATTTTTATTTAGAGACTAAAGCGTAACAAATAAAGAATTATTGTTGATCAAACCGGAGTGTTTTGTTTCTGTGTTGTGTCCGCTCGGTTGAGAAGGTCAACCATCGATTTCTTCCTCCTTGCGTTGTGAGCAGTGTCCGCATGAACAATAGACGATGGGGATGGAAGTGAACGGAGTTCCCATGCCCGGCACAATACCTCTGTGCGGTTCTTTAACCCACTTCCAAAGAACCTCCCATTACCATAATTTACCTGCACCTATTTTAAGCAGCTTACCTGAATACGAGCTGTTCCAAGCCCTCCTTCGAACGGTCATCCCTGAAATATAAATTCATGACAAGCTTATCATCTTACCATGACATCAAAACTATAGCATCAACCGAGTTACGTCGGTGCATCCGTCATGAATCGACCGAACTATGGACGGCACACGTCCACCAAACACACGCCAACCTTTCTGTGTGTTATCGTTTCACCAATCCGTTGTCCAAGGAAACATGCCGGGGTACTTGCTGGCTTTCACATCTGCAAACCAGATTTCCAATGTGCATGCCCTACGATATATTTTTCGAAAAAGAAAAAAGAATGAATAACCCATTATCCTAGCCCTGGCCATGGCGAGCAATCCCTTGCTGAACAAACACCACAAAGAAATCCATTTCCGTCGCCTTCAACATTCCCTATAACTCTAGACATTATGGCTTTAGCCTTCATGTACGCATATTTGTTTACTTACCAGCATGACCGATTATACGATCCGTTGCCGTATCGAGGAACGATCACCATCGGTTATGACTAAGGATATGTTGTCCAAACAACGAGTAGCCACGATTCTCACGCTGGCTATCGAATCGAAATGCTTCTGTTTACTCAACGTAAACAGAAGAAATTATTTTCGCCTTCACGGTAGCATTTTCTTGTGTTAATGAACACTTAAATAAATATGCACCCAAAGCATCGTAGCCTCGATCATTGCAGCGAAGTTTGGTTACATATTATCAACAGAGAAGGATAAAACCCTAAAGAGGGAAGGAAGGTCCTCATTTTCGACTTAGATGGCGGAACATTCGATGTATCGAGTGCAAATAACTTCGAAATTTCCTGTGCCGATGAGTTCCAGAGGAAATCTAAATTAACCTCAGTGGCAGCAGATGAAAAAAAAAACAAGAAGTCAACACCTCAGAAAAAAAAAGAACAAAACGTTAATCAAAAAAAAAAATATTATAAAAAAGGAGAACAAAACATCAATCAACATATATTAGTAGTAAGAATCGTTAGCGAAATATCAATTTTTCTGTTCATTTTTCCGTAGGAATATTTTTACCTTGGAACTTTTAACTTTTCCTTTTTACTAACAATTTTGTCCGATAGAAATTATTTCGAATATTCTCTTTCCAGTATTTCGACGACATTTCCGTTTTGTCTTTTTCGCCGAATTTTCTTTCTCTACAGCTTTGAGACCAAATTAACTTTCTTTTTCATATATATTGAATAACTAAAAGAAAGGCCATTTTTATATACCGTATTTTTAAGAAGTGATTTTGCCATACATTGATTTCAGAGTTTTCAAGATTACGAGTCCGTATTACACGAGACAGGCGGCTAGGCAGGGGGAAGAACAAATCCACTCTCTACAAATACACCATAACCCCCCTGAAATGGCTCTTTCTGTCGGAATTTCTGATGTTTTCAGAATCGTCCCTACCTTTGACGGAAAACCCTGCGACCTAGATAAATTTATTTCCGGGGGAGACGTTTTATTTAGATCTATAAAAAGGGCAGACCCGGAGATATATGAAACATTTTTGGAGCTAGTCAAAAATAGACTAGAGGGTCCTGCCTATGATGTAATTAGGTATAGCACAATCGCTAAATGGGAGGATTTAAAGGATAAACTTGAATCAGAATATAAAGAGGAGCAATTTCGGTCAACGGCACACAATGAGTTGATATCCCTGAAACAAAACTTCAGAGAAACCGTTCGGGAATACGGAGATAGAGTTGCGAATGCTCTGAGGACGCTGAACTCTGCTACGTGTGAAATAACAGCAGACGCGGTGGTTAAAGAATTCTTGATAGAAGAAAACTCAAAATTGGCAGTGCAAATATTTGAGGATGGTCTCAAGAATGAACAACTGAAAATCCTAGCCAAAGTCCATGGGGGAAGTAGTTTAAAACAGTCTATTGCACATGTAGTATCACATGCTGCTCGAATGGACAACTCTCCCAGGCCATATAACTATAATGACAGATTTAATCGAATAGTCTGCCAAACCTGCGGTAAGCCAGGTCATTCTCAGCACACATGTTATCGGAACATGCAGTCCAACAATTTTCCGAATAGACAACCAATAAAAAGAGAATATAACATTATATGCAATTTCTGTGGACGGAATAATCACACAGGGAACGAGTGTAGATACAAGATATCTAGGAATGGACCATCCTTAACAAATTACCAACAAGGCACAACAATGCGTAATCCATTCCGAAATAATCCGGCAAACGCCGAAAATCGTTTTAGTGAAAATCCTAGAATCACCAATAGACAAAACGATAGGCAAAATGTTCACTTTTCTCGGGTGCAAGAGTCGGAAAACGAGGCCTGACGCCAACCCAATTTTGTGGAAGACAGACAAAATTTTTCTATTTATAACATTAGATCTTTGGCAATAGATAACGACAATTTTAATGAAGCTCCTAACCAAATAACTAAAGCGATACAGATAAACGAAGAGAAAACAAGCACTAATACAAATATTCCGATTCATACTCCAGTTTTGGAAAATAATTCAGCAACACAGACTGAAAATTCGAAATTTTCAGCAGTAGTAAAGACTGAAATCCCTAATATTTCGGATATCCCTATTGACCACACAGACACTTCAGCAACCAAGACTGAAAACTCAGCAATATTAAAGTCTGAAAATTCAGAACTTGCAGAAAATACACTAACAAAAATCCCTCACATTTCGGCTATCCCTATAGACAACCCCGACACTTCAGCAACAAAGACTGAAAATTCAGCAGTGGTAAAGACTGAAGATCCAAAAGGTGCAATAAAAATCGAAACCCAGGTCAGTTCAGTAGTTAACACTGAAAAACACCATGTTTCAGCAGCAAAGTCTGAAGGATTGAAGGTTTCTACAGCAGATATAACTGAAGAAATAGTTCAAACAGCAAATAAGACTGGGAACCAAGATGTTCTAACAGCAAATAAATCTGAAGAACTATACGAATCAGTAAATGAGACTGAGAAACTAAACGATCCATCAGCAATGAGTAAGACTGAAAAGGTAAACGTTCCGACAGAAGTTAAAGCTATAGAAAATGATGACATTGAGCTGAAAACACTAAACATTTTAAATAACGATACTAAACACCAACACGAAGTTATGAAAATTGAAAATAATAATTCAATTAAAATAGGTATTGAAAAGAAAAACGTTATAAATACCTTACAAATTAAATTTTACGACAATAAACATGTATTCGAACACAAAATAAGAAAAAATAAAAAGGTACACAGTCATTTAGGACAACTGAGATCATTTCTTAAGAAAATGTTTGGTATTATGCAATTCTATGCAGTCATCATAATAATAGGCCCAAAAAAGTTTTGGAAAATTTTCCATAAATTTAAGGAAAAGATAGACACTTAACAAATGGCCTTTGTTTTTATTCAATATATAAAACAATTGTAAGAAATGACGGAAACGAAGAAAAAAAAAAAAAAAAAAAAGAGGTAAAAAAGGGGAAGAAAGAAAGAAAATTTTAGAAAAAAAAATTTTATTATATACTGGGATATAATACATTTTAAAATATATATTGGGATATAATTCGAACGAAAAAGAGAATTTTGAGAAATAATATTAATTATATGTATAGAAAAAAAAAAGTTGTTGGATAATAAAAGAAAAGGTTCCAAGTGGAAATATTAAGTTAGTTAGAAATATTTAAAGTTAGTTAAAAGATAATGTAAGTTGACTATAAGTAAACTTTTAGATTATTGTAGCCTATTTTTCTAGTATTAAGAACTTTTGGATTTTTGTAACTTTTGATATAAGATTAACTTTGAACGCCATTGTAATTGAACGAAAATCCAAGTCGGTAATTAAACCTAATCTAAGCAATAGTTAACAGAAAATTATTCTCTTCAAGGATAATTTTCTTTCTCGAAGAAGGGTGGGATGTTGTATTCCAGAATACTACCCTTATTCGCTTTAACACTAACTCACGTCCTTTCAAACACAACCCCTTAAACTACATCCTCACATATCTTACATTCTCAGTTAATACAGCACATTTCATAAATAAACAGACACTATATTCTATATCCAGTCACTTACAGCACATTTCATAAATATGCCCCTTTTCATAACAAGCACATTTTTCATTTCAAAACATGGCCACTTTGATTTTCGTTCAAAGTTTATTCAAAATTCGAAGTCACAGCGACTTCTAGATTGTTTTGTTCAGTTTATACGCCACAGTCAGTTAGAACAAAATGTTCTATATAAACAAGTAAATTTATATGAAAAAAGGTAGAAAGAAGAGAGCTCAGCTTGAGATAGCTGAGTTCAATAAAATAAAAATAAAATCAAATAAAATATAATTAAATAAAAACTATAAGTATTTTAATAAATATAATAACCTCCACGCTCTTCCCTCGAAAGAGGAAGCACGGCGTTGGAGCCGTAACAGTGTCATATATGTAATGTACAACGAAACAATTAAATAAAGAAAACATTTTCACCCAAAAAACCAAACCAGTGAGTTATTATTTCGTATACCTTATTGGTCGAAGATAAATTTTCAGTGACATGCAGTGGAGTTTTGTTTGGACACATTAATAAAAGAACTTTGTAAGTGTTTCTATTTCCGCCATCGTTTGCTGTGCGATTAGTGTTTTGTCTTCCACGTCGGTGGTGTTTTTACAGAACTAGCTTCCGTGTTGACGCACTAGTAAAAACCGCCACACTTCCTCCCCACAAACCCCATTTGGTCAAGTGGTTATCTCCTTATCTGAAAGAGCGATCCTACCGTGTCAAATTCAGACCCTCCTTTTTGAATCCTTTTCTTTCCACGTCAGGGGTTCCTCAAGGCAGCCATATATGTCCCCTCCTATTTATCCTTAACATCAATGACGTTGACTTCATTATTAAATACTCATCCGTCTCCCTCTATGTGAAACACTGGTATAAAGAATTCTCTAATCCTTACGTTTCCCGTTCTCTCTACTTAGCCTTCGTCCGCCCCCTTCTTGAATACGCCAGTCAGGTCTCCACACTACTCGTCCCATATCCGCAGAATCGAAAGCGTGCAACGTCGTTTTCTGCGTTCTGCCCTCCGCGGACTGAACTTGGTGAATCCTCGGATTCTCCCCCCATACATTAACCGGCTACATCTGATTAACCTCAACACACGTTAGGAGCGCAGAACTCATGCCGATATCCTTTTCATCCGCCGTCTCCTTTTAGGCACAATCAACTGACCAAGCTTGCTCTCCACCATTGCACTTCACACTAACCCTCATCTCTTCTATTTTCCCACCCACCACACGGCTCTAATGAACCCATTTCGCGAATGATGAGGTGGGCAAACTCTTACCCCATCTTCTTTGACTTCAATGTCACCGCTCCCCCTCTTAAACTACATCTCCTGTCGGGGGGTAACCTGACCACGCCCTGCTCACCACCTACAGTCTCTCAGTCCGCACTCATTCCCAAACCCTAGCTGCCGACCTGTGTGGGATATAAGCATTTACGTTGAACGACGTACGCAACCCTGGCGTGATAAAGGGTTTTTTTTTGTGGCTGAAACTGGGCGATATGGATCTGGAATACATGTGGTCTCAACAGGACCCTGCAACTTCCCACACAGCGAGTCGACTACTGAAGGTCAAAACCGAGTCACGACTGTAGCACCGAACATATAAATAGATATGTTTATACCTTTTTTTACATGTGCTCGAATATTACTACTTGTTCATACTCTTTATAACACTCACGTTCTATAATCGCGGCAATAGATTAATTCTAAATATTTACTTTAATTTAGAAAATTCAATAAAGAACACAATGTCCTTAAAATTCTATATTGATTTTGCTAGCACTTTAATTATTATTTACCCAACATGTAGTCAACAGTACAATCGAAAAATCTAGGACAAACATCTAAAAATATTTATACGTTAGAAAATCCACCATGAGTTCCCCTGTCAAATCAATTACCTTTTGTATCAAACACTATTGTCAATCCGACCAAAGCAATGTCTCTCTTTTTCTGCTTAAAACGTTTGCCAAACGTTATTAGCTATTACCAAACAGCCAGCAATCAATTTTATTCCCCACCCTTCATTTGTGCCAACAATGATCGAAGATTGAAAACTTGTTTTGCCGAAGGAGCTTATTGCGGCATGTGCTTGACTTAAAGCAACACCCTTGTGTTGTTCAATCCTAAACGAAACGTACCCCAAGTCAGTCCAATCAATTATCTTTTTATAAAACCATTCCAAGTTAGAAGAACTGCAGATACGAAAACATGCACTTTGTATACCCGTAACATGAGCGACCTTTTGCTCAGTCAACCTCTTTACAATCTTTACACAGAATTGGGGTGTGCTTGTGTTTTCCCTGCCATGGCAATTGCTTCATCCTTAGGCACATAAAAAAAGTATATATATTGAGAGTTGCTGTGACCACCAACCAAATATCCTGTATTATTATCATCATGACCCCACTTCCTCAGAGTCCTTGGTTGACAGACTGCTGTCGTTTCATTCAACTCCAATACCTTCCTTTATGTGTCGCCCATGGCTTACGTGGCGACAACGGAGATGACAAACGTCAGGAGACATCCTTCTATCAGATATCTCTGCTGTTGCCCAACCTGACTTGGTTGCCGTATCCTAAACTTCTCGGCAATTTTGCAAAGGACAAACGAGTGGCATGCATACTAATGTACGAGGACGAAGCTGACGACTTGCTATGTATGTATGCGGACTTATAGTATACTCGGATAATTTGTACATATCTCATGGAAATAAAGATATTATACCGAGGTGTAACGCGTTCACGTATACAAACATATTTACAACGACGCCTACTTACTACGGTTTCTAGGCGGAGGAACATCTTAAGTGAACGGCAAACCCGGAGAAGCGAAATCCTGTGGGTGATGTGGCTTTGATTGTTCACACTCTTAATGGTGGTCTGGGATTGTAACAGAGTACACTTCAGGGTATAATAGGCAGAAGTGATCAGGACCATCGAGGCTGCCGGAGCAACCGTCAGCTTCCAAAGAGCAAACCTACACACAAAAACGCACATACATCCTTTCACAAGTGTACACTGCTTGCCTTGGATCGTGCGGAGGTGTAGGGTAAAAAACTGGGTGAGCTGTAGGATTGAAACCAGCGTGAAAATCGAAAGGCCAAAGGCATAATCATCAGTCGCATGGCCTGGCACACACCGACTGTTTGAAACAGCAACGGCGACACCGACTCTTGGCAAGGATATATCCCTCGTTGTTTGTCTGTATGTACAGCATAATGGCGTGGCATGGCACGGCATGCCCTCGTAAAGGCTCAACAAGGCATTGAAGCAGAGAACTAGGACTCGTATATTGCCACCACACACTGGTTCAAGTAGTGAGTAGTGAACGGACGAACAACAGCTAGTGCCAACCAGGCAGCCAGAAGCAGCCAACCAATTGGGCAGTCGGGGGTAAACTCTATGGCAAGGAAATGCCGTATTATTTATACCATACCCTAGCATCCGTGAACGTTAGCCTGGTGGGACGAGAATATACGGCGGGCAACGTAGCACTATTCCTTCTGGTTGGAGCTGAAGTGGCGCTGCTTAAAAATTCGAACAGAAAGTCATGTCTTTGTCGATATACTCGTATCTATATGTACAGAAATGGAACTGGCAGGACTCAACTTGTGTGTAATGGGGTATGGTAATATCGGGAATCGTGAACGTGTCCACGGTAGTTATATCGCCATCAGGGCAAGCACGGAATAGCAGCAGACTTTTTGAATTAAGTTAAAAGGATAGACCGTTCGAAGATTCCTTTTTCTGTTTTGTGAATCCGTTCCCACTTTGCTTGTAACACTTTTTTCCTTTTACGATTCACATGAAGACGTCCTATTGATGAGAAGGCATTATCCGCGTTTGCCAATAGAAGCAGCGAAAATATTGCTTCTCATGCGGGATTTCTTCCAATTAATTGAATTAGAGATGCTTCCTTGTGCTCCCCAAGGGGCGGTTAAGGCGGTAACGGGAGCAGCGTTGTAAAGAGCTGCTAATGATGGCCATAACGATGAGGTAAAGACTTAATATTTATTCGTTAATGTAAGACTAAGGAGCGCCATTGAAATATGAATGAGGATAGGGTGTTAATTCTTGTTTACCTGATTTCATAATGCAACGCCCACTTGTTGCACCAACAGAATGACTACTTGCCTCGAAGGTTGAATATTATTAATTTTTAACAACTATAAGAACAATGAGTGCGGTTATATACACAAAAGTGATGCAGGATAATTGAAATAGATTGAATCAGAGTACTGATTTTAATGTGTTATAACTTTAAAGCAGTTACATGCAAGTTGCAACTTTCTGTATGTTTGACAGATAATATGTGATTATTTGTCACAATATTGCGTCATGTTGAAGGTTACTGCAGAGCAGAGATAAATGGACATATGGAAATTTTGTTATATTTTACAATTTTACTATGATAAAAGAAAATGCATCAGGGGCGGTAGTAAAGGTTTGACGATATATGTAAAATGCGGTAATGGCTGAAGGTGGCATCACTGCTCGCAGGTGGTTGTCAAGTTGTCAGAAGTATACACGCGCAAGGCAGAAAAGGTGCAACAGTCAAGCCGTAAAAAAGTCAAGTGGAGTCGGTGTGGGGGTAGAAGTTGTATGCCAACGTATGACACCGGATTCACTTGTGTCCCCAACGATCCGGCGGCGTGAAAATGATCCTCAGGAGACAGGAAAACACTTTTAATTTGTTTAACTCAAAGAAGAGTTTTGTTGTTTATTTTAATTCTATTATCACTTTAGAAACTTTTGGCAATAGCAGTGAAATTTTACAGTTTTTGTTGTTTATTTTAATTCTATTATCACTTTAGAGCTCCTCGATAGTATAGTGGTTAGTATACCCGTCTGTCACCCGGGAGACCGGGGTTCGATTCCCCGTTGGGGAGCCCCTGGCGCAAGACTAATGGCCTTGCCCAGACAAAATAAATCATTGTGGAAAATTTAACAAGCCCCAGGACTTGCTAAATAAGGCCAAGACCGGTTCCCGGTTGTAGTGCCGATGATGATGATGATTATCACTTTAGAAACTTTTGGCAATAGCGGTGAAATTTTACAGTTTTTGATTTTATTCTAATGAACGAGCAGCGGCGCGACCTTCCCGATTGATTATTCGAAAGCGACTTTTTAAACACGATGCAGCGTGACTGCAGGCGATTGCAGTTGAGATCTGACTAACTCCGATAGGAAATGACAAGCGACTCGTGCGGCAGCGTGACTGCACGCGATGGTGATTGAATAGTGACTGATCTGAATTAGGGTGGAAATCGTGATTTCTGCTTTTTACACATTGATCCGCCAATGGTAATCATGCTCTTTTGTGCGTTCCCCAACCCACCACACTCACCGAGGTCGAAACGTACTTGTGTATTCGTTCGACGTCGATGGGCGTAGCCAGAATGGAGAAATCAAAAGGGAAAGCACAATAACCCAGGGTTGATCTGGCTTAGTGTGTGTGCGTCAGTGCCGTGTATGCGGCTTGTCTACTGACCTAGTGATGATCTCTTAGGTCATCGCACTATAGCAAGACAGAAATACGAGAGAGAGGAAAACCTAGCTATGGTTATTCACCTGCAAAAAGAGATCATTGATCCCAAGCGAATGGGTGATCTGGGAAAAGTCAATAGGACGCTGTGTCGGCTGGGGATATGATACCATAGGGGAAACTCTGTGGAATGTTCGGTAAATACCCAAGCCTATGGAAAATGATGCAACCGCGTCGCTTGGTTTGACTTGGCTGTTGCTAACCAATACGAATGGAATTTCCCGTGGAAATCCCATGGTTAGAGCAATAGTGTTGCCGTCTGACGAAGATTGTAGCTAAACTCAATTATGCATTATCTGCATAGAATAATGAGTTTAGCTATGCGTCCCTTTGACATGTTTTGCAGGTTAATAACTTATAACGGAAATGGGTAGGTATTGTGGTTGGAATTGTGGGTTGTTTCTCCTATAGGATAGAGAAACCCCTACATCGGTATTATCATTGTTCTTTTGTTCCATATCCTGTGCGGGATCGAGTTGGATTCAGTCGATCATTGGCGAATGACATCGGTAGCATTGTTCTGTGGTGATGGTGTATAAATCATCCGTGATTCTTCCGTCGGTGGTTGTCACTTATCGACATACAGCGCGAGTTCACGACCTTGAAGATTTTTGACGCATTCCTAATTAGGGATAACATATTCCAGAGCAAAGGAATCATTTTACTACAAACATGGCGAACCGTCCATCATGCAGCAGTCTTGTGGGGGTTCTTTAAAGCATTCACAATGAACCACCCATTCCCTTTAAATCAACCCGCCTTTCCACACCCAACAAAGCCATTTTGCTTACTTGTAATCGAGCAGCGTAAGCTACCCGTCAGTATCTTGCACCTGAAACATAAATCCACGGCAAGAGCCTAGCTGCCAAGAGCCGAATTCTTTGCCAGTGTAAATATTTACGCTGGAATTCGACCCTCGACTCACTATGGATGCAATGCACAATTGACGTGGATAAATATACAACCGTCATTGTGTAATCATCCTGATCACCAGATCAGGTCCCACGGTGTCGTTCCCCTAATCAACCCATATACCATTGGCTAAGCCAAACAAACGCGTATCTTAGCGCATGACCTTTGAAATAGCGTTCTGTTGACATAACACTGAGAAATCTAACCCTGCATCAACGAAACGCTATTTTAAACATGGCAACCTTTTTCGGCCGCTATACGAGCGACCATCTATTTGCACAGCTGACCTGAGTTGAATTCGAATATCATTTAGTCAGTTGTTGTTGCCGCTTTTCCTTATTCGACTTCAGTCTATATTTGAAATGCTGTACTTTTCATGTGCAGGCCCTTTCTCTGTATGTGTGCAATCTCGAATAGAGATATCCGCGCTAAGCAACATCTAGATTCATGGTGGAGTCAGATCGCATCCCCCGTTGGGAGTACACATGTGAGGAGTCAAAATATACTCGCCCAACAACACAGACGTGTAGAGATCGCAACTACGGAACAGCGCACACGTACCGGGGACGTGGCGTGAGTCAGATTTGAACCGCGGAACGAGATACACTTGTCGAGGTCGTTGCGTGCCGGAGTTTAATACCCATTTTGTAAATATTATCGAGTGTGAGTTATAACTAACATAGTAATTCAACTGCATGTTAAGTATCCAAGTGTAAGAACATTGATATCATTACCTGGTGTATGTGTCGAACCCCGAGATGTCCAGAGACAAAAGCACTCCAGAACAGTTAAATTGTATACCCTCGATTAAGTTCAAGACTCAATAAAGTTCTTCAAGTAAATACAATTAGACAACCGTGTGTTTCATTGCTACTGGTTAAATCTGCGTGTTTTGCTGTTTGTGTGTTTTTTCCGGAAAGAACAATTCCCGGCGTATTATTGGTGGTGTTTCCGTTGAATTAGCGTCCGTTGCCGCACTAGCAGAAACCCCCACAGTCTTATCGAGTTTACTCTTGGTGACTGTCTGAAAAGTCCTTCCTTAGCCACGGTAACACTTAGACCCCAAGAATCAATGTACACTAGCGAGTAAGAATAAATAAAAATAATTTTTTTATTCTCAAACTGAAATCATCATCATCGGCACTACAACCGGGATCCGGTCTTGGCCTTATTTAGCAAGTCTCTCCACCGGCATCCGGTCCTTATCCGAGACTTGTTAAATTGCCCATAATAATTAGCCTTGCGCCAACCTTTCTCAGAATGTCGCTGCATGCATTGGTTCACTACTTGGCGGGTGCCAAAGTAGCTATCCAGGGGTGCCACGTGGAGACTGCATGTCAACTTGGATTGAACAGGGCCAAGGATCGACCTGGCCTTCGCCGGGTTGAAAGCAGAGACTTTGCCATGCATGAAGTTATTCCAAAGACCTCCTCTGCGTCAAAAGCAGTGATCTCATCGTTTCCAAATGGCAGAAGTCTACAAGAACAACGTCTAATGTAAGGGTAACGATAAATAGTAAAAATACCACGGTGGCTAATGCACCAGCGCCGACTTCAACGACAAACCCACGTGCCACGTTAAACTTTGAACCAGAACTACTTGTCAGTCCAGCCGAACTAGGACAATGAAATTGGTTTTGATTTGAGTTCGCATTCCTGTGCATAAAACTGTTCACAAATTTGCACACATATGGATATTTTCGTTTTGTTTCCGTTTGAATTTCATTTCGTTGTTTTGCGAATTCCCTACCAGGGATCTTGTGTTTACGTTATCCCTGAAATGAAGATAAAGACTTGTGCGCAGATCGTTCTATTGTGCCTCCTCACTACAATCGAGGAATCACGATCCCGCAGCCTTCGTCGCTGTTGTCTGGGTTGGATCTCTGACCATCTGGTGGCTGGCGGCTCTGTCGCTAAATTCTGCGTAGTTCCCTGCGGTTGGGCGTCCAGGCGTGATAACCTGTTGCACGAAGCTAAGAGCACTGGTTTATTTTGCTTAATACATGGGTGTGTTGTAAAGTTTCCGGCCTCAATGTGAAGATAACAGCACTCGTCAATAAAAGTTAGTGAATGTAGTCGTGCATCTTTTGACAATTACCCACCAAAATTTCAGCCATATTGTAGGCGTAGTGTGGGGAGGAAGTATTGTGCCAGGCATGGGCACTCCGTTCACTTCCATCCCCATCGTCTATTGTTCACGCGCTAAGGAATGCAACACAAAACAAAAGAAATAAATGCACCCAGGAACAGCAGCCGGGAAATTAAACACACGGATTTAGTTTATTGTTTTATTTTGATTGCGTAACACTTTCATTTGGTTTGGATGTATCCAAGTATTTTGATGCATTTATTTTGTTATATCAGTCATTATCTTTAAAATTGCTCGTGTTTTTATACTGCACTTAAAACTTATTATTTCACATTAAATTGCTCTTTATAAATTTTACATACGGTGAAACTCTTCTTTCACGATCAGACTTCCGTATATATACGCTTCTCCGCCGCGCGACGGAGAGCGGGAGCGACAACGACCGTGCTGGTCTGCGGATGTAATTTGTCTTAAAGATTCAACCTTCGTTTGGGGTGAGTTTGTGGTGTGGTGGTAGATATCCTCTCCACTAAGGATATGTATTTACTTACCACCAGAGAAAAGTAAAGTTTCTCTTGGTGGAATCGCAAACCAGATCTCGTAATGGAGATCATGGTGGTGTGTGTGTGATCGTTCATATCTGTGTTGTTTACACGTGCGTGTTAAGTGTGTCGATGATGTCATACCTAAAGATGACATACAAGAGATCATTGACACACTCAAACAGAAAAACGCTACCCGATTTTAAACTCAGATGACCCCACAGAACAATAGTGCAATTAAGTCAATATTTCAAAGTAATTGGCAAATCAAATAAAACGATTAATTTCATTTTCCAAAGCAATTAACAAACCATAATTGTTTGCATAGGCTGGAACAAGTAAATTGCAAAAGCGATTAATTGCATTTTCCAACACAAACTGCAAAAATAGAATTAATTGGGTCAATTCGCAATCGCAAATGTTGAACCGGGGTTCAAGTCAATGAAGGAATATTGACTGGCTCAGCGATACGAAGCGATTGCGAGTTGAAGTTAAGAATCGCAAATTGGGTCAATTGAAATTAAATTGCATGGTTGTAATCGAGAGGTGTTAACCCGGGAATCGAAAAGTGTTGAACCCGGAGGTAATGAGTAAGTGGTTGGTCAAGTAGTCAGTGGTTTGTCTTGAAAGTCGATGGTTGTTAAAAAGTGAATGACTGGTGAGGCAGGAAGATCCTGGCGGAGAATAAAATCGGAGCTTGAAGAGTCTAGTGATATTCGGTTGTAAGTGGACAGGAGGTGAAGAAATATAAAGAAAGAACAACTGGAATTATATATTGATCATTAATGAAAATGAACTAAATAGTGGAAATAAGGTAAATGGTAGTTTACAAATCCAGTAATTGAAATCCAAGAAATTTAAAGAAAGTACAAGTAGAATAATATATTGAACTCTAATGAAAAATGAACTAAATAGTGGAAATAAGGTAAATGGTAGTTTACAAATTCAGTAATTGAAATCCAAGTAATGTAAAGGAAGATCAAACGAATTAATATATTGGACATTAGTGAAAATAAATTAAAGAGTGGAAATAAATTAAATCGTAGTTTAAAGGGTCGATATGTAAGAATGAAGAAGATTGGATGAGATAGTATGATGAACACTAGAGATATTAAGAAAAATAGTGGAAATAAGATACATAGTGAACTGTAAACTGAAAATATATGAAGACTAAGAAACTTAAAGGAGGAATATAATGTAATGAAGTGTTGAAAGACATGGGAAATAAATTAAATAGTAGTTAGAAGTGCAATAAGCTGAAAATAAGAAATGTAAAAGAAAAATGATAGAAATGAAATATTGAAACGTTTGTGTTAGATATAAACTAAATAGTGGATTATAGATTAAGAAACTAAAACTAATAGATGTAAAAGTAAAGAATAAATAATGAACCATTGTCATTGAGAAAAGTCGATATAATGGTAAAAATAAATAAATTGGTTGAAGAACTAAGAATAACTGGTGTTGTGGGAAAGAAGTGCTGATTATCATTCCCTCGGTGTTAAATCTAAGACTGATATTCAGTGAGGACTAGCAAAACCTTAACTTGCGCGAAAGCAATGGAACAACGAAGCAGGCAGACGGCAAGGACAAAGGAAGAAGCGACCTAATGCATCGTTCGGTAATAAGGACCAGCTGGGTAAATAGCAGCCACTCATTAAATGAAAAATGCATTTAGGATACCACAAACGATTTCGATTTTTTATGGTATCGCCAGGAAGCCTATTGAGGAACAGCGTTCTTTTGTTTGCACTTGGTGCGAGTTAGGGAAATTGGCTTGCGCTAATTGAATGCAGCTGCTTAGGTATTTTATTGCTGGGAGAAAAAGGTCGCCGGCCAATGTGTACGTTAAGAGATTTATCATACCGTGGCGAAGCTGAAAAATAGACGGCGCAATGTTTATGGTCCCTGGTGAAGGTTACAAGATATGTGAACCGAATTGTTTTCTTTCAGGGATATGCTGTTTATCCCCTAAAGAATTCTTTGTTGGGAAAGTTTTGCCGATGCGTTAGTGCATGGGAAAATGCCCTAGGTAATGCTTGTTAGCATTAATGTCCCTGGAAAAGGAAATGTTTATGCTGGGTGGAGATTGTGGTGCAGGTGTGGGAAAGTTGGAATTTGCCTGGCAACCGAAGGTACCGAATAGGTTTTGGGATTCCTGAAAAGGTAGAAAAGAAATCTTACAGGGTATTGTGTGCGAACAGATGCATGAAAGGTAAGTTTTCTTTTTCAGGGACTTTTAGATTAAAGATTTGATCTCTTTAATGCGTGAAGCATTTAAGGTGCTAATGCGATTGCATTAGTGAAGTTATGAGATTGGGTGGAAGTTATGGGGGTTTTTCAGTTAAGTGAACCGTGGGGTTTGACGGAACCGCCACAGTAGTTTATATTTGACAGTCGTTTGAGTGAGTCGATGTAAGTGTTTTTGGGAAAATGGACAAAATTGAGTATCGAGCTGTCATTAAATTTTTGTTTTTGAAAGACACTACGCCTACACAAATCAAAGCTGAGTTGGACTCTGTGTATGAAGACTTTACACCATCATTTACCACAGGGAAATTTTGGGCAGCTACATTTAAAGTATACCCGCCTGTCACGTGGGAGACCGGGGTTTGATTCCCCGTCGGGGAACCTCTGGCGCAAGACTAATGACCTTGCCCGGAAATAAACAAATCATTATGCAAAATTTAACAAGCCTCAGGACTTGCTAAATAAGGCCAAGACCGATTCCCGGTTGTAGTGGCGATGATGATGAACAGTTTAGACGCAATAAATCCGAGGTTTGGCGTCGATTAATTACTGTCGATGAAACTTGGATACACCATTATACTCCCGAAACAAAAATACAGTCAAAACAGTGGACTGCAAAGGGGGAATCGGTTCCAAAAAAGCAAAACTGTTTTTTCAGATGGGAAAGTAATGGCGACTGTTTTTTTGGGATAGTCATGGAGTTATCTTAATCGATTATCTTCAAAAAGGAAAAAGCCATTACAGGAGTGTGGGGGGCGAAGTCTGTGCGTCGGCATGGACGCAGGGTTCTACTTCGTCCCCACGACGTTGCTTACAGGGGACACCAGTGTGGGTATTTCTCTTAGTTATGTGCCGACAGGTGCACGGGTTCACTAAGATTCCCAACAAGTTCGCCGACTGTTAATGTTCACTTCCTACCAAATCGCCAACTTCACTAAATTGGATGAGTACACTTGTCACACGTTTCCAAGCACTCTTACTTCTCTGTCCTCTATTTATGTATGTTATATCCTTTCACAAGGGAATTCCGCAAATTGCAAACACGTGTGCCTTCGTATAGCGGATCCTGATGAGATTTGTTCTTCACCTACGTGATTGATGTTCGCCTCCCTGATACCAAGTCCGATTTGCTGCGTGGGAGATGCACTTTTTACTTACTTGTCACGATTTGGCGGACTCCACTTATCAACACATTAAACAATCCTTTCTCTGGAACTGCATACAACAAATAACACTAACAAAACAAAACTAAAAAACAATATGTTTTTATTGTTTCCGTATAGTAACATTCAACTTTGCACAACATTTACAATCATTGGTATTTGTATTCGGTTAAGCCGCTTTTCAACCTTTGACACAGAGTTTGTATTGCTTACGCGGTTCGGAGGTATTTGGAACCGTAGAGATGTTTATCCTTTCGGATTTAGAAAGGAACAACTCATGAACTTACTTTATAACCTCTATTACGAATCAGTATTACTTATACTTCTACTTCCGTCTAATCGCTTGTTACTTCTAAACGACACGAATTTATTATTCCTATCGCACTGACTCGTGGTTGACACCTGACCGCCTTGAATAGTAAAACTCGACTACCCGAGGACTGCTCGATTCGGAATCAACTCCTCAGTGTGGTGAGTTTCCAATGGCGAAGTAAAATCGAAAAAGACATCTCCCATTTGACCGCCAACCCATGAGAAAGCAGTTGTGGTTTCATTGGAACCATTTCTGTTGTGATCATGTAGATCTGATGTGAGTCTATCCTCCTGGAAAGAAGGACAACAAAAATGCATTGGATGCTAAGAAGGGAATCTGTGGCGAATGTACAAATTCCCCACAGGAAAAGTCCAGACCAACTTGAGGTAACGCACTTACCGGGACAACATCACGCCCACAGACGCGGTCTCAAGCCCAGCGGGGGCCGCCAGTAACCCAACGTTGAGTCGACACCAGAAGGCAAGGAACTTAACGGCCCCAAAGCCTCTAATACCGAGCTAAACGCTCCATACCTAAAACCTACGACCTGAAACAAGGAGAAACATCCATGCATCCTTCGACGTGTGCAATCGCAAGCAGAGTGAGGGCCAGCACCACAAGTCGGCAACCCTGAACATCTGCACGGGATGCAGGGAATTGTAATCAAAACAATTAACCGACCAACGGACGTGGTGCGGTTGATCTAAACATTAGATCACCCAAATAGTCACCGCAAACAAGGAGCGCATTCCTTAGCCTCGTAAATACCCAGATGGCGCGAAAAACCAAGCACCACGTAACTCCAAACAATACTTTGTGTGGAGTTTTACGAAGGCCAGCTGCAATAAATAAATACGGCACAGCATTGCGCCGTTGCCACTGTCCGCCAAGCAGAAATGCATCAGCGGAATGTTTGTTTTTCACACCATGTGAAAAACTCTCTTGGATTCCAAATCCAATAGATACCAGCGGACTAGACGTCCAGGCGATCGTCAACACCAGATGGTCGACCTAACCAAGCAGCGTGGGAATAGAATCCACCGTCAACAACGACGGTGAAGCTTCCATATGTATGCGTGAGAATTTTCGCCTTACAGGAAATTGTGTCTGCACAACTGCAGATACAAAACACACAGATACTGAAAAAACGGTATTCGATAGGTTGCAAGACAGTGAGTTTGATATCGAGCATCGGTCCAGAAGAGTCCTGTCACAGAGAACTCGACGAGGAGGTCGGTCCGCGCCGCGCATTACGATTGATAAAGTTGTTCTGATTGTCGTGAATATAGTCGCAAGTTTAGCTTCACAACGGATGTAAATATCGAACGATACAAATATAGTGCTAGCGAACATAAGTGAAGTAGTTAACGATACGAATATAGTGCTAAGGAGCATAATTGATATAGATATTGGACGATACCGATATAGCAAACTTAATTGAAATAGTGAACGACAAATAGAGTGCTAACGAGCATAATTGATATGAATATTTAACGATACAAATACTGTTAAGGAACATTAATTGAAATATTGAATCGGTGCAACCATAGGGCTAAGGAGCACAACCAAAATTATCAAAACTGTCTTAGTCGATTAAGTGATACGAAAGAAACATACGATGGAATAAAAAGAACATAAACAATAAATAGCAGAAACTGTGTTTTGATTGGTGGTCTACTGTCTCCGTGTTCTGGTTTGTCCAATTTCCTCTGTGGTGAACGGTGTTCGGCGGAACACTCCAACAGTCGACTCTACAAAATCCGCCAAAGTGAACTAATACGCCAAAGTGGTGACCCCGACGTGAGTAAAAGAACACGCACGTACAATTTAAAAACGGTAAACCGCGTAAAAACCAAGTGTAAAAAAGTATAAGCACACGTGAAAATAAAACAGTTCCGGTAACTTAGCACTAGACAGTGCAAAGGAAAGACACAGACAGTGCCAGTGACGTGATGTAAACACCCCCAAGTGACGCCCAGCGAATAGCAGATCACCACGACACCACGGACCAGAGGACATCCTTAGAAAAAAAAAAACCGCAAGTCTTTTAAAAAAATTTGTTTTCTTCTCTTTTTAAATATATTTTATTTATTTATTTTTTTTTTTTTTAATGCATAATTTTTTTTTCTTCTCTCTTGTGAAAGCTCCTTCTGAGCCCAAAGTGAATTTATAAAGCTCCTTCCGAGCAAGAATTTAAGACGAAAACGAACAATTTGTAAAACTCTGAATTTGTAATAAAAACTTCTAAGCAATGTGGAAAGAACCCAATTAAATTGTAAATTATCATGTAACTGGTTAAATCGGTATAAATCAAGACAAGATACGTAGGACAATAATTGTTACATTGAGAAAGTTTAATAATCCAATTAGCATTCAACGATTAACTATTGTAAACGCGACAGTAAAAGAAAAATAAATCCAGAGAATTCGAAATAGGGGTTTACTTAAACGAAAAATAATATATAAAAATTATTGTAAGCTCCTTCAGAGTCCGAAACACAGCGAACCGACAACACACGATATTTCTTCCTTGTAACGACCGCGAAATCATGCGAAATCAAACTCCACATAAAGGAAACGCGAAAAATTGACGACACCTCGTACCTCCTCGTTTTTCTCACCTCTTCCAGACTGAAAGCTTTTCTCTTGTTCGTCACTAACACCGTCGAATTACCCAAAATATCCGCTGGTGTAGGCCCATCCTTGTTCCATCTTCGGAATTTAGATATTTTTCTCTTGTGCTAGGCCTTTTCCCTGACTCCATCTTTGGACCCAGCAGGTTCTTTCGCCGCGTCCACTAATTTAAAGAAAAACTCGCGCATCGAGCGACCGAGTTACAGCGCGAAACCCCCAGGAAATTAATGACAACCACGAGGTTGCAGACGGCGACCCAGAAAGTAAAAACGTTGAGGGGAAACGTAATCGCTCCCTCACAGAGAAAATCGACGCGAAATCTCCCGAAGTCAACGATAACGACCAGGTCGAAATCCACAATTTCTAAAGCTACAATGGCTAACAACGCCGAAGCTTCCCCAACGACGTCGCAGGCCGCAGCCCTCCGTCAAGAAGTTAATATTGCAACACAAGCGGACCGTCGTTCGAATCGATACATTAAATTACCGGACTTCACGTCCGATGACCCAGACTTTTGGTTCGGTTACGCCGAACAAACGTTTGCCTGCGAAGGCATCACCGGCGAACAGGAGAAATTTCTCCTAGCAACCCGCGATTTAGATCCTGTCTTGCTCCCTTATGCGAAGCATCTAATTAAAAGGCCATCTCCACAACCGTATACAGCATTCAAGGAGATGGTGATTAATGCCTATAGGGAAACGCCACAAAATCGCTTGCGACGTTTATTACGGTCGACCGACACCTCTGGGATGCGACCATCCCAGCGCGCCGCCTATTTCCGTGCACTGGCCGGCACGGACATGTCCGAAACAGCCTTAACGGCTATATTTAGAGAATCTTTGCCAGAATACGTTCAGGCAATCGTCGCGCCTTTAGCCGAATCTGGCCTCGACGAATTAGCGCGACACGCCGAGGCAGTCATGGCCACAGATAGATCCCGAACGGATCTCCAGCTTCCACTGGCGGCGACGCACGTCCAAATTCCACCCCAGCCCCAGCCACGAACCCCCACGGTTACATATACCCATGCGACGCAGCCAAGCGAACTCGAAGACTTGAGAGTGCAAATTAGGCAAATGCAAACGCAGCTAAATAATCTCAGCATGGGGAACAATTTTCGGGCTGGCCGTGACAGATCGCGACGCCGAGACAGGTCGCGAGACAATTCAAGGCGTCAGCATAGCAGACCACGCACGCCAAACAATGAGAACACCTTCGGCAGGTGTTATTATCATCGTCGATTTGGAGCTCAGGCCAGGAATTGCAGGCAGCCCTGCAACTGGACACAAAACCCAGCATTACCGGCTAGTTCTTTAAACTAGAACTGCCGACCGACGAAAAAGCGCAAACGGCCGGCAATCCCCAAATAAGTCGCTTGTCAATTTATGACTCAAAATTAAACATGGACTTCATAATTGACACAGGTGCGGATATTTCCGTTCTTCCTCGCTCGTACGCACCTGCCACTCGGTTGCCGGATGAATTGAAATTGTTCGCCGCGAACAATACCCCTATCAAGACATACGGTAGGAAGTTAATGACACTAAAAATAGGGCTACGTCGACCAATTCGATGGTACTTCGTAGTAGCCGATGTCACCGATCCTCTAATAGGGTCGGACTTGCTGCGACACTATAAACTAGTAGTGGACGTAGCACGTAATAGACTGATGGACCCGTTAACGTCTCTTTCTCAGCCAGTAAACGCAAAGGCGGGAAAGGCATTGACGTTAACGTGCTCAACCGCAAACGGTCCATTTAGCGATCTGTTGCGCGAATTTGCGGACATTACAGTTCCGCTTAGTAATCCCCGACGCGCAAAAGCCGGCGTTTTTCATCACATTGAAACGCGCGGCCCCCCAGTGAGCCAACGCCCGCGCAGATTGGCTCCCGAAAAATTGCGTGAGGCTCGTGCAGAATTCGAGTATATGCTCGACTTAGGAATCTGCCAGCCATCCGATAGCCCTTGGGCGAGCCCACTCCATCTCGTCAAAAAGAGCAACGGCGAGTGGCGTCCATGCGGTGATTACCGAATGCTGAACGCGGTGACGACACCCGATCGGTATCCGATAGCAAACCTGCACGATTTCTCCTATAAGCTGCAGGGTTGCGAAATCTTTTCGACCCTCGATCTCACGAGGGCATACCACCAAATCCCGGTGGCCCCCGAAGACATCCCCAAAACCGCGGTAACTACACCTTTTGGACTGTTCGAGTTCAAGGTGATGACGTTCGGTCTTCGAAATGCAGCGCAAACGTTCCAGCGCTACATTGACTCAGCTCTCCGCGGACTTGACTTCTGCTATGCGTATATCGACGATATACTCATAGCATCGAAAACTATGACAGAACATCGCGCCCACTTGAAGCAGGTGTTCGAACGCCTCCGAGATTTCGGCCTGGTAATCAATCCAGACAAGTGCCACCTCGGAGAAGCGGAAGTCAAGTACCTTGGCTACTGCATTAACGGCCAAGGAGTCCGCCCATTACAAGACAGGGTGGATGCATTAATGCAATTTCCTCGCCCCACGAACGTGCGAGAATTAAGGCGTTATTTGGGCATGCTGAACTTCTATCGCCCAACACTCCGAAACGCCGCACAGGTCCAGGCTCCTCTCAACGAATATCTAGTAGGAGCCAAACGCAACGATAAGCAACCAATTAAGTGGACCGAGTCAGCTGATCAAGCATTTCGCTCATCAAAAGAACAGCTGGCGAACGCAACGTTACTTCGACATCCCATCGAAGGAGCCCCATTGGCCTTACAGTGCGACGCTTCCGACACCGCAATTGGGGCCGTACTCGAACAGGAGTGCGACGGCAAATGGGAACCGCTGGGCTTCTTCTCAAGTTGAACCCAACCCAGCGACGATACAGTGCTTATGACAGGGAGTTACTAGCGATTTACTGCGCAATAAAGTACTTCCGGCACATGATTGAAGGACGCCAGTTGGCGGTAAAAACCGACCACAAACCACTGACGTATGCCTTCCAAAAGAAAGCGGGAAGTTCAACCCCGTGACAAGAACGGCACCTGGATTTCATCGGGCAATTCACCACCCGAATCGAATATGTCCCAGCTGCAGACAATGTAATTGCAGACGCCTTTTCGCGTATCGATGCAATTAAACTCCGTGCGCAAATCGATGGTGCCGACTTGGCACAAGCACAAGAAGATGACCATCAACTCGAGTCACTACTGAAAGCGGAGACAGCTCTAGTTTTGCGTAAACTCCCTTTCAACGACTCAAACGATGAAGTCTGGTGCGATGTTTCGACAGGGACAGCTCGACCCCACATCCCAGAAAATCTGCGAAGGAATGTGTACGAAACATTCCACAACCCAGCCCACCCAAGCGGACGCGCAACCGTTGCCGCAGTCCGACGCAAATTTGTCTGGCCACATATGGCCAAAGACATAACAAAATGGGCACGAACTTGTTTGCAATGTCAGCGTTGCAATGTCGATCGACACAATGTGCTCCACCCAGGACAGTTTAAGCTCCCCGAGGCACGATTCGCCCATGTTCACATCGACATTGTGGGACCGCTTACGCCGTCGAGAGGTTACCTGTACCTCCTGACGATGATCGATCGTTTCACTCGGTGGCCAGAAGCAGTGCCACTACGAACAGTGACCGCAGAGAATGTAGCCAAAGCATTCTATTCGAGTTGGGTCACACGTTTCGGCGTCCCAGCTACCCTCACAGCCGATCGAGGACCACAGTTCGAGGCGGCGATTTTCAAGCAGCTGACCGATCTACTCGCCTGCCAGCAAAGCCACACAACAGCCTATCGCCCACAGTCCAATGGGATGATCGAACGTTGGCATCGCTCTCTTAAAGCCTCACTGATGTGTCATGACGACAATCAATGGCTGGACGCACTACCAACAGTTCTTTTAGGCTTGCGCACAAGCATAAAAGAAGACCCGGGAGCCTCAGCAGCAGATCTGACGTACGGAACCAATCTGCGCCTCCCAGGAGAGTTCTTCGCCGATGGAGAACCACCGCTCGAACAGTTGCCAAATTTGGAAAACCTACGCAAACTCATGCGTAAGGTCAGGGCAACGCCGGTCGCCAGACACGGTTCCAAGAGGTTATTTTTTCACCCAGATATGGGCAGCTGCACGCACGTCTTCATCAGGGTGGACAAAGTTAGGAAACCTCTAGAACCGCCCTACGAAGGGCCATACAAGGTGCTGGAGCGAATAAACGACCGAGTTTTCTCCGTAGACATCGACGGAAAGCCGTACACCGTCAGTGTCGAGAGATTGAAGCCGTGCCACCTGGAACTACCGCCAGATACCGTGCCAGGAGAGGTACACCATCAACCGTCGGCGGCAGCCGAAACCCGCCCCGTGTACCATCCACCACACTCCAGGGAAACACTAGGCACGGCAAGAGTTGAGAATCAACCTAACCCTCGCAAAATGGTTGCTCGTGGGGCATCGGATATCGTGCACGGACCGATAACGCGGCAACGCGCTCGAGATCTGCGCGCCCAAGAAGACGCCGCAAGGATTCTCAACTTACGGCAACCAATAACCGAAACCACCAACAACGAAAGCGCGACTAACACCCACAAGGAAACAACAAGCGCGATTGCCTTCGCTCCTTTACCGCCTAAACACCGACCACGATGGAAAGAAGCACTCTCCGACCTTTAACAGCACCCTCCATACTCCTACCTTTTCCTTATCGTGACTACGTCACTGGGGGGGGGGAGTCCTGTGGCGAACGTACAAATTCCCCACAGGAAAAGTCCAGACCAACTTGAGGTAACGCACTTACCGGGACAACATCACGCCCACAGACGCGGTCTCAAGCCCAGCGGGGGCCGCCAGTAACCCAACGTTGAGTCGACACCAGAAGGCAAGGAACTTAACGGCCCCAAAGCCTCTAATACCGAGCTAAACGCTCCATACCTAAAACCTACGACCTGAAACAAGGAGAAACATCCATGCATCCTTCGACGTGTGCAATCGCAAGCAGAGTGAGGGCCAGCACCACAAGTCGGCAACCCTGAACATCTGCACGGGATGCAGGGAATTGTAATCAAAACAATTAACCGACCAACGGACGTGGTGCGGTTGATCTAAACATTAGATCACCCAAATAGTCACCGCAAACAAGGAGCGCATTCCTTAGCCTCGTAAATACCCAGATGGCGCGAAAAACCAAGCACCACGTAACTCCAAACAATACTTTGTGTGGAGTTTTACGAAGGCCAGCTGCAATAAATAAATACGGCACAGCATTGCGCCGTTGCCACTGTCCGCCAAGCAGAAATGCATCAGCGGAATGTTTGTTTTTCACACCATGTGAAAAACTCTCTTGGATTCCAAATCCAATAGATACCAGCGGACTAGACGTCCAGGCGATCGTCAACACCAGATGGTCGACCTAACCAAGCAGCGTGGGAATAGAATCCACCGTCAACAACGACGGTGAAGCTTCCATATGTATGCGTGAGAATTTTCGCCTTACAGGAAATTGTGTCTGCACAACTGCAGATACAAAACACACAGATACTGAAAAAACGGTATTCGATAGGTTGCAAGACAGTGAGTTTGATATCGAGCATCGGTCCAGAAGAGTCCTGTCACAGAGAACTCGACGAGGAGGTCGGTCCGCGCCGCGCATTACGATTGATAAAGTTGTTCTGATTGTCGTGAATATAGTCGCAAGTTTAGCTTCACAACGGATGTAAATATCGAACGATACAAATATAGTGCTAGCGAACATAAGTGAAGTAGTTAACGATACGAATATAGTGCTAAGGAGCATAATTGATATAGATATTGGACGATACCGATATAGCAAACTTAATTGAAATAGTGAACGACAAATAGAGTGCTAACGAGCATAATTGATATGAATATTTAACGATACAAATACTGTTAAGGAACATTAATTGAAATATTGAATCGGTGCAACCATAGGGCTAAGGAGCACAACCAAAATTATCAAAACTGTCTTAGTCGATTAAGTGATACGAAAGAAACATACGATGGAATAAAAAGAACATAAACAATAAATAGCAGAAACTGTGTTTTGATTGGTGGTCTACTGTCTCCGTGTTCTGGTTTGTCCAATTTCCTCTGTGGTGAACGGTGTTCGGCGGAACACTCCAACAGTCGACTCTACAAAATCCGCCAAAGTGAACTAATACGCCAAAAATCCAATCAGGCAACTGTTCAAACAATATGTTCGTGCACAGAGGCTGAAAGCATTGCTATCGTAAACGTTAGAGGGTATCGCCGGAGGCAGAAATAGACTTGGGTATATTGTATATAAAGAAACGCTATTTCAAAGGGCAAACGCTAAAATGGAATTTGTTTGGTTAAGCGAACGAACATAGGACGTGACCGTTGCTAGATTGTTCAGGGTAAACAAATTATGGTCACGTCTAATTCCATGTCCGTTTATCGCGTATGCAACCAATCAGGGATAATTGCTGTATAAGCGAGCGATTTGCCATGGCTTGATCGTGGGACCAAAGGTTGCTAGAGAAAAGTAAACACAGTGGGATTGCTGTGTAAATGATAAGCATGAATGCCGCAAGAGGGACCGGGTAGCTTCCCAAATGGTTTGTGAAGGTCATGTGTGCCGGCGAGAGGAACCGAAATGCTTTGGGGAGAAAGCAATGCTGCCTGATGCCGTGGCAAGGTTATGATCTTGCCGTGGGTTGTTTTACAGGTAATTGAAGTGATTGAAGGGTAGCTTAACGCTGTCCGATTGCAGGTAAGCTAATAGTATTTATAGGGTGAGGAATAGGGAGTTTAATTAAGGGAAATGGGTGGTTCTTGGGATATGCTAAAAGAACCCCCACAGGAGCATACTACGCATCATTACTTGACCAACTGAACGCAGAAATTGCAGAAAAACGGGCACATTTGCAGAAAAAGAAAATCCTGTTTCACCAAGACAACGCGCCGTCTCACACCTCAGCGGTTGCCATGGCGAAAATCTACGAATTACGGTTTGAACTGCTTGATCATCCGCTTTACTCACCAGATCTAGCCCGCAGAGGCTTCCTTTTTGTTCTCTAATCTAAAAATGGCGCTCGGAGGAGAGAGATGACCGTCAAATGAGAAGGCAATCACCTTCATGAACATTTATTTTGCAGAGAAAAACGCCGAGTACTATTTGGACGGGTTATAGAGATGGGAGCATCGCTAGGAGAAGTGTGTAGAGTTACAAGGAGACTATGTAGAAAAATAAAAATAAAATTTAAGAAAAAATGTCTTGTATCTTTGTTAGGTCGGGAACTTTTCAGCAACCCTCGTACAAGCTTTAAATTGTACAAAATAGTGCTAGTGTTAATTTTAGTTTGAAAAGTTATTCACAATCATTCCTAACCTAAATAATAAAGATCCGTAACGTTTGAAAGTGATTTACAGGAAGATTGTGGCATGATCCGGGGACTATTTTTAAAAACGTTTTCGAAGCGCATATGTTAAATAACTACCCCTTGTTACCCGTGTTGGGAAAACGTAGTCATGACACATTTACACAATGTACATTTTCTTCCTTGCTTTTGGTCATTTTGTTTTTTGATTCGGATTAACAGAAAAAAGCCACACGGAGTATTGTATTGTATGCGCTTTTATTTGTAAAAAGATATAAAAAAGGATTTTTACAATAGTAGACTCAATGCTAAACCTATTCTAACAAGGTCGATTTTGATGTAATCTACTGGCTCTATAAGCCGCAAGGAGTCAATTTATGTGAATGTCGGCTTGTACTCGGCCCGTTCTTCGTCAATGAGTTGTGGGTTATGATGGCATTGTGAGGCGGTGCGTTAGCATGGTGAAAAATCCACGAGTTGATTGCACATACATTCGATATTTTTTGGTGAATTGATTTAATCAATCCTCGCTATCAATCGAATAATCACGTCTGTGGTTGTGCGAATCCTGCTTCGCAGTCGTTTGAGCGAGTGGAACGAACACTGTTTCGCAATCTTGACAAGATGATGTGCAACCGAATCTGATGCGACATCAATCGGCTACCGTTTTAATAGATTTGTTGTATTTACATGTACACAACCCCCGAGAGGTTTCTTTGACATCCCAATCACTTTTTGAATTTTCCTCACAGTAATTTTTAATGCAACACTGCTGCCGCCAACTGCCACTACTGTCAAGTAGCACTTTGGCGGATTTTTGTGAAGTCACTACTGGAGTGTTCCGCCGAACACTGTTCACGACAACACAATACAACACCGGAGCGGATTCAATTACAACACCGAGAAATTATCACAAATGAAACACGGAGTTATGGTTATTTATTTTGATCCTTTTGTTCCTTTTTTTGTTGAACGACATGCACTTAATTTTCTATCGCGTTACAAGTTTCGCTGGTTCTCTTTTAATTATTTTTCTGCACACCACGTAATTAACCCGATAAATACAATCCCGACGTCCTTCGTGAGGATCACAGTTCTGCGCGAGTTAACACCCCTAAAATATCGGATAGGTAACAATCAAAACATAAAACACAGATACTTCAAAATCTGTTCAACTTAATGTCATTCCCAAAACACGAACAAAAGAAAACGTGAACTACTGTATTTTAATAATAGAAACACAGGTACTTCAAAACCTGTTTCACCTAATAGATTTAAGATATTAATAGATTCGAAAAATATAAATAGAATTAAGTTCGAAATGTAAGAAGGAGATCCTGTCTGACTACGGACTCGAATACACGAGCTGCTCAGAGGAGGAAAATAATAAAAGGAAACATAGTTTCTAAATAAACAAAGACAAAGGTCTTTTCGTTTGAAAATATTTTCTCCAGGAACAGCACAAAATAACTTGCGCGTTGAATTGCGGTACGTTGAACGTCGAATGTCTACGTTTATTTCGTTTGCCTTAGGTGGCAGTTCCGCGAATACACTCGGTAAACTCGTGTATTTTAAAAGTGAAGAGGCTTCGAGTTGGGTAGTTCCTTTTTTCGATTTAATGCGCTGTGTGGAGACCTCCGCGTCGGGGTTCTCTATGGTTCGACTATCTTTATTAGACTGATTAACTCAAGATCTCATTCCCCATCCATAAGGGAAATTCCCCCAACGTATCTGTGAAGCGAAATTTCCCATAGTATCTGTAAAGGAAGGTTTTTCATCGTAATCATCATTATCATTATTTTTTCCGACTTCGTTATCGGAATCGTGTTCCTTTGTCTTATGATCGGTGGTGCCGCCGCTTATTCTCCGATCTTTTTCTATGCATTGTTTGTTTTTCCCATCTAGCCTGAGATACGAGGGTTCTCATGCTATTCAGATGGATACAAAGGACTATGGGATCGGTAATGCTTTGTCTGCATTTCCAACTCATAAACATCTATCGCGGGTAGTGTTAAGAGTTAATGGCGGCATGACTGCTAATCGGCAGCGCAACGATATGCCTTGTTTTCACAAGTGTGCCTTTAGCGTTAGGGTCATGCCAGGGATTTAGGTGTTAATTTCCATTAGCTACCAGAATAGGCATCCGTTGTTCGGTTTATTTACCGACAATGGTATTTCATGGGAAACATCGCGTCAATGCTTAAGATGGGTGAGTGATTTACATGCGACGCTTTCCTGCATGGCGCATTTGCTTAGATGCGATGTTTTCCTGCCTCCTGTAATTGGGTTGAATACAATGTATGGATGCGTTGAACTCGATATTGGGGGCTTTTGAACGTTTAGTTCCTTGCTTTCTGATATCGGGTTCAACGTCGTTGCATGTCCTATAACCTTTTGTTTCAGGTATGGTTACTGACTATTGGGACACGTGTTGTGGGCACGTGTGCTGAAAAAGGTGAGTAAAGTTCCTTGGCGGAAAGGATACCTCAACCTGTAGTGATATGTATGGTTCGTAGAACCGCTACAGTACAGTTTGAGCAAGCTGCGTCATTTAGTTTGTTTGACTCCCATTGAAAGCAGACAACCTCGTGAATTTGAACGAAAATGGACAACGTGTGCTGATTAACCATAATCAAGCAAAAGCCACAAATTAAGCTACGAACTGCTACTCCAATCAGCATATTCTCCAGATTTAGCGCCCTGCGACTATTTACTGTTTCCAGACCTGAAGAAATGGCTGGGCGATAAGAGCTATGGACGGATTGCCTATCTGAGGACATTGAGAAAGCCTGTTGTTTGGTAGGAATAAAAAAACTGGAAAAACCCTAAAATAGTATAGTAGTAATAAAAGGCGTAAATGTTAGCATTTGCCATAGTAGATGAGGCACGAATAGTATGTCGGCACAATTCCTCTTAGCCTCTATTTGAGCCCCAAACAACAATTGTCTATTTCGTGTCACCCTAAGGTAACCTATGGCGGTTTCGCCAACCCCACTGTCTACTTACCCGAAGAACCCCCATAACTACGACCCAACCTTCATTAAGTTTTCGCTAATGCAATCGCATTAGCATCTGTAAATGCTTCACGCAACAAATGACTAAATGTATTTAGCTAAAAGCTTCTGGAAGAGAATTCTTACCTGCATTCATTTATTCGAATTCAAAATTCCTTTAAGAATTCTGTTCCAAACAGCATATCCCTGAAAAGAAAGCTTATCGGTTCACATATAATGTAACCGCATAATCAGGGAATCTTAACCTTGAGTTGGCTATTCCCAGCCTCACATATGTACAACAATGTCTTACATACACATTGGCTGGCGATTCATTCTCCAACTGCCAAAGCAGCGTCGGGCAGCTTGTTTGTTCACCTGGAATATTCCCGACCACGACCCCTCGTCTAAACGAATAAATAATCACAAATTTCGTTCCTTGCCACAAACGAATTCCTCTGCATATACAAATGCAAGCAAGGGATTCGTTTCGGCCACCGACCCAAGATACGATATACAATTCTCATTGTATAAAGTATTGTAATCCATTAACACCTCCTTCTAATGGCTATTCGGCTATTTACACAAGGGCACCACTCAGCTAAGACTGTTATGATGGCCTCGTCCCACCTTTTCTTTTAACACCATCGTCGTCTATTTATTTAGCTGCGATGCACATCCTAGACAACGATCTATACGGGCCCTCTGTCTTTTAATTTCCCTGGATCCGTTGCTCATGACATCGAGGCAAGAGCAAACAAAGACAATGATATTCGGCTTGTTTGCTTACCCGAACGCACGTCGTATGGATGCACATTTTGCCCTTTCTTTGATCTAGATTCGTTCTCATGGTTTCGTCCCATTATTGAACCAATGATCACACATACATGTGGACCTTAATTTGAGAAAGCCGGTTTCACTGGCCGAATTTCTATTGATAGCGATTTAATATCGCTGAGTCGTACTTCAACATCCAACCGAGCCGGTCGGTTAAGCTCCCGCTCCCCGGTGCGCACGGGGACGCGAATACACCGTCGAATATAGTCGAGTAACCGCGGTCGTGAGCCTTAAGTTTTCGTGTGCCTTCAAATTAACCGGACTAATCACCATTAAATTAAGACTATATAAACCATATAGGAACGTTGCACAAAATATATTTTAAGTTATATATTGTTGTCTCCTCTTCAATCAGTGTTTAAATAAATAAAAATAAATGGACCATTTATCTTTACCAATGTGCATTTTAATAACTTCCTCCCTGTGTTGGTATTTTGGAGTTTCGTTTGTGTTTCCCCCTCAGTGCGCTTATTTTGCCCTTGGTGTGATTGCTTTTTTTGGGGGGGGACACGATTGCGGCGGCTGAACCTTCGATGAACTTATAGTGACGTCGGTGATGGCGAAGTACAACCTAGTGCCCGTGTTTGGTACAATACTTCGTTCCCCACAAACCAATGGATCCAAATAAATATATATGATCCAATGAGTATTCAAATAGAATAGTAGAATGGTGTTCATATATACTTGCATGGTTAAGGATTTGCTTATTGAATGCCACGTAAACGGAGGAGTCTTCAGACCAAGGGATTATAAAACCAAGTGTTTAATTTCTCTTAGTTATTATTTGCTCATGACTAATCGTAACGTTCGATTGATTGACGTTCAGCTGACTTTTGCAGATGAGCGTCGTCAACTACGTTGCAGATGTAACAGTGATGGAAGCTTTGATGATGGGCCGGTAAAAAATTAGAACAGATCTTCGAAGAAATCCTCTGTTGGCTACTCGGCCCCATCGTAAATAATTCTTTATTTACAGGCAATTAACATTTCAAAACAAATGACGTCTCTGAGCCAAATTCCAATTAATCCTCTAGCTTATTAACGAATTCGGAATTAATAGGCGTGCATGTAGAAACTCGGTTTTTTGTCAAATTCAACTTTATTGGAAAAGATACTTAAACAAAAACTTTTTGATATTGCTTGGTGAGAAACTCCTGACTGTTCTGCAATCTTGCCATCCAGTAAAACTTGAAGTTCTTCTTGGTCAATTTTTTATTGCAGCTGGACGTGGAGCGTTCCCGAGACAAGAATCTTAAAAAACACTTTTTTACTGTTGAATAACTCACAGAATCTTCTTCCAATGTCGAATTAATCAATTCCATATTGAGCAGCAGTTTCTTTTTATTTGAAAACAGAATAGAATGCAATGACGTAAATGTTGCTTATCGACATCCATCTCTTAAATAACCGAAGCACAAGGAATGTTAATGAATAAACTTTGTCATAAAACAGCAATGACTAAACCCAGGGGAAACAATATGCGAATGATCAGATAACAAATCAATCGGTGACCAACTAATATCTTTGAAATTGCACCCTCTCACAAAGCACTGCCAATGTTTCTTTTGCAAGGGCGTTCTATGATGTCAAAGTGTGGCGTTTCTAATAGACCCACGCAACCATAGTATAGAACACAAAATCATAAAAGAATAAAAGACGACATTGACGTCATATACCAAAGTATTAAAAAGACAAGCAAACGGCGTAAGTATCGAGTTAAGACATCATTGGCGCTTTAGAAATACGAAAGTCACTTTCTTTCACCAATATTTTTGAACAGAGAATCCCGATCTTTAGCATTTACCGACATTTGCTTGGTTCGTGACAATACTCGTCACACCTTCCTTGCACTAGATACTTACACGTCAGATTCCGCTTTAAAACCGGGTGTAGGGTTATCAGAAATGCAGTTTACCTTCAGAGTGGTCGTTCCTCTTGCACCTCTGGATCCCGGTTGTTGGTGAATGAAAAGTAGTTTGTCGTTGGTTTTAATTTCTTTTATTTAACTTTGCCTTTTTCTGGAACTAGCTTACTTGTCTAAATGCCTATTTTGGCTATTCAGTTAACCCTGAGTTTTACTCCGTTGCAGCCACTCTTTATATACCCAAACTATGGATGCAGAGATGCTAACGATGCATCCTCACCTCGGCTTCGATCCGAACGTATGACCCATATTGAGTCCAATAACGTATCGCGGGTCATCTGCATTTCTTAATTATCATCGGCACTTAATTGTCCCACTTAGGGTGCCGCGGCGTTGGTTTGCGCAATTGTAGTACTTAATTTGCACTTGATCGAACCAATTAAAGTACAATGTCCTACGGTCAGCCATTCATATCGTTTAATCGGTCTGCGTTTCGTCGCTATGTCTGATTTTTCGCCGATCTCAGCACCGTGATGGAAGCTCCCTTAAATGGTGCAAACATTTCCTTTGAAGGCGTCGGCAGTGTCGTGCGCCAGTGTGACACCTGTTCTCGGATATGAAGCAAAAAATACATTTGCAATATGATAGCATTTGTTCTATGCCAGGGGCGAATTTTTGAATACGAAACAAAAAATGCAAATACCATATGATAGCATGAAGCTTGGGAAGTGAGAATGCGTCACTGGTGGACAATTAACAAGGGTATTGGAATGAATATTATGAGCATCGCAACGTGTGGGATATTTATCTAAAATAACCAAATATGGTAAATGACCAACATTTATCAAAAATATGCATACATGATACTCTCGATGTATTGATCAATTGAACATTAAACTGTAATCCTATAAATATATTAACGTGGGGTTCTCCAGCGTGTAACACATCTATGTAATAAAAAGAAGTTGCAAGCGAATATTATGTATGATAGGAAAATAATCCCATACACTACAGGCACACGAATCTATATATAGTAATCTATTATAGTTATTCGTTTACTGGGTAAAACGTTGCATAATATTAAAAATTCTCATATATGACGCAATCATAAAAAAAGTACAAAACAGTGTTATTATGAAAATTCTCCGGTGTTTGAAATTTTATAAAATCGTAAATGCTTTAATAACCTAATTTGCTCAAAGACAGGACCAGGCCATGTTGTCTGATAAACGACTTTGACTAATTAAAATTACCCATGTGACTTATTTTTGTTTGCTTGTCCAAATAAAACACATTCCCTCATTGCCCTAGCAGCCAGTTAATTGTTGGTACAGACCATTGTGCACAAAAAAGCAAGAGCCCCTTAAAAGCGGCACGAAAAACACCGCCTCACATACACGAGCTTGTAGACATAATGTACATGATCCCATAGAGGTAATAGCGTGCTTCTTTCCAGTATTCCAGTTTCCTAATTAACTTTGTACAATTCAGAACCAACAGCTAACAACAGCCCATTTAAGTCCTCTTCGGGTTCATGGTCTTCTTCTTTAGCTCGTTTTTTAGCATTTGAAGTTTAAAAGGGATTTTGCATCAACGCTAACGACACAAATCCTCATGCTAATTCGAGAGGTCCTTGTGGTGTAACCCTGTCTGCCCATAGAACATCATCGTTGTTCGTTATATGATTCACTCTCCTCATAAACCGCACAGTACTTAGTTTCAAATACCCATCAGGATTGTGTACATTGGCACTTGTGAAGCAGGCAGGCAGTAGGTAGGAGTGAGTGGGCGGTTTTGAGACCAAAAGAACAACCTGTCCATCGGATCCGCATGTTGACTATTCACCCTCAATCCGAATGGAATATTGCCATGGGAGTTCACGGTTTTCTTCTTCCTACAATGGATTTGCATGTTCGTTTGCATGAAATAATCAAACTCACGTTGTTTTCATGAAGTAAGCGGTGTTGAGTTCAGTTGTGGGCGTTTCCCGTACGGTCTTTTAAATCTGCACTGCACACCTCAATGGTTCGGGAAAGAACTTATAGCTTTTTTGTTTTTGGTCCACGCAAATCACCTTGTTGATGTGGTTAAAGTGACGTGGTCTTTAAATCAAATTAGTAATAAACGAATCGGAACCTTGATTCATTGTGGTTAACGCGTGTGTGATGATTTGGGTCTTTTTACTTTGGGTTTTGAGTATACGTGCTTAAAAATTCCTTTTAAACGTGAGTTTTTTGTAAAATAAAAGAAACACATATAGAGTTTTCCATATTTCATATTTACTAATTGAATATACGGGGATTCTACAAGAGTAGTTTTCTCTTATAAATGTTAAATAACAAGAAAGGGGCGTGGACGTTACGAGTCGTGTTCAATAAAGATCGGCACTACTGTTATTATATGCGAATAAGCACTTTTAACGCCATCTTATGTTATGCAAACTGAAAGAGGGAAGAATTGGATTCAAATCTGCGAACACCGAACGGATTCACAACGATACACACTGACCGAGTGTAACTCGCCGATCGAGTTAAATGTAAAAGTTACTTTTATGAGTCGCGAGTGAAATTTGAAATAATAAGACTATTTATAAATAAATCAATTCTAGTGACAAGAACTGTCAAAACAAAGTTATTATACATAAATATAAACAAATAAAAGAGAACGAAGCCACGTGTTTTGACAGTCAAAACAAACACCGTTTAATACTAATCAACTGTGAGAGTGTATGTGAGCACGTGTTTAGCGAAAAAAAAAATTAAAGTAAAAGAAAAACAAAACAAAAACAATAAATATAAATAAAAAAGAAACAAAAGGAACTAAAATATATAGTGAAATTACAAAGTGAAGCCAACCTAATAACTGGTTTACAACAAAGACTGGCCAGCTATCTTGGATGCAAGAAGCTCGGTGTACTGACCCTCAGCATGCAGAATGGCAGACAAAAAACAAAATATTAAAAAATTGAAATCAAAGTCCGCGTTAATAAAACGCCCGGCGAGCTCCCCACTAACACGAGCGACTACAAAAGTCAACAAGCCAAACGAGGCAATAACAGACTTGCTCGAAAAGGCGCAAAAAATGGAAGACGACGGTTCCATATAATGACGGCCATGTAACCAATAACGTGTTTGCATCTTTAGCGACTACAGACACTGAGGACGAGGAGGAGGAAATCAGCGATCTTGAAACGAGGCTAGCCCAAGCAAGGGCGCAATTAGCAGAGAAGCGTCGGAGAAAAAAGGAATTGGCAGAAAAGGAGCAGCTAATGGTAAAACAACAGCAGCAGAAAAATCAGCTACAATGTGCACAACAGAAGCCTAGCCAACAAAAAGGACATCCGCCGCAAGAGATTACAAAACAACAACCACAACAAGAGCAACGGGCAGCAAAAAGGAAAGCGAAGATGCCACCCATCAACATTACAAATATGGACTGTAACGAACTGGTAAGTCTATGTAAGCTTTCTATTGGGGAGGATTTTTCAATTAAAAGACTGACGGAACAGGTTTGCCATACAGACAAATTCGGTTGAGGACTTCGAAAAAATGAAAAATATGCTAAAAAGGGCAACCGCGGAACTTTACAACTACACGCCGAAAGAAATAAAGAATATAACGGTTCTACTAAAAGGCGTCGACCCTGAAACAGAACCAGAAGTTCTATTACAAACGCTACGAGAGCTTAACTGTAATGATATTGAGTTTATCGCGGTAAAACCTTTCAATACAGCTAGTGCTAGACGGGAAAATCGAAAATTACCATTCTACCTGGTGCAGCTGGGCCCTGGGAGCAAAATTGGTGGACTTAGGAAAATCACTATCCTGAACCATCAAATTGTCACATGGGACAAATTGAAAAAAGGCAGAGATATAATCCAATGTCTTCGCTGCCAAAGGTTCGGGCACTCAGCAGCAAACTGTGAAATGCAGTATCGATGCGTAAGATGCGGGCAGGACCACAGCGCAGAACAATGCACGTTAGGTAAAGAAAGGGTACACGACAGATCTCTTCTAAAGTGTGCAGTTGGCAAGAGTGAGGGACACCCCGCTAAGGTATCGAGGTAGTTCTCGTATGCTCAAGTAACAGCTGGTAGGAGAAACACGCCACAACCCACCACACGGGAGGCGCCGCAACATACTGTGCCTCCAGAAACAGTAACACTAGCAGATGTGCTCACAACCTTGCTCGCTATACAGACGCAGATGACACAAATACAAAAACAAATAAAGGACCAGGACACTAGACTAGACTGGGTCTATTCGCAGTTGTCTAGTCAGCCGTCAATATAAACCCCCCAACAGAAAGCACAATTAAGGCTTTAGTCGTGAATGTAAATTCACTTATCAGAATCGAGAGAAGAGCCTCTCTCTTTAAACTGTTGCAAGTCGAAAGTCCTGACGTACTTCTGGCTAGCGAAACTAAGCTGAATCAGAGGCATAAACTATGTCACACAAACTATGACATTATACGAAGAGACCGACGCAACTCCACACAAGGAGGAGGGGTGGCAATCTTTGTTAAAAAGGAACTTCAACATAAGGTAATATACAGTGGTGAGATGCACAGATTCCAGGTGCTTGAAGCGTGCATTATCCGCATACCCCTCCGACAAGGTAGGGGGATGTATGTGATATCTGCCTACGCACCAGAAGCACATCAACAAAATCAATTTATAGTGGAGCTAGAGACTTTTTTCTATTGCTTACAACTTTACTCGGAAGGGAACTATTACATCATAGGTGGCGATTTGAATGCTAAACACCCTAATTGGGGAAATACGAGGGTTGCCTCTTATGTTTCGGGATTTGGAAACCCTAGTGTTGCAATCCGGCAATTGACAGCTCTGTCGTAAAGTTGGACATTTTTGAGGTTATACGCACTCAGAACGTTTTGACATACGAGCGCTTTGTGTTGTTTACAGTAACTTAAAAGATTCATCTCGGATGAATTTCGTGAAGGTCGTCCAAAATCAGTTGTTGTTCCGAAAACCATTGATGCTGTGCGCGAACTGATATTGGAAGATCGTCATGTGACCTATCGTGAGATTGAGACAACCTTAGGCGTTAGTGGGACCAGCATACATTCAATATTGCATAAACATTTGACCGTCAAAAAAATTTGTTCGCGTTGGATCCCACACAATTTGTCAATCGCCCAAAAAAAGGCTCGTGTCAATTGGTCGAAAGAAATGCTCAAAAAATACGGTCGCGGTGCTTCGAAACACGTCTATGACATCGTGACAGGTGATGATGGATTTACGCGTATGAGCCCGAAAGTAAACAGCAGTCGACTGTCTGGGTGTTTCAAGATGAGCCAAATCCAACAAAAGTTGTTCGCGCACGAAGCACTTCCAAGCAAATGGTCGCCTGTTTTTTCGGAAAAACTGGACATGTCGCAACCGTACCACTAGAACAACGCAGAACAGTCAATTCTGAGTGGTACACAACCATTTGTTTGCCAATTGTCTTCCAAGAAATCAGGAAAACCAACCGCCGAAGACGGATCACTCTTCACCACGACAATGCGAGGTCTCACACATCGGCTGCGACAACTGCATTTTTGAGCACCCAAAACATCGATTTGATAGGTCATCCGCCGTATAGTCCTGACTTGGCACCGAATGACTTCTTTTTATTCCCGTACGTAAAAAACAAACTGAGAGGTCAACGTTTTTCGACACCTGAAGAAGCGGTTGCTGCATTCAGAATGCATGTGTTGGAGATACCTCAATCAGAGTGGCAAAAGTGCTTCGACAATTGGTTCAAACGCATGCAAAAGTGTATAGATCTTCATGGGGAATATTTTGAAAAACAATAAAGTGATTTTCGATGATCAATATTTGTTTTTGTTCTCTAATCCCGAAATATAAAAGGTAACCCTCGTAGCATATCCAACACGAGAGGAAATCAACTAGCTGGTTGGCTAGATCAACATCACATTGAATATAAGTTTGACCTGCTAGCTACAGAATATCCTTCTTCCCCCAGAGGGGGATAGTTCCTCGATATTATGCTTATTGACACACGACTTAAACATATACATACTAACAGACAAAATATAAACTGCCTACGCACAATTGAATATGATAACGATCATTGTGCATTATCAATCGTGATAAAAACACCAAGCGAAGTTGCGGAACTCGGTGAATGTATGATACCGCAACCCTATAACTATGGGGGTATGCGATGGACGCATTTCACGAGAACCTTAACAAGAGAAATTCGCTTAAAAGATATTAACCCTCCTACCAACAGAAACGTATCCAACGATGACATCGACAAATACATACAAAAAATGGACGAAACCATAAAACAAACTATGGCCAAAACAATACCAAAAACCACACCTACGGACAACATGAACATGTACCGAAACGCCACAATCAACGCACTCCACGAAAAAAAAAGTAGACTTCTGTCTCAACTAAAACTACGGTACAGACGATTTATTGATGGGCATGACCAGGAGATAATATCATTGAAGTCCAGATTAAAAAATCTCCAACAGCTGATAAAAGCCAACTATAGGCTATCAGCAAATTTGTATTGGAACAAAAAGTTCGGGCGGTAAAATCCAACAACCCCAGTATGTTCCCGCAAATTAATAAAATATTTAGACGGAGTAATGAAAACGAGATTCAGTGTCTCCAAATACCACGAACTGACGAAAACCAACGAATGCTGGCAAATATAGGCATAGACACAAACAACGCCATCCCAAATGACGAAATTTTTGTGTTTGAAGATCCCTGGGAAAAAGTGAATGTTGTAGGGGCCGTCTTTCAAGAACTGTACAAGACAAATGAAGTAATTCGCCGCAACTATGACTTGGAAGATAGAGTTTTACTGAATTATCGTCATCTTCGAAATGACATTTCACAGTGGAGAGCAGAAAACCAAGGTTTTATCGAATTCAGTAATGAAAATACGGCAAACGCCGAGATCACTGTCGAAAGCGCCAACAGCCTTTTGATCACTAGTGAAGACATCCATGGCGTCTTTGCATCATTAAGAAACAAAAAATCAGTTGGAATCGATGGAGTACCCAATATCGTACTAAAACATCTTCCTCCAATCGCAATGGACTTATATGCAGTCTTGTTTAACAACGCTCTTAACAACGCACACTATCCAGTACGTTGGAAAACGGCCATCATCGAACCGTTACCAAAAATAGGGAAAGACAGAACAAACCCAAAAAATCTGCGATCGATCAGTTTGTTACCGAGTATTAGTAAAGTATTCGAAAAGGTTCTAAACAAGGCTCTACTTAAATGGGTTGAGGACAATAATATTATTCCAAATAACCAGTTTGGTTTTAAAGCTGGTCATGAAACCACACATGCCGCGGCTAAACTGGTTTCAGACATTCAGTGGAATAAAAATCTGAAACAGTGCACAGGTGCCTGTTTGATTGACTTGGAGAGGGCCTTCGACACCGTTTGTCTAGAAGGGTTATACTACAAGCTAATGAGACTAGGCATTCATAAACCACTACTGTATATACTATACATGTTGAATGAAAGGAAATTCGTCGTCAAAAGTGGCAATGTGACCTCCAACATTACTTACAATATAGAAAACGGTCTGCAACAGCGAGCGGCGTTATCTCCGATCCTCTTTAATATTTACACTAGCGACCTGGTAAGGTCTCTTCATCAGGCTATTGCGTATACAGACGATCTGATAATATATAGAACAGCACCAAAAATTGAAATCATTAACGGATTGTTACAAGGGGATTTCAATGATGTTCAGCGATACTGTGACAACTGGAAACTCAAAATCAATATCCAGAAGTGTGAAACCATCCTCTTTAGAACACCACTGGCTGAAGCTACCAGAGACACCAGGAAAAACTGGCGAAAGCTAGCTATTATGGGACCACAACAACATGCTACATGGCTCTCATCAGACCGATGATCATATATGGATGTCCAGTGTGGTTTAATGTGGGACCTAGCTTTATGGAAAAGATTCGGATTTTTGAGAGGCAATGCCTCAGGACGTGTCTTAACTTACATCGGACTCCTGAATCCGATCACAAAAAATACTATCCCAATGAAGCGTTGTACAGTGGGGCCAATATAAACAGAGTGGATAACTTTATGATCAAGCTGATCCGAGGGCATATTGCGAGATCAATGAGTTCACAGAACGATTCGATTTTTGGTGCATATAACCCAAACAATATGTATTATGGGGGGGTACGTCGCAATGGCTTTATTCCACCAGAAGCATTCCTTAGTCTTCACATGAACGGCCTCATACAAAATGAATCCGCTATACCGTTGATTTATCACGTGCGTCGGTCGGGTATAGATAAACGAATATGTTATAATCGAGAGGTTGCGCACACTAATGAAGAGAGCCTGCAGTTCAGTACGGCAGTAGCACAGAAAGACCGAAAAGACACGAATAAGCAACACCAGAGATTTTGGTGGCTGACTGGCAATTAAAAACCTGTTTCCTTATAAAACTAAGGCAATAATAATAATAATAATTTAAAAAATAAATTAACAAAACCCGACAAACAACGGAAAGCTTACATAGATTTAGCATTTCGAAAACTTAGTTTTGATGTTAGGTTTAGAATGGAGTTAAGTTAAAAAACAAAAAAAAAAAAACAAAAATCTATAGATAGTTTAGTATTTAAGTTAGATATAAGGTAAAAACAATAACAAAAGCAAAGTTTTTTCTTTTCTTCATTTTCTTTGTATCCAATTAAGTTCCCTAAAAATTCATGTAAACAAAATAACCATAATGTCGAAAGACAAATTTTCATGCTTTAAGCGTATGCGTGTAACGCACCGTTCACCAAAGGTGAGAGGAAAAGTAAAACACTGAATGATTTTTATGTTTATTAATTTATTTTTATTGTTGACAGGTTCTTTTTACTCACGACAAAATTTATTTATTTAATAGTTTTAAGGTGACAATCTTACTGCACTTACTTAGTTACGGAAAACATATTCTACTTGATACCACGTAACACTAAACACGACCCGGGATATATTCGCGTCCCCATGCATACCGGGGAGCCGGAGCGGTAACGACCTGCTCGGTCGATGGGTGTAAAACGACTCAGCGATATCAAATCGCTGGCAAAAGAAATTCGGCCAGTGGTACTGGCTGTCTTAATTTAGGGATACATTTTCTATTCCAAGAGAAACGTAAAGTCTCTCTTTGGGGGTAGGAAACCAGATCTCATAGAGAAGATCAAAGTGGTACACATGAATGTGTGAACATTGGTTCTTTCATGGGACAAGGCCATGAGAACGGATCTAAAAACAAAGAAAGGGACTAATGTGCATCAATGAGATGTGAGTTCGGCTAAGTAAACAAGCCTCATTGGTTTTTTTTTTTTTTTTTTTTTTTTTTTTATTAGACTTCTCTCGGGAGAGGCGAACCTATAGCGCCGAGTGGGCGCCCCGAGATGCCATCAAATAACTGTTGCAGTGCTTTTTGAACAGCTGCAGGTTGTAACGTTCCGGGAACTCTCGCGTGGGAAGGGAGTTCCACAGCTTCCCCGCTCTGTAGTTGAACGAATTCTGATGTAGGGATGATCGCGCCGTCGGGAGATGAACCACAAACTGGTGCGATCCGTCGGATTGTCTTGTGGAGCGCATATAAGCCGAATTGCGCGGAACAATACCACGAATCTCCGAAGAACAGCACCCGTGATAATATCTGTAAAACAGACAGAGGTCGGCTACGCGCCTTCGATGTGATAGCGACTATAGTCCCGACGTCAGCGCCGAGTCCCCGATCAGGCGGATCGCTCGTCTCTGTATGCTCTCAAGTAGGTCGAGGGTATGTTTAGGAGCCTAGCTCCAAACATGAGAGCAATATTCGTGCGCGGGCCTAATTTGGGATTTATATAGGAGAAGAAGTTGGACCGGAGAAAAATATGTCTTGGCTCTAAAAAGATAACTCAGTTTTCCTGAGGCTGACCTGGCGATATTCGACACGTGTTTATGCCATGATACATTCCCACAGACCGTGACGCCGAGCAATTTCAAACTTTCCTCCGCCTTGAGGGCCCGGCCATTCATCATCAGCTGTGGAACCGATGATCCAGTTTTCTTTGTGAATGTTGTATACTGGGTCTTCGTTTCATTGAAGTCGACAAGATTGGCCTTTCCCCACTGCAGGACTTTATCCAGATCCCGATTCAGAGAATCAATCTGTCTACATCTCAGCTGGTGTGACGCAGATGCACCAATCGACCGATCACTCGAAAAGGAGGAAACAAGCGTACTGTCATCGGCAAAACTGAACACTTTGTTATCCGTTGTCTCCAACAAATCATTTATCTGAAGCAAGAACTAGGTTGGAGCCAAAATAGAACTTTGGAGTACCCCCGAATTAACAGGATACAGATCGGAACACTCGCCGTCCACAACAACCCGGATCGATCGTTTCTCGAGGAAGCTCCTCGTCCAGTCGCAAAGCTGTTGGGAAAGTCCATATGAACGAAGTTTGCTCAGCAATGCCCCGTGCCAGACGCGGTCAAAAGCCTTGGAAATATCCAATGCGACCGCCCTTGACTCACCATGCCGTTCAATCGCAGATGTCCATATATCGGTTATAAGTGTCAAAAGGTCTCCCGTGGACCGCCTGCCACGGAATCCGTATTGACGATCATTCAGGAGTCCGTTGCACTCCAAATACTTAACCAACTCTGTATTAATTTTGTGGGAGACACTTTTTTCCCGTGTTTGGGATTGGCTGAACTCGAGCGATTTTCCAGCAGGCAGGAAAGGTCCTCCGTGTATAAGATAAGCGGAAGAGTCTGCCAAGAACCGGCGATAGTTCTGGAGCACAGTTCTTAAGGACTATTGCTGGTATTCCGTCCGGGCCGGTTGCCTTCCTACAATCCAGTTCACGTAGAATGCGTTGAATAGTGCGCGGACGAAATCTCACATCCCGCATGGAAGACTCTACCGGCGAGATCACAGGTGGGTCCAAAAGGCCAGTATCGAGGTTTGAATTCGCCGAAAATAAATTTGCGAATACATTAGCTTTATCCCTTGAATTCGTGACTAACGTCCTGCTGTCTGTCACCAACGGAGGGAAAGAGGAGGATGCAAAGGTACCGCTGACAGCTTTTGCCATTGACCAGAAGGAGCTTATTGATCACCCTGTCGTTGTGAGCCTTCTTCGCGGTATCAATCGCCTGATTGCACGCGATTCTGATTCTGACAAAATTCGTTCTGTTAACATCGGTGGGATTGGAGCGCCATTGCTTAAAAGCTCTATTTTTTGCCGCTGTAATCAGCTCGCACTTTTTGTCAAACCAAGGTTTATCAGACGAACTTCGTTTGACGGACTGTGGAATATACATCTCCATCCCCAGAAGAATAATCTCTGATACCGACTCCGCGCATGCGTTAACATCGGAATTTCCGAAGCACACCTCCGACCATGGAAAGGATGCGAAGAAGTCTCGCAAATCGTCCCAGTTAGCGGCCCCATACTTCCATACATGGCGAAGTTGCCTAGGCCGGTTGCTTGCTTGGTATGCAAGTGCTTGCGCGACAGATACCAAGCAGTGATCTGAGTTTCCCAGTGGCGCAGAAACCTCTACGGTATAAATACTCGGTTCGGATGTCAAAAACAGATCCAGGGTGTTCGCATAATCGCCCCGGGAATCCGGCACTCGCGTTGGTCCCCCACGAGTTGAGTCAAGTTGCGGATTACAGCAAACATCTCCGCCTGCCTCCCAGCCTCGTCGGTTCTGTTAGAATGTAACAACCAGCCGGAATTGTGCACATTAAAATCACCAAGGACAACAATTTCAGAAGCTGGGTGGTTGATCTGTATCCAGTCGACGGTATATGAAAGATGTTCAAAAAATGTCGCCGGTCGATCGTCATTCGGGAAGCGGTAAAGACAACAAAGAAATTTAACGGAATTCCTCAGCACGACCCTCAACCATATGATGTCCATATTATTGGGTTCCAACACCTCCATCCTCTGGCAAGCCAGATTGGACCGCGCGAAGACACAGACTCCGCCCTTAAAACAGAATCTCGAATGTAAGTCAATGAGATGTGAGTTCGGCTAAGTAAACAACCCTCATTGGTTACTAATGGATTTCTGTTTGCTCATGCCGCGAGGTCATGAGAAGCAGATCCAGAAATCTTGTAGGACTAAGAGATCGTATAGATCATTGTCTATGGTTGTGCATTGCAGCTGTATTGATAGACGGCAATGATGGTGGACATGGTGCTAATTGGTTTTAGCATATTCACAGGCAATTGGTGTTTATGCCATCGCAGCCAAGGGTAAGGAGACAATTCCTATTTGCATTTGCCTCTGCTGTAGGTTTTGGTTTCAGCGTCGTTTGCGCCAATTGTGTGCAGCTGCGTTGGATTGTTTATAGTAGGGAGAAAAAGGTCACCAGCCAATGTGTATGTAAAGGGACTTATTGTACACGTGATAAGGCTGGGAATAGGTGACGCGATGTTTATTATCCCTGTTATGATGGTTACATTATATGTAAACCAAATTGTTTCGTTTTCAGGAATTCGTCTAGGCAAAATGCGTATGATAAGATTGGGATTTGCTTGGCAACCGAAGGCGACGGAATGGACTTGGGATTTATGAAGTTTGGATAGAATTCTTGTAGGTAATTTTGAATTCGAATTAATGAATGAAGGTAAGAATTCTCTTCCAGGAGCTCTTAGCTAAATATATTAGATACTTGATGCGTGAAATATTTACAGGTGTGATTGCATTAGCGGAAAACTATAAAGGTTGGGTTGTAGTGACGGGGGTTCTTCGGGTAAGACAGTGGGGTTTGGCGGAACCGCCACAGATATTCACTGTCAATCTAGAATCTCCCCTCTATCTCTCAATCTCAAAGCTGATCTTGAACAATGGTTGGGCATAAATCCGTCAGTGTTTAAGTAAACACACGTTAAGTATCAATTCTCTGTCATACTAAAGCCAGAGATAGACTTCTAATCAGTGATCTCAACAGTGCTAACTACATATAGTATATGAAAACCATCCAATTTTTTGAAAATGGTACAAGATACTCAAATGCAATCCAGTGTAATTGCCTTTGTGCACAATAAATATATGATCTATGAAACATATCTCAGCAAAATGTAAATCACGTTTACTCCCAGTGGAGGATAAACGCGATCATGTTATCGACTCTGAGGCTTTGGCGGTTTTTTGTCTATGTCCCTGGCTGAGGTGATCCGCCGAACACCGTTCACAAAAACGACACACGGAGCGAATACAGTCACAAATAAAACACAACGAAATGTTTTTTTTTTTATTAATAGTGATTGTAACCGTCATAACGTCAATTCGAATCACACATTCTTCACATCATCGCAAACGCCAACTTGGTGACACCGACGTGATCTGTAAACACAGCACAAATGTTCCCATAGTAAAACAGAACTTCTTTAGTGCGATCACGACTTCCACATAGAGCACCGGCACACTCGTCTGCTCCGACGTTCTCTCGCTCGTTCGCTCCTCGCTCCGTCGTTCGCACACGAAGTTAATCATAACAAAGATACTGAGGAGGGAGTAGTGTGGCGTTTCTAACAGATACATACACAATACACAAGCAAATAGTGAAGAACACCGAACGTAAATCGAATAAGAAAATGCATTGGCCGTATACCAAGCAATAACATAGCCATTCCACATCAGTCGAATGTACTTGCGTTTAGAAATCGAGTTCGTACGCGCGGCAGTGGCCTGATGTGTTGAGCATTGGTTCCATTTTTAGTGATTCTCACCATCATAGCGTCGGTTCGAATCACACGTTCTTCACTATCATCGCAAACGCTATAACCTCCCTTGCCTTTCCAGACAACGCAGCAGACCTTGTCTGCGATGGAGGGATGGCGTAGACCAGGACGCCCAGAGCCTGGGAGTGCCAAACTGGATGACACCGGCTCGAAATCAGGATCGGTGGAGAGATTTGTTAAATAAGGCCAAGACCAGTTCCCGGTTATATACATATATACATCCATACTCGTATATGATCCCGGTTAGAAACGTTATGGTTGGTTTTCCCTTTTATTATATTTTATTTATTTGGTTTTTGTCTGTCTTCATTTTTCATTTTAGGTCCTTTCGGTACACCACCCTTATGTGAAACAAACACAATCACTTGTGCTAATCGTGCTTGACACTTGTTTGTGATTAATACACAATGTTTTTTGTACACATAATTTTATATTGTAATTTTAATAGCTAAGGGACCAAACATATTTGTTAATTCACGTATGGTACCATACTTTCCGCATTGGACATTTTTCCTTGAACAGGATGCCACCGTAGCGTTCTTGTTTAGTGAATTGATAAGTTTATCAAATCAAACCCAACCGACGCGATTTGACGTTAAGTGATTCCAAACATGATGGGGCTCAGTCCCAATAGATAAATGTATTGGGATGGTGAGTTTTGGGGTGTGACCGTGGTTACTAGACTTATTTTTAAAAATAACGTATGAATGTGTTACTAATCCGTAAAAGAAAATATATGTTTCTTATCATCATCATCATCATCGGCATTACAACCGGAATCCGATCTTGGCCTTATTTAGCAAGTCCCGAGGCTTGTTAAATTTTCCATAATAATTTGTTTTCCGGGCAAGGTTATTAGCCTTGCGCCATATGTTTCTTATCATCAGCTATAGATATAAAGATTACGACTTCAACTGGCCACAATTAGCCATTGAAGCGGTTAGATAATGAACTTGCTATTGTGGAATGGAAATGACGGAGGTGAATTTGACATGAACTTATAGTTCACAGTCACACAGTGACGATGGAGATAGGCTGAATTAGAAACTTTGTTTAGTGCTATAATTCACAGTCAATCAGAGCAGAGCACTGTTGAGCAAAAGAATAAACGGAGGTCAGTCATGAAAATTTTAATAAAGTGAATATTTTTATCCCACACTATTGCATCTTTCACAACCATACATATTGTAGCGAGATTAGGGTTCGCTGGATTAATTATTTTTAATAAATAAAAACCCTTAAACCGATTTTGAATTAATGTAACACTTTATTAGTCCGTTAATAACAACGGTTACTTTTACCGTACACTTAACGATTTCTTGGCTTATCGCTTCCGTACTTATCGCGTCTTTGACTGCTTACTTCTTACTTTTTACTTATCACTTGCTTCACTTTCTACTCCTTACTCATCATCATGATCTGTGTGCGACGTATTTATACCGTTTCCTCATTCTGATTCGGCGTTTCGTTTCCGTCCGTTCCATAGCCTTGAATGTTCTACTGTTCATAGTCTCCAGTTTTCCAGTACTTTCTAGAATATTCTAGTACTTTGTTTCGGACTTTCTCGAATATTCTAGTACTGATTGTCATATGCGTCACAATATGGTCGGAATAATCGACTTCCAATTCGGATATTGCATCTCTTTAAAAATTCTGAGGCAGTAGACCAAACCTTTTCTGTAAACATTTTCCTTGTTATCTCGAGTTATTAATCATCATTTTGTCTATTTGCGATTAGACATTCTTATCGGAATTTCCTTTGTTCTATTGTCGAAGTCATATTTTGCTCCTTTGTTCGTTCCTTTATTCTCTAAACTCTTAACTGAATTAATTACCTGTCCACCCTATGAGACCTGAACCTAATACCTCATCATATAATTTCTCTTATAAATTTTCTTTAAAATTATCATCTCGTTATAATGGAATTTAGTATCAGCCACTGATTTATACACTGATAAGTACTTTCACATTAAACATCCATCCGCACCCTCTTCTCCTTCTACTGACAATCAGAAATTGCCAAGTGTACAGTAAAACTCCAACGAAACCTATTTAGGTAAATATCCGAGTATTCTTTTCCATTGACATCATCGTACATCGTCAGTTTAAATTTCATTCCACTTCCTTCACACAACATTAAGTTCATTATCACATAATCCTGGTTGGCCTAAGAAGGATATACACTTCATTGGGAATTGCCAGAAGCTAAGCACCATCGCAAGCGCCAACCAGACAATATTGCCCACATAAAACACGGCCACCGTATGTATCAGCTATCGACTGGCTTGTAAGGAATCCGAGACCGTCTTTTATGACTCCGTAAAACCGCACATCCCAACATCCATTCTTCGTGAAATGTTCATGAAATGTTCTTGATGATTGTGGGTTTGATTGGCAAGTCCTGCTTTAGCTGCCATACATGTAAGTATTTGTTTCTCTTTTATGCTGGGATACAGTTTCTATGAAGAGGGATATGGTCACCATAAAACAGGTCCTTGTTCAGAAATTTAAATTGTTCAAGATTTATAATCCCCATCATTTGAGGAACTGAGAAGAGACAAATGAAAGTGGTTAAGACAATGGGAATGCAGACGCATACATAAGGTAACCACATCTATATACGATCTAGAGCAAGTTAGTTTCCCCAAAGTTCATTTTAAAAACTGTCACGAATTTTTTCGAAGATATTGACCATTAAAAATAACTTATGGTCCGGGATATTTTATTGTTACGGGCTTCAGCTTTCTAACGTCCATGTAGGGTGCATACTTTTTTCCCGGCAAAGGTTCTGTATTGTTATGTCTAGTCGTTTTATGTTACTTGAAGGATCTCGTTTTTTTTTTCAATTTGACTAAAGTCACATCGTTCTTGCAAACGGAATTTGTGTTGCCCTTACCTTTTAACAGTCTTTAACGGTCTTGTGGGGCATATGTTTACCCAGGACTAGGTTTTAAGAGATCCTACTTCTTCTTTATGAGTCTTACTGACATATGGTTGATTTCCCCTATTACTAAAACTCGCCCATTGACAATTATTTCTACGAATCCCCATAAAAACTCGGAAAACCTCGGAACCGTTCGCCCAATAAAAAGGCCATGTCCCCGTCTATTCCATGTCGCTTATTTCCCTGGCAACACTTGGGCTATATCCACCATATGTCTCACGATAGTCTCATGAACTCAATATAAGGTGGTGATTGAACCAAAACTATTTGGATACGCATTTACTGGCAACTACCAGACCACAGCACATACCAGATCAAAATCTCAGGTGATAAGAACTTAACTAAAGAGGCTACAATCATAAACAATTTTACGATTCTCTATGAGCGAACTATACTCGGGTTTTCCTTCACGGAAATAATGGCAATACAGACAACCAATTGAAAAACGATTATGGATAATTTATTATTATGGATATTTATCCTGTGATGTGTGTATTTACGATTATGGATATTTATCCTGCGAGGTGAGTTCGAAAAATAATAGTAATTTTTTTTCTTAAAAAATTTTTACTTATTGATTAATTTTTCTAACTAATAAACTTTATTCCTTTCAAAGCGTGAAATCACTTCTCGATTTCTTGTCTGCGCGGGTAGAATGGATACCCATTTTATCAGGATTCAACCTAGGCTAGGGAAAAGTTTTTCTCGGGCAAGCTGAGAAAGAAAAGAATCAGTCGAAACGTGGAACTCAAGGGAAAAGTCAGAGAAGGAGTCGTGCTCGAGAAGTTGTGTGCTAGCCGGATACGCATGCAGTGTCCTGTTTTTTTAAATTAATTTACATACATAATTTAATGAACCTGAGCAAATAACACCAGAGCTTGCAACGGTAATGTCATAAACCTTTGTGAGTCAAGCCAGAACTGCACTACGGAGTTGAGTTATAATATCTTATTTGAATCAAGGATAATGAAACATGTAATAAATAAAACCTGGAAAGTAATCTTTGAAACCTCCATTTAATAATACTCTCGATCCTCTCAGAACACCTACGATTCAGTACGGTAGTCGGTGGATTAAATAAATTAAAATTTCCAAGTCACCTGATGGCAACCTAAAGACCAAGAAATTAAACGACGGAGAAGCAAATGTATAAAGCGATTCTGTGTGGGGCTGGGTGAGCTGTGGCGTCATCCTGTTGGAACCAAAATATACCCACCCGCTTATCAGTCGAAATTGTTACAAAAAAAAAACAATTATCACGGTCTGGATACGCTTGCCGTTTACGGTTATGGCTGCTCCAGTGTAAAATTGATTTTTTTTCCGCATGAATTTCAGCCCGCACAGTCACGCGTTGGCCGTGGATGTTTCTTATGATTTAATTAACGGTTTTTAGTAGGATAAACCTGGCAATTGTATTTATTCACGACCCCTTTCAAAAGCAAAGTGAACTAGTCGCTCAAGATAATTTCTTGCTAAAAGTCATCCTTGATTTAAACTATGTTCAACATGAAACCGGTGTTGTGGTGGCGGGTATTTACTTGAACTGACGGTTCGAAAGCAAATAGTCACAAACCAACCTGAAAAGAGATGTGAAAGAAGCGTTCCCAGATGCCGAAGATTTAAGTGGTCCACCCCGTAGTAAAAAAATTATTCTGGGAAATTTGGTAACCTCAGTGTGTGCATACGTCGTGACAGTATGGGGGCATTTCTTCCAACTAAACAAATATAGAAGATGTTTAGAAAAATACAAAAGCCTTGCATGTTAAGGATTGCATGTGACTTCAGAACTATCTCCGATGAAGATACGTTCGATATAACCGTAAATAACAACGTCCCAACATAAAGCTTTGAAAAAAAAACCATACAAACGTTGTCAGAAATACTTAGTATAGAGTGATTACTGAATAAATCGTATGTTCAACCTGTCTATCCATCTACACATTATGTTCCGAAATGTCAATAATTCCAGAGAATTACCTTTATTACTAACTGCAGGAACAGTGTATGCTTATTTATACGTTTCATGCGATGGCAAGCTACCGAATGCTCAGTTATCAAGAAGTAAAAAAATAAAACATGGCTCACCCCTGACCTTTTTCATAAGTAGATCTATACGTTGTAGAATGTGTTACCATGAACCACAAATTATTTTCTAATAAAGTTTCTGTTGAGCTCATATTTATTTTTGAAAAACAACCAGACACCAAGACTTAGTTTATTTCGAATCAGGTGCTCAGAACTCTGGAATGTCTGATGGCACGTGTAGCTAACCATAAAAGGGATTGGCAGTTGTTGACACTTTGACTACAAGGACGATGTCTATACAATCTCCTACAACTCCCATACAGACCGTAAAAATAGCACCCGTCAAACAAAAGGAATTGTTCATACGCACCCTGGCTGGCGACTGTTGTATACAAGTTAAGGTGAACACAAAGCGCTTCTTGATTTTCATGGGCAATTTTATAGATAAATAGAAATACTAAATTATAGGTGGCAAACTAATGATGTTTCTACAGCTTAAAATTATTGTTGAAAAGGGAAAAGTGCTATCAATTAAGGGGTTTACTGTTGTCTTACCTTCAAATTTATACTATCATAATACTTTTAAAAAGTACAGTTGCTCAGATTGAGGAAAATTAAAAGACCAAAATATGTGAATGTATTCTAAGTCTCTGTGGTCGGAAAAATATCAAAAAAATCAAAGGCCTCTCAGGTTGCCATCTACCTAAATACCACTCAACGAAATACACACACAAACAAATAGTTAAATCCCTCCTCGACCGTCACAAAAAAATAAAACGATCATTTGAACCTGTTTTTTTTTGTTTTATATCCACATTTATTCAACAATTCAATTACATATTTCACTTAAGACTAAATGTTAACATCTATTTTACAAATAACATTCTTACATTAACTTACTGGCTATTCGCAAGCACTCTAAATTACACATTATCATATTTCATATGCCTTTCGGCGTACAATAACTGTTTTTATAACATGTCACAATAATTGATATGTTTTCGCTTTAAAAATTTATTCTATTTTTTCTACATCCTGTATTATTTATAATTTTTTTTTTTTTTTTTTTTTTTTTTTTTTTTTTTAATTACATATATAGTGGGTTGACAAGCAAAATAAAAATGAAACAAAACGGACAAACATAAACAAGGAATAAAGGAATACAAATAAAAATTAAAATAAAGAAATAAAAAATTAAAATTAAATTAAAAACAAAATTAAAAGATAAAATAAAAATAATTGGGAATTGGGGATAGGGGGAAGGAAAACGGTGCGCCTGAGTGGCATACTATGTTTGGGGGCGTGTAGTCCTTTCTTCATCACTGATCCACCACCAGTTGGGATGGGATCGATCTTTTATTCATTTCTCTCTTTCACCGATCACCATACTAAAACGCAGGCGATCTGAAAAATTAGAGATATCGTTATCGTGGAGAATTCGTTTATCCCTGGCACCACGGAAAGCGTGGTAAATAATAGGGACTCCACGTTTGTCTTGGATAAGTCCTTTTTTATCCAAGAAAGGGAATGCTTCTGGGGGAATGAACCCATTCTGGAGAGTACTCTCCATATACATATCATTGGGATAGAATGCTCCCGAAATGAGATCATTTTCGCTGCACATTGCCCTTGTTGTGTGACCACGAATAGTCTTGATAATGAAGTTATCTATTCTGTTTAGTCCTGATTTGTAATACAGGACTTTATTCGGATAGTATTTCTTATACTGCGACTCTGGGGTTCTATACATTCCTAGGCAGGAACGCAAACACTGCCCCTCGAACACCCGAAACTTCCCCATGTAAAATGGGGATATGTTGTACCATACCGGGCAGCCATACACCAATATTGGTCGGATGAATGCTGAGTATGAAATTATTTTCACCTTGGGTTCCAGCAGACTACTACGGAAGAGTCTTCGTGTCATTGCATATGCGTTTTTAGCTGCTGTAAGAGCAGCAGCTGTATGCTTATCAAAGTAAAGATACTGATCAAGCCAGATTCTAAGGTATCTGACTACAGTTTTTACTTGTAGTGGAAGATTATTACTTCCCGCAATAGAAAATGTTTTCCAATTCCGTTTTGTGTCCCTTGATGCACTGGACAGGGGCGTTCTGAAAAGGATAGTCTCTGTTTTTTGGAAATATGTTTTTTATTTCCAGTCCTCGCAAAAACGTTTGATTTTGTTGAAATCATTTTGCAGAAGTCTGTTGATGACATCAATCTTTTCTCCAGATCTATACACCACAATGTCGTCGGCATACGCGATTGCATGTTTGAGAGAACCCACTAGATCACTAGTGTAAATGTTAAATAAAATGGGAGAATTCACTGCTCCCTGTTGTAAGCCGTTTTTGATGTGGAAGGTCTTGTTAGATATTATATCTCCACATTTCACTACAAATTGTTTACCCATTATCATATCGTAGATAATGTATAATAAATATTCGGGCATACCTAGGTTTGATAACTTATATACAAGCCCATACATAGCTCCTCAATAGTATACTGGTTAGTATCCCCGCCTGTCACGCGGGAGACCGGGGTTCGATTCCCCGTCGGGGAGCCTCTGGCGCAAGACTAATGACCTTGCCCGGAAAAAACAAATCATTATGGAAAATTTAACAAGCCTCAGGACTTGCTAAATAAGGCCAAGACCGGTTCCAGGTTGTAGTGCCGATGATGATGATACAAGCCCTTCTAACCATACGGTGTCGAAAGCCTTTTCAAAGTCAACCAAACAGACCCCTGTGCATTGTCTCTTCGCCTTGTTCCACTGTATGTCGGAAACAAGATTTGTCGCAGCATGAACTGTGTCATGTTGCGATCGAAAATCAAATTGGTTGTTCGGGATAATACCATTTTCCTCACACCAGTTAGTCAATGCTTTATTTATAATTTTCTCGAATACCTTGCTGATGTTCGGAAGCAAACTAATCGAGCGAAGATTGGCTGGATTGCTCCTGTCCTTGCCCTTTTTGGGGATGGGATGGACTACTGCAGATTTCCATTGGATTGGATAATATGCATTATTTAGAGCGTTATTGAACAAAATAGTGTAAACCTTCACTATTTCAAGAGGTAAATGCTTTAGAACAATGTTTGGAATACTATCTATTCCAGAAGATTTTTTGTTCTTTATCGATCTAAGAATGTCCGTCAGTTCATCCTTGTGTACAAATATACTAGTGTTTAGATCTCTAAGCGGGGCATCCGCTCTATTATTTTCACTAAATATAGTGAAACTTCGACTTAAGAGACGCCAATTGTTAAGTTCATTGCGTAATGAAATATGTTTTTGGAGAGCCCTATTTTCCAGGTCAAGGTAAGAATGAGCCGATTCGTTCAATCTATACACTGCTTCGAAACAAGCACCAATTGAGTTCGCCTTTTTTTGCGGATCCTCGACTATTATGAACTCTTCGTTAGAGTTGATGTGTTCCAGGGTAAGTCCTGCGTTCAGCAGCGTTTGACAATTCTCGGGAGTCCGCGGAACTCGCAGACATGGGATGTCATTATGATCTTTCCTTCGAAAGACTTTATTTATTTGTGGGAACATATTCGGTCCACTAGCTTTAATGGCTTGAATTCTCTTGTTCCAGTCTTCATTAATTACTGATCTATAGTTGTCACGGATCAGTTTTTGAAGATTTTTAATTAATGACTTAATTGTTTTTATTTCCTGGCTATTTGGGTCTCTGAATTGTCTGTAGAGCAGTTTTAACTTAGAGAGCAGAATACTCTTTTGACTATACAGCTCGTCGATCGTTGCGTTTCTGTATCGGTTTGTATGGCTCTCGGAGTGAGACACTTTTGGGATAGAACGATTCATTGTATTAGTAACAATGCTGTTCATCGTCGAAAGATAATGATCTATTTCATCATTATGAAGATTTCTGTCAGTTGGTGGATCTATGCCATTGGAGCGTAATTCTTTTTTTATTATCCGATCAAAGCGCGACCAGTGTGCTTTTCCGAAATTAAAAGAATGTATCTGTTTGTACTGCTCAAGTAGTGAATGTTCGTTTGGGACCTGTATTACAGCACCAAGTCCGTAATGATCGCTATCGTACTCGATTGTACGAAGACAATTTCGAGTAGTTAGATCCGTATCTAATAATTGTATTCGCTCGTCGAGCAACAGTAAATCCAAGAAAGAATTTCCTCTTGGATATGACGGCGTACTTGTAACGTACAATTCTAGTTTATGTTCGCTAGCGTTTGTTTGCCACCAGTCGAACAACGCATTGCCTCTTGTGTTTGTGATAAGGTTACCCCAAGCACTGTGCTTGGAATTGAGATCTCCCGCCATAAAGAAATAATTATTTTCTGAGTCTAACTTGAGACTTCGAAAAAGGGTATCAAGTTCATTGATAAACTGTATACACTGTGGCGCTTCGGGAGCATAAGCAGAGATAACATATAGATGCTTTTGACTTTTCAAAGGAATAACTATAACGCAGGCTTCTAGTACCTGGAACTTGTATACATCTCTACTGTAAACGACTTTGTGTTGTAGACCATTTTTAACTAAGACAGCGACCCCGCCCTCCTGAGTGGAATTTGGACGATCTTGTCTAATTATTTTATAATTTGGGTAGCCCAAATTGTGCCTTTGATTTAGCTTAGTTTCGCTAGCCAAAAGCACATCTGGGCGTTCAGCTTCCAGCAGATTGCTGAGATTATCCCTTCTTTCCATGCGGATTAGTGAATTAACATTCACAGCAATAACTTTTAGGGTTAATTCAGTCGCAGTGAACGTTGTGATTAGAGTGTGGGTTCGTCTGGAAACAGGGTCGAATAGATAATGTCCGTTCGATCCACTTGTTCCGTCAGTTTTTTTTTTCGATCATTTCGAATTTTTTATCAAACGCAGCACACTGTCCTTGTATGGACAGTAATATTGCTGTTATATCAGTTTGTGCCTCTGGAGCAGGCGTTTTAATGATATTGCGTGATTGTTCTAAGATTGGTGGATTTTTTACTCCACCTGCCATATGAGCGTATGACACACTTGGTGCCACGAAGTTGTTGTAAGAGCGAGTTTTCATCTTTTTCTCTTCTTCAACTTGCTTCTTTCTGGCTTCCAACTTTGATTTTAGTTGTTGGTACTTAGGGCAACCTCTAAAGTTAGCAGGATGACCTGAGTTGTTACAGAGGACACAGGATAGTTTATTTCTATCCGGTAGCTGTTCTTTGCCCAATGGACATTCTCCACTGATATGCTTATTTAGGCATTTGACGCATCTGAAATGCATATTGCGATTCGCTGCCACATGCCCGAAGCGTTGACAGCGCATACACTGCAATACGCGGTCGCACTTCTTTATTCTCTCCCAGCTTATTGTTTGGTGACTAATGTATTTAATATATCTAAGTCCGTCAATTTTACTATTGGGGCTTAGCGAGACAATGAAGAAAGGCAACTTACGGTTGCGATTTCTAGAATTTGCTGTAGTAAATGGCTTTACATCTGTAAATTTCATGGTATCGTTTTCGAAGCTTTTGAGTTCTTCGAGCACCTCTTCGGGAGTAAAGGAAGGATCAACTCCTTTGAGGAGCATGGAGACAGTTTTCTCCGATTTAGGGGTGTACGTGTAGTATTCGCTTTTCGATTTCCCTAATGCCGATTTAATTTTGTTATACCCTTCTAAATCATCGCATGTTAAACTTATCTTAAAATTATTTATCCGCTTTGTTTTAAAAGTTTTGCATGTCAACTCACCCAATTTTATGACATCCTTTGTCTCCATGTAGCTGATGTAAATAGGAGGTACTTTCTCCTTTTTTTTGTCTGGCACCTGCTGAGGTGTTTCCTGCTGTTGGTGTGATTCGTGCTGTTGATTTGGTTCCTGCTGTTGTTGTTGATGTGATTCCTTCTGTTTAGTTTTCTTATCTTGCCGTGTTTTCTCTGGTGTTGTCTTCGTCATTGCTGTGACAATCGACGTGTCTGTATTTTTATTTTCACTTGTTCTAAGGCGTTTAGTCTTTATGTTAAGGTCCGTATTTTGCCTTCTCCGATTTGCCATTTTGGCATCCATTTGTTTTACGTCTATATTATGGACCGCGTGTTCTCACCTTTTTTTTTAATTTTTTTTTGTTTTTGGATCTACGTCCGTATTATGGAATGTATTCACTTTTTTTTTGACAAACAGATTGTGGCCTCGCGCACACACTCACAATGTTCGCGCACTCACACGTAGATACCGTTAACGTGTTACTCACACACTTTTTGTATTAAACTGTGTTCTTCGTTTTAACTGTCACAACACGTGGCTTCGTTCTCTTTTAATTGATTCTATTTATTTATATTTACTTTGTTTTGACTGTTTTTATCACTGCAATTTATTTGTTTATAAATAGTTTTTTTATAAAATTTCAGCCACTCGAGACACATAAAAGCAACTTTTTTCATTTAATTCGACCGCCGAATTGAAAACACCAAATGCTGCCGTTGCCAAGCATTGACGAAACATTAAAAGCCATTAGACAGCTCAAATGAAATAAAGACTCCGAAGCTGATGGCATACCAACCGAGCTGATCAAACAAGGATGGACAGCGTTACATAACGCAATTCATGAGATCGTGGTGCACGTATGGGAGCAAGAGGAGATACCGGAAGATTGGTGTCGTGAAATAATTTGCCCCATACATAAGAAGGGAGATATCACACTGTGCAGCAATTATAGAGGTATCACATTGCTGAGTACCGCCTATAAGATACTCTCCACTATCCTACAAAATCAGATAGCCCCATACGCCAAAGTCATCATTGGTCAATATCAGTGTGGCTTCATCCCAGGAAATCAGCGATTGATCAGATATTCACCCTTAGGCAGGGGATGGATAAAGTTCTGGATTTTATATATCCCATTATATCATCTATTTATAGACTTCAAAGCCGCCTACGACAGCATAGCCACGGTAGAACTATTTAATGCCATGAGAGAGTTCGTCATTCCAAACAAATTGATACGACTTTGTAGGTTGACCATGACCAACGTAACTAGTCAAGTAAAAATAGCGGAATTGCTGTCCAAACCAATAAACATGTTTAATGGGCTCTGATAAGGGGACGGTCTGACCTGCCACCTCTTCAACCTGGCGTTGGAGAAAGCAATCCGTGACTCTGGCGTCACATCTAGAGGGACTATTGTCAGCAAGTCCAGCCAGATACTTGCCTACGCAGATGACATCGACATCATCGGTAGAACCGAATCGGCTGTACAGGAATCTTTCACCCAGATCGAGCAGGCGGCACAAAAACTGGGACTACACATTAATGACGGAAAAACTAAGTACATGGTGGCAACTTCTGCGAAGAGAAGACCTAACCTTGGTCAAACTATCAGGGTAGTGGAGCACGAATTTGAACTAGTGCAATCCTTTAACTACCTTGGGTTAATAGTATCAGCCGATAACAATATGGAAGAAGAAATACGCGAACGGCTGATCAAATCCAACAAAGCCTACTACGATCTATCAAGACTCTTAAATCCGGAAATTTATCAAGAACATCCAAGCTAATACTGTACAAGACCATGGTCTTACCAGTACTCATGTATGGATCCGAGACCTGGGTGCTCAATCAAAGGCACTCTGAACTTTTATCCGCGGTCGAGAGGAAGGTCTTAAGGAGAATTGTTGGCCCCGTGTGTGAGGGAGGACGATTCCCGAGACGCTACAACCATGAGTTGTACGCAATCTACCTTGAAGCTAATGTTGTAAGAAAAATCAAGCTCGGTAGACTCCGGTGGGCGGGACACCTAGCTCGAATGAGCGAAGAGGAGCCTGCCCGGAAAGTCCTTTGTGGCAGGATGTATGGAAGGAGACCGCGCGGCAGACCTTGCCTGCGATGGAGGGATTTTTGACCAGGACGCCCAGAGCCTGGGAGTGCCAAACTGGATGACACCGGCTCGAAATCGGGATCGGCGGAGAGATTTGTTAAATAAGGGCAAAACCGTATCCCGGTTGTAGTACCGATGATGATGATATTCGTCGTCGTGTATCCTGTCCATATCCGAGGCTTGTTAAATTTGCCATGATAATTCATGTTTAAAGGCCTGGTTATTAGCCTTGCGCCAACCTTTCTCAGGATGTCGTTGCATGCATTGGTTCACTACGTGGCGGGTGCCAAAGTAGCTATCCAGGTGTGTCACGTGGAGACTGCATGTCTACTTGTATTGAACATGGACAAGGATCGTCCTGGCCTTCGGCGGGTTGAAAGCAATCAGTAACTTTGCCCTGTATGTTCGCTCACATACCCAACCAATAGTGAAGTATAAAACCGAAAGAAAATCGAACAATCAAAATAACAGAGCCTTGTACCATAGCAATTAGCAGAGCAATTCCACGTCAGTTGTGTGAACTTAAGAATAACAAACAATTTAGTACATGTGGTCGGTGTTTTAGTAGTTCTATATTAAATGATTCTAACAGTAATAGTGCTGGTTCGAATCTCACTCACTTTAATGTCGTCGCAAACGCTATAACTTTACTTACTTCTTTTTGTCAAAACGCTTGTCTACGTCTACGTCTCTCTTATCAAGACAAATGTCTACCACGCGTTATTGCCGAAATCCAACCAAATTGAAAATTGGACTTTCAGATTATGTCATGTACACACTAGCCATGGCCTCCATATATACGAAGTCGTATTGAAACATCAATGGCATACAATTATCGTTCAAATAAAGTCGCAGTTGTGACCATTGAAATTATTTTCTTGTGTTTTATATAGATTTAGAGTTCTGTACTCCAAAATCAATCTGCCTATATCTATCGAACAACTCACACTTACTCAGGTCTGTGTATATTGCCCAAAGAACTTGTGGCGTTTCTAACTGATACACACAAAATAAACAAGCAATTAGTGAAGAAAGATCGAATAAGCGAAGAATTAGACACGTATACCATAACAAAAATCTAGTAATTCCACATCAATTGAGTGGATTTGAGAATAACCATCGAATTCGTAAACGCCGTAGTAGCCTGATGTATGGAACATTGGTCCAATCGTTAATGATTCCAACCGTCAAAGCGTCGGTTCGATTCACATGTTCTTTACTATCCCCGTAAAACGACATAAGCGTCTTCGTAGTTTAAATCCAGTGGATGATAATCATGCTTCAACTTTATCAAGTCCAATCCTCTGGTCTCCGCGCGATCATAAATGCAAGCACTCTATGCGCGTTCTGCACAGTTCCATGGTTTGGCCTTTTGTCACCTAAATCCAAATTTCCCAGATTGCTGTTTACATTTCATCATATCTCGTGATTGGCAGGTTGTACGAGTAGTATATTAATTTAACAATCACGACATTCTTACTTTTTCATCCCAAGCCCTTGTTGACGGTATCGAGTTACTATTTACTGTTACTATTTATTGGCATATGTGAGGGGGAAGTTCATGACCTCACTAACTCGGCTGCACCAACGCTCCCTGTCCTTTGCACTCTCTTTCCACGTTTGACCATCCGATCTCTCCAAGATCAAACCTAACATTATCCTCTCATCTCCGTCACAGCCGTCGCGTCGGTCTCTTTCCTGTAGGTCTGCCCTCAAGAATTCTACGCACGGCCCTATCGTTGCCCATTCGCGCCACATATCAACCCCATATTAATCTTCGCGACCTGACGGATGATGGCATGCCATAGGAACGGACACCACAATCAGTATCGCCGCCAATCGATAGCGAGAACTACCATATTATTACTATTTATTGGCCTATAGAAACTCGTAAGTTCATGACCTTACCGACTCGGCTGCGCCATCGTTCCCTGTCCTTTGCACCCTCCTTCCACGCTTGACCATCCGATCCGATCTCCTCAAGGTGAAACGTAACATTATCCTCCCATCTCCGTCACGGCCGTCCTACCAGTCTCTTTCCCGTTGGTTTACCGTCAAGAATTCTACGCACGGTCTTATCGTTGCCCATTCGGGCCACATGTCCGGCCCATCTTAATCTTCACGACCTGATTACTCTCACTATTGTAGGTTGGTGGTATAGCTCTTCCAATTCGTGGTTGTGAAGTTTCCTCCATTGTCCTGCCTCCTCATCTTATTTACCGCCAATGATACTCCTTAAAACTTTATTCTCGAATATGCGGAATTTGTTTTCTTCCCGTTTTGTGAGGACACATGTTTCTATAAACATGGAGCTTTATATTACGTGATAGCAATTTGGATTTCAGCATTTTACTGACTGTGTGCCAACCAGCGTTGCCGGAATGCAGTCTTTTGTTGATGTCGTTACTGGCCGTCCGTATTGCTCCCACATATTTAAATTCTTTAACTTTTTCAAATATTTTGCCTCTGACGTTTATGTGTGTTCCCTGAGGTCCGCCCGCTCCCACCGTAAACATTTATTTTGTCTTATCTTCATTAATTTCTAGGCTCGCCTCCTCTGCTGCTTGGATGATGATTTCACAGTTTTTACTTACAGTTTCTAGATTATCGCCCATAATAACGATATCATCCACATATGGAAGCACTTCTGTGACCCCGTTCAGGGATGATCCGGCCATGTTGTCGTCTTGTATTTTTCTGATGACACACTCGAGGACAAGGTTAAAAAGACGACATGAGAAGCCATCCCCCCATTTTATCCGTCGCTGACGGATAAAGGTCCTGATAATGGTCCTGAAAGGTACGTGAATTTCACAACCCTTCAACAGACAGCACTTGTTCGTGCTTGTTGACCCGTAAGCCGCAGGGTAATCACTCATCCTGACTCCACAGCCATGATATTTACGTTACTTTCACGACCTACTATATATCCAAAATTTGTTCACACACTCAAATGAGTCGCACGCGAAACTCATGACTATCCGAGTACAGCAACAACGTCAAACGGACAACCGGGGTGGAATAGACACACAGCAAGAGCACCAAGATCATTGATAGTAAGACACTCTTCGTGTTCGGGTTTATCATTTAAATTGTGAAAGTGAAGTTTATTAGTTAAAAGGAAAAAGTGACATTTAACATTTAACTTGTGAAAGTGAAGTTTATCATTTACAAGGACCAGGTGACATTTAACATTAAACTCGTGATAGTGAAGTTTATCTTTTAAAGTGAGAATCAAGGGCACGCGTTACATCCCTGTCAAGCCTGTAGCACATTTGAGCTAAGTATGCAGCCTCACCACTCATTTGGGACATGCGCACACCATTTCATCCTGTTCAATCAGTGTTTATACAAACTCCCTGGCTCCGGGAGGAATTTAAGACCTTTGGATTGAGCAACTGAACATACGCCTACAGCAAGGAAGGGGTTTGTATGCGATTGCGGTCTATGCACTTGAGGAGCACCAACATAACCCCTTTATAGCAGAGCTCGAGACACTCTTTCGATGATTACTATTGCACCTGCAGAAAACCTAGTGTATCCTAGGTGGAGATGTGTACACCAAACATAAAAATTGGGGAAATCATATATCGAATGTCAGAGGAAATCAGTTGGATGGTTAGTTAGATCTGTATCATATAGAATAGAGAACTGACCTGCTAGCTGCGGAATATCCATCGTTCCCTAGATGTGGATCATTCTTAGATATCTTGCTTATTGACTCACGACTGAAACTACTTAACACCAACAGACGACACAGAAACTGCTTACGGGCAATTGAATACGACAGTGACCACTGCGCATTCACGGCAGTAACTAAGCTTTGGAGCGATCTCGCAGATCTGGAGGAATTCGTGATCCCGCAACCCTACAACTACGGGGCAAGGCGATGGCATTAACAAGAGAACTTCGTCCGAATGACTTTAATCTACCAATAAACAGAACCCTGACAAATGACGAAATCGACAAATACATTCAACAAATGGAAGAAACCGTAAAACGAACAATGGACAAAACAATTCTCAAAACAACACTTACAGATCACATAAACATGTACAGAAACACAACAATAAACGCACTCCACAAGAAAAAGAGCAGACTGCTATCAAAACTGAAACAATTACACGGACATTTTACAGACAGACAAGACCAGGAGCTAATATGACTGAAATCCCGATTAAAAAACCTCCAACAATTACTTGAAGCTAACTATAGATTAGCAACGAATTTTTATTGGAACAACAGAATTCGAGCTATAAAAACTTATAACCCGAATATGTTCCCACAAATAAATAGAATATTCATAAACATTGGCATAGATACAGAGAACGCTATCCTCAATAGTTAGCTCTTCGTGATCGAAGATCCTTTGGAAAAGGTGAACGCTGTGGGACCTGTCTTTCAGGAAATGTACAAGGTGAACGAAAGCATTCACCGAAATCACGACTTGGAGGACAGAGCGCTACTGAATCACCTGCGCCTTCGAAATGAAATTTCACTTTGGCAATCGGAGCTTCCCGATTTTACCGAATTCAGTGACGATAATTTGTTATCCATTAATGCCAATGATGGTGCTAATAGCTTTTTAATTACGAGGGAAGGAATCCAGAGTATCTTCGATTAATTAAGAATCAAAAAGTCAGTGGGAATAGTTGGAGTACCTAACATCGTACTCAAGAACCTGCCCCCAATGGCAATAGATATATACAGGGTCCTGTTTAACAACCCATTGAATAATGCATATTATCCAAGGCGTTGGAGAATGGCTATCATTCAGCCCATCGGAAAAAAGGACAAAGACTGTACAAACCCAATGAACATACGTTCGATAAAGTCATCAGTAAAGTATTTGGGTAGACGACAACAACATTATTCCAAATAACCAGTTTGGATTTAAGACGGGTCATGAAACCACACATGCCGCAGCTAAACTAGTCTGCGACATACAATGGATTAAATGTATGAACCAATGCACAGGTGCTTCTCGGATCGACCTAGAAAGAGTCTTTAATACCGTCTGAATTGAAGAGTTATATTACAAACTAGTCAGACAAAGCATATATAAGCCTTTACTATATGTACTTTACGATATGTTAAAGTACAGGAGGTTCGTGGTCAAAAGTGGTAATGTGACCTCTAATAAAAGGTATAATATCTTTTTAACATTTACATTAGCGACTTATTATATGCACTTCCCCATGCTTATTTGCATTTACAGAACAGCTCCGAAAGTTGATATCATAAAGAGTTTACTACAGGGAGACTTAAACAACGCGCAGCGCTATTGCGATGACTGGAAACTTAAGATCAACTTCAAGAACTGTGAAGCAATCCTATTTAGAACCCCATTATATAAAGCCACGAACGACACAAGAAATAACTGGCGTAAGTTAGTTATCGTGGGGCCGCATGGGGGTAAACTGAAAACCAAAAGCGAGCTTGATTTTTCTTACAACACTAGCTTCAAGGTAGATTGCGTACAAATCATGGTTGTAGCGTCTCTGGAATCGTCCTCCCTCACATACGGGGCCAACAATACTCCTCAAGACCTTCCTCTCGAGCGCTGCTAAGAGTTCATAGTGTCTTTTGTTGACCACCCAGTCGTCCCCCCTCACATACGGGTCTAACAATTCTCCTTAAGACTTTCCTTTTGAGCGCGGCTAAGAGTTCAGAGTGCATTTTATTGAGCACCCAGGTCTCGGATCCATACATGAGTACTGGTAAGACCATGGTCTTGTACAGTAGCAGCTTGGATGTTCTGGATAAATTTTAGGATTTAAAGACCCTTGATACACCATAGTAGGTTTTGTTGGATTTGATCAGCCGTTCGCGTATTTCTTCTTCCATATTGTTGTCGGCTGATACTATTGAACAAAGGTAGTTAAAGGATTGCACTACTTCAAATCCGTGATCCACTGCCCTGACGGTTTGACCAAGGTTAGGTCTTCTCTTCGCAGAAGTTGCCACCATGTACTTAGTTTCTCCCTCATTATTGTGCAGTCGCAGTTTTTGTGCCGCCTGCTCGATCTGGGTGAAGGAATCTTGTCTACTGTTGATGTTGATGTCATCTGCGTAGGCAAGTATCTGGCTAGACTTGGTGATAATAGTCCCTCTGTTTGTAATTCCAGAGTCGCGGGTTGCTTTCTCCAACGCCAGGTTGTAGGGGAGGCAGGCCAGACCGCCCCTTGTCGGAGTCTATTAAAGATGTTTATTGGTTTGGACAGGAATCCCGCTATTTTTACGTGACTAGTTGGTCATGGTCAACCTACAAAGTCGTATCAATATGTTTGGAATGCCGAACTCTCTCATGGCATTATATAGTTCTACCCTGGCTATGCTGTCGTAGGCGGCCTTGAAGTTTATAAATAGATGATAAAATGGGATATATCAAATCCAGAACTTTATCCATCGCCTACCTAAGGGTGAATATCTGATCACTCGCCGATTTGCCTGGGATGAAGCTGTGGGGGTAGAAGTTTTGATGCCAATACACGGGCACTTGATTCACTCAATTCCCCAACACTCACCGTTTGTTTCGCCGCTAATTGTTCACCAAATGAAGAGAAGAATAATTAACGCACTGGTGTTGATTTGATGTTAAAGTTTTTTTTTTTATAAGTATCCACATTTATTTACATAAAAACGTATAAATTTGATTTACAAAAGTTCACTTCACCTGCGACTTCCTTAGTACTTGAGTTTTTCTTATCATGCAGATTCTATCTTTCTTTTTGCTTCAATTAATAACGGCAACAACTTATGTCGTGAACATTTCACTATTACTTGGATTTAAGACACTTTCCTCCTTATGTATATATGAAAAGTATAATAACAGAACAATACAACAGTAGCGACTCGACTTTTGTGTACGTACATCTCGGGCAAAGAAATTCGACTCCAAACTGACTTACTAGCACTCTCAAAAACGTGTGTGGGATGGAAATTGGGATTTGGGATTGTGCACCTCAAGCAACCAATCAAGACCAGTCTTACATCTGTGCTCTCTCATGTTCCCCGCCTATTGAGGTGATTAATCCCTTCGGTTAATTTGATAGTCGACGGACAAGAGAGAATGAGAGAATCAGAACGTAAAGTGCAATGATCTCGGGGCGGCTTGGCTTGTGTGCGTTTACAAATGCAGCCTCTGAGGATGGCCCACTGGCCTAATTCGGTAACTGTGGTGATCTCAGAGTGCAATGAACTGGGAAAATAAAAATGAAAAGGAGAGAAAAATGGTTTGTAGCTATTCACCTGCAAAAAGAGATCATTGATCCCCAGCGAATGGAGTGTCTGGGGGAATTCAAAGTGACGCTACATCGGCTAGGGAATTCTGACCGTGGGAACTAAATTAAATACTTCGATAATTTCCCCAACGACTGCACGCGTATGCAACCGCGTCGTTTGGTCAGAGTATGCGGTTGCGAACCGACATGAAATGCGATTTCCGGTGGAAATCTCATGGGGTTAGCAAAATGGAGTTGCCGAATGGCAAAAAGGTAGCTAAACTCAATTATGCAGTGTCTGCATAGATTAATGAATTTAGCTATGCGTCCTTTTTGAAAACATGGTTTTCGGGTGGAATAGCGTGTCGGGGGAATTGGAGTTGAGATGACACGCTGTTAGCGGCCGAAATAGGGCTGAAATAGTGGGTTGGTTCTCCATGTAGTATAGAGAACCCCCACAAAGCCACACTGATATTGATCAATGATGACTTTATTGTATGGGGCTATCCGATCTCGTAGGATACTGGACAGTATATTATAGGCGGTACTCAGCAATGTGATACCCCTATAGCTGGTGCACAGTGTGATATCTCCCTTCTTATGTATGGGGCAAAATTTCACGACGCCAATCTACCGGCATCTCCTCTTGCTCCCATACGTGCATCACGAACTCATTAATTGTTGAATGTAACCCCCCCCCCCCCCCCCCCTCGTTTGATCAGCCCAGCTGGTATGCCATCAGCTCCGGGGCTTGATTTGATTTGAGCTGTCTTATGAGTTAATACTATAGCAACCAGTATAAAATTCCCTAAACGTAAATAGCAGTCAAGAATAACAGGACATGCCCTATACGCGGGTGTTGGTCTGATGCGTTAGTGCTTTGGTGTTCAACCGTCTTTACGTGGTTTCGATTCCACAATGCTATACTAGCACCAAACACCCTCTGCAGATTACACAAAAAACCGAATGTGAATAAATGTTGTTTTTTCTATTTTCGAAGAATGTAAACATTGCTTTTAAAGTATCATAGTATTATCTAATAATACAGCTGAAGAAAAATCTTGGACATTAACGTTTGATGGCGTTCTAATTAGTACTAACCCCTTAAGACGAAATTAATTTTTTTTTGCGCCTTCGTAGTTATTTTTTAAGGGGATGGAGGCCTCTGTCCCTCATACAACTAGTAATTAGCCATTTCCACAACCGAGTGTCGATAATTATATAATTACCGAAATACGATAGTCTGTCTGAGGTTATTATTTGGCCGACACATGAATTATGGATTTTTGAAGACGTTGATTCTCAAAAACGATAAACTCAAGTTAAGGTTCTCTAAACCAAATTCAGATAAATCGATTCGAGTCCAAAATGAGTTTGGTTTTCCATTCTGGTGGCGTCGTTATTCTATTTGTATTGACACAAATAAACTGGAATTAATGCTTCATTGAACTACAAGGCGAAATTCAGTAAATTTAATTTGATATTAAATCCCTTCCCATTTGGGACAAAAGAAACCCCATCAAGTTGCTTCCAGTCACTTGGTACGCGACAACACCCTGCCAATCAACGTGCGATCAAGATATCCAGTTTACCAAAGACAAGGGCTGCCAGACATTTTCTGTGGCCTGTACACACGTAAGCTCAAGGGTCGAGAGCACATAAATTTTGTAAATAGTATAAGTGAAGACTCAAGTTAACAGACATCCTGTGGCGAATTATATCTTTTTACGAGGTTGTGTTCGGTGTGTGCTCTCGATTGCCATCGTCAAAGTTCTATATCTATAATATCCCCTTTTTTGGGGTTTGCCTGGTTTACCTTTTTTGTCTTTTTGCTTTTTATTCTTTCCCAAGGTTCACCCACCCCATTATCTTATAATATCTACCCGTTATATATATATATATATATATATATATATATATATATATATATATATATATATATATATATATATATATATATATATATATACACCTACGTGTAGGTATAGCCAGTTACAAGTAGACAGAACTGTTCGAGCGGATGCCGGCGTTGTACAGTTGGAGAATTAGAATCAGTAGCAGTACTCGTTACAGCAAACCTTGCGGTAGTAGTCCTTGCGTTAGTGGCAGCACAAGTAGCACCGGCAGTCAGGTACTTCTTCTTTTTTTTATAACCACTCAGCAATCCTGGTTTTGTTTGCCTGACGCTGCTTACCCACTCAGTTATACCGGGTTATATTATCGGCAGGACTCCGAAAAGGGAATAAAAACAACTCGATGGGAGCAAAAAAAAAAGTGGAAAAACCAAAGTGAAGGATATGAAAACAAGACAAAAAGAAACGAAAAGGTCGACCCCCACTACGTTAGGTCCTGCTTTGCTCAAATCCTTAACCGTCATTCAACCAACCGACAAGCCACCCGCACCCCATCATCATCATCACCGTCGTTGTCCTCCATTTGCTTCCCCTCCCTGCCCTCTCCTTGCCTTCTTATCGTTCGCCTATATTCCCACAGATCTGCACACAACCATCAAGTCAGACAGAGCATAGCCCGGAGGGATATAATCCGGCACGAGGATTTGAACCCAAAGCACACGCAGCAGTAGCTATGCTCCCAAATTGCTCGGTTATATCCGCACAGGCAGAGCCATGGAGAAGGATGTTTTGCAAGGATATTTATGTGCCTCCAAACGTAAACTTTTCTGTTGATACCATTCGTGCTCCTGTTGGCTGCTGATGGCATACGGCTTCCAAAGTGTCTGTATATATATATGGTGCCGTTTGGGATGCCGATGAGTCCTTGTATAAGTCTGTAGGATTGTAAGTTGATACGGAGCATGCTATGGCATGGCTTTGCATGGCATGGCACCATAGTGCCAGGCCACCGATGTTTGTGTGTATCTTCATTTCCATGAAGACCTTTAAGAAAGGGGGGCCATTGTGCGGGAACATCCTGAAGTTGGGACTAAGTGACATGCTGTTTATTGTTGAAGGGTGTTAAAATGTGGTGTGCGACGTTATGGCAGCGTCCATGTGCGCCCTCGTGTGCCCTTGTGCGCTCGTTTGCTTGCCGGTTGTTCTATTCCACAGCTGGCGTAACTGCTATACGCAGACAAGGTTTTCGAGTGCCGTAGTCTCCTTTTGGAATACTCTATATTATATCGGTATGCGGTGGATGTATAATGCCGTTTGGGATTCTTCGTCGTCGTCCTTTTTATGGAACATTTGTGAGTCAGGAACACACTTATTTTCCACAATGGAGAGGTGGCACTCTGAATAGCTATCTAGTGTCCGTATGCATTTAAATATGTAGGTAAGCATCAAGATATGGAAAGGGGGATCTGCGGGAAAGGACTTTGATTTCGTTTAGGGGATGACCATTGTGCCCGCAGCTATAGCAGTTGTGATGGGTAGAAATATACATATATTATATACAAGTACCGCACAGTTTAGTCCAAAGACAAATACACAATTAATGGACTTTCATCAATTAATTCGAAATAATCTTTAAGGCCATACGCTTTAGGAAGCTAGATAAATATGCAAAAGTACGTCTTAAAGAAGTTTTAAACCGCTTCAACACGTGGGTGAGATTTTTACCCCAATTTCTTTGACGTTGGAGGACCTACCATTTGATGTCATTACATGAACTGATTCTGATAAATGATGGTGTAGTGTAGTCTTTTATCCTGGCGTTAAACGATATCAATGACAAGAAACGTTTCTCAAATTGAGGTAATGATGTATGTCTGAGAACATTTTACAGAAATATGATTGTGAGCTGAACATTTACGAAAGGGTGTTCCAATTAGAAGGATAGGTGTTAAAGGTGAATATGCAATAAACGCCAAATAATTTTTTATACTAACTTTTTCGTTTGTTACTTTAAGATTAACAATCCATGAGCGTCCTAACACGTTAAAGCCTATTACGAAAATGAGTGTTCAAACAAAAAATTCATTTGACGCACTTTTTGATTTTTTGCTCAACTTATTTGACAAATTGAAAATACATACCTTGGACTAAACCAAATGATTCAATAAATAAATAGCTAATATCTAAATCTCGCGCACTTTCTTTCAGTGGAACTGTGGGGTAGGTAGTCGTGGCGCCTGCATGGGCGCTGATTCTACTACCAACCCACTATCCACTAAAAGTTCCGCCGAGCGCCAAGAGAAAACTGAGTTCACCCGCGAGCCGTTCGCAAAGAAGAAAGAAAAATAAAACGCACTGGGATGTTGTTTTGCGATAAATGTTTTTATTGTTAGCACACAGAACTTTACACAGGAAGACGCCTTAGTTTAATTTATTGCAATGGAAACTTTGATGGAACAATAATTTTGACAGTCAATAACAAACGTTTTATTTTGGAGAAAGTTAGGAAAAGTGCACAGCAGGAACATTCGACGAAACAATCACAATAGTAAAGATTGTGTTCTTATCTTAATCACATCATCATCATCGGCACTACAATCGGGATCCGGTCTTGGCCTTATTTAACAACTCATGGTTGTAGCGTCTCCGGAATCGTTCTCCCTCACATACGGGGCCAACAATTCTCCTTAAGACCTTTCTCTCGAATGCGGATAAGAGTTCGGAGTGCCTTTTATTGAGCACCCAGGTCTCGGATACATACATGAGTACTGGTAAGACCATGGTCTTGTACAGTAGTATCTTGGATGTTCTGGATAAATTTCGGGATTTAAAGAGCCTTGATAGACCATAGTAGGCTTTGTTGGATTTAATCAACCGTTCGCGTATTTCTTCTTCCATATTGTTATCGGCTGATACTATTGACCCAAGGTAGTTGAACGATTGCACTACTTCAAATTCGTGCTCCACTACCCTGATAGTTTGACCAACGTTAGGTCTTCTCTTCGCAGAAGTTGCCACCATGTACTTAGTTTTTCCCTCATTAATGTGCAGACCCAGTTTTTGTGCTGCCTGCTTGATCTGGGTGAAGGATTCCTGTACCGCCGATTCGGTTCTACCGATGATGTCGATGTCATCTGCGTAGGCGAGTATCTAGCTGGACTTGGTGACAATAGTCCCTCTTGTTGTAACGCCACAGTCACGGTTTGCTTTCTCCAACGCCAGGTTGAAGAGGAGGCAGGCCAGACCGTCCTCTCGTCGGAGTCCATTATAGATGTTTATTGGTTTGGACAGCAATTCCGCTATTTTTACTTGACTAGTTACGTTGGTCATGGTCAACCTACAAAGCCGTATCAATTTGTTTGGAATGACGAATTCTCTCATGGCATTATATAGTTCTACCCTGGCTATGCTGCCGTAGGCGGCCTTAAAGTCTATAAACAGATGATATAATGGAATCTTAACTTCCTGATATTTTTCCATCGCCTGCCTAAGGGTGAATATCTGATCAATCGCTGATTTGCCTGGGATGAAGCGACACTGATATTGACCAATGATGGCTTTATCGTATGGGGCTATCCGATCTTGTAGGATAGTGGAGAATATCTTATAGGCGGTATTCAGCAATGTTATACGCCTATAGTTGCTGTACAGTGTGATATCTCCTTTCTTGTGTATGGGGCAAATTATTCCGCGACGCCAATCTTCCGGCATCTCCTCTTGCTCCCATGCATGCACCACCATCTCACGATGAATTGCGTGATGTAACGCAGCTCAGCTGGTATGCCATCAGCTCCAGGGGCTTTATTTCATTTGAGTTGTCTAATGGCTTTTAAAGTTTCCTCAATGCTTGGTGGCGGCAGCATTTGGTCTTGATCTTGCATTGGTGGAGCCTCCAATTCTTCTGCGAGCTGACCATTTAGCAATTCATTGATCACAACTGAGGGTTGGAATCCGACTCTTGATCCAATCCCCAGTTCGATGGTGAGTTTGTGGGAAAAGATAAAATGTGTGTCTTTGGTGAATAACCGGGGAGATGATCCTGGTGATGTATGTGTGTGTGTGTGATCGTGTAGATCACATTGTTGTACTCATGCATGGGAAAACGAAGCTGAAAAATTGAATGAACAAAGGGCACCGTGTGTAATTTGGTTCAACTGAGTAAACGAGCTGTATCTCTTAGGAAGCATTAGGTGCTAAAAGCAATTGGGATACTTTACACAATAGAGATCGTATCGCTAGAATATCTGCGAAAGAACCGAATTCTTTTGTTTGCACGTGATGCATGCTGAAGAATTCGGTTTAGGCGATAATGCGCGGGATGCGGTAATTGTTTGTCGATTGGACAAACCGATCGCGGGTCGGTATATTGCAGTTGAATAAACAAGCTGTCCGACGTTGCTTTTTATCGTTTGGACAAAAGGGTCGGCTGGGTATGTAGGTAAATTTGATAAGCTGCATTGAATTATAAATGCTTGGGAATTCTTTTAGGGAATTTCGGAAATGCATTGGATGCATGAATGAAAGAATTCTTGTAGGGACTTTTAGGTTATGCATTACATAACCTTAATGCGTGTAGCTTTGCAGGTGTTAATGCAATTGCATTAGCGGGAAACAATAGGGTTTGTAGCTTCAGGGCAGGAAGCTTTTTGGAGGTAGTTGGGAAGGTAAGTAGTGGTGTTTAGTGGGACCGTCACAGAACACCCATCTTCACTTATTGAATGGATTTCAGAATTCGCTTCCCAAATTGTCAACCGATGTCATTCCATCAAAAAAAAGCCACGGATCAGAACACTGGTCAAATAAACTCTGCGTACCGTATCTACAACACCTGCCTACCTTTATGGCCACTTTGCTTGTGAAATTGTACTGGTTATTATTTAATGGGACTGATTAGCAGTTTATGCTATAATTAATTTATTTGAAAGCACATATTATTTAGAGGTGTAGCTTAAATTGGAAGCCTTTAGCCATATTGGCTATAAAAGCTTTTCGTTCGAAACGATTATGGAAAAATACTATCGTGGATCGTAGTCAAAACAGGTAGGGTAAGAGTTCACCCAACGCAGTATTCGCGAAATAGTTTCATTAGACCCGTAGGAAGTGTGATTGGCGGGCAAATAGAAGAGGCGGGGGTTTCGCAGGTTTCGCGGGTTGGTATAAAATGTAATGGAGAAAAGCTGGCTTGGGAAATTGATTGAACCTGAAAGAAGAGGGTGGATGAAGAGGATGTCGGGATGAATTCTGTGCTCTTCAAGTGTGTTAAGGTAAATTAGCTGGCGACTGCGTGTGTATGAAGGTAGATTCAAAGGATTTTCTCAATTCAATCCTTGGAAGGCAAAACGTAAGAAACGGTATTGAACGCTTTTGATCCTGCGAATGTGGGACGAATAATAAGGGGACCAGACCCGACTAGTATATTCTAGAAGAGAATGAACAAAGGTTATATATAACGATCGGGTGACGTAGGGATTAGAGAATTCTTTCGACCAGCGTTTAACAAAACCAAGGGCAAAATTGCCCTTGAGGATTATGTCGTCAATATATGGGATGAGGTTGAGCTCCTGTCACATAGGATACCTAGGCCACGAATCGATTGCAGTTGACATACACAGTGACCGAGTGCGGATGTGTTTTCAATTTAACGATTGAGTCAAATTAAAAGTTAAAAATTATTTCCAGTGATAAAAACAGTCAAAAACAAAATTAATCTTGTACATATGAAAATAATCAATTTTTTTTTACGGTAGCGCGCGCACAAAACGACCAGGAAACACATGATCAGGCAGAACATTCCACATTCTTGTGGTTCGGCTAAAGAATGACTCTCTATGTTTATTTGTGAGCCCAAAGTCCACTTTCAACGTGAACTGATGCGCATTCACAGACTGGCGGGTATCGCAGGAAAATGTCTGAAGGGGCGGAACACATTCAGCGAGTTCAGTTGAGCAACGACCGTGGTAATACCTATAGAAAAGAGATAGGCATGATACGTTGCGCAAATTGATACATGCACTTTGCAAGCCCCATATGGAACAGGAAGGACCTTAGGTAGTTGCCAGGGAGACTTCAATTTACAAACTAAAATCCCCTGCAAATTCCAAGTCGTGCGCAATATGCCCAGCTTGACCGAAGACGTACTACTAGGGAACGACTTCCTTTCCACAAATTGTGCTATAGGCGCTTCTAACCAGCAGCTAACACTTCTGCACGCGGAACGAAAGACAGAAGAATTTAGCATTCCTGTAGTGCTCCAAAAAGCCCTACTACCTTTTTCCCCCATTCCTACATCCAAACCCTAGCTAAAATACGCTAAGACGTATAATCTTATCAAAACCCACAATAACCCAAACATGAACCAAAAAACGAATCTAATATTCGTTTATTGTTCTACATTTGCTCCACAGCATCACCCAAATCCAAAATTCAGAGATCTTTATCTCTATCCGAAAATTTTCCATTCAGGAAAACAAACAAAAAACTCAAAAGCAGATACATTCACACATCAGCGCGATAGTTTCATAAGAATTAAAGAAATTGAATTCTTATCTAAAGTAAATACAACATCTCGCTCGAAATATCCAAAAAATCGAGATTGTTGCACGAAAATGTGTATCTTTGGGATACAATTTTCGATTCGTTATCCTTTATAAAGGAATAGTATAGTGATCTCCGGGCCGCAGTCTAAATTCGTCTACAGTCCCTGGAGGAAGTACCCCAGGAAAGTCCTTAAGAAGACAATAAAAACAAATTCAAAGAGGAAACAAGACGAGTTTTCATTTTTACGGATATCGAAGTATCACCTGGCCCCCACGGAAGACCAAGTGAAGACATAAGGACGGAGGCCGAATCAAAGGACGTTGCTCTTCCCTTTGAACTCAGAGGAAGCACGGCAACGACCCCTTTTGTAGGACAAGTTTTCAGGAGCGGTCAAATTTTAAGAGATCGCCTTGTCCTTTTAAGGACCAGGAGACACGCTTCCTGAAAATAAAAACCCCTACAAGAAACACAACAATTTTGGTGGCAGCTGGTGGGATACCCAAAATCCCCTACCACAGAAGAAGAAGACTGGTGGGATTATCCAACAATCCCCAACCATAACAAAATTTTGGTCAGCGGTTTAGGATACCCAAAATCCCCTACCACAGAAGAAGAAGACTCGTGGATTATCCAACAATCCCCTACCAAGAGCACAGGAAAACTGCTGAAGCGTTGAGTAACGAGATGATTCAGGAGGATACGAAGATCCAGAACTCAACGACTCGTATCCCGAAGTTAAAAGAGGATACCGAAGACTGTTGGACACCGGCAAAGTGAGATTTTTAAAGCGTATTCCGTGGCTTAGAACACCGGAATGAATAGTGACATTAAAATCTTTTTTTTTTTAAAACAAAGTAAAACTTTTACAACCGTTGCCTGGGGCTTAGATACCGGCTGTAGAAAAAACCAAAGTGCTAAGTGTACGACGGCCACGAGTCCCGTCGACAATCCAGTGGAAAAGAGGAAACATCTTTTCCTTGTACAACAGTGACGACAAACAACTAGGAGCACAACACCAGGACCAAGAAGCTAGATCCAGTGACGACAGGACACCCTACAAATCTGCAGTTAGATCCAGAAAACACAGGAACTAAACTTTTATTTATTAAAAAGTGAAAAGTGATATAAATGTAACTTCTTTGAAACAAAAAGTGAACTAAAATTAAATTCAGTTTTGTCATTTTTGTCTTGGTAATTGGCTCCCAAATAAATAAATTTTTAAAGTTTTGAAATTGTTAACAAAAAGGGGACGCCAAGAATAAATTGAATATTTATTTTAATTGTTCTTTTTACACGGGGTTAAAGAATAAACCCCCCAGCCGAATAAATTTTTTTTTAAATTTAAATTTCTCAAATATATATATGTATATACAGGCCCAAGTGCCCAAAGTGACAAACAAAAAAAAAAAAGAATTTTTTTCAAAATTTTTACAAAATACAAGTACGCACTTATTTTTACAACTATTTCGGCTTGTAGAAAAATTTTAAATACATCTTTCTTAAACGCATTTTTTAAAAACACATATTTTTTAACAAATTTTCAAAATTTTTACACACATACATATACACATTTTCTAAAATTTAAACATTTTATTCTTCAAAAGGGGACAAAATAAAATCCCCATACAAAAATAAACTATAAATTAGATTTTAATTTTTTTAATTTTTGATATATTTGAATACATGTATACATATATTTCCTGAAATTATTTCAACTTTTTGGGGAAGATTTTTCTTATGTGATAAGCTGAACGAACAAAATTTAAATTCTTGGTCCTTGTCCTTAGCGTCTTTTTGGAAAGTTTTCTTTGGGTCGAATCTTTTCCTCTGAATCATCTGCGACTCTTTGAAAATCTATTCTGGGATATTCTTTCTCTCGACGGTTTAGACACTTTTTCCATAGGGCGAAAGGGTTGATTTTCTCACTTTGAACAAAACAAACACCTTCATATAGGATAGAATTTAAACGAGTTTACAGAAGCTTTGTCGTCTTAAGTTTGTCTTCTTGTTAGGTACGATGAAGATCTCATCTCTTTGTTCTCTACCCCTTTTCACCATCATTTGGGAAGGTCTGTTTCACAAATACGTCGTAAGCGACAAAAATAAAGCGGGTACGCGTTCGCAGAGACCTGAGCCCGAGCTCATACAAAATCGCGAGGACGAAACGTCGGAAACGTTACGAACGGAAATACGCGAACAGAGTTCTAGAATGAACTACGGATTCGGATTAAGCGACGTACTGGGACTCGTGCCGGTATTTAACGGTAATCCTGACGAATTAGAGGGTTTCGTCTCTTGTGGAGACATTTTGTTCTCACAAGCACAAGATGACAATCAGAAATCTTTTATTCTAAGGGTAGTAAAAACCAGATTACAGGGACCGGCGCGAGACTGCATCAAACATAAAATTATTTCTACATGGGAAGATTTGGTATCCGAATTGGAGGGAGAATTTAAAGCTTTCATCTCTAGATCTGCTACTCAAAATAACTTAGTGGCAACAAAACAGGATAGCAAGGAGGGTGTGAAAGAATTTTCAAATAGACTCACACACCACCTGCATGAATTGAACAGCGCCACATACGCTAGTTCACCTGATCCTGCAGTCAGAACTTATCTTCTGGCTGAAAATCAAAGACTCGCTTTGAATATGTTTGAGGATGGGATACGAAATTCCAGCCTCAAAATCTTAGTAAAAGCACATATGGCTTCAAATCTCAAAGCGGCCATTAGCTACGCTTTGGAATAATCTCAAAGATTGAACAGCGACCACACAATGACAACCTCCACTAACAATTTTAGGAGAAACCAACCAATTGTTTGCCAAACATGCAACAAAAGGGGACACACTTCTGCGACTTGCTATCGCAATACAAATTTTCCTAATTTCGTCCCCCAACGCATTAAGACTGAGGTTGAACGTCTCCAATGCACATACTGTCGGAAGTATAATCACACTCAGGCAGAGTGCAGAACCAGGTTAGCTCATATGCGAAACCAGGACCAACCTTCAACGAGTCGAAATCCTTTCAGAACTCAGCCAAATCAATCTCAAAATAGGACAATAACAAACTCGCCCCGCATTAAAAATCGAAATACCCGACAAAATCAAAATATTAACAGGGTATCAACAACAGGGAAACGAACTCACTCGGGCAGCGAGCAACGGCAATCCTTCTCGAGTTCAGACAATCGCCGATATACACCCCATCCCGATGTAAGTTTTCAAATGCGCGTATTTTTCTGCCCTAAATTTAAGATATACGTGTAAAATTTAACCCATCGGATAAGCTATACTCGACTTTTCTCATTGACACAGGCGCCGACATCAGCCTGATCAAATTAAATAATCAATATATTGAACGATCTGTAGAAAATTCAGACCCAGTAACCATATCCACCATTGCTGGAAAAACGGTCAGCACATGCGGAAAGGTATTGGGAAAATTCGAATTTAGAACAGACAGGCACTCCATACCCTTTAAGCATAACCTTCTTGTAGTGGGAAGCAACGTAGACTTTCAACACGATGGCATACTGGGAAGCGATTTCCTCACGAAGCACCAGTGCCACATTAACTTTAAGAAGGGATTCCTTAAATTCGCTGTGAAGAAGAGAACCATGGTAGAACTCGAGCAGCCTTTAGGAAACAATAACGAGGTCAAGGAAAATATTCAGAATGCCACGCCTTACGAGGTGCCTTCCACGGAAAATACAGGCATTCTTGAAAAATTGGATAACACCGTTCGTGAGTCAACATCCGAATCCATTTGTCTACGGGCCGGATCTGATGCTGTGCCAAACACGACAAAACCAACCACCCTTGAATCTTCCTCTTCCCATTTAAATAAAGTTTGTGGTAACGGAAAAGTTAAGGAAACTGCCGAAAAACTGAGTTCAGGAAAACATGAACCTGAAACTTCAATATCCCCAGTAAATTTAAAACGAAATGCCAAAATCGATCTCATAAAATTGCATTCACGATCTCAACAAATAATGGAGATTCCATTTAAAGGAAAACTCAGTCAAGAACTGATAATTAAAAATCCGAGATCATGCCAGGGATATATCTGGGTAATAGTTTGACAACACCACAGGACAACAAATAAAGGTATTACTAATGAACACATTAGACACCGATCAGGAAGTAAACACCAACGACATAGAAGTCGGATGGGAAGATCTGGATGAAACCCAAAATCTTCTAAAAAATAGGCTTGAACGGCTAGAATCACTCCTAGTTGCGTCATTGTAACCAGGAGGAAAGGAAATCTATCCTGAATATCTGTCGCACTTATAATAACCTATTTCTTCTCGAGGGCGACTACCTCATATACACTGACGCCATAGAGCATCAGATGATCACGGAAGAAGGTAAGCCACCTTTCTATATAAAACCGTATCGCCTACCAGATAGCTCCAAGCAAGAGATTCACAAACAGGTGAATGAAATGCTTCAGGACGAAGGCAGGACCTGATGGGACAAAACCATGGAGAGTAGTTGTCGATTTTAGAGCCTTAAATAGCATAACAGTCGGAGATGCATATCCATTGCCCAATATTACTGATATTTTGTACCAGCTAGGAAAAGCTAAATATTTTAGCACTTTAGACTTAGCAAATGGTTTTCACCAAATACGTATGGACAATAGAGATAAGGCAAAAACAGCGTTTAGCACACCCTTCGGACATTATGAATACAATCGAATGCCCTTCGGACTCAAAAACGCACCTGCCACATTCCAGAGGCTTATGAACAACGTACTCATGGGTCTCCAAGGAATAGAATGTTTCGTCTATGTAGATGATATTGTAATTTACGGATACGACCTGAACGATCACAATTCACGACTTACCAGAGTTTTCGAGCGATTACAAAGGCACAATCTGAAAATACAACCAGAAAAGTGTCACTTCATAACGAAGGAGCTCACCTACTTGGGACACGTTATTTCAAAGGAAGGTATAAAACCAGATCCAGAAAAAACTAAAGCGGTAAAAACTTTTCCAACGCCCAAGAAACAAAAAGACGTAAAGTCTTTTCTCGGTTTTGTAGGCTACTATAGAAAATTTATCCCTAATTTCGCCGAACTGGCAAAACCTTTAAGCAGATTGCTCAGGAAGAATGTTCAATTTCATTGGGATGCTTTTTGTGATGAGGCATTCACAGCTTTAAAAAGAACGGTTATTACCCCACCAATACTGGCTTATCCAGACTTTAACCGGGAGCTTATAATAACCACGGATGCTAGCAACGTTGCGTTAGGAGCAGCGCTATCTCAAGGCACGATAGGCCAAGATAAACCTATTGCTTTCGCTAGCCGAACCTTAAACGACGCCGAAACACGGTATACAACATTTGAAAAGGAATTACTAGCAATCGTTTTTGCACTAGCCCAGTTCCGACGATATGTTTAGGGACGAAAGTTCACAATAGTCACTGACCATAGCTCTCTACAGTGGCTTATAGGACGAAAAGATCCTACATCCAGACTTATGCGATGGAGAATTCTACTCGAAGAATATCAGTATAGTATCGTCCATAGAAAGGGAAAGCAAAATGCAAATGCTGACGCTCTCAGCCGTATAACAACGACTACCCCAGTCGATCCCATTAAAAATAATATCCTCGTCACCACACGAAGTAAAGCCAAACTCGAAGAAGATGTGGCTGCACAATCATACAAAGATACTACCAATCTTGTATGGCAAGAACAAACAGGGTCCATCTATACCAAGAAGAAACTTGGACTACGTATCATAATCCTCCCATTTATAGACTCTGCTGAGGAAGAAAACCTGGCAGGAAGAATCCCAAACTTCACCAAGCCAGACGTAAGTAAAATTACGTTTCACGAGCAAGATGGGTTATGGGCCATCACATTGCCATTACCTTTCAGAGACCTAAGCGACCAGGAAACCGCTAAGAGTTCCCTAATTGATCTGAAGAAGATTTGCGAAGACCGGAATTTCAATTTCATTGGAATTTTACTACCACTGGTAGAAAACGAATCAAAAGTAGCACTCAATAACTTGCTAAAAGAAACTTTTGCTCACCTCAACGTGACAATGTACGTTTTCTCCAATAAAAAGAAGCTTCTAACAGATCCTAACGAAATACAAAATTTACTCGCGGAATACCACAACTCACCTTTCGGAGGACACCAAGGAGCCACACGAACAATAAGTAGATTGAAGGAAAAATATTACTGGCGCACAATGACCGCCGACGTCGCGGCGTATATTCGAAAATGTGCTTCCTGCCAGATAAACAAAAGTGGAAGAAATCCTAGAATTCCTATGAAGATAACCACAACAAGCTCCAAACCTTTCGAAAGAGTTGCTTTAGATATATTAGGACCATTACCAGTCAGCTACAATGGAAATAAATACCTACTAACGTTTCAAGACGACTTGACTAAATTCTCAGGAGCATACGCCCTAGCCAGCGCCGAAACTGAGGAAGTGGCAAGGATTTTCGTTGAAAATATCGTCTGCCAGCACGGCATGCCATCTTCTCTATTAACCGACCGAGGTGCAAATTTTCTCAGCGCACTTTTTAAGGACATTTGTTCCTTACTTAAAATGAGAAAACTAAACACAGCACCCTACCATCCACAAACAAACGGAGCACTAGAACGGAGCCATAGAACTCTGGTGGAATACCTCCGCCACTATGTAAACCAGGATCCTCTCACTTGGGACACCTGGATACCTTACGCAATGTTTGTGTATAATACTACACCCCACAGTAATACAGGCTACACGCCGCATGAATTACTATATGGTTTCCCAGCCGAAATACCCAGCTCTCTCAGACAAAACCCCGAAAGCACTTATAACTACGACCATTACGCAAATGAATTAAAAATGCGACTACAACATGGTTATCGTACAGCAAAGGAAATACTGATAGAGAAAAAACAAAAATCTAAGGTATACTACGACCAAAAAGTAGGCCGTAAGAAATTTAATGTTGGCGACAAGGTTCTATTAAAGAACCACTCAAGGCCTAACAAACTAACCTCCCTGTGGAAAGGCCCCTATGAAATTGTCAAGATCCTATCCGAAGAAAATTCAATCCTCAAAATAGGAAAAGGAACCCGAATAGTCCGCAACAATAATTATAAAACCATTTGTGGATTAGGCAATCACGAATGGGTCTCCAAAGAAAAAAATAAAAGTTGAAGGAAAGTAAATGTATAAATGTATAAATAACCTTACAAAAAATAAATAAATAAATAAATAAATGTATATACGTATAGCAAAACTCAAAAAAAAAAATCATAAAGTAATACTCTACCAAAATACTACCTCAAAAATAAAATAAGTTTAGAAATATCAGACAATATGTTAATCAACTACCACTGACTTAAATGAAAAAAATTTTTGTAATAATAATAAATAATCTTAAGTTATAAGAAGAAAAAACACATTATATATATATGAAGAAAAAAAAAACGAAAATACAAAAACAAAACTTACGAAACAATGTTAATATAAGAATTTCTAATATTTATATAAATACAAAACAGTTTTCAACTAAGAAATACTAAGAAAGTAAGACAATTTTTATATAAAACAAAAAAAAAAGAAAAAGTTATAGAATGAAATTGTACGTTCAAATACATGGAAAAATTATATAAATAAATAAACGCACGACAAATAAGGACAATGAAAAATCCTCAAAAAAAAAAAAAAACAAAAATAATATATGTAAATAATGAAAATTTATATATAAACAATGAAAATTCTATGTAATACACAAATTGTAAGAATAAACCATAAAAACCTTACTTATCTATGTATCTTTTTACAAATAGTACTTTATAAAAACAAAAACAAAAAAAAAAAACCCAAAGTTATGTAAGAAAACGTTATTTTTGGATAACCAACAACTACCATTAAACACAAATTATATGAAACCTTAAAAACCAAATTGTATTTGTACAAACTTTCAAAAGAAAATATCCAAATTTTATTATATAAATAACCATCGTGGAAATTTCGATACACGACCATACATATATATAAACACGATTACATTAATATTAAGAAAGAAACAAAGTACAAAAATTACACATTTATAATAAATATTGTATACATAAAGCTACTATGTTAGAAAATACCAGGCCTATGTAACGGAATCACAATACTACCATCCTTTATTCCCAATCACACCACTTTCCAGAAAATTAGTCTCATAAAGATCAATTTTCTTTTTTTCAAGGAGGGGAGGATGTAGTGCTCCAAAAAGCCCTACTACCTTTTTCCCCCATTCCTACATCCAAATCCTAGCTATAATACCCTAAGACCTATAATCTTATCTAAACCCACAATAACCCAAACATGAACCAAAATTCGCAATAAACGAATCAAACATTCGTTTATTGCCTAATATTTGCCCACACGGCATTATTAACCCCAAAATCCAAATTAAAATTAAAAGTTACAATAAACGAATCTAATATTCGTTTATTGTTCTACATTTGCTCCACAGCATCACCCAAATCCAAAATTCGAAGATCGTTATCTTTATCCGAAAATTTTCCATTCAGGAAAACAAACAAAAAACTCAAAAGCAGATACATTCACACATCTGCGCGATAGTTTCATAAGAATTAAAGAAATTGAATTCTTATCTAAAGTAAATACAACATCTCGCTCGAAATATCCAAAAAATCGAGATTGTTGCACGAAAATGTGTATCTTTGGGATACAATTTTCGATTCGTTATCCTTTATAAAGGAATAGTATAGTGATCTCCGGGCCATTATCGTGACATATCTCGTGCAGTGCGGACGTGTAAGGAAACGTGTTTACACGTGTGTGCAGTGCACTATTAAATTGTCTAGTGCAATATAAAAACAAAAAAAAATATATAATTATAATTAAAAAGAATAACAAAAAAAAATTTTTTTATAACAACAAGAAAGAAGTTACTACACAACTCCGATGATAGGCGATGACCCAGGCAATGCACTGGAGTACATAACCGATAGAAAAAGGAAGGCTCTGGACATCTTACGAAACGCTCCAGTAAAAAAAACAAACATGGACAGAACAAGCAGCCCCGCAAATTACAAACAAAAGTTCGAAGAAGCGTTGGAAACCATTAACCAATTAACGGTTAAAGTGAAACAACTCCAGGAACAAATCCATAAACAAGGTTCCTTCAATAACACTGATGACGTCCATATGGAAGAAACGTCCCGTCAACGCCCTAATTCGAGTCAAAGCCAAGGCGAACCACCCACCAAAGTTTACAAACAAATGAAGGCCTCATCAAATCAAATACCCACCCAAGCCAGAGCAGAAACAAAAACGAAATCAACCGCGAGAAATGAAAGACCCCCGCCAATCTACGTCAAAAACCTGACCAGCACCAAAGCTATAATTCAAACCCTGCAAAATGCTCTGGGTCACCGGAATTTCAGCACAAATATAAAAGGATCTAGGACTTCAATAACAGTCAGATCACTAGACGATCATGAAAGGGCAGTTAAAAAACTGTTAGAGGAACAATATCAGTTCTTCACATTCCAACATCCAAATAGCAAACCAACTACCTTTATTATAAGGCACATCGATCCAGAATGGACCAATGAAGAATTAGGACTGGAAATTGCTAGGATATGTCCACAAATAAAAATTAATAAGCTGGACTACTTCCAAACACCATACATGAGGACAAACAACATAAAAAGCCTCCGGATCATACAAATCCCACCAAATCAGGATATCAACCAATTTAAACAAATTAAATATTTGTTTACCCAAAAAATCGCAATCGAGGAGCCACACAAACAAGAAATTCTACATTGCAAGCGATGCCAAGACTCAGGACACTTGGCGGTCTCATGCCACCAGCAAAGACGTTGCGGCAGATGCGCAGAGGAACACGAGCTAGATGAATGCAAAGTAAATCCACAAGGCCTGGAACCAGAGACAGTCCAAACCGCCAACGCCGATGGATCCATTACCACAAAGAAGATTACAGTAAAATGTTGTAACTGTGGAGGGCCACATCCAGCAAATTTCTCTCAATGTCCTCAGAAGCTAAAAGTTCTGCAAAGACGGAAATTAGCAATGTCAACAGTTAAACCAACTACAACGAAACCAACAGTATTGCAAGAAGTAAAGTTAACCCGACCCGGAATATCTTACGCGGATGCAGCAAAAGGAAGCATCAACACCACCACTCCCTCTAACGATAATACTAACAATTTCAATCTGGACATCATGGGTTACATCAAAAGCCTACAGGCCATGCTTCCTTCGCTGAGGCATATGTCAGAAACAGAAAAAAAAGGTCAGATTCTTACACTAATAACTTCCCATATTCTTTCCAGCTCTCTTTAAACTAACCATTATCTCCCTCAACACAGAATCCATTTACTCTAATATACGTAAGCAACACCTCCGGTTGTTTGTTGAAAAATTTTCCCCAGATATCCTCTTCCTTTCAGAGACCTGGCTCAAACCAAATTCCCGAGTTTCCATTCCCAATTATACTTTTGTTTCTAACCCCAGAACTAATGGATCCCACGGAGGTACCGGCATCTTAATACACAAAAAATTTCAATTCAGTGAAATTAGATTCACTAATATATTCAGCATTGAATACACGGCAGTTAAACTTTTTTGTGAGAACAATAAAGTGCTCGTCTTAGCATCCATTTATATTCACCCTTCACGACAACCAGATTTCCCAGATGCTGACATTTCTCAGATAATCCAACAGTCCGTTCCCGCTCCATTTATAATCGGGGGAGACTGGAATGCTCGTCATACAGCATTCAATGATAATAAATGCAACAAATATGGTCGTCAGTTGCTAGCCCTCCTCCCATCTTATCCATATACATACATTGACCCCCCATTACAGCCAACCCGTGTCACTAGCACAGCCAAGTCAACAATCGACTTCTTCCTCAAGTCCGATGATGTTCAGTCAGCGGGTCCACCTACAGTCTCCTTTATATTTCCTTCTGATCATGGTTCCGTTCATACCACGATCCAAATCCCCTCTTTCGACCCACTCTACTCGTCAAACCCTGTCCCAAACTTCACCAAAACAAATTGGAGAAAAGTCAATAGGGACATAGCGATCAGTTTCTCTGACTTGTATATCCCTGAAGCATCTAACTTACTCCCTATTGAAATCGATCACGCATCTTTAAGAATAGAGCAAATTCTTAAGGAGGCTCTCAACAACAACACCCCGACAACCATTCCTCATAACTATTTAGGAAAGCCTTTGCCCAGCATCCTAACCAAATTATTGCGCCTTAAAAAGCAGCTCCGCCGTAAACTCCATACAAGATACTGCCCCTTTATTAAAAGCCAAATCCAACTCCTATCCACTCTGATAAATGAGCAGTTGAAAAAGTTCGCAGATGAAAACTACATCTCCACACTTAAAAATATCAAACCAAATCGGGATCTTTTCAAAAACATCAACCAATTAACTGGTCGTAAATATAAACCCCGAATTGATCATCTCATCAACCCAATCAGCAATAATATTGCCCAGTCCGATACGGACATAGCAAATTGCCTCGCAGAACACTTTGCAAAGATTCATGAGCAAAATAATTCTCTATCAACTCCCGGCTTCGAGAACACAGTAAACGAATACATCTCAAACAGATTATTCACATCTTTTACTCCTTTCATCGGTGAATTTAGCAACACGAACATAGCTTCACACCCCTTAGACACTACAAATTTTCTAACTGCAGACGAATTATCCGAGATCGTAAGATCAGGAAATAACAAAAAGTCAACTGGATTAGATGGAATCCCACGCCTTCTATTTAAAAGGCTACGCCCACAGAATCTACTTCCCATCCTCATTCTTCTTAATCAAATAATTAATGCATCGCACTTCCCAGAGAACTGGAAAACTGCGGTAGTAATTCCTATTAAGAAGCCCGGTAGTAGTAATAGCCCTTTCAATTATCGTCCAATATCCCTATTAAGTACATTAAGTAAGATACTGGAACGCAAGATCTACCAAAATCTTCTCTCATTTGCCAATGAGAATGCCCTCATCCCTAACTGTCAGTTCGGATTTCGTAAGCGACAATCCACATGTCATGCTCTACTAAAACTTACACACGATGTTACAACTGGTCTCCAAAACCAAAGCCCTACTGTGTGTATATCTCTCGATATTTCTAAGGCGTTTGATTGCGTCTGGATCTCAGGGCTTCTGTACAAACTGCACTCCATATTTAATCTAAACTCTCACACAACAAAGCTCTTAGCCTCTTATCTTTCTGACAGAAAATTCGTTGTGAGAATAAATTCTTCCGTCTCAGAAACCCACAACATAACCGCGGGTGTTCCCCAAGGCTCTATTTTAGGGCCAATTTTATATCTGTTATATACCGCGGATATTCCTCAACCCGTATCTCCTAATGTTGTGATGCTGAATTATGCTGATGATACATTAATTTACTCTAGCAGCAAATTTGTTAAGGCTGCAAGAAATCGCATTAACAACTTTCTCCCTAACCTATCATCATACTTCAATAAGTGGAAAATTCACCTTAACCCAAATAAAACGCAGCTCATAGTGTTCAAGGGCAAACACGAGCACTGTACAAACAACACTAGACGCTGCCACAACAAAATTAAACTTAACCTAAACAACACTCTAATAAAACCCTCCAAAACCCTAAAATATCTGGGAATCACTTTTTCTAATAACTGGTCTTTTTCCTCCCACATTAAAAATTCCCTTCAAAAAGCCACAATTCAGCTTAATCTCTGTAGAAGAGTAATGTGGAAACCTAATAGTCTCTCTCACAAAGTCAAACTGCTCATTTACAAACAGATTATCAGGCCCACACTCACGTACGCGTGTCCATTGTGGTACCATATCACTCCCTCCCAAATGGAGAAATTACGAGTATTCGAAAGAAAATGCTTTAGGTATGTCTCTGGGTTACATCGTCGTCCTAACTCCTATAAGTACTATAGTAACGTCGAACTCTACAATACCGCTGGTATTGAGCGCCTCGATAGACGATTCCTCGAACTGTCTATCAAATTTATCGAAAACCTACAAAATAATCCCAATCCCATAATAACCTCGCTCTTAGAGAACCCTCTAGATATCAGAACTAACTACCCCAACTGTCTCCACACCAGAGCTATCTTCGCCTCAGGCAGACTGGTAAATGATTCAAACGAGATCATATACCACAACACCGAAGTTACCCCTAACCAGTTCAAATACTCTAACGTCCAACCATTTTCCAACATCCTACGTTTTTCCAACGAACAACCGGAAAGAAATACTCTTCCTCAAACCCATAACTGACCTCATTCCACATCCTTTAATTCATAAATCCCATTAATTATAAAACTTTGTTTTGTTTATAGCTCATTTTATAATAATCAGACTAAGTTAGGTTAAGTTATATTTATATTTATATTTAGGGTTAAGTTTAGATTAAGTAAAGTAAAAATAAGAAATTCCTGGTTTTCTGACCTTTTCCAGGAAGACAAAACCCTACTAAATGTACAAACACACATCTAGCCTGTAACTCTTAAAACATTGTTTGGAAAATGTATTATAATAATAATTACATGTAAGCAATTGTCACGAATTTAATTTTAAGTCACTGTATTACTTAAATGTACAAATTTTAATTATGGTTAATAAATACAGTTTAAAAAAAAAAAAAAAAAAAATGATCTCCGGGCCGCAGTCTAAATTCGTCTACAGTCCCTGGAGGACGTACCCCAGGAAAGTCCTTAAGAAGATAATAAAAACAAATTCAAAAAGGAAACAAGACGTGTTTTCATTTTTACGGATATCTAAGTATCACCTGTCCCCCACGGAAGACCAAGTGAAACATAAGGACGGAGGCCGAATCAAAGGACGTTGCCCTTCCCTTTGAACTCAGAGGAAGCACGGCAACGACCCCTTTTGAAGGACAAGTTTTCAGGAGCGGTCAAATTTTAAGAGATCGCCTTGTCCTTTTAAGGACCAGGAGACACGCTTCCTGAAACTAAACCCCTACAAAAAACAAAACATTCCCATGGAATCTAAAACCAAAAGCGCCAATCACAAACGGGCAGCCGAAGTGAGAAAAGTCACATCGGGGGCCAAAGAGGTCAGAAATGCCGCCTGTGGCGTCTCCAACAGTTCTCTTACTCGAGAAGCTGGCCGCACAACCTCAGCGATGGTGGAAAGCAATCAACTGGTAGAAATATTTGACGAGCCCATACGGCCTAAACAAGCCATAGCTGTCCCCACAGAAATGCGCTGTCTAAATCAGAAACCAGGCCATGGAGCCTTCCTGTCAAACACATCACTGCCAATAGATACAACCACACTAACCGGTAAAAGAATTCTACACATAGGGCAGATTTGCGACTCCTCTGGACAACAGGGGCACAACCTAGGACCCTGTCAGCAAAAGCTGAAATGGGAGTCGCAAATTCAATATCAGTCTGTAAAAAATTACCCCCCTTCAAGACCAAAAAGTAGGCCAAAGCAATGCGTAGTAAAAAGAAGCTACCACATCAGGACCCCATACTCACCACTAACCAGCGTCGCAACTGTCCAGCTACCGATAGACGTAGGTGTTGAGAGAAACACAACTCTAGTAGTAATGGACACTGGCGCTAAAGTGCGTCTGATCACCGAGAATAGCATCAACGAATCAGATGCTAAACTCAATCCACGAGAGGCTTGCACCCTACAAACGCCGTTTGGATGTATCAGGACCTTGGGAAGCTGGAAGGTGAACTTCCAACTGAAAGGTAGGCCTAAACTTCCATGCAAATTTCAAGTAGTGAACAGTATGTCCGGTCTATCAAAAGACGTCCTGCTTGGAAACGACTTCTTGTCAAAAAATTGCAATGTGGAGAGCCCCCAACAGCGCGTCACATTTCCTCGCACGGAAATGAACCCAAAGGTATTCAGTGTGCCAATCAAATTCTCAGTGGGAGGAAGGAATTGTTGCCTGCATATGTGACATTTACTGTCATAAATTAAACAAAACTAAATCACAATTTCAACAAATGATTTATATTGCCTGCATATATGACATTAACGGCCATACATTAAAGTTTTAATAACTTTAAACGAAAAGAATTCTTTCAGTGTAGCATCAAAATTAATTACCTGTAACATCCGACAGAATTCTTTCAGTGTAGCATCTGTGAAACCCACACGCCTACCTTTTGCTAAATGCAAATGCTATGACTACACGTATATTTTCCATTCCCATAACTATACTTGCAATTCTGCGATTCCCGCATTCCATCAAGTAGTAACTAAAATTGCAATTCTGCAAATCCCACGTTCCACCCTAGCGCATGTCTTCGGGTATTTGTCTCAAGGTGAACGATGCGATCGTGGGAAGGAATGTAAAATCAGGTTTAATTTTGGGAATATAAAAGGGGTTCTGTTAGAGGCACACGAGCAGTCGTCAACTAAGAGTAACTGGTTGCAGCCTAGCATTGGAACAGCGGGCCTGTTACTTTAAACAAAATAACAAAATAATAAGTTCTATTTTACATAAAATAATTAAAACTAAAAAACAGACTTCTAATCATTACGACTCTCCACTGGGACTCAGAACAGCAAGGGCGGATCGCCCTTAACCAGTCAGGTAAGGTTCTAATCAGTAACCTTACTATTTGGCGGAGCCGGCATACATACTGTCGGTCCCAAATAAATAATTAATGCTGATACCTTTTTATGATGTTACATATTTCAGTTTCGATGATCAGTCTCCAATTCAGTCCCGAAAGTGGTGGAGGGCAAATTAAACACAAAACAAAACCTAAGCAGAAAACGCAATTTAAACAGAAAAGGGGACTTTACCAGAAAATAAAACATGTTGGAATAAAAACCATAGTATTCTTTTTTAGCGAATTCTAAACATCGGTCACCACTCTTCAAATTTAGCAAATTTAGGAGCGATTTATCAAAGAGGCCCTCGTCATTTTAAGGGCAAGGAGACACCTCCTCTAAGTATTGCTACATCCAAATATTTAATAATCACCGGTTTTTCAGCATGACTTCAGATATCACCAACGAAAATAGATGTTAAATCACACGAATTTCAATGTATATTTAAACAATTCGAGGACGTTGCTCTAGCGTAAATCCATTCATTATAAAATTGCAAACCAAACTAATTAAAAATAAACTACCAGCTATCAAATCGGCTGTTTCCGAAAAAAGTGTTACCAGCTTACAGATCTATACCTTAAAATGAAATACCCCATATTACGAGTTACATTTTGGAAGCAGCTGTGGCGTTTCTAACAGATACACACACTATCCACAAGAAAATAGTGAAGAACACCGAACGAAAATCGAATAAGAAAATGCATCAGAGCGGTATACCATAGCGATAACATAACAAATCCACATCAGTTGAGTGTACTTGAGTTTAGGAATCGAATTCGTACACGCGGCCAGTTGCCTGATGTGTTAAGCATAGGTTCAATTTTTGGTGATTCTAACTGTCATAGCGTCAGTTCGAATCACACGTTCTTCACTATCATCGCAAACGCTATACATCTTCCTCAACATTTTTGATACCAAACTCTGATGTTTGTTTCGATTTGCGTTTTCGCCCTCAAAATTTACCTGGCCCTCCGATTTTAAACATTTTCTAATAAAAAAGTTGTATTCAATAATTAAAAACATGAAGCGTAAATAAAGTTATTAAAGTAATTGATTTATAATGTTTTAACCTCTCTGAGTTAAATTTTTAAAATTTCAATCTATTGGGATAAAGAACGTTTCTTCAAAAGTAACTATTTACGCTTATGCAAAGTACTTAAATACTTGAGCTTTACGATGACAAAGAAACACAGAAACGCCATTCCGTGTTCGTGCAATTCAGTTTAAGAATGATTCTATGTATATAACCGTCTAAAGTTAATTTTGTATGTGAATTGATGTTCAGTCTTCCTCCCTTTCTCCGTTGATGGGTATGACGGAAAAACATTTGGAGAGGTGGAATGCACTCATCAAGTTAAGTTGATGAACGACTGCAATAAAACCTGTGAAATATTGACAACAATTTTGATTGACTCTTTTAAACAACCCTGTGGCCACCACCGTGCTTTTGATCGTTAAAATCCTCAGGTACTGCTGATGTCGACTGACTTAACCACCTGTTGTAAAAATACTGGTTGATAGATTCCACTCAAACTTGCCATCATTAAAGAAGACAGTTGTATCAACTCGGGAAAAAAATGTCATACCTTCCACTAGTGCAGACAGTTTAAATCGAAAATATATACATGTTTTACACGCCTGCTATATCTTCTGTCTGTTTTACAACCGCCAGAATTACCCGTGTCTTTAAGAATTTTAGACTACGTCTTCAGATATCTGATAGGCCGAAGGATTATCTTCATTGAAAGTTTCTACTTGGATATTGGATGGGATCTCTCTCTAAAAAGATGGAAAAGTAAGAAGAAATTCATACTAGCTCGTTCAGTCGTATGTGTGACAACATCCGACTCCAAAATTAGATGTACATCATGTTTTACATCATTTGGTAATTAATATTGTAGGGTAAAAATAATACAAATTTCCTAGTTGTACATGCTAAAATCTCCGCCCTTAAATATCCACCGCCTGGGACTACCCCGTAGTATACGCGAAGTCACTCAATGTGAATGAATACCCGCCTGCTGACCAATGTCACATTAGTAAGAATAACCAATTCTTAAAACATGTATACTTAAACAGGTTATAAAATTCAATACCCTCGGATTACTTATCACTTGGTGAAACTCGACCATTGCATTTCCATCCGTTGGTTAATTTGTTCTTAACGAACACACCAAATGAATTTTGAGTATCTCTAAAAACCCAAAAAAACATTCGGCAGTGCTTAAGCAAACAAGTCATATAATCCAGGTACCACATCTTGAAAAAATCGATGACGACAAAAAAAGTAAATAAAAATACAAATAGTACTACTCACAAAATAAGCAATTATCGAGAACCTGCCTGAGATATTGCTGGAAAGGGCACCTAGCAAAAACATATACAACGCTACCAAGATGCGCAATATGGGTAGATGGCACTAAACAGTGCTATAAGTACGACGCTGGTAGTGCCAGATGTCCAGCATATAGGAAAACGGTGTAGGAACTTAACTAACCAAGGAACCCTAACTACATCCAAATACTCGTAAATCTAAACACAATCGGGGTGGCACAAGACATTCTAACTCAAACGGCCGAGATTTTATTAGTAAACGAGCCAAATATAGGTTCTCCAATGCATAGAGGACAAAAGACGCAACAGGCAAACAGAAATCTCATTCAACATCTAACGTTCAAACGGTACGGATCGTCCGATCGTCCTGTCCCGCGTCCTTTTATTTGAATTGCGCAAACAGTGTGGCCGTCACTGAGAACGGCTGTATAGCATATTGCGAAATATTGAACGGTGTAGGGTGTACGTGTTCAGTGTATGCACGTGTGCTCATTATACACACTGTGTGTGTGCGAACGCGCGTGCGAGTCGTGTGTTATCACACAGTGTAACCGTCATCAAGAACGGTCATAAAAAAAAACAAAACAAAACAAAAACAATCAATGTGACATAGAGCAGTGCGGACCTACTCGAGCATCATCATCGGCACATCAAAGAAAAGAAACGCACATTTGGCAATGACACGGCGCCGACTCGAGCGGCAGCCGAGTCTTATGACGAAGCGGCACAAGCCAAATACAGATGGCTATAAAAATGCAAAATAGAAGAAAAATGAATACATTGGAGCAGGCAACCAATTCAACGAATTGGTTGACCTTGACCCAAGTCAAATTGAATTACCTGATGATGAAGACAACAATATCACAGGTACGGCAACAGATCCAGCGGAACTGGATAAACTCCTTGCGGATATAGTCAACAAAAAAGAGGAATTGAAGAAACAAAAAGAATCAATCCTCAAATTAAAAGACCTAATGCTGCAACAACAAAGGAAAGAAAATACAACAACACAGAGAAAAATTCAGGAACAACATCAGGAAGCAAACAAAGGAGATGCAGAAGCAGCAAAAGAACCAGCACATCGTAACCAACAAAAAGGAAAAGGCGCCGCCTATAATACTTACGTCCATGGAAACAAAGCACGTTATAAAATTAGGTGAGCTAACTTGCAAAAATGTCAAAACAAAAAAAATTAATAATTCTAAAATAAAATTAATGTGCGATGATATTGAAGGATATCGCAAAGTAATGACTGCTTTGGGTAGGAAAAAAGCGAGTACTACACGTACACCCCGAAATCGGAGAAAATAATCTCCACGCTCCTAAAAGGAGTTGACACATGTGTTTCCCCTGAGGAGGTATTCGAGGAATAAAAAAATGTCGAAACCGACAATTTAAAATTTACTGGTGTGAAACCCTTCTCTACCGCCAAATCCAGAAAACGCAATTACAAATTGCCTTTCTTTATTGTATCACTGAGTCCCAACAGTAAAGTTGATGCTCTCCGATACATCAAACACCTCAACCGCCAAACAATAATTTGGGAAAAAATAAGAAAAATTGATCGCGTATTGCCGTGCATGCGTTGTCAACGCTTCGGACACGCGGCATCAAACTGCCACATGCAATTCAGGTGCGTAAAGTGCCTCTCCGACCAAATCATTGGTGAATGTACCCTGAGCAAGGAACAGCTTCCAGATAGGAAAACACACTGAAATTGAAAGCAATGCCCGTCAAAGACATTGCTCGCTGCGCAATCAACTTCACAACTGGCGATCCGAAAACCGTAGTTTCATCACATTCGGCGAAAATAATAGGGCGGATTCTCCCGTCAGAAATGAAAATACAAATATGTTTTTTTTTTTTTTTTTTTAGTTTTTAAACCACATTTATTTTCCTAATTCTTTTTACATGTATAATATTAGGGGTAAATGTTAAACCCTTTTCTACAATCACAGTCCTTAAATTAACTTACTGGCTCTATGCGAGCTCTCTAAATTACACATTACAACTTGATTTGTATATATGCCTTTCGGCGTACATTTTTTTTTTTGTTTCTTATATATATATATATATATGAAATAAGTTTTTTTTTTTTTTTAATGATAACAAACAAAAACTTCAAAACAAAACGAATAAAACATAAAATAAGAAATAAAAAAATAAAATAAAAATAAAAGTGATGGGAAAAGGAGGACAGGGGGAGGGGGGACAAGAGGAAGGAGAGCGTTGCTTTTGAGAGGCATACTATATCTGAGGAAGTGAAGTCCTCTCCTCGTTGAGAAGCCACCACCATTTGGGAGATGTTCGATCTTTGGCTGATTTATCTCTTTCACTGATCGCCGTGCTAAAACGCATGCGGTCTGGGGCATTGGAGATATCACTATCATGGAGAATTCGTTTGTCCCTGGCACCACGGAGAGCGTGGTAAATAATCGGGACTCCATGCACGTCTTGAATAAGGCCTTTTTGATCCAAGAAAGGGAACGCTTCTGGGGGAATAAACCCGTTCTGGAGGGTATTCTCCAGATACATATCGTTGGGATAGACTGCTCCCGAGATAAGATTATTGGCACTGCACATTGCCCTTGCTGTGTGACCACGAATAATTTTAATTATGAAATTTTTTATCCTATTTAACCCTGATTTGTTATACAGGATTTTGTTGGGATAGAATTTTTTGTATTGAGACTCTGGTATTCTATAAAGTCCGCGACAGGAACGCAAACACTGCCGTTCGAACACACGAACCTTCTCCATATAAAGTGGAGATATATTATACCATACTGGACAGCCATAAATCAAAACTGGTCGGATGAATGCCGAGTACGAAATTATTTTGACTCTGGGGTCAAGAAGACTACTCCGGAATAGACTTCTTGTCATAGAATATGCGCTTTTAGCTGCGGAGAGGGACGCTGCTACGTGCTTGTCACAATATAAATACTGGTCTAGCCAGATACCAAGGTAGCTAACTACAATTTTCACTTGCAGTGGAAGGTTATTGTTACCTACAATAGAAAAGTGTTTCCAGTTGTATTTTGTATCCCTCGAGGCCCTGGATAGAGGTGTTCTGAAAAGGATAGTCTCGGTTTTCCGGAAATTAATTTTTAAATTCCAGTCGTCGCAAAATTGTTTTATTTTGTTGAAGTCATCTTGAAGGCGCCTTTGATGTCGTCTATTTTTCCTCCTGTTCTGTACACCACGATGTCATCGGCGTACGCATTGGCGTTTTCGAGAGAACTCACTAGATCGCTAGTGTAAATATTGAATAGAATGGGAGAATTCACAGCTCCCTGCTGTAAGCCATTTTTAATTTGGAAGGTCTTGTTGGAGAGTATGTCCCCGCATTTCACCACAAAATGTTTGTCCGTTATCATATCATAAATGATGTATAACAAATATTGCGGCATACCCAGGTTTGTTAACTTATAGACAAGTCCTTCTAACCATACGGTTTCGAAAGCCTTTTCAAAGTCAACCAAGCAGGCGCCTGTACATTGTCGCTTTGCCTTGTTCCACTGTATATCGGAAACAAGTTTCGTCGCTGCATGAACTGTATCATGTCGCGCTCGAAGGCCAAACTGGTTGTTGGGGATGATATCGTTTTCATCACACCAACCTATCAGTGCTTTGTTTATAATTTTTTCGAATACCTTGCTGATGTTGGGAAGCAGACTGATCGAGCGCAGATTAGCTGGATTGCTCTTATCCTTACCCTTTTTGAGGATAGGGTGGACTACGGCAGTCTTCCAATGGGTTGGATAGTGTGCATTGTTTAGAGCGTTGTTAAACAAAGTAGTTATATGTTCACTGCTTTGCGAGGCAAATGCCTTAGAACCACATTTGGAATGCTATCTATTCCAGATGATTTCTTATTTTTTATTGAGCTAAGTATGTTTCTAAATTCATCCTTGCGCACAAACATATTTGTATTCACAGTCGTTACCAACACGTCAAAGAGATAAGACGTATACCTGACAACAGGAGAAAGCAAAAGAAAGGAAAAAATAATAATAAATAAATAAATTCGTCGCGCGAGTGTAAGTGAACAAGTGTGGATTACACAGTGTGGCCGCCACTGAGAGCGGTTGTTTAAAAAATAAAAAAAATAAAATAATAAAAAATTATGGAAACAAACAAAGTGCTAAAGAGCTCGTCGCCTTTCATGAAAAGGGGCCAGGCAGAACTGAAAGCGATGACACGGAGCCGACTCGAGCGACAGCCGAGTATTATAACAAAGCGGCACAAGCCAAATACGGATGGCGAAAAAACTGCAAAAGGAAAGAAAAACGAATACACAGGAGCAGGCAACCAATTCAACGAATTGGTTGACCTTGACCCAAGTGAAATCGAATTACCTGCTGACGAAGAAAACAATATCACAGGTACTGCAACAGATCCGGCGGAATTAGAAAAACTCCTTGCGGATATTGACACAAAAAAAGAAGAACTCAATAAACAAAGAGAAGCAATCCACAAATTAAAAGACCTGGTGCAGCAACAACAAAGCCAAGATAATACAACAGCACAACGGAAAAATCAGGAACAACATCAGGAAGCAAACAAAAGGCAGCAAACAAAGGAGATGCAGAAGCAGCAAACAAACCAGCACATCGTAACCAACAAAAAGGAAAAGGCGCCGCCTATAATACTTACGTCCATGGAAACAAAGGACGTTATAAAATTAGGTGAGTTAACTTGCAGAAATTTCAAAACAAAAAAAATTAATAATTCTAAAATAAAATTAATGTGCGATGATATTGAAGGATATCGCAAAGTAATGACTGCTTTGGGTAGGACAAAAAGCGAGTACTACACGTACACCCCGAAATCGGAGAAAATAATCTCCATGCTTCTAAAAGGAGTTGACCCATGTTTTTCCCCTGAGGAGGTATTAGAGGAATTAAAAAATGTCGAAACCGACAATTTAAAATTTACTGGTGTGAAACCCTTCTCTACCGCCAAATCCAGAAAACGCAATTACAAATTGCCTTTCTTTATTGTATCACTGAGTCCCAACAGTAAAGTTGATGCTCTCCGATACATCAAACACCTCAACCGCCAAACAATAATTTGGGAAAAAATAAGAAAAATTGATCGCGTATTGCCGTGCATGCGTTGTCAACGCTTCGGACACGCGGCATCAAACTGCCACATGCAATTCAGGTGCGTAAAGTGCCTCTCCGACCATATCATTGGTGAATGTCCCCTGGGCAAGGAACAGCTTCCAGATAGGAAAACACTGTCCTGTGTCCTCTGTAAAAATACAGGTCACACTGCAAATTTTAGAGGATGTCCTAAATTTCAACAAAGGAAATTAAAATTGGAATCCAAAAAGAAACAAGTTGAAGAAGAGAAAAAAATGAAAACTCGTTCTTATCTTACAACAATTTCGTGGCTCCTTGTGTGTCATATGCTCAAATGGCAGGTGCTCCTAAGCAACCAGCATCCATGGAACATACATATAGTAACGGAAGAATGCCTGCACCAGAGGCACATTCAGAAATAATAACAGTGTTATTAACCATGCAAGGACAATTTGCCGAATTTCAAAAAACACTGACTGAACAAAGAGCACGAATAGATACTCTCTATTCAACCCTGTTCTCAAATAACTCTCCACATCAAAATCTTCAACCCTCCGTCTGAACTAAACCTAAAAATTATAGCTGTGAATGTAAATTCACTAATCCACATCGAAAGAAGGGATATTTTATTATTATTATTATTATTATTTATTACAATGCAAGTAAATTACATGGTAACTTAAAACTAATAGCACTAGCGACTAAGGCTTTCGGCTAGAGAAAGAAGGGATAATTTAGGCAATCTGCTCCAAGCCGAATGCCCAGATGTGCTCTTGGCTAGCGAAACTAAGCTAAACCAAAGGCACAAAATGGGCTACAAAAATTATAACATAATTAGACGAGATCGACCACACTCTACTCGAGGGGGTGGGGTCGCTATCTTAGTTAAGAAAGGTCTTCTCCATAAGGTCATTTACAGCACGGAAGTACACAAATTCCAGGTGGTAGAGGCATGCATTATAGACATTCCGCTAAAAAGTCAAAGGCATCTATATATAGTCGCTGCTTACGCTCCTGAATCTGTTCAAGGTACCCAATTTATCTGTGAAATCGATACGCTTTTCCGAAGTCTCAAGTTAGATTCGGAAAACAATTACTTTTTAATGGCAGGTGATTTTAACGCCAAGCACAGTGCCTGGGGCAATCTTACCTCGAACACCAGAGGCAATGCCTTGTTTGATTGGTGGCAAACAAATGCGATCGAGCATACACTAGAATTGTACGCTACAAGTACACCGTCTTATCCAAGAGGTAACTGTGGTTCTTTAAATCTAGTCAGGGCGTCGGCAAGGCCGCAGGGTTCACTAGACTTCCCACTCTCTGCTGCACAAACGATTGATGAGCGATTACTGAGCGAATTAACCACCGGGAGAACACAACATACATAAAGAAAAACACTCAGTATTGCTTGTCGTAAAACTTCCTTTTATTTACACTGAATATTGATTAGTTAGTTAGTCCTTTAAGCTATCACCACCGATCTCTATCTCGGAATCTACCGGGAGGTAACACACGTAGTCGATTTTTCTTTAAGGCTTTTTTTAAATCACTTTCGGACACGTTCCGAAGGGAGAAAAAGATGTTATAAATCCTTTGATTACCGAGCACCGGACGTTAAGAGATTCACGTATATTCACTTAATAGAAATGATACATTATCACGCAGACTTTACTGGACCTTTACAACTGCACGCAGCGGTGGCTAAGATCTGGCTCCCTATAGGATGTCCCTTTACAGACATCCAACAAAAACGAACCTAAGGGATTCGCCGCCGAAGGGCAGCCAATGGTGAAGGTCATAAAAAAAAGGAAAAAAGGAAAAACTCATGTTGCAGGTCAAATCTACTGCAAGATAAACTGCCGCCATCCGCAAGGGATAGATTCTTTGATTGACGTGAGTCAATAAAACCCTTGCCGAAGGCAGGAATCTATTTTGGGATAATGAATCCAGCATTGGGTATGGCCGTTGCTAGATCGTTTAAAATAAACATATTTCGGTCAAGTATGATTCGATCCATGTTGTTGTAGGGATATGTTAATCCCGTTGTGGGTACTGTCAGGCGAAAGTATCCGCTTGGGTGTTTACTTTGTGTACACGAAAACGGCTTCGATAGCCAGCGTGAGAATCGTGGCTACTCGTTGCTTATGTAAATATTGGTGGTCATGACCGATGCTGGTGATGGTTCCAAGTAACGGCAACGGATCATAAAATCGGTCATGCTGATATCCAAGCAAATATGCGCGCCTGAAAGGCCAATGTTCAATTTGATCTTCTCTACTTTAGGAAAGATAGATCATAGAACATGCCGTTGAAAGTCTGGCTTGCAGATGTGCAAACAACCCGAAATGACTGCTAGGACAATGGATGGGTACAAAGATAACACACGGAAAGATTAGCGTGTGTTGGTGGATATGTGCCATCCATTGTTCGGTCGCGTAAGCTCGGCTGATGCTGAATTGATGTCATGGCAAGATGATAATCTTGCCATGAATTATGCTTTCAGGAATGACCGTGGAGAAGAGGCTTGGAACAGCCCCCAAAAAAGGTAAGCTGCCTAATATGTATTTATGTCGGTTATCCGTAGGGATAACCGAATTGATTCCAGCTAATTGGGTGGCGGTTAATGCCCTAGCAAGATTGTACAATCTTGCCGAAATTTCAACTTTAAGGTAAGTTGTATTGCTGGTAATGGTGGGGATCAAGCGATGCGTGGCTCTTCGGGCCCTGAAAAGCCACACACAACTCCTTCCTGGATTTACTTATGACAGATGATCGAATTCAGTTACCAGATACCGAGGTAACTACTCGAAATTGTCTTCGCACAATTGAGTACGATAGCGATCATTACGGACTTGGAGCCGTAATACACGTGCCAAACGAGTACCATCTACTTGAGCAGTATGACCAGGTACACTCTTTCGATTTCCGAAAAGCACATTGGTCGCGTTTCGATCGCATAGTAAAAAGAGAAATACGCAACATTGGCATAGACCCACCGACCAATAGAAACCTCCGTAATGATGAAATCGATCACTACCTCCTAACTATGAACGATATTGTTACTAACACAATGAATCGTTCCATCCCCAAAGTAGCTCATATGGATGGTTATACCCACCGATACAGAAATGCAACTATCGATGCTTTGTATAGGCAAAAGAGCACCCTGCTCTCAAAGCTGAAATTGTGCTATAGGCAGTTCAGTGACCCAAATAGCAATGAAATCAAAACAATCAAGTCCTTGATTAAAAATCTTCAAAAACTGATCCGGGATAATTACCGAGCAGTAATAAATGAGGAGTGGAGCAACAGAATTCGATCTGTCCAAGCAAACGGACCGAACATGTTTTCACAAATCAAGAAAATATGTCGAAGAAAAGATCACAATGACATTCCCTGTCTCCGAATTCCACGGACTCCCGAGAATTGTCAGATAATGCTGAACGCAGGACTCACCTTAGAGCACATCAACTCCAATGATGAAGTAATAGTAGTCGAAGATCCGCAAAAGAAAGCGAATTTAATTGGAGCCTGTTTCGAAGCAGTGTACAGAGTTAACGAATCAGTTTATGCTAACGCTGAAATTGAAAGCAATGCCCGTCAAAGACATTGCTCGCTGCGCAATCAACTTCACAACTGGCGATCCGAAAACCGTCGTTTCATCACATTCGGCGAAAATAATAGAGCGGATTCTCCCGTCAGAAATGAAAATACAAATATGTTTGTGCGCAAGGATGAATTTAGAAACATACTTAGCTCAATAAAAAATAAGAAATCATCTGGAATAGATAGCATTCCAAATGTGGTTCTAAGGCACTTGCCTCGCGAAGCAGTGAACATATAACTACTTTGTTTAACAACGTTCTAAACAATGCACACTATCCAACCCATTGGAAGACTGCAGTAGTCCACCCTATCCCCAAAAAGGGTAAGGAGAAGAGCAATCCAGCTAATCTGCGCTCGATCAGCCTGCTTCCCAACATCAGCAAGGTATTCGAAAAAATTATAAACAAAGCACTGATAGGTTGGTGTGATGAAAACGATATCATCCCCAACAACCAGTTTGGCCTTCGAGCGCGACATGATACAGTTCATGCAGCGACGAAACTTGTTTCCGATATACAGTGGAAAAGGGCAAAGCGACAATGTACAGGCGCCTGCATGGTTGACTTTGAAAAGGCTTTCGACACCGTATGGTTAGAAGGACTTGTCTATAAGTTAACAAACCTGGGTATGCCGCAATATTTGTTATACATCATTTATGATATGATAATGGACAAACATTTTGTGGTGAAATGCGGGGACATACTCTCCAACAAGACCTTCCAAATTAAAAATGGCTTACAGCAGGGAGCTGTGAATTCAATATTTACACTAGCGATCTAGTGAGTTCTCTCGAAAACGCCATTGCGTACGCCGATGACATAGTGGTTTACAGAACAGGAGGAAAAATAGACGTCATCAATAGGCACCTTCAAGATGACTTCAACAAAATAAAACAATTTTGCGACGACTGGAATTTAAAAATTAATTTCCAGAAAACCGAGACTATCCTTTTCAGAACGCCCCTATCCAGGGCCTCGAGGGATACAAAATACAACTGGAAACACTTTTCTATTGTAGGTAACAATAACCTTCCACTGCAAGTGAAAATTGTAGTTAGATACCTTGGTATCTGGCTAGACCAGTATTTATATTGTGACAAGCACGTAGCAGCGTCCCTCTCCGCAGCTAAAAGCGCATATTCTATGACAAGAAGTCTATTCCGGAGTAATCTTCTTGGCCCCAGAGTCAAAATAATTTCGTACTCGGCATTCATCCGACCAGTTTTGGTTTATGGCTGCCCAGTATGGTATAATATATCTCCACTTTATATGGAGAAGGTTCGTGTGTTCGAACGGCAGTGTTTGCGTTCCTGTCGCGGACTTTATAGAATACCAGAGTCTCAATACAAAAAATTCTATCCCAACAAAATCCTGTATAACAAATCAGGGTTAAATAGGATAAAAAATTTCATAATTAAAATTATTCGTGGTCACACAGCAAGGGCAATGTGCAGTGCCAATAATCTTATCTCGGGAGCATTCTATCCCAATGATATGTATCTGGAGAATACCCTCCAGAATGGGTTTATTCCCCCAGAAGCGTTCCCTTTCTTGGATCAAAAAGGCCTTATCCAAGACGTGCATGGAGTCCCGATTATTTACCACGCTCTCCGTGGTGCCAGGGACAAACGAATTCTCCATGATAGTGATATCTCCAATGCCCCAAACCGCATGCGTTTTAGCACGGCGATCAGTGAAAGAGATAAATCAGCCAAAGATCGAACATCTCCCAAATGGTGGTGGCTTCTCAACGAGGAGAGGACTTCCTCAGATATAGTATGCCTCTCAAGAGCAACGCTCTCCTTCCTCTTGTCCCCCCTCCCCCTGTCCTCCTTTCACCATTACTTTTATTTTTATTTTATTTTTTATTTCTTATTTTATGTTTTATTCGTTTTGTTTTGAAGTTTTTGTTTGTTATAAAAACAAAACAAAAAAAAAAAATTGTAATAATAATGTATACATATAGATGTAAACGAGGAGTCCCTCTAATATATGACCTATTTCATATATATATATATATATATATATATATATATATATATATATATATATATATATATATATATATATATATATAAGAAACAAAAAAAAAAGATGTACGCCGAAAGGCATATATACAAATCAAGTTGTAATGTGTAATTTAGAGAGCTCGCATAGAGCCAGTAAGTTAATTTAAGGACTGTGATTGTAGAAAAGGGTTTAACATTTACCCCTAATATTATATATGTATAAAGAATTAGGAAAATAAATGTGGTTTAAAAAAAAAAAAAAGCAAACAGGAATCTGGCTTGATGGAAAGTCGTCCTTTGAAGAAACAGATACCCGTTTGGGCAAAAATACAAGGAGTATACTTGTTGCACGTTGCTACTAGTAGGTGATGAGAGTGTTCATGATAATGCGTGATGAGATAACTATCTAGGGCAGTAATCGATCAAGAAAGAACAAAGAATATGATTAGCGGAGGGGTCGACTCAACACCAACACGACAGCTGGGTAGAACGCATAATTAAGTAGTTTGTATAGTCTATTTTAAATCGGTCTGAAATTCTCCAGTGATAACTATCGGGAAGCTGGCGAGTTTAGTTTTTTAAAACCTTTAGAGTTTTTGCAAATCGTTTCGTCGAATGTACACAGAGGAGAAAGAGAAAAAGAAGAGGTTGCTCCAGCCAACCAAACAACATACGGATTACTTTATCTGATCGGAGCAGTGTTCCAGACAACCAACCTACATACGGATTTCTTCATCTCTTCAACAGTTCGTGTTAAGTACTACCCCAACACAAAATAACACTATGTGACTCAATCTACATAATACAGTCCACGAACAGCATGCCACAACACAGGAAAACACATTGGGTCCTTCGAGTCGGATCGTTTGGAGCAGACGATATTAAATTGTACACTATGGGACACACTATCCAAATCCAGCTGACGTACTTCACTACCTTTTGCATGTGAATCTTTTCACTTCCCCACACATAGTATAACAAAGCGGTCGCTTCAATGTTGGCGATCGCCAGTTTCATTCCATTCAACAGAGTTGGAAACTGTTGAACGATAATCCAAATGACGTAAAGAGGTTACTCCAGAGTTCTTTTGATTTCCGGAATATCTGAAAAACATGAGTAAATTTGATTTACGCCATCTTCAGTTGACAAAGAAAAGGTTGATGATATTATCTTACCTCTGTGGGCGACAACACCAGTATAGGTACCGCTTCATGACGTTGTGGGGGTAGAAGTTTGGATGCCAAACAGGGGCACGGGGGTCACTATTATCCCCAACGATCTATAGAGGCGCCGATAGCCAGTAGCAGGAAATCAATCATCAAGACAAATAAAACACTGATGTTTGCTGGTGACAATTATTTTTTTTATTCCAAATCTTTCTGGGTATTTTTATGAATACACCAAATTGTTGTTGATCTTAATCATTTAAAACACAAATGTCGTAATTTTACGGATCACAGAATAAAGAAAATATAATCAATTTACAAACTGTGGCGAGTACTTAGACATCTATTCCAATGGATTTATTGATATTCTTATTGTTCTCGACTGTTCTTAACACTAAAGGGTTTGGCTTATTGTCCAGCAACACAGGAACTGGTTTGACCCTTAACTGAGGTATATTTTCGACACTGGTGAACACGCGCGAATCGTATCAGCAAAATGTCTCGAATTTTATTTTGTCGATTATATCTCAGATTTTATTTTTTGTGTCCGCCTTATACAAAAATGGTTATTTCGGAAACACTCGACTCTAACACAGCACAAATGAAAGCTATCACGCTCCGTTTTACCACTCTCGACTCCGGTCTGCACGTTGCGGTTGTGGCTGAATATCGACTTTTTAACGTTGTGCTTACACTTCGGAAAATGACTGACTGATCTGAATTAGGGATGAAATTTGGAATTTGAGCTTTGCACGGCTATTAGCCAACCATCATCGCTCTCTCTCATGAATCCATTAAGTTTCATGTCTCAGCGAGGCGGATAAACACTTGCGCATTCATTCGACAGTCGCTGGTCATGCGAAGGAAGAAAAGAACAAAAGAGAGCGTGCAATTACTTCGGGGTTGACTTGGCTTGTGTGCGTGTACCAATGCAGACTCTGAGGATGGCCCACTGACCTAGTTCGGTGACTGTGGAGATCTCAGAGTGCAATGAACTACGTGCAATGAAAATGGGAAGGAGAGGAAAATGGTTTATGCTATTCACCTGAAAAAAGGGATCATTGATCCCCAGCGAATAGTGTCTGGGGGAAGTCAAAGGGACGCCAAATCGGCTAGGGAAATATTATTGTGGGAAACCAATTAAATAATTCGATAATTTCCCCAGCGGTTGCACGATTATGCAACCACGTCGTTTGGTTTGACTTGGTTGTTGCTAACCAATATGAGTTGCGATTTCCGGTGGAAATCTCATGGTTAGGGTAATGGAGTTGTCGTATGGCAAAAAGGGAGCTGAATTCAATTATGCATTATCTGCATAGAGTAATGAATTCAGCTATGCGTCCGTTTGGGAAATATCTTCCACAGGTGAAATAGATGAACGGAGATTCTGGAGTGGAATGCGATGAAAAACACACCCTAAGAGAGGAGGATTCGAGTACGAAATGCTCCACAACCAATTTAAGAAAATTGGAAGGCAGCTGAAGACAGCCATAAGAAACTAACGAAGGAAGTCCAAAATAACGTTTGGGGCGGGGCTTACAAATTGATCATGCGTCGATTTAAGGCATATCAATACACTGCAACCGAATGCCCCGAATTGATGAACACACTTGTGACCAGTCTATTTCCGAGCGACGGAAATCTCCGTGTTCAAAATATGATGGCGTAACAAAGAATGGTGGAATCAGTAAACACAGAAAAATTAAAAAGAGCCAACCGAAGGATCAAAGTGTCAAAGGCTCCGCGATTGGATTGTATATGAAACGCGGTACTGAAATGGATCACGCTGGCCCATCCTGAAATATTTAGAGACGCCTAAGACAAAGAATTTTCCCAAAATGCTGGAAGAACAGAGGCCAGTCCCGACATCGACAGGTAGCAAGAACCATCCTCATACCGTCCCATCTCCCTACTGAGGAAGGCTGAGAAGGTATTGGGGACTGTCATCCTTTCGAGCAGTACACGGAGTGAAAAGGGGAGTGCTCACATATGCAGTCGGGTTTCAGAGGGAATGCAGCCGCCCGAGCGTGCAGATTCACCGATGGAACATTGGCGAGATACAGATGGTGTGGTGGCTGATGCAGTTTTGCGAAGTCATCACGACGGACGTCAAGAATGCATCCAACTCAGCCGGTATAACTAGGAGTACCTGGGTACTGGATAGATGTGGGCGGGCCTAAAAGATCGAGCAGAATATTCCTAGCTTCTATGAACAGATCACTTCGCCTATACGCACCTCCAATGCTAGGGCAGCAGCCTACAACTCATACACCAAGCCAAAAATAGCACTTTAAAACGACGAAAAATAAGATGTCCTCAAGGATATTATTGAACTGACTGGGATTCAATGCCTCTAAAACCCAGTACTGCCGGTTGTCACCAACGAAAAATCACAACATAGACCCACTTGTCATGAATGGAGTGTATTATAATTATATAACGTTTGTTAAACTTGTAACATTCTATAATGAAATACACGCACTTGTTCTTTTTCTTTTTTCTTTATTACAATGGGATTACTAATTTGTAACACACACAATTTGGAATCTCGTATAAAACTGTTGAAGCTAGTTATAAATAATGTATTAATGGAATGGCTTATACTAGATAGCCTTACTAAACAAAGGCACACAAACAACTGCGAAATTCGAGACCTTTTGTTTATTTAGTTAACTAAAATCATTGGAAGTACATAAAATACGTTTCACAATAAATTATGGTTGCATTTATAAAATGTCATATCGTAAGGTGGGCAGTCATGAAATATTAGCGATTTTGTATCAGCACAATATAAATTTGTTTCGCGCGAAAATGTGGAGTTTTGAGTTGAATAAGCGTCATTCGCTGGAAACCTTTAATATGAAGAAAACTGCAACTGAGACGTATCGATTACTCGTAGAAGCTCATTGTGGGACCACTTTAAATGAGAGAAATTATCGTGAGTGCTTTTAAAAGTTTAAGAACAATAAATTTGACATCGAAGACAGAAAACGTACCAGCTTAATTGCTGTTGCTGTTTTAGTTGAGCTCGCCGATTTTAGCTTTTTATATATCTTTTGTTACCCAAATTTCAGTTCTATTTAAATTCGAAAATGCTGTTTGTAGTTAATGAAGGCTGTAAAAATAAGTAAAACTCAATATTGTTTTAATGTTAACTTCCGGCCTTTTGCAAGAACTCTAAATCTACGATATCTAGTTTTTGTTTATGCCTTTCGGCGTACAATGATTTTTATAAGTTTGTTTACATCGTATTCGGTGTATAAGAGGTCGTCCGCTTTTACAATTTTGCTAACGCAACATTCATATAGGTGGATCCGATGAGATCAACTATCATATCCGCTTGGGCTTCAGCTTTACTACTTCTCTTCATCCCTCGTAACAGTACCGGTCATTAGAATCGAAGGCAACAGATGGCAGCTAGCGCTAACAAAGGTAAGAAGAGCTTTTCTTGTTACCCACCTCTACGAACAATCAAATTGATGGAAATCGCCCAAAACCAGCATTTCACATCAAGGACCACCTATTAGTGCAAGCACTTTTATGACCAGTTTCTCTAGGAGACTATCATTGCTATCATCCCCATCTTCTCCGGAACCACTCTCGACAACTCAAAGCTAAAACCCACGGTATACACTCAACATCCACAATGGGTCTTTCATCAACGTGTCCTGGAATCTAACGATACAATAAACAACCGATCAGCAAAGATCCATTTCTGAGATGTCAGCAAGCGCAGATTCGTTATTCGAACTCTCCCAGCAGATTTGAGCCCTCCTGAGCATGACCTCCTCTACGAAAATTCACTCTTCTCAAGATCAGTGACAAAGCTCGTTCAATAATAATGGAATCGCCTACCGACAAAAACTCGTGGGACGTACTGATCATCCTGGACTCAATTATTAGAGTTGGGTCATTAAAACGCATAGGATAACATCCTCGAAGATTTGTCATTTTAACGCCGCTGAGCAGACTTGGAACTGAATCGCTCGTACTTAAAATTGAACCTCAACCACTATACTACCAAGATGAGACCATCTCCCTGGTGGCTCCGTTCCCCTGACCCGAATAACTCCAAAAGCACCCGGACCAGTATGACTCCACGACTCGATGAAAGAAAGGATCACACCAACAATCTCAATTTCTAGTATCATTGAGCATTTCAAATATCCGCAGCTGCAGCTCGACGCACAAAACACACTCCCACTCGCCGATCAATCGATCACATAAATTAACAAATAACACCGAACGCTTTATAGGATTGCAATTTATTTAATAGCGTCACGTAGAGCTCTAACCTCCGAGGGGTGACAAGGATTCACTGACTCAGAGAGAAGCTTGCAATGTTTATGTAACATTGTCATAATACTCAACACGTGGAGGGCTAACATATATGCCTATAGAAAATATGCGGCTCTTTCAACAAACAAAAAACACCAACCCTACAAACGTGAACCCTTCGAATCTAGAGAGAGAGAGACCCATTACAGCGCTCCAGGATCATCACCGGAATAACACTCATAGTTAACTCTCGTAGGCATCCACATTGCGACGATTATACGAGGGTTGCCTCTTATGTTTCGGGATTTGGCAACCCTAGTGTTGCAATCCGGCAATTGACAGCTCTGTCGTAAAGTTGGACATTTTTGAGGTTATACGCATTCAGAACGTTTTGACATACGAGCGGTATTTGTGTTGTTTACAGTAACTTAAAAGATTCATCTCGGCCCAAAAATGGAATTAAATCGTCAACATTTTCGTGCGATTATTTTTTACAACTTTCGGCGTGGATTAACTCAGCAACAGTGCATGGATGAACTTAATTCATTGGTGATGAATCTCCATCAAGGACCAGTGTTGGTGAATTCAATCGTGGTCGTAGTTCACTCCAAGATGAATTTCGTGAAGGTCGTCCAAAATCAGTTGTTGTTCCGAAAACCATTGATGCTGTGCGCGAACTGATATTGGAAGATCGTCATGTGACCTATCGTGAGATTGAGACAACCTTAGGCGTTAGTAGGACCAGCATACATTCAATACTGCGTAAACATTTGACTGTCAAAAAAATTTGTTCGCGTTGGATCCCACACAATTTGTCAATCGCCCAAAAAAAGGCTCGTGTCAATTGGTCGAAAGAAATGCTCAAAAAATACGGTCGCGGTGCTTCGAAACACGTCTATGACATCGTGACAGGTGATGAATCGTGGATTTACACGTATGAGCCCGAAAGTAAACAGCAGTCGACTGTCTGGGTGTTTCAAGATGAGCCAAATCCAACAAAAGTTGTTCGCGCACGAAGCACTTCCAAGCAAATGGTCCCCTGTTTTTTCGGAAAAACTGGACATGTCGCAACCGTACCACTAGAACAACGCAGAACAGTCAATTCTGAGTGGTACACAACCATTTGTTTGCCAGTTTTCTTCCAAGAAATCAGGAAAACCAACCGCCGAAGACGCATCACTCTTCACCACGACAATGCGAGCTCTCACACATCGGCTGCGACAACTGCATTTTTGAGCACCCAAAACATCGATTTGATGGGTCATCCGCCGTATAGTCCTGACTTGGCACCGAATGACTTCTTTTTATTCCCGTACGTAAAAAACAAACTGAGAGGTCAACGTTTTTCGACACCTGAAGAAGCGGTTGCTGCATTCAGAATGCATGTGTTGGAGATACCTCAATCAGAGTGGCAATAGTGCTTCGACAATTGGTTCAAACGCATGCAAAAGTGTATAGATCTTCATGGGGAATATTTTGAAAAACAATAAAGTGATTTTCGATGATCAATATTTGTTTTTGTTCTGTAATCCCGAAATATAAAAGGCAACCCTCATACGACCAAAGGTTGCCGCGTCCGATCACCTCCGAACGAAGCGTGTTTCGATGATAGGGTCAACGAAATGTGAGGGAAATATGTTGAAAGAGCAACACATATTTGCATTTGCGCATTAAGCAGGAAGCACTATTTGCAACAATCTACTGATCATTATGAGCTGTTGTTCATCATATTATTCGTGCGTCTATTGAAATTGATCACCATGTTCATGGTACCCACCAAATAAAGTCAATCCAACCAGAATGATTCGATCATTGATGAACACACTCAATACAAAATATTGGGCGCGATGGATCTATTTATAAAAAAAGAAACTTATCCGTCTGAGTTATTTATGTTTTTCACATCCAACGCACCCAACAACAACTCCCGATCATAAATTGTTTGATGGCTTCGGTGGTTGGTAGTGTCAGTTATTTTTCGTGGGCGGCACATGACTCATCATTTTCTTGTGTGGGTTGTACTGGTTCTTTGATTCTAGTTCGCGGTTTTTTTTTTTTGTGATCTGGTGAGGGCGTCGTTGAGTCCAACGGTGTGGCCTCGGTCCTCGGGGACTTCGAGTTTGTTGTTTTGTTTTGTGTTTGTTTTTTTTTGGTAGTAGGTGAACTCGTGTGATGTATCCTTTCGTTCGGTGGTGTCAAAAGGCAGTTTTTGCTCTTGTTATCCACACATCCGGATACCCAGGTTCCGATTGGGGGATCCACGCATACGGATCTTGCTTCCTAATCGTTGACGGGATCATCTATAAAACATTCATCTCATCTTGGCTGGCACACAATATGCAAGCAAATAGTGAAGAACACGGAAAGGAAATTCGAATAAGCAAAAGCATCAGAGCCGTATACCATAGCGATAACATAACAATTTCACATCAGCTGAGTGTACTTGAGTTTAGAAATCGAATTCGTACAAGCGGCAGTGGCCTGGTGTGTTGAGCATTGGTTACATTTTTAGTGATTCTAACTGCCATAGCGTCAGCTCGAATCACACGTTCTTCACTATCGTCGCAATACGCTATATACGTATACCAGGAGGGATTGTGGCGGTTCCGCCAAGCCCCACGGCCTACTTACCTGAAGAACCCCCATAACTTCGACCCGACCTTATAAGTTTCGCTAATGTAATCACATTAGCACCTTAAATGCTTCACGCACCAAATAGATAAAATGTATATAACCTAAAAGTCCCTGTAAAAGAATTCTTACCTTTCATGCATTTCTTCGCATACAAATTCCCTACAAGAAAACCTGTTCGGTACGTTCGATTGCCAGGCAAATTCCAACCTCCCCACGCCTGCACCGCAATCTCCCCGCAGCCAAAACATTTCCTTTCCAAGGATAATTAATGCTTTCAATGCATTACCTGGAAATGCCTACAAGGAATTTTTACTACAAGGGCATTCTCCGTGCATTAACGCATCGGCAGGAAATTTCCTAAAAGGATTCTCAGGCATTCATAATTCAATACATCATATTTGCTTTCCTAGAAGAATTCCTTAAAGAACAAACCTCATATCCCTGATAGAAATCATATCGGTTACAGTACCATGTAACCATCATAATCAGGGATAAGGATCATTCCGTCGGCTATTCCCAGCCTCACCATGTGTACAACAATGTTCCCACATACACATTGGCTGGCGACTCTTTTGTCCAACGACAAAGCAACTCCTAACAGCCTATTGAAACAGCTGCATACAATTAGCGCAATAGCGGCTAATATCAAATTCTTTAGCACACATAATGTGCAAACAAAAGAGTTCTGCTCTACCGCAGGCATTCTGGTGATACGATAAACAATTTAAATTGTTTGAGGTATCCCAAACGCATTTCCCATTTAATGAGTTGCAGCTTATTTATTTAGCCGACCCTCATTACAGACCGATGCCTTAGATCGATTCTCTCTTTGTTCTTTTTTGGTCGTTTCAGGTTTCGTTTATGCTTTGCTAAATGCATCGATAAACACGGCGATGGGTACGATCACACACATACCACCATGATCTCCATTACGAGATCTGGTTTTCTATTTCACCAAGAGAGAATTTACGTTTCTCTGGTGGTAAGTAAATACATATCCTTAGTGGAGAGGATATCTACCACCACACCAGAAACTCTCCTCAAACGAGGGTTGTATCACTGAGTCTTATTACATCCGCCGACCACCATGGTCGTCCCGCTCCCGCTCTCCGTCGCGCGTCGGAGAAGCGTGAATCGTGTCGATAAAGAAGTGTTTCACTTTGTTTAAAAGTTATAAAAATCAATTTAATATCAATAATAAGTTTAAGTGAAGTATAAAAACACTAACATATTTAATAATGGCTGAGAACATTTTTTTTATAATAAAGCCTCGAATTTCGGAAAAAAACGGCGGAAGCAAAGTTGTACACCTAATGGCTGTTCGTTTTTTTTTCTTTATTTGTTAATATAATGGTTTCTTTTATTTTACATTAAAATAAATTATCACTAGATTTAAATGAAAGGACTTGTATTTGTATTTACAATAAAGCCTCGAATTTCGGAAAAAAAAACGGCGGAAGCAAAGTTGTACACCTAATATAATACAGGTATTCCCCGACTTACGACCGAGATAGATTCCTGGTCATCGGTCGTAAATAGATTAAGTCGTAAGTCGAATTTCATATAAAAAAATTCCGACTTAGCTAATGTAATGTATTATTTGTACTGAAATATGTATGTGAATCGAATTTTTTTACTTTGTTTTTTTTTTTTTTAATTTTTCTCATATATTTTAGAGATTCCCCGCAACTACATATTTGTCTTCTTTAAGTATTTTCTATGAAAAAAATTGGAAAAAAAATGGTCGCAAGTGCGAATAGTCGTAAGTCGAACGGTCGTAATTCGGGGACTACCTGTATATCCATACCGATGGTAAATCAGTGATGAGTAGAGTGTGTATGTAAACCTGTGGCGTTTCTAACAGATATATACACAATACACAACCAATTAATGAAGAATAACGTCGAAAGAAGATCGAATAAGCAAAGGATCAGAGGCGTATACAATAGCAAAAAAACAATAATTCCACATCAGTTGAGTGTACTTGAGTTTAGAAATCGAATTCGTACAGGCGGCCGTTTGTCTAATGCTTCAATGCTTCGCTTCTCACCCGTTTTTCCATGTGTTCAATTCACCTTCTTCGCTATCGTTGCTAATCGCAATAATCCCAACCTGTTTTCTGTGCATACAGCACACACTATCCCATAGCAAACAGGAATGTGGCGGTTTCGCCAAACTCCACGGTTCGCTTTCCTGAAAAACCCCCATAACTTTCACCCAATCTGCTAATTTCACTAAAGCAATTGCGTTACCATCTTATATGATCCAAGCATTAAAGCAATCAAATCTTTAATCTAAAAAGCCCCTGGAAAATCATGCATCCCTTCGCATACAATTCCCCGTAAGATTTCTCGTTCAACTTATCAGGAATTCCAAACCAATTTGGCACCTTCGGTGGCAGGCAGATTCCCCTAGACGAATTCCTAACAACAAAGGATTTGGATTACATACTATGTAACCTGCCCCAGGGACCATAAACATTGCGCCGTTTATTTTTCAGCTTCGCCATGTGTATGATAAATCTCTTAACGTACACATTGACCTACGACCTTTTTCTTCCAGCAATAAAATACCCAAGCAGCTGCATTCAATTAGCGCAATCGACGCTGAAGCCAATTTCCCTAACTCGCACCAAGTGCAAACAAAGAACGCAATTCCTCCATAGGCTTCCTGGCGATACCATAAACAATCCATATCGTTTGTGGTATGATAAACGCAGTTTTCATTTAATGAGTAGCTGCTATTTATCCAGCTGGCCCTCTTTATCGAACGATGCATAGGTTGCTTTTCCCTTTGTATTGCAATTGCCCTGAATCCATCCCCCATGACCTCGATGCATAATCAAATATAAACCCATTAGCATCCCACGATATTCGAATTGTTTGTTTTAACGAACACACATCGCCTGGGTGCACATTATGCTCCTTCTTGGTGTTTCAGATTCGTTATCATGGCTTCGACCCATGAAAAGAAGCGACGTACACATATACATGTGTACCATGACGATCTCCTTTATGAGATCCGGTTATCACCACAGTGAAAGCGAATGCACCCAGAATTTCCTTAGCCAGCGAATTGAATCTTGGCTCTTATTCCATCCGCTGACCACTACGGCCATGCCGCTCCCTCTCTCCGGTGTGCGCGGAGACGCGAAAATACCCAGAGCCGTGTGGGTAATAGTTTTTAAAGTACATTTTACAGATATTATCTCGGGTGCTGTTCTTCGGAGATTCTTGGCATTGTTCCACGCAATTCGGTCTATATGCGCTCCACAAGACAATCCGACGGATCGTACCCGCTTGTGGTTCATCTCCCCACAGCGCGAACATCCCTGTATCAGAACTCGTTCCGTTACAGAGCGGGGAAGCTGTGGAACTCCCTTCCCACGCGAGTGTTCCCGGAGCGTTACAACCTGCAACTGTTCAAAAAAAACTGCAACAGTTATTTGCTGGCATCTCGGGGCGCCCACTCGACGCTATAGGTTCGCCTGTCCCGAGAGAAGTCTAATAAAAAATTAAAATCAAGTCCGTCGTGGACTCTAATACTACGATCGCGACTTCCTCACAGAGCACCGGCCCACTCGCCTACTCCGATCTTCTGTCGCTAGCTCGCATGCTCCTCGCCCCTCGCTCCTCGCTCCGTCGTTGGTGCACGAAGTTGATTATAATAAAGTTACTGGGGGGGGGAGTAGTGTAGCGTTTTTAACAGGCACACACACAGCAGCCAAGAAAATAGTGAAAGAAGAACCCCACGAAAGAAAATCGGTAAGCAAGGTATCAGAGCCGTATGCCATTGCGATTAGCATAGCAATTCCACATCAATCGATTGTACTTGAGAATAACGATCGAATTCGCACACGCGGCAGTGGCCGATGTGTTAAGCAATGGTTAAATCTTTTAGTGATTCTAACCGTCATAGCCTCGGTTCGAATCACACGTTCTTCACTGTCGTCGCAAACGCTATAAACTCATTTCTCCGACTCAGACGTCCAATCATCTAAATTCCGGTAAATAACTGCTTGGCTGTTTTGTTTGGAAATCAACAACTATAACCAACTGGATGATGAGTCGGACGGACAAATTTCGACGTTGTGCTTAACAAATGTTTTATTCCCCGTTTTTTCTCAACTCAATGAATTTTATATTGGAAGTTAATGTTGTATGATGTTGTTGAGGTCCGGACGCCGTGCTTCCTCGGTATGAGGGAAGAGCGTGGACTTATTATTATTCCTTTTCTTCTTTTTTGTTTATTTCTTTATTTTTTATCCATTTTAATTTCCTTTGGACCTTTTATAAACACTCATTTACAGATTCGTCTTGTTTAATTTATTTTTAACTTTATTTGTCATTATTAAGTTAATTTGTATTTATTGTTTAATTTCTTCTTATTTGAATTTCTTCTAGATGTTCTTGTTCTTTTGTATCTAGTAATACTGCTTTTTATTATTTACTTTTCTTGAGAGATTCTTCCCCGAAACACATAACTTTATGAACTGAATTTTTTTTCTCAAACGAACTTTTTGAACTCAATATTTTTTCTTTTCTATTTTTTCTTTTTGACTTTTCACATTCAATTCGAACGAAAATCCAAGTTGCTATGTTTTCAATAAATAAAAAGGTGCAGGTTATTAAGTGTGCTGTAACTGGTAATATTGTGAATGTTTATGAATGGTATGTATTAAGTGAGAATGTAATATATGTTAAGTGAAGTTTTTAAGGATGTGTTAGGAGATTCAGTGTTAAATTTAATAAGGGTAGTATTCTGGAATACAACATCCCACCCTTCTTCGAGAAAGAAAATTATCCTTGAAGAGAATAATTTTCTAGTAACTATATATTAAATTAAGATTAATTAAAAACTTGGATTTTCGTTCAATTACATTACAAAGGTTTTCAAAATTAATCTTTCATCAAAGGTTACAATAATCAAAAAGTTCTTAATACTAGAAAAATAATCTATTTACATTATATATTAACTAAATTTTTTCAATAATCAAAAAGTTCTTAACACTAGAAAAATAGTCAAAATAGTCTATTTACATTACATATTACCTAACCAAATTTTAATATTTCTCCTTGGAACCTTTTGTTTTCTTATCCAAAAGTTATTATTACTTATTATATTAATTATATAATATTAATATTATTGTTTCAAAATTCTCATTTCCGTTCGAATATATATATTAATTCCAAAATTTCCAATACATATATTACCTCTAAAATTTCCTTTCTTTCCTTTTCCGTTCGAATATATATGAATTCTAAAATTTCCTTTCTTTCGTCCCCCTCATTAACTTTTTTTTTTTTTTTTTTTTTTTTCATTTCCGTCATTTCCTACAATTGTTAGATTATTTCATATATATTGAATAATAAAACAAAGGCCATTTGTTATGTGTTTATCTTTTCTTTAAATTTATGGAAAATTTTCCAAAACCTTTTTGGGCCTATTACTATGATTATTGTATAGAAATGCATAATACCAAAAATCTTCTTAAGAACTGATTTCAAATGTCCTAAATGATTGTGTAACTTTTTAGTTTTTTGTATTTTGTGTTTGAATAAATGTTTATTGTTGAAAAAAAGAATTTGTAATGTACTTATATGGTTTTCCTTTTCCGTACCTATTTTAGTTAAATTATTATTTTCATTTTTTATTATTTCGTGTTTGAGTAAGTGTTTGTGTTTGTTTTCGTTGTTTAAAATATTTATTGTTTTCGGCTTAGTGTTGTCATTGTCCATAGCTTTAACTGCTGTCGGAACGTCTACCTTTTCAGTCTTACTCACTGCTGATGGATCGTTTAGTTTCTCAGTCTCATTTACTGATTCGAATAGTTCTTCAGACTTATTAGCTGTTAGAACATCTTGGTTCCCAGTCCTATTTGCTGTTTGAACTATTTCTTCAGTTATATCTGCTGTAGAAACATTTAATCCGTCAGTCTTTGCTGCTGAAAAGATTTGTTCATCAGTATTAGCTGCTGAACTGACTTGGGTTTCGAATTTTATTGCAACTATTGGGTCTTCAGTCTTTAACACTGCTGAATTTTCAGTCTTTGTTGCTGAAGTGCCGTGGTTGTCTATTGGGATAGCCGGAATATTAGAGGTTTCTGTTTGTATATTTTCTGCAGGATCCGAATTTTCAGTCTTTAATACTGCTGAAAATTTCGGATTTTCAGTCTGTGTTGCTGAATTGTTTTCCAGAATGGGAGTATGAATCGGAGTCTTTATATTAGGGACAGGGTTATCTTCGTTTATATGGCTTGGTTTATAGGAGTATGTGGGCTCAGGGTAAATTTGGCTAGGAGCTTCATTAAAATGGTCGTTATCTATTTCCAAAGATCTAATGCTGTAAATAGAAAACTTTGGTCTGTCTTCCATAAATTTTGGTTGGCGTCAGGCCTCGTTTTCCGACTCTTGCACCCGAGAAAAGTGAACATTTTGTCTATCGTTTTGTCTATTGGTGCTCCTAGAATTTTCACCAAAACGATTTTCAGAGTTTGTAGGATTATTTCGGAATGGGTTACGCGTTGTTGTACCTTGTTGGTAATTTGTTGAAGCCGATCCATTCCTAGATATCTTGTATCTACACTCATTCTCTGTGTGATTATTCCGTCCACAGAAATTACATACAATGTTATATTCCCTTTTTATGGGTTGTCTATTCGGAAAATAGTTGGATTGCATGTTCCGATAACATGTGTCCTGTGTATGCCCTGGCTTACCACAGGTTTGGCAGACTATACGATTGAATGTAGGTTTTTCATTGTATTGATATGACCTGGGAGAGTTGTCCATTCGAGCACCATGTGATACTACATGTGCAATCGACTGTTTTAAATTGTTCCCCCCATGGACTTTAGCTAGTATCTTTAGCTGTTCGTTCATTAGTCCATCTTCAAATGTTTGTACGGCCAATTTTTTGTTTTCTTCCATTAAGAATTCCCTAACCACCGCGTCTGCTGTTATTTCACACGTCGCAGAGTTTAGAGTCCTTAGAGCATTCGCGACTCTATCGCCGTATTCCCGGACGGTTTCTCTGTAGCGTTGTTTCAGAGAAATCAACTCATTGTGTGCCGTCGACCGAGATTGCTCCTCTTTATATTCCGATTCGAGTTTATCTTTTAAATCCTCCCACTTAGCGATTTTGCTATACCTGATCAGATCGTAAGCATGACCCTCTAGTCTATTTTTGACTAGATCTAAAAATGTCTCGTATATATCCGGGTCTGCCTTCTTTATGGATCTAAATAAAATGTCTCCCCCGGAAATAAATTTACCTAAGTCGCAGGGTTTCCCGTCAAAGGTAGGGACGATTCTGAAAACATCAGAAATTCCGACAGAAAGAGCCATTTCAGGGGTTTTACTGAGTATCTGTTGATAGTGGAATTGTTCTTCCCCCTGCCTAGCCGCCTGTCTCGTGTAATATGGGCTCGTAATATTGAAAATTTGAATTAAAGTATGGCGAAAATTTGTTATCAATTCTTAAAAATATGGTTTATGAAAAAATGGCCTTTATGTTATTATTCAATATATATATATGGAAACGATATGGTTTGGACCCAAAACTGAAAAGAAAGAAAATTTTCGACGAGAAGGAAAAGAAACGGAAATGTCGTCGAAAAACTGAAAAGAGAATTTTCAAAGAATATAGATAGAAATTTCTATCGAAAAAAATGTATGTTAGTAAAAAGGAAAGCTTCCAAGTAGAAAATATTCCTAAAAAATTTAGAGAGAAAAAATAAAATATTGAAAAAATTTCTTACTACTCTAGATGTTGATAGAAGTCTTGTTGAATTTCTTATTGTTGTCCCTTTTTTTTCTTCTTTGTTGTGTCGTAGAGTTCCTCTTTGTGTTCCTTTCTTTATTTTATATTATTTTGTTATTCTTGCCAGGCAGACTTCACGCCCTAGAAGTTGAATATCCTGGTCTTTTGCTGGATTTTTTTTTTTCGTTGTTTTATGTTTTTTTTTTTCTTCGTTGTTTTATGTTTTTTTTTCGTAGTTTTGTCTGGTTTTTTTTTTCTTCTTATTTTGGTTTGGTTATTTCTCCTGTTTTTTTTTTCTCTCTTTTCTTCTTGAAAAATTTTTTTTTCTTCTTCTTATTTGATTATTTCTTTTGTGTTCACTTTATTATTTTTTTTTTTGTTTTAAATTTTTTTGTTTACTTTGTTTTTCGTTGTTTTATGTTTACTTTTTTCTTCTTCTTATAAACATTTTTTTTTTGTTGTTTTAAATTTTGTTTTGTTAAAAATTTTTTTTTTTTTTCTTGTTTTTTTTTCTTCTTATTTTCTTCTTTTTATTTGGGATCCTTTGGTTGTATCCCACCGCTGCCACCAGTGTTGAGGTCCGGACGCCGTGCTTCCTCGGTATGAGGGAAGAGCGTGGACTTATTATTATTCCTTTTCTTCTTTTTTGTTTATTTCTTTATTTTTTATCCATTTTAATTTCCTTTGGACCTTTTATAAACACTCATTTACAGATTCGTCTTGTTTAATTTATTTTTAACTTTATTTGTCATTATTAAGTTAATTTGTATTTATTGTTTAATTTCTTCTTATTTGAATTTCTTCTAGATGTTCTTGTTCTTTTGTATCTAGTAATACTGCTTTTTATTATTTACTTTTCTTGAGATATTCTTCCCCGAAACACATAACTTTATGAACTGAATTTTTTTTCTCAAACGAACTTTTTGAACTGAATATTTTTTCTTTTCTATTTTTTCTTTTTGACTTTTCACATTCAATTCGAACGAAAATCCAAGTTGCTATGTTTTCAATAAATAAAAAGGTGCAGGTTATTAAGTGTGCTGTAACTGGTAATATTGTGAATGTTTATGAATGGTATGTATTAAGTGAGAATGTAATATATGTTAAGTGAAGTTTTTAAGGATGTGTTAGGAGATTCAGTGTTAAATTTAATAAGGGTAGTATTCTGGAATACAACATCCCACCCTTCTTCGAGAAAGAAAATTATCCTTGAAGAGAATAATTTTCTAGTAACTATATATTAAATTAAGATTAATTAAAAACTTGGATTTTCGTTCAATTACATTACAAAGGTTTTCAAAATTAATCTTTCATCAAAGGTTACAATAATCAAAAAGTTCTTAATACTAGAAAAATAATCTATTTACATTATATATTAACTAAATTTTTTCAATAATCAAAAAGTTCTTAACACTAGAAAAATAGTCAAAATAGTCTATTTACATTACATATTACCTAACTAAATTTAAATATTTCTCCTTGGAACCTTTTGTTTTCTTATCCAAAAGTTATTATTACTTATTATATTAATTATATAATATTAATATTATTGTTTCAAAATTCTCATTTCCGTTCGAATATATATATTAATTCCAAAATTTCCAATACATATATTACCTCTAAAATTTCCTTTCTTTCCTTTTCCGTTCGAATATATATGAATTCTAAAATTTCCTTTCTTTCGTCCCCCTCATTAACTTTTTTTTTTTTTTTTTTTTTTTTTTCATTTCCGTCATTTCCTACAATTGTTAGATTATTTCATATATATTGAATAATAAAACAAAGGCCATTTGTTATGTGTTTATCTTTTCCTTAAATTTATGGAAAATTTTCCAAAACCTTTTTGGGCCTATTACTATGATTATTGTATAGAAATGCATAATACCAAAAATCTTCTTAAGAACTGATTTCAAATGTCCTAAATGATTGTGTAACTTTTTATTTTTTTGTATTTTGTGTTTGAATAAATGTTTATTGTTGAAAAAAAGAATTTGTAATGTACTTATATGGTTTTCCTTTTCCGTACCTATTTTAGTTAAATTATTATTTTCATTTTTTATTATTTCGTGTTTGAGTAAGTGTTTGTGTTTGTTTTCGTTGTTTAAAATATTTATTGTTTTCGGCTTAGTGTTGTCATTGTCCATAGCTTTAACTGCTGTCGGAACGTCTACCTTTTCAGTCTTACTCACTGCTGATGGATCGTTTAGTTTCTCAGTCTCATTTACTGATTCGAATAGTTCTTCAGACTTATTAGCTGTTAGAACATCTTGGTTCCCAGTCCTATTTGCTGTTTGAACTATTTCTTCAGTTATATCTGCTGTAGAAACATTTAATCCGTCAGTCTTTGCTGCTGAAAAGATTTGTTCATCAGTATTAGCTGCTGAACTGACTTGGGTTTCGAATTTTATTGCAACTATTGGGTCTTCAGTCTTTAACACTGCTGAATTTTCAGTCTTTGTTGCTGAAGTGCCGTGGTTGTCTATTGGGATAGCCGGAATATTAGAGGTTTCTGTTTGTATATTTTCTGCAGGATCCGAATTTTCAGTCTTTAATACTGCTGAAAATTTCGGATTTTCAGTCTGTGTTGCTGAATTGTTTTCCAGAATGGGAGTATGAATCGGAGTCTTTATATTAGGGACAGGGTTATCTTCGTTTATATGGCTTGGTTTATAGGAGTATGTGGGCTCAGGGTAAATTTGGCTAGGAGCTTCATTAAAATGGTCGTTATCTATTTCCAAAGATCTAATGCTGTAAATAGAAAACTTTGGTCTGTCTTCCATAAATTTTGGTTGGCGTCAGGCCTCGTTTTCCGACTCTTGCACCCGAGAAAAGTGAACATTTTGTCTATCGTTTTGTCTATTGGTGCTCCTAGAATTTTCACCAAAACGATTTTCAGAGTTTGTAGGATTATTTCGGAATGGGTTACGCGTTGTTGTACCTTGTTGGTAATTTGTTGAAGCCGATCCATTCCTAGATATCTTGTATCTACACTCATTCTCTGTGTGATTATTCCGTCCACAGAAATTACATACAATGTTATATTCCCTTTTTATGGGTTGTCTATTCGGAAAATAGTTGGATTGCATGTTCCGATAACATGTGTCCTGTGTATGCCCTGGCTTACCACAGGTTTGGCAGACTATACGATTGAATGTAGGTTTTTCATTGTATTGATATGACCTGGGAGAGTTGTCCATTCGAGCACCATGTGATACTACATGTGCAATCGACTGTTTTAAATTGTTCCCCCCATGGACTTTAGCTAGTATCTTTAGCTGTTCGTTCATTAGTCCATCTTCAAATGTTTGTACGGCCAATTTTTTGTTTTCTTCCATTAAGAATTCCCTAACCACCGCGTCTGCTGTTATTTCACACGTCGCAGAGTTTAGAGTCCTTAGAGCATTCGCGACTCTATCGCCGTATTCCCGGACGGTTTCTCTGTAGCGTTGTTTCAGAGAAATCAACTCATTGTGTGCCGTCGACCGAGATTGCTCCTCTTTATATTCCGATTCGAGTTTATCTTTTAAATCCTCCCACTTAGCGATTTTGCTATACCTGATCAGATCGTAAGCATGACCCTCTAGTCTATTTTTGACTAGATCTAAAAATGTCTCGTATATATCCGGGTCTGCCTTCTTTATGGATCTAAATAAAATGTCTCCCCCGGAAATAAATTTACCTAAGTCGCAGGGTTTCCCGTCAAAGGTAGGGACGATTCTGAAAACATCAGAAATTCCGACAGAAAGAGCCATTTCAGGGGTTTTACTGAGTATCTGTTGATAGTGGAATTGTTCTTCCCCCTGCCTAGCCGCCTGTCTCGTGTAATATGGGCTCGTAATATTGAAAATTTGAATTAAAGTATGGCGAAAATTTGTTATCAATTCTTAAAAATATGGTTTATGAAAAAATGGCCTTTATGTTATTATTCAATATATATATATGGAAACGATATGGTTTGGACCCAAAACTGAAAAGAAAGAAAATTTTCGACGAGAAGGAAAAGAAACGGAAATGTCGTCGAAAAACTGAAAAGAGAATTTTCAAAGAATATAGATAGAAATTTCTATCGAAAAAAATGTATGTTAGTAAAAAGGAAAGCTTCCAAGTAGAAAATATTCCTAAAAAATTTAGAGAGAAAAAATAAAATATTGAAAAAATTTCTTACTACTCTAGATGTTGATAGAAGTCTTGTTGAATTTCTTATTGTTGTCCCTTTTTTTTCTTCTTTGTTGTGTCGTAGAGTTCCTCTTTGTGTTCCTTTCTTTATTTTATATTATTTTGTTATTCTTGCCAGGCAGACTTCACGCCCTAGAAGTTGAATATCCTGGTCTTTTGCTGGATTTTTTTTTTTCGTTGTTTTATGTTTTTTTTTTTCTTCGTTGTTTTATGTTTTTTTTTCGTAGTTTTGTCTGGTTTTTTTTTTCTTCTTATTTTGGTTTGGTTATTTCTCCTGTTTTTTTTTTCTCTCTTTTCTTCTTGAAAAATTTTTTTTTCTTCTTCTTATTTGATTATTTCTTTTGTGTTCACTTTATTATTTTTTTTTTTGTTTTAAATTTTTTTGTTTACTTTGTTTTTCGTTGTTTTATGTTTACTTTTTTCTTCTTCTTATAAACATTTTTTTTTTGTTGTTTTAAATTTTGTTTTGTTAAAAATTTTTTTTTTTTTCTTGTTTTTTCTTCTTCTTATTTTCTTCTTTTTATTTGGGATCCTTTGGTTGTATCCCACCGCTGCCACCAGTGTTGAGGTCCGGACGCCGTGCTTCCTCGGTATGAGGGAAGAGCGTGGACTTATTATTATTCCTTTTCTTCTTTTTTGTTTATTTCTTTATTTTTTATCCATTTTAATTTCCTTTGGACCTTTTATAAACACTCATTTACAGATTCGTCTTGTTTAATTTATTTTTAACTTTATTTGTCATTATTAAGTTAATTTGTATTTATTGTTTAATTTCTTCTTATTTGAATTTCTTCTAGATGTTCTTGTTCTTTTGTATCTAGTAATACTGCTTTTTATTATTTACTTTTCTTGAGAGATTCTTCCCCGAAACACATAACTTTATGAACTGAATTTTTTTTCTCAAACGAACTTTTTGAACTGAATATTTTTTCTTTTCTATTTTTTCTTTTTGACTTTTCACATTCAATTCGAACGAAAATCCAAGTTGCTATGTTTTCAATAAATAAAAAGGTGCAGGTTATTAAGTGTGCTGTAACTGGTAATATTGTGAATGTTTATGAATGGTATGTATTAAGTGAGAATGTAATATATGTTAAGTGAAGTTTTTAAGGATGTGTTAGGAGATTCAGTGTTAAATTTAATAAGGGTAGTATTCTGGAATACAACAATGTTTACAGTTCTATAAAGGCGCAACGGCCGTGTAAGAATTTAAAACATGTCAGAATTGACAAGGACATCAATATCAACAAAGTATGGGGCGAACTTTTATACTTTTGTAACCCTAATTTTGTTTTACTCTATTTTCAATTACTCTCATCATATACCGATACGTAGTTCTTGTGCCATTGAACTTGGTGTAAGTACGCCAGTGTAGTTGTAGCATTCCAACGTCAGCTCAATTATTTTTATTCAAATGACGGTACAGAGATGTTTTTCCTTTATCGGAAAAAACATAAACTCAAGATTCGGATCGATGAACACATGTAATTTGTTAGTACTTTATTATTGTATTTTTATAACACTACGGAAATTACTCACCGGATCCAGGTAAGCGATCTAACACATGGCCTCAAGGAAAAGAACAGAAAATCAACTGATTTGACTGTGTTGGAAGATCATACCTCGGCACGCGGCTGCACAATCAAATAAAATGTTGTAAGATCATTTCTCGACACGCAGCTGCACAAACAGATTATGAAAACGAAAAAAAACCACACATCCAGCGAACTGGTACCTTTTGTCTTATGTTGTATTCTCTTGACCGAAAAGTTATATTCAATAAATTTCATTTGGTCATACGTCTTTGGGTTTCATTTTCTACTTTGTTTACATTAAGCAAAGCATCGCAGAAAAATCACATATCTTCCAACAGGGTGTTAAGGATTATGCTTGTCAATCCACAAGGCATACTTTGTTTATCATTAGATTTACATATTCGCGATCACGCATTGCCCAGCCAACCAAACACATTCGGCTTTTGTTTACACACATCAACTTAGCTCCGTACAACATATTTTCCTGTCATCTAATCACAACAACCAATCAAACAACGCTTGGCTGAGTTTAAAGGACCAGTCAACTTATCTAACTTTGCTAACCATATGCCCTTAGCATTATTTCTAGTGCGTGTACTAAGTGCCAGTGTTTGAAAGACTATTCAACTTAATTAACTTTACGAATTATATGTCTTTCGTGTTATTACTAGTGCGCGGGCTAAGTGCCAGGTTTAATCAACTTCTGTAGCTCTACGAGTACTAACAAGTGTTAGTACTAGTGCAAGTGCTACGTGACAATCTTAAAGACCAACCCCCAACTGTACCTTTTGTTAACCATCGACTTAATCCCAGTGCGCTGCATCTAACCCTCGTTACTGTCCTCCAGTGAAGAAGGACGGGTGGAAGTCGACGTTTCAACTTGAGTTAATTTCCGTTGCATTGATTTTAGGTGACTATTTGGCAGTGCTACGAACCACACAATCCACTATTGGTCGAGATATCGTCGTTCCGCCAAGGAACATGCTCACCTATACTCAAATTACACGTGCCCACAGACACGTGTCCTCAAAAGTCCTCCCTTCCACCTGAAATAAAAGGTAACATGCATCTGGGCGTCAACAGCCCCACATATCCACAGATACATGGATAACAGGCCGACCAATTGTCCCACGCCTGCACGGCGATCGAAGGACACAACTCAGCATAGAAATTGTGTACCAATCCATTAACTGGATATACACAAACGGTCGGCACAGTTACACCAGATGCCTACAGACATCACATCCACGGCGATAAGCGAATTGTCGGAAATCCAATCCGCCGACCGAACCTTTGTCTCTGCCGCAATATACTTCGTCCAAACAAAGACCAATGCGATGCAACAGCAACAAACCAATGCAGTTCCCATAGGGATATGTAAACAATGATAATTACATGATCCCATGATCGGCTAGAAGAAAACACTCACCCGATTGTTTACGTAAACAATCCATTAGAGGTGTGAACATTTTGACGATCACAGGATGATCTACAGCATGCACCAATAACCTCCGCGTGTGTATGTGTGAGCACGATCTTGACTGGTGGAAAGATTCTCGATTGAGAGAAAGTCACCACACAGGAAAAGCTAAAGAGGAAAAAGAAAACTATGGGGTGAATGGAATCATCCCCAGAGAAGTTACCACAGTCGTCGCAGAGAACACTAACCCGAAGGTCGCACCGCGCCGCGCAGGATAATTAAAAGTACGTATATACTCGACGAGCAGCGCCCAGTAAAGTAACGCGCCGTAGAAATACTAGTTCTCCCAACTTGTGAAAGTTGTGCTGATTGTTTGCGAATGGATTTACAAGTTTAGTTTTGCGAGTTAACTTGAATGCAAGTGTGCCATTTAATAGTGTCGATTTTTGTAAACAATAAGCAAAAAGCTATATGCGATAAACCATAAGTAAAATTGTGTCCTAGATGGTATATATGAGTGAAGGTATTTCAATGTAATAGTGGCGAACAAAAATAAAAACAAAAGAAAAATAAAAAGGAAAACAATGAACAATTTTCAAAATTACTTCTCCGAGTTTCATTTGCGGCACTCGCTCCTTGTTCCAGCGTTTCTTTCTTGTCTGGGGTAAACAGTCTTCGGCGTAACACTGCATCATCAATTATAGACAGACAAATAATCCGCCAAAAGTACACTATACAAAGACCTCATATCCTGCTGCAGGACTATTGACCCAAATATCCACATTGCACCTTTTCCGTTACTTGCGACGGCAAGAACATCATATAAGACTGGAATCCTTTTTCCTGCCATTCTTGTGAATAGAGCTCGACCGTAGAACATCCAGCGAATAGAGTCCGACCGTAGAGCAACCCGCAAATAGACCTCAACCGTAGAGCGCCCGTTGAATCGAACTCGACCGTAGAGCAACTGATCAATAGAACTCGAACGTAGAGTGTTCACCCTTCTCCAAGTAAATAGTGCCCGTAAAACTATACATATACCATATATCGTAGAATTATAATTGTCATCTTGTCTTTGCTGGCAATTGAAGGCCCTCTCCTCCCACCCACCCACCACCCATCTTGCAGCACACCTTCATCGTCGCTTCAACCTCCCCAACACAACCTATGACAAAAGTTCTATTCACCTGTAGCGTTTCCGCCAAACCCTACGGTCTACTTACCTGAAAAACCCCCATAACTACTACCAAACTCCCTTAAGTTTGCTAATGCAACGGTATTAGTACCTGTAAATGCTTCACGCATTATATAGATCACCATCTGTAATCATAAAATCCCTATAAAGAAAACTTACCTTCATGCATCCCTTCGCATACAATTTTCCGTAAGATTTCTTTGTTTGTTTATTTGGTATTCTGAACCAATTCGGTATCAGACAAATTCCTGTAAACAAAATAATTCGGATTGCATTCAATGTAGCCGTCATGACAGGGACCATAAATATCACGCCGTTTATTTTCCCAGCCGCGTCATATACTTTTTCATACACATTGCCTGGCAACCTTTTTTGTTTGTCTTACCAACAAACAACCCAAGCAGCTGCATATAATTAGCGCAATAGACGCTGAAACCAAATTCTCCAGCATGTCCTAATGCAAATATGAACCCGGTTTCTATTGCAGCCAGAGATGCCATAAACATCCAATTTGCTTTTAGCACCTTTTTCTCCTAACGTCGAAAATAGCGACGAGGCATCGTATAAACATGACCCTCATTAAAGAGCGAACCATTTGGTCGCCTTTTCTTTTGTCCTTGCCGCCTGCCTGTTTCGTTGTTCCACTGCACGTGTGAATAGCATTGATCTCAACGATCCCACACATACCACCATGACCTTTATTACAAGATCTGGTTTCCTATACCACCAAGAGAGACTTTACGTTTCCCTGGTGATAGGTAAAAAACGATATCCTTATTGGAGAGAATATCGTTTGAGTCGTATTCTAACCACCAGACACGTCGGTTGTGTTTTTTTCTCCTGCTCCCCGCGACCTCGCGGGGACGCATCCATCCTGTAGTCGCATATCTGTCTACACCCCTGAGTGTGTCGAGTCATAACAGTCAAATTTCAATCGCGGGTCGCTAATCTTTTTATTTGTGCAAAGTGTTAGGCATTATTAAGAAAACCAAAAAGTAAATTATTTTAGTTCAGAATCCGAAGTTGAGTGCGCATTCAGAGTCCTATTTGTTTTTCCATCTACCTTAATCGAACCATTAAATGAACAATATAAATAAAGAAAGCTTGGAACAATAAAATACATCAGTGCGTTTCAATACTTGTATACAGCTTGTTAGCGGAGTGAACGATTTTCAGAGGAAGATTCAGTGGACAGTGTTTTTCCTTACTCCGGTTGTGGACAAACGTGGCGGCGTTTCGTTCTTTTACTCGGCGAACAATTTCCCGGAGGAACATTAAAATAATGTTGGAGGAGGAAGTAGAACTCGCACCCATGTCGGTGCCTATTACTTCCACCCCACACACCTACTGATCCTCCTCCCTCTTCACCTCCTTTCTCTTGCAGCTTTGCAGGTTCCACCTCCGACGCCTCACCGCTGACCACGTCATTGGAAAGACCATCATCCACCTGAGACTGGTATGAATTATTATATTTATTATTATTATTTATTGGGCCGTAGGAGCCCGAAAGTTTATGACCTCACCGAGTCGACTCCGCCATCGGTCCCTGTCCCGTGCGCTCTCCTTCCACGCTTAACCAGCCGGTCCAATCTCCCCAAGGTAAAACCTAATATTGTCCTCCCATCTCCGTCGCGGCCGTCCTACCGGTATCTTTCCCGTTGGTCTACCGTCAAGAATTCTACACGCGGTCCTATCATCGCCCATTCGCGCCACATGCCCGGCTCATCTTAATCTTCGCTACTTCATTACTCTCACTATTGTAGGTTTGCGGTATAGCTCTTCCAATTCGTGGTTGTGCAGTTTCCTCCATTGTCCTGCCTCTCGTCATATTTACCTCCAAAGATACCCCTTACAACTTTATTCTCGAATACACGGAATTTGTTTTCTTCCCGTTTTGTGAGAGCCCATGTTCCGCATCCGTATAGAGCATTCGGAGCTTTATGTTACCTGATAGCAGTTTTGATTTCAGCAGTTTACTGACTGTGTGCCAACTAGCGTTGCCGGAGTGTAGTCTTTTGTTAATTTCCTTCGACATTTCGTTCCCAGATATTTAAATTCTTTAACTTTTTCAAATATCTTGTCTCTGACGTTTATATGTGTTCCCTGAGTTCCACCAGCTCTCGTCGTAATCATGTATTTTGTTTTGTCTTCATTTATTTCTAGGCCCACCTCTTCTGCCGCTTCCATGATGATTTCACTGTTTTTATCTACAGTTTCTAGATTATCGCCCAAAACAGCGATGTCATCCGCATATGCGAGCACTTGTGTGACCCCGTTCAGGGATGATCCGGCCATGTTGTCGTCTTGTACCTTTCTGATGACATACTCTAGCACAAGGTTAAAAAGACACGGTGATAGACCATCTCCCTGTTTTAGTCCGTCCCGGATTTCAAATGGTTCTGAGAGGTTGTTTTCTATTCTAGCTCGCCCTTTGTTTTCGTTCATGCAAATTTGAATGAGGGCGGCATATTTTTTCGGGATTCCCAGCTCAACTACAATATGGTGGACTCTTTGCCTTGTGACTGAGTCGTAGGCTTATAATAGGTATGAATAGAACATTTAATAAATAAATCGAAAATATTTGAATTCATACAAAGTTTATTGAAAATCTACAGGCAAGAGAATATATATTTTAGCATAATTATTGAATCCCACTATTTCAGTGCCAATAGGTAAATATTTTGCGAGTGCTACTTTTTGGATGCAACGCATTCATCATCGAAGGCAACGAATTTTCAATACTTGCCACTTGATTCTCAATTTCAACGACCATATATATTCGAACCTACAAACTGTATGGCCAAGCGTGTGGGATTTCTTAAGTGATGCAAGAAGTACTACACCCTATACAATCTGGTCATGATTTATAAGGCGTACATCCGTAATAAACAGAAAGTCAATTTCCATATTTAATCAGGTGTATTTACAACAGCGCTAAAGGTACCCTTGATAGGATTCAAAAATTAGCAGTGAAACTCATTGTGATCTCAGGTGCAACTTGTCTTTGACTCAATGTACTTTGGTTATTGCTTTTATTTAAGTAATATTGTGAGAATTCCAATAAGATTCGCATACGCAACATACATGACGTCCCCAGTCTCCACAAATTATTCGTAAAATTCCACGTAATTTTCAATTTATCCCCTCATAAAGTGTCGAATGACCTAAAAGCTTTCGGCCACTTCGTTCATTCCAGAACGTTATCCCATCTTCAACGTAGTAAGGCCGCCCTTAAAAAGTTTTTTCGTTCCTAACCCCCCCCCCCCCCCCCTCCCCCGCCGCCAAAACCGACAGTATAACACCCCTTACCCTCTATTATCAGAACGTAAGAGGTCTTCGCTCTAAGACCCACTCTATTCTGAAAAACTCCCGTGCCATACCTGTCGACATTTTCACTTTAAGTGAAACGAACTTAATCCCCAGCATTCATAACCTGGAACTGTTTCCCGCTACGTTCACCATCTTCCGCGATGACCTCATCAATCATACTACTGACTTTTCCCCCAAACTGAGGAGTGCTCATCGCTGTCCACAACTGCCTCGAGTCGTCACTTGTCGCTTTCCCTATCTCCTTCAAACTGAACTTTGTGAGTGTCCGTCCATTGCTTGAATATGCTGGCCAGGTATGGTCTCTTTATCACAAGACACATATCTGTAGAATCGAAAGTATTCAACGTAGTTTCCTTCGGTTCGCTCTTCGCAGGTTAGGATAGGGAAACCCCTTAATCCCTCCGCCGTACATTAACCGCCTCAAATTAATTAACATCAGAATCCTTGAGGAGCAGACGGTCGTGGCTGACATAATATTCACTCGTCGGGTCCTCTCCGGCTAGCTTAATTCCTCTGAACACAAACGCGTAATCCCCGCCTGCTCCACACTTGCCCCGACCGGACCTCTTATAGTCTCAACGAACCCCTGTGACGGTTCCGCCAAACCCTACGGTTCGCTTACCCGAAAAACCCCCATAACTTCTATAGCGTTTGAAATAATAGTGAAGAAAAACGTGTGATTCGAACTGACACTATGACAGTTTGAATCACCAAAAATTGAACCTAAGCGTTACCCATCAGGCTACTGGCCGATTTTAGAATTTGATGTTTAAACTCGACTATACTCCACTGATGTGAATTATTTTTGTTATCGCTATGGTATCCAAACTGCTATCACGTAATTTAAAGTTCCGTGTCTATAGAACCATAATCATGCCGATTGCTCTATACGGATACGAAACATGGGCTCTCACAAAACGGGAAGAGAACAAATTCCGCGTATTCGAGAATAAAGTTTTAAGGGGTATATTTGGCGGTAAATACAATGGAGGAAACTCCACAACCACGAATTGGAAGAGCTATACCGCAAACCTATAATAGTGAGAGTGATCAAGTCCCGAAGATTAAGATGGGCCGGACACGTAGCGCGAATGGGCGATGATAGGACCGTGCATAGAATTCTTGACGGCAGACCAACGGGAAAGATACCGGTAGGACTGCCGCGACGGAGATGGGAGGACACTGTTAGATTGGACCTCGAGGAGATCGGATCGGATAATCGAACGTGGAAGGAGAGCGCACAGAACAGGGAACAATGACGGAGCCGAGTCGGTGAGGTCATGAACTTCCGGGTTCCTACAGGCCAGTAAATAATAAAAATAAAATCGCTATGGTATACGGCTCTGATGTATTTTCTTATTCGATTTTTTTCGTTCGGTGCTCTTCACTGTTTTGCTTGTGAATTGTGTGTGTATCTGTTAGAGTCGCCACACCACTCCCTTCCCAGTAACTTTGTTACGATCGTGCGAACGATTAGCGAACGAGAGAATGTCGGAGCAAGCGAGTGTGCCTTGGTGCTCTATGCGGGAGTCATGATCGTGTGTGAAGTTCTGTTTACTATGGGAAGTGTGTGCTGCGTGTACAGATCACGTCGTAGTCACCAATTATTGAGTTTGAAATAATAGTGAAGAAGAACGTGTGATTCGAACTGGCGCTATGACAGTTTGAATCACCAAAAATGGAACCTAAGCGTTACCCACCAGGCTACTGGCCGATTTTTGAATTTGATTTTTAAACTCGACTATACTCCACTAATGTGAATTGTTATGTTATCGCTAAGGTATACGGCTCTGATGTATTTTCTTATTCGATTTTTCGTTCGGTGTTCTTCACTATTTTGCTTGTAAATTATGTGTATCTGTTAGAGATGCCACACTTCCACCCAATCTCATAACTTCACTAATGCAATCGCATTAGCATCTCAAATTCTTCACGCATTAAATAGATCAAATCTTTAACCTGAAAGTCCCTGTAAAAGAAAACTTACCTTTCATGCAATTCCCTCTTCGCATACAATTCCCCGTAAGATTTCTTTCTTAACTTATCAGGCATCCCAAACCAATATGGCACCTTCGGTGCCAGGCAAATTCGCCTAGACGAATTCCTAATAACAACGGATTTGGATTACATACTATGTTACCTTCACCAGGTACCATAAACATTGCGCCGTCTGTTTTTCAGCTTCGCCATGGTAAATCTCTTAACGTACACATTGGCCGGCGACCTTTTTCTCCCAGCAATAAAATACCCAAGCAGCTGCATTCAATTAGCGCAATCGACGCTGAAGCCAATTTCCCTAACTCGCATCAAGTGCAAACAAAAGAACGCTGTTCCTCCATAGGCTTCCTGGTGATACCATAAACAAGTCATATTGTTTGTGGTATCCTAAACGCATTTTTCATTTAATGAGTGGCTGCTATTTACCCAGCTGGCCCTCATTACCGAACGATGCATTAGGTCGCTTCTCCCTTTGTCCTTGCCGCCTGCCTGCTTCGTCGTTCTATTGCCTTCGCGCACCTGTAAACAACACAGATTTGAACGATCACACACACGCCGCCATGATCTCCATTACAAGATCTGGTTTTCCGTTCAACTAAGAAAGACTTTACGTACCTCTTGTGGTAGGTAAAGCATTTCCCTAGTGGAGGGGAACACTTTCTCTCTCAAGGAAAATGCACCCAAAAAATCCCCTTCTTAGCGAATCAGCTCAGCACACGCTGATTATCGCTGAGTCAAATTACATCCGCCGACCACGCTGGTAGCGCGATCTCCCGCTCTCCGTCGCGCGGCGGAGAAGCGTATATATACAGAAGTCGGCTCGTGAAAGAAGTGTTTCCCCGTGTTTAAAACTTATAACAATCAAATTAATATTGAAGAATAAGTCTAAGTGAAGTATTAAAACACTAACATATTTGATAATGGCTGAGAAAAAAGTGCTCTTTATTTGGAGAATAAAATGTAACAAATAAAGGATTAACATTAATTAAATCTGTGCGTTATTTTCTGTGTTGTCCTCTCCGTATTTTGGCGTTCGATTTGTTGGCTTGCGAACGATACGTGTCGGAACTTTAGTGGCAATCGGATGGGGGTAGGAGTGAACCGAGTGTCCGTGTTTGGCACAATACTCCTAATCCCCACACCCCCTTCGCGGATGCTGAGAAATGTCAACTCCGATTTCACCTTGTTCGACTTCGACCTCTCTACCCGTAGTCTCAAGTACCGCCTCCTAAGCCATTCTCACCACCAATCTTAAGCGGCGCTTCTACACTTTACTATAACCTGCCCCACCCCTCGCTCCTACTCTTGCCTTCTTAATTTGTCCTTTAGATGTAATTATGTTGCTTGAATGAAGGCAATAAATGGGGTGGTAGCCCCACTAAACTAAACTACAACACAGCACCATATAAGAATCCAAAAACTACCAGCGCCTTATATTAGACCATTAATGTAGCAATCACAGCCCAGTTAGCTGTGGTCCGGTGCTTCGGTTCTAACATTTGCAGGTTTCCGACCTCGTCCTTCATTGCTTCGCCAAGTGCTACACTATCCTAATCGCTACTCATCTAAAGCTTCAATCCGTCTCTCCAAATAATTCCCCACAACACTTAAAAATCATACAAAACAAATTATGGTAGCCACCTGCCACCACGTGACCCCACAAAGTCCCTTTAATGTGCCGCCAAGATCGCCAAGCACTGTCTATATCTGGCAACCGAAAATATTTTTTAACCAACCCAATCATTTTCCAACAGTTCGACAGTTTCAGAGTTTATGGAACACCAAACATCGAGAGTTTGAAAAAGTGGTATGAGGGTGTGCCAGGGAACCTTCATAAATAGGCAAAGTTCGATCTTAGAAATGTATGTTGTAAATGTTGTAAAAGAAATAAAATACCACATACTAGAACTCGAAGAAAAATATAAAATTTCCCATGTCCTGGAGTTCTGGTTTTCCTTTATATTCAATAGAAAAATGCCCCCGGGTTTCCAAAGCCCCATAGAAGTTAAATTTATTTCATCATCTTATATCAAAACTTCACACACAGAACTTTCCCTGTTCTTCCGACTGTAAAGGACTAAAGACTAAGACGACCAATTCCCATCAGCTGTGGACGGTTAGTCCTATCCTGTCCGTAAAGTGTAAAATACAAAACGAAGGGGATGAAGCGACAACAGCAGCAGCAATAAAAAAAAATACAAGAACTCGAATAAAACCCAAAAAGGGAAAACAAAGAATTGAAATTCACACAAAAAACGCAAAGCTCTCCTCTTTCTGACGACCCTTCACTCGTATCCTTGCGCTGGCTGAAACCATTTCAACAAAAAAAAAACGAAAAAAAAATTAAACGAATCCTCACGATGGGTAGAATCAGAAAATAAAAGAAAGTAAAAAGAAAGCAAAAAAACTTTTTTATAGAAATCATCGGCTTCGTTAGATGTGGCCTTAGTGGTAATTGCGGAGCATTTTATCTCCCCTAGCTGTAGCTATACGTCTGGTTCGAGTATACCTCTGTCGTCACCAACATTCCACCCGAGCGAAGGGTGATAAAGCCGCCCGAGGGCGAGGGTGAACACACGAGAGTAATTGTGGCAAATGCCAAGGGATGGGCCCTGCCGCCGTGCCGTCATGAAGTGATAGTAATGGATAAAGAATTACATAGTAAATTGGCTGAAGCAGGTTCGTGTCCGACGTCTTCCTTCGCGTAGTCCTTGTCGTCCTGGTACTGACTTGTAGGCAACTTTATATATCTATATTTATAGTTACAAACTGGGCAGTGTTACTTTCTTCGCTAGTTGTGGACATAAAGAGGAAAAAAAATAACGGTCTTATCGTAGTAAGGACAGGGGTCGGGACACTGTGTTCAGTGGTGGTTAAGCATAAAGCCAAGTGGAGCCATCTTACCTTGGTTCAAAGTCCCACCGTTAAAAGACCCAACCCACACCCAATTACTGATGACTCAAATTGTGGAAGGTTTTTAGTATCTTTTGTTGTTGCAGAGCCGTTGCCGTTTGTTGTTTGCCTGCTCGAAATGAGCTTATTTTCCCCGGCCCCATCTATGTCAGGAGCCCCACGCCCAAAACGTTGAATGAATTATTGGCACACTCTCTCCAGAGTTTGCACAACGGGGACACGCCGCTTATTATCGGTGAAATTGGGGTGGTATAGCATGTCGCCCAAGCATGTCATGCCGTGGCATTGTGTGCGGCAGCTATTCAAACCCATGGGGTGAGTGAGACATTGTCGTGCGCCATGAACAGAGTGTCGCCATCCGATATCTATTCGAACCCTCCCATCGACCCATGGCATCCACTTTCACAATTTGCCGCACACTCAACTGTTGTGTTCGGGTGGGTGTTTGGAGAGGATGGGGCAAGTGGTAGTCGGGTTCTCTGATTTCACCAAGGCCTTATTCTGTAGTGTTGCTGTTGCTTGTCATGCTGCTGTGATGGTGGTGTTTTCACATAATCAATCTAAGCTCAAGGATCAGACGGCAACTAGTTTAGAATGTGATATGGGTCGGATATATGCACACTGCAGATGATGCACAGTAGCACCATTGGGAACGTTGACACCGGGATAAGGCCAATACTGCTGTCATTGATGCATTGTTAGTTTTCCCCATGTGTTAGTGGGACCAATCCGGTGCACTGCTTATTGTACTTTTTAAGTTCCACTAACTCCGAAACCACTAACCTTTTGTTCAGAAACTCTCTATGTATCCTCAGTCGTTTGCCTTGTACACCATATTAGAATCAGCGCATAACTCGAACCTTATCATCACAAACTGTAGACAACACCAACTTTTCTGTCAACCAACGAGAGACACAATGGTCCCGGTGGTTATCCTTATTCTAGTTTTGTTTTACTTGTTATCTGTTCCGGAATACCAAGCATTGCATTGGATGTGGCAGTGCACTACGAGGATTACAAACAGGACCAAAAAGATAAAAAAATTATGAATATAAAACCTTCCAATATTTTGAACTTTCTGCATCCCGACCATCGCCGCAGTTCAACATTTAACAGTGTTCTACTAACAATGTGAACACACAACCTATCACCTTTAGGAGATTATCAGGAATCACATTGATATCCAATGGCAACGGTATGTGGTGAATTTTATTGAGTCGTAAAAATGCTTATTTTTTTCTTTTACCGGAATTCCGGTTGGGTACCTGAAATCAGGATACAAATATCTGCCCCAATACTACGATTATGTTCGGTATCGGCGATTTAAATGCAAGTCAAGAAGTGTAAGAAAATTTTCCGTTTAACGACGGTGGAAGGGGGGGCCGGCATTGAACGGGGGTCGTTAGCCAGCAAAAAGGACGTCACTTGAGGCAAACGAAGTATAAAATCCATGTCGTGCGAACGAAATCTATCTCTTTATAGATATGCTGTATGCTGGAAGAATCAAATCCTGAAGCAATGAAATGTATTGCCTCTGTCCTTTGCGATTTGTCGTGTTCGTGTCAGTTGGTTTCGTTGTTAGTCCCCTCCTCATCCGGCTTTGGACGTTCAAGCTCGGCAGAAACCCCTCGTGTGCCTTATAATTGTGCGAAACATATCTACGTGGGCTCCAGCGCCATGAGCAGTGAATGTTGAATGTACGTAGGATTGTATATAGAACAACTGAATACGGACGGTAAGGATACTGAACAGGACCCAAAGTGGTATCCGCCACGTTCATTTTATAGGGATCTACACGTGAAAGTTATGTTTTACGATTAAATTTAAATAGAGTTTTTCATCATTTGTTTTTTTTTTCGTTTTATTTATTTTGCACTTCCCTTATCTTATCATATATTAGTCAAAATAGTGCAGATTTTTTAGACGAGGTGCCTTGATTCGAAAAATATCGACGCATAAGCGGCGACCTAATAATACACCCTTAGGATCTTTTGTTAGTATTGTTAGGTCATATTTTATAATCGATGTTTCACATTACCTTTTGAGGTGAATCCGTAGTTTGCAAATGTCGACTTTTATTTTATTACATTGAAGATATTCCCGAATGTCAAAGGGGGCGGTTTTAATTTCTTCGTCGTTGAATCAATGTGCTTATATTTTATAACCTGATGTGCAAATATGTTTATATCAACGAACAGTGCAATACCTTCGTAAATGTGTTTAATGGCAGCACGAAAAAACTCCGAAATAACCGCTACAGAAACGTAACCTATCACTATTATTACAAATCATTAATAATAATTTCTTCAATGATAATTCACGTAATATTACGCCGGGATTACATCATATCCTTTTTTTACTCTCACTAAAACAACAACAAAAGAGAGAAGGGAGTGGCGAGGGCCGATTTAAACGAAACCAGGACATACGCGTCCTACATCATGTTTCTGGTGTCATCTTGCGACAACCAGACTCATCCACATCCATGAGGATGTTGTGCTCGGTCTGGAGATATCTGAGAAAGAAAGAGGCCGGGAGGTATCTAAGGATAGTGTCTACAGGATTAGTTCCGGTGGTCTCTAACAACTTGGATGGAGGGATGGTGGGAAATAAATCATAGAAGACCGGTAGGTCTTGAGTGCGGTAGTAACCATAGACTACGTCTTTCTTTTCTGATAACCTGCGCTTTGACGGGTTAATGTGTGTATGTGTTTTTTTTTAGGATCCGCTAGGAAGGTGGAAATATTCAAAAGATACCTCTGGACCGATCCAGAGACATGCCGGATTTTTACGGACTAATACCACCTCCCGCCAGGTACATATTCTCGTTGATCCCCGCTGAACTTTCTTTTAGATATTCTATTGCGGGGAAATACGGAGTTTACCAGTTACTCCCTCGTCGCGTCGCAATAGCTGCATGATGTCAGATAAAATATCATTTGCTACGGACCATGTCAATTTTCAATTCAATTTTTATTTAGTAGATAATTACATTTATGGTATATTTTACAACTAGTACTTAAGAGATTTAGGATAGCAATTCCTTTACAACTATAATCTTAAATCTATATAACGACAATAGCACAATTTTAATGAATAACAAATAATAAATTAAGGGAAAACTACAATAAAAAACCCTTATTTGAATCTCAAGACTAATATTGCACGAGCTTCCGGTTATTTTATATAGTAATGACCTCGATATAATTTTCATAGACAGAGTACATATGTAGTGCTTTAGGATAACGCAAGACGGGAAACGAGAACATTGTCAGAAAAAGAACAATTGACGAAGAAGTTTCGATTGATTTTGTCAATAAGGAACTCTACCGGTTTAACGTTGGCGTTTTCATGTAGTTCATGTGTCGAATAATGCCATGGCAAATTCAGCAACATTTTCAATATTTTATTTTGACACCTTTGCAATTTTATTTTGTGTGTGCGAGCACAGTTACACCATACAGGGGCCCCGTACAGGAGTATAGCTTGAAAAATGGTTTTAAATATTATAATTTTATTTTCGATGCTAAGCTTCGACTTTCTACACACTAATGGATATATAACTCTTACGACTTTGTTTATTTTGTCAATTGCTGTAGTGATGTGTTTTTGAAAGACAAGTTTTTTATCTAGAATAATACCTAGATATCTACAGTCTTCGGACCAATCAGTATCAACTGCACACATACTGAGTTTAGTGCCATTTGGTAGGTAGCAGTGTTTCCTACATCTCGAAAACCAAACAGCTTGTGTTTTATTACCATTTATTTTTATTTTCCATTTCCTGTAATATACTGCTAGTTTGTCAAGAGCTGCTTGCAAAGAGTTGTAGACATTAGTGAATAAGGCACCCGAAGAGAAAATGGGCGTATCATCGGCAAACATAGCTACCTGAATGTTTTTACCTAGACATGGTAAATCTGCGACAAACAATGTAAATAATATGGGACCAAGCCTTGGGGTACACCATGGTGGATTTGGTGAGTAGAGGATATGTCGGTTCCTAAACTCACAACATATTTTCTCGAACGAAGAAAGCTCTGGATAATTTTGATAAGCGGTATTGGCAGCTTAAGTTTTAGTAGCTTATAAATCAAGGGATCGTGCCATACCGTATCAAAAGCTTTTTCGATGTCTAGAAGAACTAGTCCCGTTGACTCCTTGTCGATGAATTTACCAGCTATGTGGTTTTTAATGCGCAAGACTTGGTGGATTGTGCTGTGACCACTACGGAAACCGAACTGAAAGTTTGGTAAGATGTTATTGTCTTCCACAAAACGATCAATCCTTTCCTTAATGATTTTTTCTAAGAGCTTACTTAGACAGCTAAGTAGACTAATAGGTCTGTAGCTTTCGGGGCTGTTCTTCGGTTTACCGGGTTTCGGGATAGGTATTACTTTTGCTGTTTTCCAACAGTCCGGAAAATAACAATTCTTAAGACAAGCGTTGAAAATGAATGTTAAATAGTTACTTGCAGCAGGTGGAAGTGCTTTGATTAATTTGTTGTTAATATTATCGAGACCCGCGGCCTTTTTTGATTTCGATTTTGTTATCAATTCTTTAACTTTGCTGATATTAGTTGCGTAAGTACTTTCAGCTGGTGTTTGAGAAAGTACATGGATAGTGTTAGCAACTTCAGCTTCAGTATACGCGTCGTTTAGATGCATAGATATGGAGTGGTTCTTACTAAACGTGTTAGCAAGTAGATTCGATTTCTCCACTGAAGAAATAAACAACTTGTCGTGAATTTTAAACGGAGGAATACTTGACCCTCTCTTTTTCATAATTTTTGATATTTTCCAGAACGGTTTGCTTGCTTTGTCAAGACAGGAAAGGTGTTTATTCCAACACTTGTTCCTATATGTTGAGATTTCGTTTTTAATGATATTATTTAAGACTTTAACATTAACTAGAAAACAATCGATTCTATAACGCAGCCATTTTATTCTTTCAGAGTTTCGTAGCCTAATCAGATGTAAGATATTTTCAGGAAGCGGTGCCTTATCAACTGGAGTAGTGGAACATTTAGGTATCGCAAGATCGGCCGCTCTATTGATAACAGAAACAAAATTGTTGCATAGGATATCAATGTGCTCGCTGCAGGTTATAGAATTTAGGCTGGTATCACCTAGAACCAAGTTCGTGTTTATATATGATTTATAACAATTCCAGTTGGCGGCGGAATAGTTGTGATATAAACTGCTACGATTTACAACTACTGTATGATTCACTGTGAGGCTGATCGGAAGGTGGTCTGAACTTAACGCATTTAGAGTTAATGGTACTGTGCAGTAATTTGGAATATTAGTGATATATAGATCAAGAGTTGAGGGGTTCTTGTTAGCACTCGCTGGGATATAGGTGGGGAGAAGTGGATAAAGTATGGAAAAACTTGGGCTGGATTCAGCAACATCTAGTAAAATGTTACCCCAGCTGTTTGCCCTAAGACAATTCCACGACTGATGTCTGCAGTTTAGATCACCACCAATAATTACCTTGTTTCGAGTGTTGACTCTATACAATTTTTGCAGATCCCGCTTAAAGTAAGTAGATTTCTCAATGTTTCTATTTCCTCCAGGGAAATAGACCGAAAAAAGACTCACCTTGGAGTTGTCACTTAATGTTACATCTATACTAATTTCCTCAATTAACTTAAAGTGCAATGAAGGACGCAAGGAATATTCTATACATTTTTTCACAACAATGGCGACACCTCCACCACTAGCATGTACCCTGTCTAGGCGATAGCATATGTAATTTTGATGTGAGAAAGAAATGTCTTGTTTGAGCCAGGTTTCTGAAACAAGTGCAATGTCAATATTAAAATTTATCAAGAAACTAAAAAATGCATGCTTTTTGTTTTTGATGCTTCTCGCATTCCAAGTTATGATGTTAAGAGAGTTTCTTAACATGTTTTTTCCGAGTATATGTACTTAATAGCTAATGAAGTAATGACGTTAAATTGGTCAGCTTTAGTTTGACAAAGGTGGATGAAGGAAGTGAAGGTTGACGCACAGATCGGGGTAGTGGAGGAAAATTATCAATGGATAATCGGTCGGGCACTGGCTGCTGTTTGTCACTCGGAGCCTGTAGGAAGGTTGTATTTCCTGTACCACGTCCGCGTGGGGATAATTTGCGGCGAATATCTATGTACCGCTTTCGGCTTATGCATTCTGGATCGGTGGATTTATGTGGCCCACTACAATTTGCACACTTGATGACCTCATTCGTTTTGCAGTCGGATGTTTTATGGTTTCCCGAACATATTGCACAGAAGCTATTTATATGACAATGCATCGAGTCGTGACCGTAAAGCTGGCAATTGTGACATTGTGTGACCTTACCTGGATTATGTTTTTTAAAGTCCCAGCGAACGATGGTTTTGAACAAGGTTGAGTAGTTCCGTTTTAGTTCGTTTAATTTAACAGTACCGCGTTGAATATAGACGATGTACAAGTAGTGTTTGTACAGGGCTTTTGTTGACGGATTTAATGTGATGGTTTTAACATCTAGGCACTTTATCCCGAGTGCAATTAATTCATTTTTCACTACATCGTTGCTAATTAAGTCTAGTCCGGATAACACTACCTTTAATGGACGATTTTCTTTACGCGAGTGGGTGAAAAACTCACATTTTAACCGTAAGAGTTCGGTTCTGATTTTATTATATATGTCCATTGTTGGGGCACATATTTTTTGCCCAAGCGAAATGTTTTTGATTAAGTATTTGTCTATCTTAATGTTGCTCAAAATATCACGCACTTGAGCACTAGTTGTTTTTAATACCACAATTGGCGTAACGGTTACTTTAGGAAGTTCTGCGCACTGTTCGTCACTGGTCGGATCCATTTCAGGAGCGTCTTCCATCAGACTTTGAAGTGGTTGAAAAAAGTTAGTGTTTGAACACATTTTAGATTTTTCTAGAACTTTATTGTTCACTTTTGAAAGTTTATCTGGAGGAGTTTGGCCTCCAATAACGGGGTCGTAACGCAACCGTTTGCGCTTGATTTTATTTAACACACGTGGCCCAGGGGCCATAACTTAACGGTTATAACACTTGTTCAAATTTTTGTATGCGGAAAACGAAGCAAAGAAAACAAGATAATGATAATTAAATTGTGAAAATTATTGTGAAAATAACGGTTGATTAAGATAAATAGCACGAGCAAAACTGTGAGACAAGTTGTCTGTTTGAAAGTCAGCCAGGTACTGATGGACCATGTCACTTTGGAACTCAGCATGTATTCCACTAATCCTGCCGGGGTAACTGTCCGTCTCATACATCTCTCCAAAATCTTTCGTGCGGTCTCGAATTTCACGTAGTCTGTGAGTACGTGTTTCCCATTTTCTATTTTGCCTTCAGAAGCAGTATGGGTGATTCACATGCTTATATTTGTGCAAGTATGGCCGAAAGCATCCATGTCCTGGTATTAGCTGAGTCAGATGGTAATTCAGCTCGCCATGTTTCCTTTTCACCCATGTTTCTACATATGTTGGCATGGTCTGGGTCCGTCTTCCTTTGGTGGAAGAATCCCACCTTCGTTGCCATTCTCTTAAGCTTGAGAGCTCAAATTGACCGATTCTCTTGGGAGACGTCATGCAATGCAGCGTTCTCTTTAGCTGCAATGCCAAGTGGTGTCCTTTTTCATTTTCATTTTTAAAACATTTTTTATTTTATTTTTATATTCTTAGTTTCTAAATTACATGCTAGGCAAAAAATGCTTAAATTCTAGCTTAATATCTTATATTACAACTTACTGGTCCTTCCCAGACGCTCTAAGCTAAACATTACTTAACAATTGTATAATTTGCCTTTCGGCGACAGAACTTTGTGAACAGTACTTATAATTATTTGAAAAACAAAGAAAAATTTGAAAAACGTTGTCAATTTTTTTTCTTAAAATTTAACTTACTTACCTTACCTAATTTTCTTTTTTTTTTTTTTGTTAATTTTTAATTTTATTTAAAAGCACCTAACTTAACTTAACTTAAATCTTATACTACCCTTATTCTAGAAAAGCTAAGTCTATGTAAGCTGGCTGATGATACTGTGATTCTATACCGACTTTGGTATCCAGGTCTTTATATGCCATTCAACCACCAGAACTGTTGACGCTGTCTAATACTATCGTCCCAGTCTCTGTGGGAGATAGTCCTACTGAAGCGCAAGAGCTCTTCTTTGGTGCGCGTTTCTTCCCGGTCGTAGCACAATCGCCCGTTTACGGATGATCTACTTACATGATAGATCAGCGGAATTCCGGATCTATCCTGTATAAGCCCTTTCATGTCAAAGTCAAGGAACGCCTCTGGTGGAACAAAGCCGTTGCGACGGGCGTTCTCATAGTACAGAGTGTTTGGATAATAGGCCCCGAAAATTAGATCGTTGGACGAGTTTATTGATCTCGCAATATGTCCTCTGATTAATTTAATCATAAAATTATCCACCCTATTTATGTATGCTTCATTATATAAAGTCTCATTTGAATAATACTTTTTAAAGTCCGATTCCGGTGTCCGATATAATCTGAGACAACTTCTGAGACACTTCCTTTCGAACACCCGGATCTTTTCCATCAAATTTGGGCCTATGTTGAACCATACTGGACAACCATATATGAGCATTGGCCTGATTAGCGTCATGTAGCATATGACTTTTACCCTGCTGTCAAATTGGCTACTGTGAAATAGCCTCCTTGTCATAGCAAAAGCTTTCCTCGCTTTGAGCAAAACAGTCTCTACATCTCTGTTGAAATACAGACATTGGTCTAGCCAGATGCCCAGGTATTTAACTAAACTCTTGGTTTCCAGTTTATCTCCATGGGGTCCCACGATAACTAGCTTTCGCCAGTTTTTCCTTGTGTCGTTCGTGGCTGTATATAATGGAGTTCTAAATAGGATGGCTTCACATTTCTGGAAGTTGATCTTAAGTTTCCAGTCATTGCAATAGCGCTGCACGTTGTTAAAGTCTCGCTGTATTAAACTATTTATGATCTCAACTTTCAGAACTGTTCTGTAAATTATGAGATCGTCTGCGTACGCAATAGCCTACGGAAGTGCATCTAATAAGTTGCTACTGTAAATGTTGAAAAGAATCGGAGAAAGTACCGCTCCCTGTGGCAAGCCATTCTTGATATTATACGTTTCATTAGAGGTCACATTACCACTTTTGACCACGAACCTCCTGTCTTTTAACATATCGTAAAGTACATATAGTAAAGGCTTATGTATGCCATATCTGACCAGTTTGTAATACAACCCTTCGATCCAGACGGTATCAAAGGCTTTTTCCAAGTCGATCAGACAGGCACCTGTGCATTGGTTCCTACATTTATTCCATTGTATGTCGGAGACCAGTTTAGCTGCGGCATGTGTGGTTTCATGACCCGCCCTAAAGCCAAACTGGTTATTTGGAATAATGCTATTGTCGTCTACCCATTTTAGCAGAGCTTTGTTAATGATTTTTTCCAATACTTTACTGATGCTTGGGAGTAAACTTATCGAACGCATGTTCATTGGGTTTGTACAGTCTTTGCCCTTTTTTGGGATGGGCTGAATGATAGCCGTTTTCCAACGCGCGGGATAATATGCATTATTCAACGCGTTGTTAAACAGGACCGTGTATATATCTATTGCCTTTGGGGGCAGGTTCTTGAGTACGATGTTAGGTACTCCATCTATTCCCACTGACTTTTTGCTTCTTAATGAGTCGAAGATACTCTGGATTCCTTCCAGGTTTTTTAATCGGGATTTCAGTGATATTATCTCCCGGTCTTGTCTGGCTGTAAACTGTCTGTGTAATTGTTTTAGTTTTGATAGCAGTCTGCTCTTTTTCTTGTGGAGTGCGTTTATTGTTTTGTTTCTGTACATGTTTATGGGATCAGTAACTGTTGTTTTGGGAATTGTTTTGTCCATTGTTCGTTTTACGGTTTCGTCCATTTGTTGGATGTATTTGTCGATTTCGTCATTTGTCAGGTTTCGGTTTACTGGCAGATTAAAGTCGTTCGAACGAAGTGTGGGTACTTTTTACGTTGGCATCAGCAAGGATGCAGGTTGCATAAAAACACCACAGATTGTTCACTAAAAGTAAAGAAAATAAAACACACTGGAGTGGTAGCTGAAAATACATTTATTGTTCACTGGTGACTTTTACTATTTGTCGAATAAGGTTTATTAAACTTCTTATTGAAACACGTGTGGCCCATAAGAATACAAAGTTTAACCGGAAACGGTGTTGGAATAACTTTAGTCTATCCCGGCACATCAATATTAATTAATTAATTGTTTCTCCGCGCGTGGTGCTTTTTTTAATTCACTTGTCCTAGACACGAAAATGAAAGTTTAGACTTGGCACTAAAGGTAAAATTAACTTCATCAGCGCACGCAACTCGATTCCGACTTGACACCGCTACAACTCGACTTCACTCATTGGGTGGAACAAAAAAAAAAAAACTACGAGACGCAACGACCTCGGCACGTCTGTCTAGTTAGGCGGATAAGATTTAACTCCACATGATGCAACTCACATCCATCCGTTCGATGGCCGCGGATTGCATAGATAAGGGAGGATTATATATGTGGCGTATAGGAAAAGTACAATGCCCCGCGATGAGGACCACGATCGGTGGACACCTGATCAAACAGAACATCGTTGGTGATGTATCCCAGAGATGGAAATAGTTTTCTTGTTTCAAAGTAAACAAAAACGCTATTTCACAGATCAATGGTGTATATGATGATGATGATGCACAGATGATGTATATGATGTGCCTATGATAGAAAAGGAGTCGTCATGATATTTGCCTAAGATTCCTTGGAAACACCGATGTAGACAATATCCAATCTAGTCATATGGCTCCGGTGCACAAGGAGGCAAATTATTTTGTTGACATAAGTCAACAGGGACCTCGACGACGGCGGCAAAGGGTCAGACTGGATGGCTATATGTTTAATTTAGGTTTTCAGGCGGGTCATCATATGCATGGCATGGGTAAGGTTACCTAAATAATGATCTTTTCCATGCCAAAATTCCAGGATCGGTTGATAACCGATGAAAGGGAATTGTCGCAAGTGTTGCGGACCTAGGGGTATAGGCGCGATATTCACTCATGAACCGTAGCAAGAATACCGGCTACAGCTATGTCAACAATTACGCTGGCCAGCGTGTATTTATCTTTTATAATTGCTGACTAGCCTAGCCGATTGTCTGGCACGGTGCATGTATGAATGAAATAATTTGTTTGGAGTGCATGGTTGATAAGATTTAACTTTCAGGTGAAAGAGAATCAAGGGTAGCTTACGCTGCCCCAAAATTGCAGGTAGGTATAGTGGGTTGGAAAGTGGTTAATTTAAGAGGATGGGCGGTTCTTTGGGAATGTATTAAAGAGCCGCCACTCACTCCCTCCCCAGTGACATAGTCACGAAACAGGTAAGGAAGATTGGGAGGGGGGTAGTTGTCTGTGGGTGCGGGTGCGAGGAGGTTGTGCAAGTCGGGCGGCAGTTGTGTCTGGGATAGGAGGCTGTTCTGGAACTGAAGCTTCCAGAAAGCAGGGCTTAAGTCTTTCGACGCTGACCGTGGATCGCTTGCCTCTGATATCGATCTCGAAGACGCCGTCGTTGGTGCGGCGGAAGACTTTGAATGGGCCATCATAAAGGGGGTCGAGGGGTTTTTTGACCTTATCCACCCTGACAAAGACGTGCGTGCAGCTGTGCAGTTCAGGCTGGACGAAAAGTTTTTTGGAGCCGTGCCTGGCTACTGGTGTTGCTTTAACTTTACGTAGCAGGTCACGGAGATGCCCCAATTCGCGAAGTTGGTCACGCGGTGTTTCGCCGTCCAGGAAGAGTTCTCCTGGAAGAAGGAGGTTAGTGCCGTAGGTGAGCTCTGCTGCCGAAGCTCCCAGGTCCTCCTTAATACTTTTCCTCAGGCCGAGGAGGACAGTGGGCAGGGCGTCGAACCATTGGGTGTCGTTATGACATATGAGTGAGGCCTTGAGGGTTCTATGCCAGCGCTCTATCATCCCATTTGATTGCGGATGGTAGGCGGTGGTACGACTTCTTTGGCAGCCGAGAAGATTTGTTAGCTGCCTAAAAATTGTCGCCTCAAATTGTGGACCTCGGTCCGAAGTTAAAGTGGTTGGTACACCGAAGCGCGTGACCCAAGTTGAATAAAAGGCCTTGGCGACTGATTCGGCAGTAACTGCCCGGAGAGGTGTCGAGTCTGGCCATCGCGTGCAGCGATCCATCATTGTGAGGATATAGGAAAATCCTCTTGATGGAGTAAGCGGTCCCACTATATCTATATGGACATGGGCGAAGCGTGCCGTGGGAAGCTTGAACTGTGCTGGCTCCAGTACATTGTGTCGCGCTATTTTGCAGCGTTTGCACTGGAAACAAGCACGGGCCCAACCGGTGAGATCTTTGTTCATCCGGGGCCAAATGAATTTGTGACGGACAGCAGCGGCAGTTGCTCGGCCGCTGGGGTGGGCTGGGCTGTGGTAAACCTGGAACACGCCCTTACGAAGTTTTTCGGGAATGTAAGGTCTATCGGTTCCAGTTGAAACATCACACCAGATTTCGCCCAAAGGGTCGCGAAGAGTGATTTTCTTAAACTCAAGTGCCGTGTCGGCAGTTAGGGGGGCCTTAAGCTGTTCGTCCTCCTGTTGAGCTAGGGCAAGGTCAGCATTGTTTAAGGCGGTACGCAAGAGAATCGTATCGATTCGAGAAAAGGCGTCCGCCGTAACGTTCTGTTTACCGGAGATGTGCTTGATCTCCGTAGTGTATTGCCCTATGAGGTCTAATTGACGCTCTTGTCAGGGGAGGCGTTTCCCGACTTCTTCCGGAACCCGTAGACCAGGGGTTTGTGGTCTGTTAGGGTGCAGAGTGAGCGACCTTCTATCATGTGACGGAAGTATTTGACAGCGTTGTAGATCGCAAGTAATTCGCGACCATAGGCGCTGTAACGTCGCTCTGTAGGACTCAGTTTACTTGAAAAGAAACCAAGTGGTTCCGGTCGGCCTTCGATGTCCTGTTCAAGGACAGCTCCGATTGCGGTATCCGATGCGTCGCATTGGATGGATAGTGCCGCTCCCCCGAGGGGGTATCGGAGTAAAGTGGCATTTGCCAATTGTTCTTTGGACAGTTGGAATGCTCGATCAGAGACTTCTGTCCCATTAATGGGGCACTTATCATTGCACTTAGCTCCTTTCAAGAATTCATTTAAGGGAGCTTGAATTTGGGCAGCGTTCTTCAGCGTAAGACGATAGAAGTTAAGCATGCCCAGAAATCGGCGAAGCTCACTCACGTTAGTAGGACGTGGAAACTTCATGAGGGCCTCCACACGGTCTGGTAGTAGGCGAATGCCCTGGTTGTCAACGACGTAACCCAGATAGGTGATTTGCTCCTTGGCGTATTGACACTCATCTGGGTTGATGACGAAACCGAATTCACGGAGGCGCTCTAGGACCTGACAAAAGTGGCGTTTATGTTCGGCGTGGTCTTTGGAGGCGATGAGAATGTCATCAAGATATGCATGGCAGCAATTTAGACCACGTAAAGCCGTGTCGATATAACGTTGGAATGTCTGTGCGGCATTCCTGAGGCCGAAAGTCATCACTTTGAACTCGAAGAGTCCGAAAGGTGTAATGACTGCGGTGCCACCGGAATTTGGTGGTAAGCCCTGGTGAGATCCAGGGTGGTGAAGACATTGCAACCTCGTAATTTTTACGAAAAATCGTAGAGGTGTGCAATAGGGTATCTGTCTGGGACAGTTGCTGCGTTCAACAGCCTGTAATCGCCACATGGGCGCCACTCACCAGAACGTTTCTTCACTAAGTGAAGTGGGCTTGCCCAGGGGCTGTCTGACTGTTGGCAGATACCAAGTTCGATCATATGCTCGAACTCCGCGCGTGCCGCACGTAATTTTTCGGGAGCCAGTCGACGTGGGCGCTGGCTCACCGGGGGACCACGTGTTTCTATATGATGAAACACCGTGGCCTTATGTCGACGCTGGTTAGATAGAGGAATTGTCGTACTAACAAATGCCTGCACCATGACCTGAAACGGGTCTGTGCACTCTGTGGCCCTTGAAGTTGCCACTGGAGATGCCGACATGGGCAAGGGGGGTGCGGTTGGAGCCACTAGTCTGTTATGGGTTGAATCGACCAACAGATTATGTGCGCCTAATAGGTCGGAACCTATCAGGGGTTCATTTACGCCCGCAATGACGAAACGCCAAGTGATCGGACGTCGAAGACCCAGTTGTAGTGTCAGCTTTTTCCGTCCGTACGTAAGTATCGGCGTATTATTCGCAGCTGACAATTTAAGTGCGGCGGGCACTCGGTTACACGGAGCAAACAATCGCGGGAGGACTGAAATATCGGCGCCGGTATCGACAGTAAAAACGATATTCAGTTTAGAATCCCGGATGGTTAGGCGACTTATCGTATGGGTGCCGGCCGATTGCGCGATGGTATCAGTCGGCAAAATTATTTCTAAAGGTCGTCCCTGATTGGTGGCTGGTTGCGTCCAACCACAGGGTGCCTTGCAATTAAATGTGCGATCACCGTATCGTTGGTGATTGGCGCACAATGGGAGAGAGGCGGCCTTGTTGGGCGTATTTTGCCTCTGAGTGTTGTCGTTTTGTGAAGGCCGATGTAGTGCTCGGCGAAAGTTGGCCCGTTGAGGGGCATTTTGGGAAGGTTGTTGCCGATCCAAGGGACGATTAGATACGGCACGATTCTGAGCGCCTCGTTGGTTGCTTCTCGCCTCCGCGCGAATTTGATTTAGTTCGCGGAGGACTGATGTCTGTATCGCACGAAGGTCAGAAATGGTGACCTGAGCAGGAAGACTTCTCGGGCGGAATTCGTTGGGCCTGCCCTCTTGGGTCCGCTGTGTGACATTGGTTGAAGCAGGCCTTCTGGGATGTGGTGATGGAGAAGGTTGACGCACCGGAGCCGTCGGTGGGGCTGTTAGTGGCGGAAAAGGATGTCATGTGGGTTGAGCGACGTGTTGAGAAACCGCCGCTACTTGGTACGCTGGAGGCTCAGACTGTTGGTCTGAGCTTTCCATAATTGCGTCCACAATTTTAGCTAAATAGCCCAAGCTCTGATTGGGTTGGGCTACGAGTGCCGAACGGGCATGGAGGGGGAGACATCTTAAAAAGTGGGGCCGTATTAGGTCGTCCGAGAACCTGGTCCCCGCTATAGAGCGTAAATGGGTCAGGAAAAGGGACGGTCTCATCCCCGAAAGGTTCGTTTCGGCCGCCAAGCGTTGTTGCCGCGTACTTCCGGGCTCGTCCAGAGCGTCGAGGTGAGTCTCAGCAAACCAAAGTTCAGGGTCCTCAAAAGGGGGCAGATTAATATTGGCGCTGCGTGGTCAGTAGCGACTTGTGTATCAGGGAAGTCGGCGCTGGAGGCGTCGTAAAATTCGAGGGACTCAAGTTGTTCCTGATCCTCTTGGGGTGGGGCGTTTCGCGTACGAACCATTGTATACTATTGCGTACGAGACAGGACCAGAATTAAGGAGTAGAGGTGGGTCGCCAGAGGACGCGAGGAGTAGAGGATTGGAGAAGATCGAGGGTACACCGCCAGAAATAGGAACAGGTTTAGCTAGAGGGCAGAATTGAATCAAAGGGTTCTACAGAGGAAGTAATAGTAGATGAATACCGGAAAGGATTACAATTATTATTTAACAAGAATACCGGGTGAATTGATATGACATATTCTGCCCTGTGAGTAGGGCGTTAGAATATACTCACAGCTAGGCCAGCTTGTCGTAAGAGGCGACTAAAGGCCGAGTGGTACCCGGGGCCCCAACGCCCTGTGCGTCCGGTGAAATACCACCCCATCAAGCTTTAGGTTCCGTGAAATGGTTGGGAGAAATCCCTGGCCATCTTTCGGGGCTTGGCTGATGGACCGGTTCGAGAAAAGGTTGGTTAGGTGGTAGTCGGTCCCAAGGTGAGATACCACCCCGTCACGCTGTACATTCCACGATATCTCCGAGAGAAATCTTCGACGGTGTTTCGAATGTGTGGCTGATGGCCCGGACTGACACGGGGATAAGTCATGATGGTGTCTTCTGATATAAAGAATTCCGGATGTAAACTAGTCTCCCATTCGGATTTCCGGGGGGGACTATGTCAGGGGGAACATCATGCAGATATCATGATAAATAATGGAACTTTGAGAGGTTCGTCATAGCATAACCGGGCTAGATCTCGAGGCTCGGCCCACGCTCGACTGGTGACGGCGTTTTGTAACATCAGGGGCATCGGTTTCACCAATACTAATGTAAACGCCGTCCACCAATATTTGCAAACAACGAAACCTGATATCCTTGCCCTAACTGAGACCCAGGTCGATTCGTCAACTGATTCGACATATCTTCGTTGCTCAGGATACGACTTACATTCGAGATTCCGTTTTAAGGGCGGAGTCTGCGTTTTCGCACGGTCCGATCTGGCTTGCCAGAGGATGGAGGCGTTGGACCCCAATAATATGGACATCATATGGTTGAGGGTCGTGCTGAGGAATTCCGTTAAATTTCTTTGTTGTCTTTACCGCTCCCCGAATGACGATCGACCGGCGACATTTTTCGAACATCTTTCATATACCGTCGACTGGATACAGCTCAACCACCCAGCTTCTGAAATTATTGTCCTTGGCGATTTTAATGTGCACAATTCCGACTGGCTGTTACATTCTAACAGAACCGACGAGGCTGGGAGGCTGGCGGAGATGTTTGCTGTAGGCCACAACTTGACTCAACTCGTGGGGGAGCCAACGCGAATACCGGATGCCCGAGGCGATTATGCGAACACCTTGGATCTGTTTTTGACATCCGAACCGAGTATTTATACCGTAGAGGTTTCTGCGCCACTGGGAAACTCAGATCACTGCTTGGTATCTGTCGCGCAAGCACTTGCATACCAAGCGAATAACCGGCCTAGGCAGCTTCGCCATGTATGGAAGTATGGGACTGCTAACTGGGACAATATGCGAGATTTCTTCGCATCCTTTCCATGGTCCGAGATGTGCTTCGGAAACTCCGATGTTAACGCTTGCGCGGAGTCGGTGTCAGAGATTATTCTTCTGGCGATGGAGATGTATATTCCACATCCCATTAAACGAAGTTCGTCTGATAAACCTTGGTTTGACAAAAAATGCGAGCTGATTACAGCGGCAAAAAATAGAGCTTTTAAGCAATGGCGCTCCAATCCCACCGATGTTAACAGAACGAATTTTGTTAGAATCAGAAACGTGTGCAACCAGGCGATTGATACCGCGAAGAAGGCTCACAACGACAGGGTGATCAATAAGCTCCTTCGGTGCCCAACTGGTTCGCGCTCCTTCTGGTCAATGGCAAAGGCTGTCAGCAGTAACTTTGCTTCCTCCTCTTTCCCTCCGTTGGTGACAGACAGCGGGACGTTAGTCACGAATCCAAAGGATAAAGCTAATGTGTTCGCGAATTTATTTTCCGCGAAGCCAAACCTCAATCCCGGCCTTTTGCAGCCACCCGTGATCTCGCCGGTACAGTCTTCCATGCGGGATGTGCGATTTCGTCCGCGCACTATTCAACGCATTCTACGTGAACTGAATTGTAGGAAGGCAACCGGCCCGGACGGAATACCAGCAATAGTCCTTAAGAACCGTGCTCCAGAACTATCGCCGGTTCTTGGCAGACTCTTCCGCTTATCTTATGCACGGAGGACCTTTCCTGCCTGCTGGAAAATCGCTCGAGTTCAGCCAATCTCAAAGACGGGAAAAAAGTGTCTCCCACAAAATCACCGTCCGATAGTATTACTGTCTATTTTATCTAAGGTAATGGAAAAAGTCATCAATACAGAGTTGGTTAAGTATTTGGAGTGCAACGGTCTTCTGAATGATCGTCAATACGGATTCCGTGGCAGGCGGTCCACAGGAGACCTTTTGACACTTATAACCGATATATGGACATCTGCGATTGAACGGCATGGTGAGTCAAGGGCGGTCGCATTAGATATCTCCAAGGCTTTTGACCGCGTCTGGCACGGGGCATTGCTGAGCAAACTTCGTTCATATGGACTTTCCCAACAGTTTTGCGACTGGACGAGGAGCTTCCTCGAGAATCGATCGATCCGGGTTGTTGTGGACGGCGAGTGTTCGGATCTGTATCCTGTTAATTCGGGGGGGGGGGGCATGGTTCTATTTTGGCTCCAACCTTGTTCTTGCTTCACATAAATGATTTGTTGGAGACAACGGATAACAAAGTGTTCAGTTTTGCGGATGATAGTACGCTTGTTTCCTCCTTTTCGAGTGATCGGCCGATTGGTGCATCAACGTCGCACCAGCTGAGATATAGACAGATTGACTCTCTGAACCAGGATCTAGATAAAGTCCTGCAGTGGGGAAAGGCCAATCTTGTCGACTTCAACGCAACGAAGACCCAGTATACAACATTCACAAAGAAAACCGGATCATCGGTTCCACAGCTGATGATGAATGGCCGGGCCCTCGAGGCTGGGGAAAGTTTGAGATTGCTCGGCGTCACGGTCTGTGGGAATGTATCATGGCATAAACACGTATCGGGTATCGCCAGATCAGCCTCAGGAAAACTGAGTTATCTTTTTAGAGCCAAGAAATATTTTACTCCGGCCCAACTTCTTCTCCTATATAAATCTCAAATTAGACCCGCGCTCGAATATTGCTCTCATGTTTGGAGCTCGGCTCCTAAACATACCCTCGACCTACTTGAGAGCGTACAAAGACGAGCGATCCGCCTGATCGGGGACTCGGCGCTGACGTCGGGACTACAGTCGCTATCACATCGAAGGTGCGTGGCCGACCTCTGCCTGTTTTACAGATATTATCACGGGTGCTGTTCTTCGGAGATTCTTGGCATTGTTCCACGCAATTCGGTCTATATGCGCTCCACAAGACAATCCGACGGATCGTATCCGTTTGTGGTTCATCTCCCGACAGCGCGAACATCCCTGTATCAGAACTCGTTCCGTTACAGAGCGGGGAAGCTGTGGAACTCCCTTTCCACGCGAGTGTTACAACCTGCAACTGTTCAAAAAGAACTGCAACAGTTATTTGATGGCATCTCGGGGCGCCCACTCGACGCTATAGGTTCGCCTCTCCCGAGAGAAGTCTAATAAAAAAATATCTATAGAAAGTATTGATATAACGTGTATGAGGTTTCTCGCTGAAAACTTAGCTTATGTGTTTTTAATTTAAATTTGACTTACTGGATAGTCTTTGATTCATTTCTTAAACGGCAAATATTTCTTAGCAAGGAGATAGTTGTTCCCTTGCTGGATTCTTGGGCTGTCTTAGTTGTGTAATTAAATTTCTTATTTTCTTTAAGTTTGTGTTTGCGATGTTATCGGTTACTCTCTTAATTTTACATTTAATTAATTGGCTACGAAAAGAATTACTCGCCCTTCTGTGGCTGTAATAATTGCCTTTACAGTGAGGTCTAAATACTGGAATAACATGGTTAAAATGTTTATTGGGTACCCGGAATGGTAAGGTTTATAATTAGATCCAAAAAAAAAAAAGAAAAAACTTTAAAATATGAATTGAAATTTATTTTTTCATATTATTTAAATGCACTTTAATGAAAAACAATTGGGTAAATAAATTAAATTCTACCTGGAGAAATGTAAACAATTGCTTATTGGAATTTAAAAATAAATTGCTTCAAAAGTAACGCGAAACTGCATATATATGCGGAACAAAATTGAAAATCCTTTAGACGCCTTAAATTATTATTAAATGTTGACTGTATTAAGTATAATATTTTTACCAAACGTCCCTATTTCTGGGATAAGTCGTATAAGCAAACACAGTAGTACAAACAATAACTAGATATTATTTGAGATGCTTTTAAATGCATCTTTAAGTAGCACAATTTGATTATCGGTTGGAAACTGGATATGTTTACGTCGTCGACTTACCCATTTCTCAGTTGAGATGTTGAAACGTTGTTTAAATGTTAGTTGAGCTAGACCCGCACGTTGAAAGCAGCTACAACCCACCGTTGAAGAAATTGAAGTTGTGGTGATTGTCCTGCTAGGGAATCTAAGTTTACTGCGGCGATGCTGGGTTGTTAAAATGAAGGTCGTCACTGGGTAATCCTCACTGCTCTTAGTTCTTCGGAAAGTCACTGGTCACTGGCTCGTACTGTCCTTTTTGTATTCTTAATTTTTGCACCACAGTCACTGTTTTCAATTGTCACGGTAGCACAAACGTTAAATTAAGGTGCGTGTTCAACTTTGTGGTTTTTACGTTGGCATGAGCAAGGATGCAGGTTGCATAAAAACACCACAGATTGTTCACTAAAAGTAAAGAAAATAAAACACACTGGAGTGGTAGCTGAAAATACATTTATTGTTCACTGGTGACTTTTACTATTTGTCGAATAAGGGTTATTAAACTTCTAATTGAAACACGTGTGGCCTATAAGAATACAAAGTTTAACCGGAAACGGTGTTGGAATAACTTTAGTCTATCCCGGCACATCAATATTAATTAATTAATTGTTTCTCCGCGCGTGGTGCTTTTTTTAATTCACTTGTCCTAGACACGAAAATGAAAGTTTAGACTTGGCACTAAAGGTAAAATTAACTTCATCAGCGCACGCAACTCGATTCCGACTTGACACCGCTACAACTCGACTTCACTCATTGGGTGGAAAAAAAAAAACTACGAGACGCAACGACCTCGGCATGTCTGTCTAGTTAGGCGGATAAGATTTAACTCCCCATGATGCAACTCACATCCATCCGTTCGGTGGCCGCGAATTGCATAGATAAGGGAGGATTATATATGTGGCGTATAGGAAAAGTACAATGCCCCGCGATGAGGACCATGATCGGTGGACACCTGATCAAACAGAACATCGTTGGTGATGTATCCCAGAGGTGGAAATAGTTTTCTTGTTTCAAAGTAAACAAAAACGCTATTTCACAGATCAATGGTGTATATGATGATGATGATGCACAGATGATGTATATGATGTGCCTATGATAGAAAAGGGGTCGTCATGATATTTGCAAAAATTCCAGGATCGGTTGATAACCGATGAAAGGGAATTGTCGCAAGTGTTGCGGACCTAAGGGTATATGCGTGATATTCACTCATGAACAGTAGTAAGAATACCGGCTACAGCTATGTCAACAATTACGCTGGCCAGCGTGTATTTATCTTTTATAATTGCTGACTAGCCGAGCCGATTGTCTGGCACGGTGCATGTATGAATGAAATAATTTGTTTGGAGTGCATGGTTAATAAGATTTAACTTTCAGGTGAAAGAGAATCAAGGGTAGCTTACGCTGTCCCAAAATTGCAGGTAGGTATAGTGGGTTGAAAAGTGGTTAATTTAAGAGGATGGGCGGTTCTTTGGGAATGTATTAAAGAGCCGCCACTCACTCCCTCCCCAGTGACGTAGTCACGAAACAGGTAAGGAAGATTGGGGGGGGGGGGGTAGTTGTCTGTGGGCGCGGGTGCGAGGAGGTTGTGCAGGTCGGGCGGCAGTTGTGTCTTGGATAGGAGGCTGTTCTGGAGCTGAAGCTTCCAGAAAGCAGGGCTTAAGTCTTTCGACGCTGACCGTGGATCGCTTGCCTCTGATATCGATCTTGAAGACGCGGTCGTTGATGCGGCGGAAGACTTTGAATGGGCCATCATAAAGGGGGTCGAGGGGTTCTTTGACCTTATCCACCCTGACAAAGACGTAAAAAAAGTGGTTAATTTAAGAGGATGGGCGGTTCTTTGGGAATGTATTAAAGAACCGCGACAGAAGTTCTCTTGTTAATGATCTGGTGAACCGCGGCCATCGCATTGCCCCGTAATTGTAGGGTTGCGCGATCACGAATTCCTCCAGATCTGCGAGATCGCTCCGAAGCTTTGTTACTGCCGTGAATGCGCAGTGGTCACTGTCGTATTCAATTGTCCGTAAACAGTTTCTGTTTCGTCTGCTGGTGTTAAGTAGTCTCAGTCGTGAGTCAATTAGCAAGATATCTAAGAACGATCTACCTCTAGGGAACGATGGGTATTCCGTAGCTAGTAGGTCAGTTCTATATTCAATAGGATACTGATCTTACCAGCCAGCCAACTAATTTCCTCTGGCATTAGATATATAATTTCCCCAATTTCTATGCTTGGCGTTCATATCTCCCCCTAGGATAAAGTAGTTTTTGTCCAGGTGCAATTGTAAGCATCGAAAGAGTGTCTCGAGCTCTGCTATAAAAGGGTTATGTTGGTGCTCCTCAAGTGCATAGACCGCAATCGCATACAAACCCCTTCCTTGCTGAAGGGGTATGCGTACGATACAGGCTTCCTGCACCCGGAACCTGCGCACTTCTCCAATATATATAACTTTATGATGGATTCCTTTACAAATTAAACGTGACAACCCCCCCCCCCCCCCCCCCTCCACCACCCTCTTGAGTGCAGTTAGGTCGGTCTCTTCGTATAATATCGTAGTTTTTATGCCATATCTTGTGCCTCTGGTTTAACTTTGTTTCCCCCGACAGAAGTACGTTAGGCTGTTCATCTTGCAACAGGTTGAAAAGATTGGCTCTTCTCTCAGTTCTTATTAGTTAATTTACATTCACGACAAGGGCTTTTATTGATGTTGTGGTTAGAGGGTTTATATTGACTTTTTGTTTAGATTGGGCAAGTGCGAGTAGATTTCGTTTATTTGCTTTTGCAGCTGTGTCATCTGTCTCTGCATATTGAGCAGAACCGTGACCACGTCTGCTTGCGATGTTTCTGTGTGGGAGTATTTGTGGCTACCAATGTTGTAGCCTGGTTTGGTGGTCTCCCACCCGATGCAACTTGTGCGTACGACCGCCGCGATGTTACGGGCATTGTTGTAATACGAGCTGGCTCTGTGTTTTTTTTTGCCGAGTCACACTTTTTGCCATTATTTCTCGGAATTTAGGACATCCCCGATAATTAGCGGGGTGTCCCTCATTCCGGCACTCTGCGCACTTTAGAAGGGCTTTGTCTTCTACACTTTCTTTTCCCAGAGGGCATTCTTCTGCCTTATGGTCTTTTCCGCATTTTACGCAACGGTGCTGCATTTCACAGTTCGCCGCCGGGTGACCAAACCTTTGGCCGCGGACACATTGCAGGATGTCTCTGCCTTTTTTTAATTTGTCCCATGTGACAATTTGATGATCCAAGACTGTAATTTTACTAAGAACACCAATTCTGCTGCTGGGCGGTAGTTGAACTAAAAAGAAGGGTAGGTTGCGGTTTTCCCTTCTTGCCCTGGTTGTGGTGAACGGTTTTACGCGGTAAACTCGAGATCTTCGTGCTTCAGATTTTGAAGCATTTCGAGCAGAGCCTCCGGCTCCATTTCAGGGTCCACACCCTTTAATAGAACCGTTACGCTCTCCGTTTGTTTCGGCGTGAACGAGTAAAATTCCGCGGTGGCTCTTTTTAAGACCTCTTTGATTTTGTCGTGGTCTGCCATCGCATAGGTTTGAATGGCATGCTTGTTACCTGCCAGTCTTTTGACTACAAAATTGTTTCCTATAGCTAGCTTACAGAGACTTACCAATTACTTACACTCAATATCTATAGTGTTGATTGGTGGCATCTTTATTTTTTCGTTGTTATTGTTGCTTTCCTGCTGCTGTGTTGCTTGCTGTTTCGGTGATTGATTTTGTGTTGGTAGTTACTGTTGCTGTTATTATTGATGTTGATGTTGATGTTGTTGCTGTTGGCCGACTTTTGGCTTCGGCATTTGTTGTTATTGGATGTTTTTTTCCTGTTCGATAGCTGCTATTTTTTTCTCGGCGTCTCCCTTCTAATCGGGCTCTTGCCATCGCAAGTTTCGCCTCCAATTCACTTATTTCCTCTTCTTCATCCTCAGACTCTGAGGCTGCAAGAGAAGCAAATGAATTGTTTGCCCCATTCATATTAAAGTTGGAGGGGGGTGGGAGCTTACTGTCCTCCTCCATTTGCTGATCTCTTTTCTCCATTGTTAATTTCGCAGCTTTACTTGGCGTCACAATGGAGTTTTTCGCTGTACCTTTTCGTTTGTGTGTTGTCGCGTTTTTATCTTCATCCGTGTTCATGCCGGTTCTTTCCAGTTTGGTTTCATTAAAAAAAAAAACAAAGGCGAACTGCAATACGAACCACGAAATGCATTTCTCTCGTAAGCCGACTCGAACTCGGCTATCGTCGGCTAAGAGTCAGTAAACTTGCACTCGCACCAAATGATGCTTTGAAAACTCCTTGCTTAACTAGCAATATATTGTTTGTTTTAATTTTCACGTTTACGACCAAGGTGATATATTTGAATTGTTTTACTTTGTTTTTTGCACCTCACTGAAGTGATTTTGTGAGCACGTTTTTTGTCACTTTTAACATTCGTTTTGTTTGTTTGTTATTGTTGCACTTTGTTTTAATTGTCACAACACGTCACGTCACTGTTTTTCCATTTCGTGGCTTTGTTCTCTTTTATGAAATTAGATTTATTATATCAATAGGTAGTCCGTTTTTTAAACACACGTCTGTAGCTGAGTATTCACAGAGTGAAAGCCGATGTTTTCGTGATATTAAAACACATTAGTTATGTAGTAAACAGCACTTTAGTTAGTAATGTAATTGTATGTTTGTCAATGAAAAAGTTATATACATAAAACGTATGAACGAAAACGGTGGTCTTTTAACACGTCCGATGCGGGCTATAGTTGAATTGCGACATGTATGACATCTGCAGATACCGTCCGAAATGCGCAGCATATTCTTAGTGATGCTAGCCTATGTGCTGAGTTCACTCCCCATCATGTATGACTTATACTGTGCGGCTCTGGCCCGTGTGTAAGCTGCATACATTAGAATGGAGGTGTTGACACCGGTTATCAGTTTGTTTATGTGGAGCCGGGGTCCACCAACATTGGGTAGCGGCCTTGCTAAAGCTTTGCATTCTCTTGCCGTTTTTTCACTCATTTTCCTCAGGTGTTCCTTGAAGCTCAACCTGTTGTCGAGTATAATACCAAGATATTTAATATAGAGACTGGATCTGATTGTTTGTCCTTCTATTTCCAAATCATTGTGTTCTTTCTTGCGCCTGCTTATTAAAACCGCCTCCGTCTTATTTCAGTCCGGCCATATCTAGCCAGCATTTAATGCTCTGGATTGCTTGGGAGCAAATATTCTCCAGGTCATCTAGATGTTTACCTATGGCCACTATCGCCAAATCATCTGCGTACGCAATGATTCTTACTCTTTCTTGTACATTGACCCTGAGCACACCATCATACATGATATTCCATAACAGCTTACCTAATACAGATCCCTGAGGTACACCCGCTGTTTTATTCCTGTGATCCCTCATCTGTGTCAGAGAGCAGTCTTCTATCCGAGAGATAGTTTGCTTGTTTACGCACCAAGTAGGGTGAGACTTGTAGATCGCCCAATGCTTCTAGACCCCGATTCCAGTTCACAGAGTTAAATTCATTTATAAGATCTAGCGTCACCACCGCGCAATCTTTTTTTTGTACCACCTAGCCATCGTGTTCCAGCTATCGCATTGCGAGCGATGTCGCACACCACAGATATGGCCTAACCTGTTCATCTACCTTTCCGGAACACATAATGCAATTCAGAGAGCCGCGATGTCCCATTAGTGAATTCTTCCAGGCGGGTAGCAATTACTCGCTCAAGCAATTTCTCTGTTGTGTCCAGCATGCGTAACGGGCGATAAGACGACAGCGCTTCTGGATTCTTGACTCCTTTTGGTATAACCACAAGCCGCTGTTTTTTCCATCATTGAAGAAATTGTCCTGTTTGGCGGCAAGTCGTGAAGAGACTGCTGAAGACTTCCGGCTTTTTTTTTAAAGCAGTCTTCACTACAGCGCTATGAATACCATCCATTCCCGGGGCCGTGTTTTTTTTTTGACAACCCTTGCAGCCAAGAGCCCCTCTTGGGTGGTCACGGGATGTATCTCTCCTTCAATGATACTCCAATCATCTTGCACTCTCAGCACCTCATCACACTGCGGGAAGAGGACAGCAACGATTCTGGCCATGCAATTTTTTTGCATTTGACTACTATTGCTCTGTAGTCTTTTCATGACTATCCTGTAGGCGATGCCCCATGGGTTGTTATTTAATTCACCCCTTAGGGGGCATAACGCGTCATATTTACCATTGTGGATTAAATTCTTCAACTCTTTCTGTTTGTTGAAAAATTCCGCATGCAACTGTACGTAGGTGTTATGGTTTCTTGCTCTTTGTTGCAAGCGTCGTAACCTGTTGCAGTCCGATCGCACATGGGCGATTTCTGAGTTCCACCAATACACTGGTTTGATATCGCCTGCGGGTTGGCCTTGTCGTGGCATAAAAGCATTACAAGCGGTAGTTAGCCACCATGACTTCTCCAGCCTGTCTGTTTGCATCTGCCTCTTCGTGAAACTGTGCGATTTGGTCTTCCAGTATATAATCGAGCAGTTCCGCATCGACGTCTTTCTCTTTTCACCCATTTTTCCGGGCTTTCTGCCCCAATTTTCCAATGGTGAATCCCCTGTGTGGTATTATTTCGTACATCACGGCTTGGTGGTCACTACGGATGTAGGTGTCCAAAACTCGCCACTCTATATTTCTTGCCAACATGGAGCTGGCAAATGCGATGTCGATTTTGGACCGGCCTCTCCCGTTTATGAAGGTGTCATCAACAGCATCATTAAGTAACACCACATCTAGGACTGCGAAGGCTTCAAGTAGTGCCTCTACTGTTGGTCCTTGTGGTTCCCCATTCTACTGCCCAAGCGTTGAAATCTCCAGCAACAATAAGAGGGCTTGTGGGGGTTCCCTAAATTACGCTAAAAACCAACCCACAATTACAACCACAATTTCGCCCGCAGACCGCGCACAACGCCAACCCCAATCCCTTTCGTTGGCCTATAGCACCTGTAAAAGGTACCCTTCCAAAAGTCATAATATTATGTAAAGGATGCATAACCTGAAATCATCCTTCCATGCAGATAATTCATCTCAGAATTCAACTTTTCAAGCCATAAAGCATCGTGAATTCCCTAAAATCTAAAACCCGGTACATGCATTTACTGCAATGCTATAGGGCATCATCCAAATTCCCCGAAAACGAAATATCGTTCGCTCTTATGTTGCATCACCATAATTCCCTGAAAAGAATTACCAACATGCAAAGTACATCGGGAAACCAATCGCCGCCCCTTTTTAACTGCCTTGCCCTGCCACACACGTGCGCAGCACATTTCCCCGACTTATTCAAAGTCACCCCAAGTTTTGTCCAACCGACAAAACTTGTCCGCGCATCTCGCGCCCAGTAGCCGAGAAACAAATTCTTCAGTATGTAAACATGCACAACGTTGTTCAAGTATCCTATTTGCTGATGGCACAAGTCGCCCTAATGACGGGAAGACAATTTGCGCAGCTGCAGGCACAC